>CM022298.1:199065717-199673548 GCA_011799875.1 Thinopyrum elongatum
GACTCGTATATGTGTTGAGAAGGAGAGACCTAGCCATGTCTTGAGGGAGATCGGTCGACATCCATACATAAGTGAAGGACGGGAAATAGGTTGGGACAGAGAGAGAGAGAGAGAGGTAGAGTGCTGGAGGGGTGGTGGAGTTGCTTCTCGGAGATGGTGGGAGAGGCCTACTAGACAAACTGAGGGTACAACTGCAATATCAAGAAGAGTGGGGATGTGTTTCTATGTGTGCGTGTGCGTGTGTGTGATAGATGTGTCGGGAGGCATGCATGGATGATGAAGGGGGACCATGTGTTTGGTAAGCAGACCTAACTAGATCGGTAGATCAATTGTTGTGTGTCGGAGGAAAGAGACATAACTAATGAGGTAGATCGATCGGCGCGTGCGGAAAATGAGTTATAAACGACCTAGCTAGCTATATGTATAGTGGGAGATCGGTCGGTGTACATCCAGTTGTTAGAGGAAAATAAGGCCCAGAGAGACGGATAGAGAGAGAGAGAGATGGAGCTAGGAGGTGGTGCGAGAGGCCTACTAGCTAGATAGGGGGAGGAGTGTGCGATTGTCAGATCGATGAAAAGAGGGGCGAGAGTTTACACGTGTGTGGGACCGTATGAGAGACACGAGGCATGGACAGAGAAAGGAGGAGATGGAAAGTGTGTGTGTATGTGGTAGGCAGACATCGCTAGAGAGGTTTATCGATCGGTGTGTGTCGGAAAGAAGGAGTTGTGGAGACCATGGGAGAACGACCTAAAGAAAATAAAATGAATATGCGCGATGGATAGAATGTTGAGGGAGAAGGAGGGCGAGGAGGGCGTGTGCATGCACGAGAGAAAGTTAGGGTTAGCTACAAAGGTTAGAGGATTGTGTGGGTGTAAGAGACTAACAAATATCATAATTCGATATGAAAGTGGATTCATATATTTGAATAAGAGATCGTAGTGTTATAAACCTATGCATGCATGAATATAGCGGTGATACGCGTGGTGTGGTTTTGGACATGTTATACTATAATGTGATAATGCGCGGCGTTTGCAACTCACAGCTAAATATCGAACAATCTAAACCATACCATATATCGAACAATCTCACATTTTATTTGATTTTGTGATAATATGTGGCGTTTGCACCTCACAACTAAATATCGAACAATCTAAACCATACTATATATTGAACAATCTCACATTTTATTTGAATTTGTGATAATGTGTGGCATTTGCAACTCACAGCTAAATACTTGTAGGCGTAGGGGGCGGGGCACCGTACATTATGTGATAAACACATTATACATATGAGACATGGTTTAGATTATGAAGATCTAGCTAGAGCTTGAAATGTACTGTGATTTGAAATCAACATAAAGTGGATTCAAAAAATCGAGTTCGAGTTCATATAGTACACATAGTTCATATCTAACTCGACAGTAATCATGTGGTGTGATGTGAAGATAGTATACAAACGATGGTTTAACTTGACAATAATGATGATTGTAGATCTTATTAAAATAGAGAAACGAATTCAAATGGTTTAACTTGACAACAATCATGATTGTAGATCTTATTCAAATAGAGAAATGAATTCAAATTTAGTTCATATTGAAGCGTAGTATATACGTTTGGAATGCACTAAAATGTTCATTTGAGTAGCAGGTTGCATGCATTATACACGTAGCAAAATATTTTAATTGAACATAACATGGATTCAAAGTTTTAAATGGCATTTGTAGTGCGAATTGATTTGGTACAGTACATGGGACTAGACTCTCTTGTGTGGTGCAAATTGATTTCTTTTTTGTTTTTTCGTCGAGGGAAGTGCGAATTGATTTGATATAGTATACACGTTAGGCTTGTCCGGAAATTTCAACCCGCGCCTTGTTATCCCGAAATTTTAAGATATCTCTTTGTCTCGTTGTGCTCCTAAAATTCCCTCCATCTCAACCCGCGCCTTGCTATCCTGAAATTACAATGCGCGCGAAAACTCCCACCTCCTGCGAAATCCCGAGACGCGAAATTCCCGTGATACCCCTGAACCGAAAGAACCACCTAATTCAAATCGGTGGGGCTACTTTCGTAACTTACCCCACATTTCAGACAAGCGCGTCCCTAAGCCATGGTTCCCCCCTCCCATCCCCTCCGCCCCCCCATTCGTACACCGAGGTCGCGAAAACCCGCAAAGCCCCACACCCTCCTCCGTCCGCCACCCAGCCGGAGCCTCTTCCCCGACGACATCGTCCACCGCAACAGCTCGACGTCCCTCATCCACCGCACCGGATGAGGATCCGTCGTCGATCTCGTCATCCCGCCGGTTCAGCCACCCCGTCCTCCACCTCCAAGGAGCTGCCCCATTGTTCGCCTCGTCTATCGCGCCACCTACATTCCCACAACACCGTCTTCACCTGCACCACCGGAAGAGCAGCACCATCACCGATTCCTAGGATGAAGCTCAGGCCTAATCGGCGCCACCAAAGAGGTTCTACAGTAATCACTGCATTTTCTTCTTGATTCGATTTCACGGTGCTGCCGGCGCTCGGTCCGGAGCCGCCATGGCATGGCTCCATCTACGGCGGCGGCGCCGGCCACTTCCTCCATGGTGTCGATCCCTCGGCGGCGACATCCACATTAGTAGGAGTTGCTGCTACTCCGGCTCTCACTGGTCATGCTGCTACTGCTGCTTCGGCCCTCGCTCGTGTTGCTGCTTTGCTCTTGCTCTTGGTCCCCTGCCTCGTCTGCTCTTGCTCTAGCTCCCGCTGCTGCTCTTGCTCTTGCTCTTGCTTGCGCTGCTGCTCTACTCTTGCTCGCGCTGCTGCTGCACGAGCAGTAGCTCCGGCTCTCGGTCGAGTCCCTGCTACTGCTACCCGAGATGCTGCTACACGACCAGCTGCCCTGGCTCTCGCACACGCTGCTGCTCCGGGCGCTGCTGCTGCTGCTGCAGGACCAGCTGCCCCAGCTGCTCTCTGGTAGTACGTTCCCTGCTGGAGCGGCTACCGATTTAGATCACTTCACCTCTGCCACTAGTGCTCGGTGGCCAAAACTATTAGTACACTGCTTTTCTGCTACTAGTGCGTTCAGTTTCGACATCAATATTCAGTTTTGATAGTTAAATTCAGTTTCGGCAGTTAAGTTCAGAGATGAGCGGCTGATGTATTTTACATCTAGCACTTTTTGGTGATGTATTTTATTTACATCATCTATTGCAGATGCTATTAGAATACCACTTCAGGTTAACGTTATCTCTCTTGTCCTGCTTCAGCCTCGCCGTCGTACACCTCACCGGAGCTGCTCCAACGACGAAACCCTCCATCACAGCGGAGCAGTACCCTTGACTCCACCTCTAGACGCCTAAGATCTTCTTCCCCTCCTCCGACAGCCACATCAGCCCCAGCATCCTCAGCATCCTTAGCTACCAACCCAATGATGCTGGGATCGACATGGCTTCGTCATAGAGGTTGTACATTTGTTGCATTGTTTTTTTACTTTACAAGTTATATATATTGTCCACTTAGCAGTCGTAGTAATGAGGAATACGATTAGTTTCTCCTATATGACAAGCCGTGGGTACTAGGCAAGTTAGCTATCCGTGATGGACTCTCTCAAAAGCCATCATTATTTATTTCTGCGCGTTGGAGCTGTACATGTGTAGATGGGCCTGGGAGTTTAGCTAATAGGGCAGTGGCCTGGGTCCAAAGTATTATTTGTTCCTTTAGTGTCTCTTTCAAAGAAAAACCGTAGGAATTTTAATATCCACTTGGCCCTCCTTTTTAAATTCTTATTCATGAAGAACAAGACTAAGTGATAGTAGCATAATAGCATTATAACTGTACATTTTCTTGTGGTTTGACTCAATTTGACCATGCTTCTTTGCATTCCTGTGAACCAAACACCCAGATTGACAGAAATCCTGTATTTGCAAATGCTCTATTTTGCACATGCATTCCTATCCTATTCCTGTGTATTTCCTATCCTTGCGTTGTTAGAATCCTCCAATTCAAACGAGCCCTTACAGAATTACTTCTATTACAGATAGGTCTCAAAGAAAACCTTATGTGGTTTGTTCCGCTCCTGCCGCGCCGTCATCCACCCCATCTCAGCTGCTCCAACGACGGAAGGGTCCAGCACAGCAGGGATCCGCCCTCCAGACTATCTTTTGCCGCCTCAGATCTTCTTCCACGCTGCCGGCAGCCACCACAACTGCATTACCATCATCAACTGAGCAGATGACCTTGAGGACTACACGGGTCCGCAAGAGAGGTCGCACCCTTTTGTGTCTGCTTACGTTATGCATCGCTTAATATTACCTGCTACTTTATCGTCCACTTCACCTGTTAGACTCCGAGTCAGCTCCAAATTAATGCTCAAACTTAAGTTTTTAAATGGTTGTGGGGTACATATCGGCGCAACAACGAATATTATCTGTTTACTACCTGGTTAATCTCAGGTGTCTACTATGACTTTCATGTTGGGTGGGAAACAAACAGTAAATGAGCCATTATCTATATTTTTTAATGACAGCTATTATCTGCCTGCTATCACTGGTTTTGGGTATGTCCATAGGTTGCTACCATCACTCTAGGTTTCTGCATGCACTCCTTACATAATCTCACTATGTTTTATTCCTATGCATGTCAGTTATTGTCCACAATGGTACTGAACATGTAGAGCAAAAGAGACGAGCCTTGCGTGGCAATAAAATTTCTTGCAGACGTCATTCCATGGTGGGCGCAAAGGCAGCCCCCCTCCCCCCATTCCAAATTGTAATCAAGAGGAAGATAACTGTTCAGAGGGGGATTCAGAGGGAGCATACCACTCCTATTTACCCCCTGAGGTCTTTGCTCTAACTTGCCATGCTGATGTTGGTCATATCATGCATATGGCGCCTTGCATTGCTTACTTTATGCATTAAAAATGTCATCTGCTTAGTTTAGACATGCTTTGTGTGAATGCCATCTGTTTACTTTCTATATCATATATGTGAATTATGCAATACCATCTTGTTTAGCCCGGCATCATATATGTGAATTTTGCAATGCCATCCTACTTAGCCAGTCATCTTATATGTGAATTATATCATGCCATCCTTTTTTTCATTACGTAGTACATTTGTCAACAATGTAAGTACATTCAACTACTCTTCCTGTGCATCAGCCATTTGACACGGTGATGGAAAAATCTGGAGTGAAAACAAGGTCTTCAGAGCAGACAATGCTATCTCACGAAGCGCATATCTTGCTAGTTACGGATAGCTCCTCAGAGGAGGATTCAGAGACAGATGACCAGTCCTATTTCCCCCCGAGGTGTATGCTCTTAACTTGGCATGGTTATCTTGCTCATACCGTGCATATGGTGTCTTGCCTTGCTATGTCATTTGCTTAGTTTAGACATTCTTTGTGTGAATGCCACCTGTTTAGTGTCTAATTACCATATATATGTGAATTATGCAATGCCATCTTGTTGCAAGGCATTATATATGTGAATTATGCAATGTTATCTTGTTGCAAGGCATTAGGTATGTGAATTATGCAATGCCATGCTGTTTAGCCAAGCATCATATATATGAATTATATCATGCCATCCTTTTTTTGTATCACGTATTCCATTTGTCGACAATGTTCTTATATTCAACTACTCTTCCTGTGCATCAGCCATTTGAATTGGTGATGGAAAAATCTGGAGTGAAAACAAGGTCTTCAGAGCAAACAATGCTACCTGCTGAAGCAGATATCTTGCGGGTTACAGATAGCTCCTCAGAGGAGGATTCAGAGATAGATGACCAGTCCTATTTTCCTCCCCTGAGGTGTATGCTCAAACTTGGCAGGGTGATATTACTCATATCATGCGTTTGTTGTCTTGCATTGCTTAGTTTTTACATCATATACAAAATATTGAATGCCATCTGCTTAGTTTAGACATCATATATGTGATTGCCATCTGCTTACTTGCTTAGTACATAAATCATATACAATATTTGAATTATATCATGCCATCATGTTTACATAGATAGCATGTATCTGAATTATGCCATGCCATCCCATTTAATAAAGACATCATATTAGTTATATCATCTCATCCTGTTTACATAGTCATCATATTTTGAATTTTATCATTCTATCCATGAATTATATCATGCCATCTGGTTTCCATAGACGGCATGTACGTGAATTATAGCATGCCAACCACTTTAATAGACACATCATATAGTTATACCATGTCAACCTGTTTACATAGTCATCATATTTTGAATTATGTCATTCTATCCTGTTTAGTTAGCCATCATATATGTGAAATTGTGTCATGCTATCCTGTTTAGTTGGCCATCATATATTTGAAATTGTGTCATGCTATGCTGTTTGATTAGACAACATAAATGTGAATTATTTCATGCCCTCTTTTATTCCCCACTATCCATTGCACCTGTCTATCATACAATGTCTGTACATTCAATTACTTTTCTTGTTTATCAACCATTTGAATTGGAGGGGGTGATGGCAGTATCTAAGGGAGTAAAAACACGGTCTTCAAAAAAGATAGTGCTACCCGTCGATGCAGATAGAACTACGGTTGTACTTGCCCAAGAACCAGCCCCACCACACATAACCCAGACTCTTGCAGATTGTTCCCCTACTCAGTTCAACAGACAACCAACTACACCTCTTCTAACCCCAACCCTAGCAGATAGTAACCCAGTTCCAGTTGACATAGCACCGTCTCCACCATAGAGCACCCAAACACGAGCAGTTAGTAAGGCAACTGCAGTGCCCAAAGCACGAGGACCACCACTCCGAACCCCAACTCAACGCTTAAGGCAGAAGAAGAATTGTTCTCAGGTCAGGTTCCGTAGCTATGGTTCATACTCCTTTGCTCTTGCATTATTGTATTTACTTATACCAACTAATTTCAAATTTGAAGGATGCAATTGAAACTCCAATGACGCAACAGGTATGTTTTAAACCTGTTTCTTTAACTGGTTTGCTGTTGTAACTTGCTCTATGTTGATTTCAGTTTCAATTGAATAAACAGTTATGTTCTCATGTCATGTTGTGTGGTTTCCCGCACTTATATTCTGTCTATGCTGCTTTGTCTTAAACATATATGATTTGAACTGTCTCTATCTTGATTTGACAACATACACTAGAATGATATAGACCATACAGTGACCATAGTACATAGATATATGTTTGTTTTATGTTGTTATCCTATCCACCTTACTGCTGAACTGGTTTACCAAAATGAGTTTCATATACAACATGGTAAACCTGTGATGTGTCTGCTTGTTCCTCTTTTAGAATGCGGATAAAATATTGGAGAAGAGTACCCCATTATGCAGTGGTAAAGGAAGTAATGCAGATAAGGTTCAAGATAGTGAGACATCCCTGTTGGTCTCCAAGAAAGCTGATAAAAACTATCTTGAAGACAGTGAGACAACCCCAAAGTCTTGTCTTGATGTAGTGTTCGAGTTACTAGCCACTACTGCTGGCACAAGCTCTTTGAACTCTCTGCCTGAATCAGTTCGGCTTTTTGAGTCTCAACTTGAAGTTGAAAGACATCGATCAGATGTGCTGTGACAGGAAGCCGAAGGACTGAGGAAGTCCCTGCAGAATTCAGATGCATACTTTCTGATGCAACAGCAAGCGCTGGAGGATTTAAGCACCAAACAAGAGAAAGTTAATAAGCTTGCTAAGCATCTTGCCACCAGGTTGGGTACCCAGGATATTGTTTCTAGAGCTCTTCTGAAGTGGTTTCAGTTCTGGACTTGTTTGCTGCGGCGTTTATTTGCACTGGTCGCCAACTTTGACAACTAGTGTATGTGATATGTTGCTTTGTTCCCTATATTTGCACTGGTGGCGAACTTTGATACCCAGTGGATGTAATATATGTAATAGCCGTAATAGCCTAGCGTTAGTTGCTTGCTTATTTATTTCCTTATTGTCTTGTTTAGTTGTTTCTTGTAGTCACTGCAGTTCTTTTTCTGTGTTTTTCTAGTGGCCACAATAACCTATTTTTTATAACTAGGCCACAATAACCATGGGCAACATACAGACCGTTGTAACCATGGTCCTGCTACCTGCTGTAGTGACCATGGGCCTCCTACGGGCCGTAGAATCCATGGGCCTTCGACGGGCCGTATAATCAATGGGCCTTCTACGGGCTGCATGATCGATTGGCCAAACATGGGCCGTACTATAACGATCCGCCAAATGGGCCGTAAATGGGCTAGAGTGGAAATCGTGTGTTTATGGTCCGACCATAACGGGCCGTTTATTGGTCGAAATGTATAATGGGCTTAATTCTATCGACAGGCATCATAGGTCATTAATGGGCCGTATTTGACGACGCTATGGAAACAGCCCAATGGGTTAACGGGCCACAAACGGGCCGACTATAACCACGGGCTGAATTTGGCCCAGAAGCGGAACAGGCCAGTAACGGACCGTAAGTAACCGAATGCTGGAAATGAGCCCAAGAATAAATGGGCCCTTAGAAGGCCGAAAGGTAACACGGGCTGGAAACGGCCCAACAGAATAATGGGCCGTTAATGGGTGTAAAGCGATACATTGTTCATTGTAGGCCAGTTTCACCACGGGCCTTTAATGGGCCTAGAGTTACAAAGGGCCTCGTGTGGGCCGAAAGACGTCACGGGCCATACATGGGCCAGAAGTTACAACGGGTTGGAATCATATTGGACGGCCCAGATGACGCTACTGGGCCCAATTCGGATAGGCCATAAAGGGCCATGAGTTAGCGGGCTGTAAATGGGCTATATGCGAACAGGCTGTTAACAGGCTTTCCGTGGGCCGGCCTACTACCTTTTGACCAAGTCAAACGGGCCGGCCTTTTCACCTGAATGGGCCTCTGTTGGGCCGAGCCACGTGTCGACTTATCATAGGCGCGTCCCGTCCATTGGCTGGATGACATCTGTCCCAAGGCTGAGCTGACACGTGGATCCTTCGGCGTATCAGAATTTTACACGTGGAAAATCCCCATTGGTCAGGGCTGTTAACGGGTTATAGGATCCAAACCGGAACCCGATAGCTTAACAGCAACCCGTTATGGTGGATGCCACGTGTCGGTCACCCTTGACGAAAACACTTCCATGACGCGCCATTTATCGTCATGGAAGTGGACACTTTCGTGATGATAATTTTGGTATTGTCATGGAACACTTCGACGACAGCACAGGTATGACTATCTTGATTCTGTCATAAAATCGTCATGAATGTACATGCATGACAGAAAACGCGACCTACTGTGACAAACACGTATCATCACGGAAGTGTATTTTTTTTGTAGTGTGCTCTCTCGGCGTTTTCTGATGTAGATTGGGCTGGGAGTCTAGATGACCGGCGATCAACGGGGGGCTATGTTGTCTTCTTTGGTCGCAACTTGATCGCCTGGAGTGCGCGCAAGCAGGCCACAGTATCTCGGAGTAGCACTGAAGCAGAGTACAAGGCGGTTGCCAATGCCACTGCTGAGCTCATTTGGGTACAGTCTCTATTGAGAGAGTTGGGAGTCTCTCAAGAGCAGCCACCGGTTCTTTGGTGTGATAATATTGGTGCGACGTATCTTTCATCTAATCCAGTTTTTCATGCTCGTACCAAGCACATCGAAGTTGACTATCACTTTGTGAGGGAACGTGTTGCACAAAAGCTTCTACATATCAAGTTCATCTCCTCCAAAGATCAACTTGCTGACATCTTCACGAAGCCTCTTCCACAACCTTAGTTTGAAGGTTGTAGTCACAATCTTAACTTGCTTTGTACTTCAGGTCACAGTTAAGATTGAGGGAGGGTGTTAGACTGTATATTATGTAGAGCTTATGTATTTAATCGTATATTGTACGTGTACACTATTTTACCCTTATATATATAAAGAGCCACACCCTTATTAGGGTGTCGAGCATTATTCTTTAACCATAACACCGGTATGACATGAGAGGAATTGTAGTAGAAGCTAGAAACAGTGATGCTCAATGCAGGTCTACAGATCAGACTTCATACTTCCCAATAGAAGAAAATCTTGTCGGCATTGATGAGAGCAAGAATTTGCTGATTAATTGGTTGACAAGTGATTTCCAACAGGAGAATGTAATTAGCACAGTATGGGGGATGGGAGGAGTAGGAAAGACCACTTTGGTTGCCCATGTTTACAACACTCTGAAGATAGACTTCGACTGTGCTGCATGGATAACTGTATCAAAAGCATACCAGGTTCAGGACTTGTTAAAGAAGATTATCAGGGAGTTGCAGAAGAGTGACTTAAAGGGTGAACTTCGTGTTGATATTGTTGACATGGAAAAGAGAAGCCTAGTTGAGATCATTCGTGCTTTCTTGCGTGGCAAGAAGTATCTTCTGGTTCTAGATGATGTCTGGGGTATTGCCATCTGGTTCAAGATAAGACATGATTTCCCTACTAACAGCACCGGTTGGTTTGAAATCACGTCAAGAATCCATGATGTAGCGTTGCTGGCTACTGGAAATTGCATGGTTGAATTGAAAAGCGCACCACTCATGGGAATTGTTCTGTAAAGAGGCGTTTGGGAAAAATGAAAACAGAATATGTCCGGAGGAGCTACAATTTTTGGCACAAAGATTTGTGGACAAGTGTAATGGCTTGCCCATTGCTATTGCATGCATAGGTCGTTTATTGTCCTGCAAAAGCCAAACTCATTCTGAATGGGAGAAATTGTACAAGGAATTAGAAGTGCAGTTGACAAACAATGCAATTCTTGATGTTAACATAGTTCTAATGGTCACTTTGGGGGATCTTCCATATATTTTGAAGAACGGCTTTCTTCATTGTATTGTATTTCCAGAGGGTTATTTGATCAAAAGGAAAAGACTGATTAGGCATTGGGTGACAGCAGGATTCATCAGGAAAACATAGCATGGAGGAAGTGGCAGAGGGCTATTTGTACGAACTTGTAAATCGAAGCCTATTGCAGGTAGTGGAGAGGAATGAAAGTGGACGTGTGTGGAGTTGCTGAATGCATGATATCATTCGCCTTCTTGCTCTGGCTAAATCAAATGAGGAAAGATTCTGTAGAGTTTATGATGGCTCAGGGAGTTCTTCAGCAGAAAATACACGCCGCCTATCAATCCAAAGCGCCAATATTGAGCAGTTGACTCTTTCAAGTGAAGTTCAGCTTCGTTCAATCTATGTTTTTGACAATGGTTTGACAATTGATTCACTAAAGCCTTTCTTGAAATCTTTCAAGTTGCTATCAACTTTAGATCTACAAGGTTCCAAAATTAGGAGGCTACCGAATGAGATTTTCAACATGTTTAATCTACGGTTTCTGGATCTTAGAGATACCGAGGTTGAGGATATTCTGAGAACAGTTGGAAGACTACAGAAATTGGAAGTTTTGGATGCTTACAATGCTAAGCTGTTGAGTTTACCGGAGAGTGTGGCGACACTCAGGAAGTTGAGATATCTATATGTAGCTACTGATCCAAAGACGAATATTAAAGGAGTTGTTGCCTGGACTGGAATCCAGGTGCCTAATGGCATAAGGCACTTGACAGACTTGCAAGCCTTGCAACTTGTCGAGGCAAGCTCAGAGACTTTGTGTCATCTTGGTGCTTTGATAGAGTTGAGAACTTTGTCCATCACCAAAGTGCAGAGAGTGTTGGTTTGATCTGACGGCTAAAACAAGTCAGTTAGATCTAATAGTCTATCAGAAAAAAGGGAAGAATAACATTTATGAAAAAGGCCCCACGCACCAACGTACGTGGGCTTTTATCCCAACTGAAGCGCCCTGATCGGGGGCACCCAAACCAACGCATGGTTTAGGTCCCCTGTCGCCAGCGCCATATAAAAAGGGAAACAGGAGAGAGTTGGCTCACTTGCGAGATCACAATTCACGTAAGGATTACTCTCCTCCCGATATTCTCTCACCCCATCCGATCAGGGGGAGCGCTGCAGCGACGGGAAGACCTACTCTAGCCGCCGCTGCCGTCCCCGGACTGTGCCGGTGGCGTCCTGAAGGCATCAGGACTTCGAGGAGATCATCTACCTCGACTACATCACCCCTCCATCGCGCCTGCACCGAGCAGGCGATCATGTCCACTGCTGTGACATGTAAAGAATCTCTAAACCTATCTCTGTTCATGTCTATTGGGTGATCTAGATGCAATTTGATCCTGCTAATGGCATCCCAGAGATGCATAAG
This sequence comes from Thinopyrum elongatum, assembly GCA_011799875.1. Taxonomy (NCBI): domain Eukaryota; kingdom Viridiplantae; phylum Streptophyta; class Magnoliopsida; order Poales; family Poaceae; genus Thinopyrum; species Thinopyrum elongatum. The sequence goes on from CM022298.1 coordinate 199,077,880, forward strand.
ATCCAACAGAAAGAACAATGTGCTGATTTGTGCAATGCTGTCATGAATGAGAAAGAAACACTGGAAATGGAAGAGCTCTACTTACCCCCTACACTCTCGAAGCTTGAAATAGAAGGGCAACTTGATAGGAAACAGATGCCTCAGATTGTCTCGTCCTTCTCAGACCATGAAAACATTACCTTGTTGGCCTTAGCCTTCTCCAAACTTGATGACGACTCATTTTCATGCCTCTTGGTGTTACATGGTCTACGTGCACTTTGGCTTGATAAGGCCTATGAAGGAAAGAGGCTGCACTTCAATGCCTTGGCATTTCCAAAACTGCGACTACTATCAATCTCAGATGCTCCACAACTCAATGATGTTGTAGTAGAAGAAAGTGCATTGCAAAGCCTTGTTCACATATCTCTCACAGATTTTCCAGAGCTAAAGGCCCTCCCTGATGGCATTGAGCATCTTAGAACACTAGAGAAATTATATCTGCAAGGAGTTTCCAAAGATCTCACAAAGAAGCTTTAGAACACTAGAGAATGCAACGATTATCTTAAGAAGATCAATCACGTCCGAAGGGTAACTGTTTATCCATGAAGCACTTGGGGTATGATCCAGTGTTCTAGTATATATCGTGAACTCAAGTACCTCTGAGCTCTCGCTCAAACTGAAAATTTTACTTGGCTTCTAGCATGAGAGATCAACGACACTTGAGATGGCCATGTGGTAACATGCAGACCTCCTGAATAGTTTGGAGAAAAAAAGGAGGCGGCTTTATAGGAGAGAAATGGCAACGAAATGTCGAAAAGCATCTGTATACACTATACAGAACCTGAGTTAGGAACAAGGGAGAAGAGGAGAGCCTTAGTCGGTTTTGTTGGTCGAGATGTTGAAAAAAATGCACATCACATCGAAATCGATACGTTAGGAGGTCGGTTGTTGTTTTTCCCTTTCCTTTTTTTATTAATTCTGAAAATTTATTGTTGCTGAACATACTGCCACACTATGGACTTCTTGACCCTAAACAAAGTTCTGTATAATTCTGCATCAGGAACCAAAGAGGGAACCATAAATGATTCTCAATGCAGCAAAAGTTTCAGCAATGAAAGCTGCTGAAATAGGTGAGTGTTGCCTCAGTTTATCATCACTATTTTTTTTCTTCCGTAGTGGCACTATCTCAAGGATTTGTGTACTCATCAACTGGTTTAGTTTCTTCTTCTGCGGTTTATCTAAAATTTATCACCTATTAAAAATGCGGTTTTCTGTGAAGAAAAGCGTGGATAGTAAATTTGTCAGGCTGAACATTTCCCATCTTAGCACAACAAATTTATTTTCATTTGAGTTGTTTCAATTCCATTATGTACGCATACGAAATTATTGTAATTTTTTGTACTATTATTCTGCTGAGCAACAACATATGTTACCTAATTAACAATTGGACAGCTTGTTGTTTGTTCTTTGTATAAAGCTTGATCTTCTCTCTCTTCCTAGTAGCAAGCTGAGATATGATCTAGTACTAAAAATAGTTTTAGACTAAAAATATCCCAAGGAACGCGCCTGATCACTTTGAGAAATGCTCTGGCTGAGTTTTCCCACATTCAAGACTTGGCGTACAACGGCATGGGAAATTTGCCTCGGGGATTTTTAGACGGTCTTCGTGTTCGGTTTGGGATGGCGTGGCGGCGGTGCTTTCTTAGTTTAGGAATAATGTATTCTCCGCCATATTCCTGTTTTGTTGGTGCGCCTATCATCGGCTAGGGGTGTCTGGTTTTGTGTCTCCAGCGCATCTGTTGGGATCTGGTCGATTTAGATTTTCGGTGAATCCGTCTGGATTCGACCGGCTTTTGTGGTCTAAGGACTTTCTACATACCCTTATCGTCATTCTCTTTTTCGGGGTGGCAATTTGCTTTACAGATCGCTGCCGACGCAGTCTCCTGGTTTGCATTGACGATTTCCCGGTCGCTGCTTCTACAAGCTCCTGGGTTACAAAAAGTTTGCTCCGCCAAGGCGAAGGTCCAGAGGCGGTATCGAGCTGTGCGGCGCCCTGCCGGTGGATGTAGGAGGAAGAAGTCTTTGGCACCCCCAAAGCTTTAATTGTAATTTTTTTCCTGTATGGATGTGGTTCTAAGGGCCTGTGAATCTTAATATATTGGCTTAGGCCTTTTCGCAAAAGAAAAAAAAGAATTCTATAGGAATTTTGGAGGATTGGAATCGTTAGATTTTTCTAAGTTGGTCGTTTGATTCGTGACAAGAGTGCCAAAAAACTAAAAGGCGGGTTTTATAGGACGACGATTCGACTTGCAATGTTGTATGGCACCGAGCGTTGGCCGACTAAATGACGACATATTCAAATAGTTAGGTGTATCAAAGATGCGCGTGTTGAGATGAATGTGTGGCCATACAAGGGAGGATTGAGTCAGGAATGATGATATACAACGGGGATAGAGTTGGGGTAGCACCAAATGAAGAGAAGCATTTCCAATATCGTCTGAGATGGTATGGTCATATACAAAGCAAGCCTCCAGAAACTCCAGTGCATAGCAGATGCCTAAAGTGTGTTGTTAATATCAAGAGAGGTCGGGATAGACTAAACTTCACATGGGAGGAGTCCGTAAAAAGAGATCTAAAGTATTGAAATATCACCAAAGAACTAGCCATGGATAAAGGTGCGTGAAAGCTAGCTATCCATGTGCGAGAACCATGAGCTGGTTGCAAGATCTTACGGGTTTCAGCTCTGTTGTTGTTTGCAGGATTGGATCCTATACAATTTTGTTCTAAGGATTGATTTTGTACTACATTTAATAGAAAATGTAGTATCCACTCCAATCTCTTTTAACAATTCATTTGCTTGTTCTATGCTATCAAACACACCCTGCTAATCCTATAAAATTCAAATGGGCATGCTACTCCAGTTTTATATTTATTTTATTCCTACGTATTGAGAATCCTACAAATCAAAGAGGCACTCAGATCCTAAAAGGCTCTCCAAACAGCTGTGAATGTGCATTATGAACAAAAATATCAACTCAAAAAGTCTCCATTCATAAATGTAAAACTTTATAAATGTTTTCGTTCGTATTAGACTTAGCATTTGAAATAGACAATATGAAAGACCCGACGGTTTTTTCTCCAAGCGTTTTCCCTCTCCCGCTTAGCGGCTAGGACAAACTCTCCCCTTCAGACTTTGTCGGCAAAGCTGTGGATACGCATCCCCTTTGCATGTCGCTTCTGCGGCCGGTGGCATTTAGGGGAATCCCTGTGCCTTCACTTTGGCTAGTAGTTTAGATTATTTTTTAGTCCTTATAGGTACGGTGCTCGGGCGGGTGACAACGCTACTTCTTTGAATTTGTTTTTCGGGCTCTAATCCCTCTCGAGTTCGTCCATCTGAATGTAGTCGACGGAGATCTGGTGTAGATTCATGTCGTTTCCTTGGGTGTGAGGTTAGGATTTCTCGTTGTGTGTGCATGATGACAAAATTTGATGTCAGTTATTTCAGATCTATTCAAAGGTTCAACAACAACTACTGTGCCTGTGCCTATAGGACGTTGGTCCTTAGGGGCACTAGCGAAGGAACCCGATGGGCAAGGTGCGGCGATTCCATACCTGCTTGGGTGCAAATAATTTTTTAGACCTATGCATAACGTGTGATCGGTTGGGTAGGCTCGCTTCAATCGTTGGCAAATGTCTATCCGTGGAGAGGCCGTTTGCTTATAAATAGGTCACGATGCCACGCAGACGCAGGCTCCTGACCCAATTAGAAGAACCGATCACCTCAGACCCATGACGCATGAAGCGATCCAGACAGCCAGACCCATACGCACAATGCTCACACAACGCACACGCACACAGTGAGCCTACCCAGTTGTGCCATCTTTCGTAGAGACTTTTTTTAACACAGTACAGACGCAAGCGCTCATACACACGTGCATACACTCACCGTTATGAACGTACACACGCACATCCTACCTCTATGAGCACCTCCGAAAGACTGAGCCGGCATATCATCTTGAAATTTACGAAGTCACCATAGGCACCTCGTCATCGACGGGAACATCTCCCACTGAATGCGCATCGCCGGAAATCCTGAAATAAATTCAGGAATAAATGCCAGCACCAGGACTTGAACCCTGATGGGCTGGGGATACCACAGTCCCTCTAACCATCCAACCACAAGTTGGTTCGCATCTTTCACGGAGACTTAGGGTACGTGCATGAAGACTTTCTTGTTGTCATCAACAAGGTGAGGCCGCCCTGATTGGGGAGCGGCGACAGTGATGTATCGATGGCTCGTTCAGGCAGCGGTAGTGTTTGTTCGGTGGTCCAGAGACCTCAATTTAATTTTTATTATGTCTGAGGTGCTTTGTACTTCTGATGAACTTTTATAATATTTAAATATTTTTTGAAAAAAAGGACTTCATTTTTCTTTTGGCAACATGGATGATGCTATTTTGTTTTGTCTTCCGTTATTGGTGGTACTGTGGTCGATTGAAAAAAAAACACTTATAAGTTACTCCCTCTGTAAACTAATATAAGAGTTTTCATATTACCGAAAAAGGTTTTCGCCCCGCTTTATAAATAAAGCAAACCACCACAGCCACAAGGTTCAACAAGGTTCACACCCACACACACACAGTAGCAGCATGACAGATAGTACAAAAGGCAACAAGCCCAAAAAACAGAAAAAAAGACAAAGCGAACGAGCCGCAACATGGAAACTAATCCAGCTCGGGTAGTGGCGGAGGAAGCGGCGGCACCAGGCGAAGAGCCATCACACGAAGGTCAACAATGATGATGTTGATGGCGCCGTGGTCCTGGTGGCGGCTAAGCGGCCGCCAAAGCTGCAAGTAGCCACACATTTTGTAAACCGCGTCTGTCGCACGTCGAAGAGGAACACGCTGGATCACAAGTTTATTCCGAACCATCCACAACGTCCAGGTAAGGACCCCAATCGCGAGCCACCTAATGTGACGGCAAGAAGAGGGCAATGCCTGGATCTCGGTGAAGAGGTCCGGGAAGTTGGTATTACACCAACGATCACCGACCACCTCGTGGAGGCAGCTCCAGAGGAACTGGACTGAAACACGGGAGAAGAAGATGTGGTTGGAGTCTTCGATCATCCCGCATAGACGGCACATCCCTTCGCCCAGGCCATTCCGTTTTAACACCTCCACTCCGGACGGGATACATCCACGGATCCATTGCCAAAGGAAGATCCTGATCTTCAGAGGGAGTCTGCCCGACCAAATCGCCACTAGTGGCTTAGGGCCGGGAGTGGACGCGATGGCCCGGTACAAGGACTTGTGGAGAAGGTGCCCAAAGGCTCTAAGCGCCAGGATAGGTGATCGTGGGGCAAGTCAAGACCTGGCTCATGGAGTGCAACGACGTCGAAGAGCTCGTGCCACACTATTATTTCTGGGGGCCCAAACGGCCGCTTGAACGCGAGGCGCCCTAAGTCAATAAGGGCCGCCTCCACGGAGACCCGAGGGTCCACAACGATAGCGAACAAGTTCGGAAAGCACGCCGCAAAGGGAGACTCCCTAGCCCATCTATCAAACCAAAATAAGGTGGCTGATCCTGATCCAACAGTAATGAACGTCCCAATGCGGAGGACCGGGAGCAACTGAATGATGGACTGCCAGAATTGGGAGCCGCCCGCCTGCTGGCAGAAGGCTAGTGGTTGGCCGCGTAGGTACTTGTTCCGGATGATCTAGAGCCAAAGACTGCCCTCGCCATTAGCAATCCGCCAGAGCCAACATGTTAGGAGGGCAATGTTCATGCATTTGGAGGACATGATCCCGAGGCCACCTTGGTCCCGAGTTTTGCAGATCTCGGGCCAGCGGACCATATGGTATTTCTGCTTGTCCCCCTCGCTAGCCCAGAACAAACGGGCCTGGACCGAGCCAATCTCATGGTGAAGTGTCTCGGGCAAGCTGTAGAAGCTCATTATGAACAGGAGGAGGCTGGACAGTGAGGAGTTGTTAGACAGCGACGAACATAGAAACTAGAGTGGTATGGTAATCCAGTCCTGGAAGTCATGTTGTTAGACAACGGCGAACCTACGAACTATGAAGAAGCTATGATGAGCCTGGATTCTGACAAATGGCTTGAGGCCATGAAATCCGAGATAGGATCCATGTATGAGAACAAAGTATAGACTTTGATGGACTTGCCCGATGATCGGCAAGCCATTGAGAATAAATGGATCTTTAAGAAGAAGACAAACGCTGATGGTAATGTCACCGTCTATAAAGCTTGACTTGTCGCAAAGGGTTTCTGATAAGTTCAAGGAGTTGACTACGATGAGACTTTCTCACCCGTAGCGATGCTTAAGTATGTTAGAATTATGTTAGCAATTGCTGCATTTTTTAATTATGAAATCTGGCAGATGGATGTGAAAACCGCTTTCCTTAAGGAAGAGTTGTATATGATGCAACCTGAAGGTTTTGTGGATCCTAAGGATGCTAACAAAGTATGCAAGCTCCAGCGATCCATCTATGGACTGGGTGCAAGCATCTCGGAGTTGGAATATTCGCTTTGATGAAGTGATCAAAGCTTTTGGTTTTATACAAACTTACAGAGAAGCTTGTATTTACAAGAAAGTGAGTGGGAGCTCTATAGCATTTCTGATACTATATGTGGATGACATATTCTTGATTGGAAATGATATAGAATTTTTGGAAAGCATAAAAGGATATTTGAATAAGAGTTTTTCAATGAAAGACCTCGGTGAAGCTGCTTACATATTGGGCATCAAAATCTATAGAGATAGATCAAGACACCTAATAGGACTTTCACAAAGTACATACCTTGACAAAGTTTTGAAGAAGTTAAAATGGATCAGTCAAAGAAAGTGTTCTTGCCTGTATTGCAAGGTGTGAAATTGAGTAAGACTCAAAGCCCGACCACCGCAGAAGAAAGAGAAAGGATGAAAGTCATTCCCTATGCCAAAACCATAGCTCTATAATGTATGCCATGCTGTGTACCAGACCTGATGTGTGCCTTGCCATAAGTCTGGTAGGGAGGTACCAAAGTGATCCAGGAGTAGATCACTGGAAAGCGGTCAAGAATATCCTGAAGTACCTGAAAAGGACTAAGGACATATTTCTCATTTATGGAGGTGACGAAGAGCTCGTCGTAAAGGGTTACGTCGATGCTAGTTTCGACACAGATCCGGATGACTCTAAGTCTCAAACCGGATACATATTTATATTAAATGGTGGAGCGGTCAGTTGGTGCAGTTCCAAGCAGAGCATCATGGCGGGTTCTACATGTGAAGCGGAGTATATAGCTGCTTTGGAAGCAGCGCAAGAAGGAGTCTAGATGAAGGAGTTCATATCCTATCTGGGTGTAATACCTAGTGCATCGGATCCAGTGACTATCTTTTGTGACAACACTGGAGCTATTGCCATTGCCAAGGAGCCCAGGTTTCACAAGAGAACCAAGCACGTCAAGTGCCGCTTCAACTCCATTCGTAATTATGTTATGGATGGAGACATAGAACTTTGTAAAGTACATACGGATCTGAATGTGGCAGACCCGTTGACTAAACCTCTTCCGCGGGCAAAACATGATCAACACCAAGACTCCATGGGTGCTAGATTCATAACTATGTAAACTAGATTATTGACTCTAGTGCAAGTGGGTGACTGTTGGAAATATGCCCTAGAGGCAATAATAAATTGGTTATTATCATATTTCCTTGTTCATGATAAATGTTTATTATTCATGCTAGAATTGTACTGACCGGAAACTTAAATACATGTGTGAATACATAGACAACACAGTGCCCCTAGTGAGCCTCTACTAGACTAGCTTGTTGACCAAAGTTGGTTAAGGTTTCCTAACCATAGACATGAGTTGTCATTTGATAACGGTATCACATCATTAGGAGAATGATGTGATGGACAAGACCCAACCGTAAGCTTAGCATCAGATCGTTTAATTTATTTGCTATAGCTTTCTTCATGTCAAGTATCTGTTCCTTAGACCATGAGAACGTGTAACTCCCTGACACCAGAGGAATACTTAGTGTGTATCCAAACGTCACATCGTAACTAGGCGATCATAAAGGTGCTCTACAGGTATCTCCGAAGGTGTCTGTTGGGTTGGCACGGATCGAGGCTGGGATTTGTCACTCCGTATGACGGAGAGATATCTCTTGGCCCTCTCGGTAATACAACATCATAAAGAGCTTGCAAGCAATGTGACTAATGAGTTTGTCACGGGATCTTGTATTACGGAATGAGTAAAGAGACTTGCCGGTAACGAGATTGAACTAGGTGTGGAGATATTGACAATCGAATCTCGGGCAAGTAACATATCGCCGGACAAAGGGAATTGCATACGAGATTAACCGAATCCTTGACATCGTGGTTCAACCGATAAAAGATCTTCATGGAATATGTAGGAATCAATATGGGCATCCAGGTCCCGCTATTGGTTATTGACCGAAGAGGTGTCTTGGTCATGACTACATGATTCCCGAACCCGCAGGGTCGCACGCTTAACGTTCGTTGACGCTAGAGTAGTATTGGGATATTTGATGATTGGTAACCGAATATTGCTCGGAGTCCCGGATGAGATCTCGGACGTCACGAGGAGTCTCAGAATGGTCGAGAGGTAAATATTTATATATGGGAAGTCATATTTTGGGTTCTGGAAAAAGGTGCAGTTTTTTTGGTATTGTACCATGAAGCTTCTAGAAGGTTCCGGAGGGGTCCGGAAGTCCACAAGTGGGTCCACCATGACCCAAGGGCCGGCATGGGCTGAGGGGAGGCGCCCTGGCATTATTGGGCTAGGCGCACCAAGTCCTCAAAAGCCCATGTGGCCAGGGAAGGAAACAAAAAGGGGGGAGTGCCCTCCCCCTTGGCTGCGCCCTAGGGCTTGGAGGGGCTGTTACCCACGCCCCTCCACCTATATATAGAGGGGAGGGGGCACCCCAAGAGAACACACCAAGCACTTGGCACCCCTATCTCTCTCCTGTTACTCCGTAGTTCCTCCGTCCTCGTTCTAGTAGCGCTTGGCGAAGGCCTGCTGAACTAGCTCCACCTCCACCATCACCACCACGCCTTCGTGCTGGTTGTGATCCCATCTACTTATCCGACTTCTCTTGCTGGATCAAGGAGGAGACGTCATCGAGCCACACGTGTGCTAAACTCGGAGGTGTCGTCCGTTCGGCACTAGATCGGTTGGATCGTGATCGGATCGCGAAGAGTACAACTACATCAACCGCGTTATATACGCTTCCGCTTTCGGTCTACGAGGGTACGGAGACACACTCTCCCCTCTCGTTGCAATGCTTCTCCTAGATAGATCTTGGGTGTTCATAGGAAATTTTCTGATTTTCATGCTTCGTTCCCCATCAAAAGCTTGCGGCGGCGTTAAAGTATTTTTGGTTTGCCCTCTGGTCTTCAGGGAATATTTGGGTATTTATAGAAGAAAAATTAGGATTGGAAGTGCCACGAAGGGGCCCACAAGCTTGGGGGGCGCGCCCTTCGAGCTTGTGGCCATCCCGTGGACCTTCTGGCCTCCTCCCGGAGCTTCCTAGGTGTCTTGTGGTCCAAGAAAAATCCTCAAAAAGTTTCATTCCATTTGGACTCCGTTTGGTATTGATTTTCTCTAAAGGCAAAAACAAGGAAAAATAAACAACTGGCACCGGGCACTAGGTTAATATGTTAGTCCCAAAAATTATATAAAATAGCATAATAATGCATATAAAACATCCAAGATGGATAATATAATAGCATGGAACAATAAAAAATATAGATACGTTGGAGACGTATCAGGGCACCAGGAGAGCAGGCAGTAGGGCGTAGTGGGACCGCTGCTATTTCTTGAGCTTGCATTGGTTTTTCCCTTGAAGAGGAAAGGGTGATTGTCGTGGTACCACACGGCCACCTATGGGGCCATCGGCCCCTTGTGGTTCGGCAAGGGGGAAGAGCGCATTGCACAAAGAGCGGAAAGCATAGAGCAGCACAGCAACGATGACACGGGCAGTTTTACCCAGGTTCGGGCCACCGCGAGGCGTAAAACCCTACTCCTGCTTTGGTGGATTGATGAAAGGACCGTCGTGGAGATGCAGCGCTCTAGCCCGGCAAGGTCGCCTTGGGGTGAGAGCAGCTACGCGCGTACGAGCGTACAAGGGTCCGAATCCTCTCTAAGGTAGCCACAACGCTCCTTTTATAGGTCAAGGGGTTACCATAATGGCAAAACAGTCATTATGCACTGATTAGATAGCCACAGTGCTATCATACCTAACTCTGCAGACAGGACAGGGTGCATTAAATGCGCCACTTAGTGTCACATCGTGGCGTAGCCCGGCAAGCCTTGCCATGCCTTTCAGCCACCTTTTTGCCTGTCCGCGCGACACGTCGCCTGGATGGGTGTCATTTAGGGATGATCTTCTTCAGAAATGGCCTGCCACATACCAAATAACAACCACTTAGTCACTTGGGGGCTCGACACCGCACCGATGGGTGACTTGCGTTGCTATGAGGTGGAGCGGTGGAGCTTTGGCGGGGTAATCCGCCCTTGGCGTCCCCGGCAAGCCTGCCGGGGGAGTCTTGAGGCTTGTCTTGGGGTAACCTCGACCCCGCCAGGCTCGCCTGCCCGGCAAGGGAGGTTTTTCCTTAGTGATATCTTGCTTGTTTGGTTGGTCTTGGTATTCTTGATCCGCCCTTTGATTTGTCAAAGAGCCATCTCTTCTGCTTGGCCTTGTCTTGAATGTCGCAACTTTGCTCTTCAGCCTGTGTATAGTCCGGCAGCACACCTGGGGTTTGTTGTACCGATAGGAGCCCTGGGCCTGGCCTGAACGCGCTGCAGAGCGTCGTCGGGGTAGGCCCTATCTAGTACACAGGCGAGCGGGTTGCGGTAGCTCATCCTTTGAGATCTTCTTTGCTTTTCCATTAACCTATGCCAGAGTCAGTTTTCGGTTTCCCCGCGCGTCGCGTGATGCCAATTGCAGTGGGGCCACCTTTGTAATGGCCCGTGAATGACTTTAACGCACGGGGGAGTAACTGCCAATTCACTCTTCTCACCACGTCCTTATCCTTTGCCACGTATGCCGCATGCATTGAGTGGGGTAGGTGACGGAGGCGCGTGGTGCAGGAGTGAGAGTCATGGCAGGAGCTCGGCCTTCCTTGGTTGGTGTAAGAGGACGGCGATCGGATCCGGCCGTCGGCGGAAGCTTGGATGGGTTGGATCAGAAAGAGACCCCTCTGGGGTGGGGGCAAAGGATCAGCCCCCAGCCCCAGCTTGCCTATAAAAGAGGGGGGCAAGGATGAAGCAAAGGGCGTACATCCACGCACCTCTCTTTCTTTATTTCTTGCATTCTTCTTTGTTATGTTAAGGGGGAGAGGCCGGGGCCGGGCCCCGGGCTCCAGCTTGGGGTCGATGATGCCGAACGCTCGCATTGACGCTAGGGGAGTGAGTCTGGTCTGAAGGCGCAGGAGATGCGGCGGTTGGGGGTGTAGGCACCGAACTGTCCACAAGGTGGGTGGCGTTATGCTCCTCCGAGATGGTGAGGCACTCGTCTCTCCCACACGAGCCGGCCACTTGGTGGAGAGTGCTTTCCCTGGCCACAAGACGCCGAGGTTCGTCAACTTGGCGACGAGGCTCCTGGGGCTTCTGGCGCCTGCCTGGGGTGCAGCGCTCGGGATCTTTGGTAATCCCAACACTGCTCCTTCCGGCGGAGTCGGGGCGATCATTGAAGACGGCGACACCTTCTTGCCCTCCAAGGTGGGGAGCGATGCTCCTCGCATGCCTCGGACGCCGCCGTCGCCTGCTATTTCTTCGGGGGAGGTGTCGGCCCGAGGGGCCAGTGTCCTCCTGGAGTGGTGGTGATGAAGAAAGAACGAGGGAAGACGGAGAAGGCGGGTGGCAGGCCGTCAGGTCGGAGTACGATGGCACCAACGCCTTCGTCTCATACTGTCGGCCCGCTGCCTCATCTTTCCGCTCTTCCCCTCCCTCCCTGGCACCATCATCACCAGCCTCTTTAGGACGGTTGCCGGGGAGGGGGTCACTCTCTTGGTGCCTTCGCCTGCTCCAGCAATCTTCCAGCTGAGCTCTAGTGGTTCTCCCGCCGGTGCTTGTGCCGGGGCTTCTTGCTGGCCCTGGATGTGGTGACCAGGGCACCGCCGAGCTGCTCCCTCTGCCCCTCTCCTTCGCAGCCTCGCCACTCCCGATCTTGTCAGGCTGCGCCCGGCAAGCCCTGACGGGATCGGGCTGGGCTTCCGCTCAGGCACTCCTTTTGCCCTCTTCACCTCCTGCTGTAGTGCCTAGGAGGAGAGGGACACGAAAGGGATTACGGGGCACTTATCTTTTTTCAGTCTAAAACATGTAGGCACTTGCCAAACTTTAGTCTAAATTATGTAAACTTCTTTATCCATGTTTGTTCTCTGTAAGATCTGTACTTGCTTATCAGCATATTAATGAAAAAGACAAGCCTTGTCGGGTACTTGTGCATGTATCATGTCCATGCAGAGGTGAAGTGCCTCTATACGTTCCAGTAAAGAAGTTTCCCCTGGCAAACTATCCTGCCGGTACCCTTAATTTGCTACCGTGGGGCAAGGCTTATCGGGCATAAAACTATAAAAAGGGACCGGCCCCTTGTCGAACCCTCTCCATCAAAGGCAACTGCGACCACCTTGTCCGAAGCAACGTTCGGGACAAAGGATGGGAGCACCTATGTTTCAAAGGTAACGAGGTTTTCATATGCACAACTTTTTACCTTACAGAACAAGTATGGATAAGAAGAAACTTATCTGTTTGGCTTGCCGGGGATCGCTGTGTAGGCTTGTCTTCATTTATTCTCTTCGGGATCAAGTCCATGGCAAGAACCCTGCAACTTAGTGCAGATGAAAATAGTTCTACATGCGACCTCATCTACATGATCATGATATGCTTATGCATGCATGCAATCTTGTCGGGGGCCCCCCAGCGCTTCGTTTATTCATCTATTGCTCAGGGTCTACGCCTGGCTTTGTACAAAGGGTTACATGCAACATCGGCAAGGCTTGTACAAAAGGGTGCCTGCCGGGCAGGGCCCGACAGCCGTGCTTTACGGGTAGAACTTACGGAGATGCTCAATGTTCCATGATTTTTGCAACTGAATGCCATCTCCGGTCTCCAGGCGGACTGCGGCGGGTCTGGTGACTTGTACTACCCGGTAAGGGCCTTCCCACTTTGGCGTCAACTTGTTTGCACCCTTGGCGGACTGAACAAGCCTAAGGACAAGGTCGCCTTCCTCAAAGCTCCGGGCATGAATCCTACGGCTGTGATAGCGACGCAGGGCTTGCTGGTAGCGTGCAGCACGCGTAGCAGCCCGGAGACGGTTCTCCTCAAGTAGCACAACGTCATCACGCCGGTGTTGTTCCTGCGCTACTTCATCGTAGGCAAGCACTCGAGGTGATCTGTATATGAGTTCCGTGGGGATCACTGCTTCTGCCCCATAGAATAGGGAGAAGGGAGTCTGCCCGGTAGCTCAATTTGGTGTCGTACGGAGGGACCAAAGAACCACCGGCAGCTTGTCGATCCATCGCCTGCCGCACTTCTGCAGCCTATCAAATGTTCTTGTCTTGAGTCCTCGCAGCACTTCAGCGTTTGCCCTCTCATCATGTTTGTTGCTTCTGGGATGGGCAACAGAGGCAAATGAGACTTTGCTTCCGAGGGCATGAACGTATTGCATGAAGGCGCGGCTTGTGAATTGGGTGCCATTGTCAGTGATGATCCTTGCGGGTACTCCGAAACGGCACACCAATCCTTTCAAGAACTTGATACCTGACTATGCGGTCACCTTCCTCATGGGCTCCACCTCTGGCCACTTTGTGAACTTGTCGATAGCGATGAACAAGAACTCAAAGCTCCTGATAGCTCGGGGGAAGGGGCCCAAGATGTCGAGCCCCCAGACCGAGAAGGGCCATGACAAAGGGATCGTCGGGAGAGCTTGAGCAGGCTGATGGATATTCTTGGAGTGGAACTGGCAGGCTTCACATTTGGTGACTAGCTCAATTGCATCTTGGAGGGCCGTGGGCCAGTAAAAACCTTGCCAGAAGGCTTTTCCAACCAGGGCCCTCGATCCAATGTGGGAGCCTCATATACCCTTGTGTATCTCTGCCAACAGTTCCTTTCCTTCTTCCCGGCAAATGCACTTCAATTTCACTCTGTTGGGCCTTCTTCTGTATAGTGTGTCATCAACGAACTGATACATACTGGCCCTCCGGGCTACTCTTTCAGCTTCTTCTTGCTCTTCGGGAAGTTCTCCTGTTTGGAGGAAATGGACTATGTGCCGCGCCCAAGTTGGAGCCTGAGGCTCGGCAACGAGGACCAGCAACACCTCCTCATTCGTGGGAGCGCACTCCTCGACCGCAATGATTGGTAGTTTGGCGGGAGGGTGGAGCTCACCGATCGAAGGGGAGTAGTTCCTGTGAAGCTCTCTGTCGTGGGCTTTGGGAAGCTCTGTCTGGAGAGGCTTGCCAGAGTCCAGTTTCCTCCTCTTCCTGGCCATTGTTGACGAGGATACGGAGGGTTGAGTCAGATGGAGAACAAAAGTCCCTGGTTCCACAGGGAGTTTTTGCGCAGCGCACTTTGACAGATGATCAGCAATGTTGTTTTCCGCACGCGGTATGTGCTCTGTTTGCAATCCATCAAAGCGCTCCTCCAACTTTCTCACTTCCTCGACGTATGCCTCCATCAATGGGCTTTGATAATCCTTGTTTACTTGCCGCACCACAAGTTGCGAATCTCCATGAATGATCAACTTCTTGATTCCCGGTTCTGTTGCGATCCTGAGCCTGGTAAGGAGTCCTTCATATTCTGTTGTATTGTTGATAGCCTTCTCTCGGGGGAAATGCATTTGAACCACGTACTTGAGGTGCTCCCTAGAGGGAGCAACAAGAAGCACGCCAGCTCCTGCACCTTGTAGGGAGAAGGCACCATCAAAGTACATGATCCATTCTTGGGGCGCTTCCTTGCCGGGGATAACTGTCTCCAACACGTCTTCTCCAGGGGTAGGCGTCCATTCCGCAATAAACTCTGCCAGTGCTCTACTCTGAATGGTTGACGTGCTCTCGAACTTCAAACCAAAGCTGGATAACTCCAAAGCCCATTCCACTATCCTGCCAGTGGCCTCAGGGTTCCTCAATGTGCGTTGCAAGGGGAAGCAGGTGACAACCGTGATCGCGTGGGCTTGGAAGTAGTGGCGCAGTTTCCTTGAGGCCATGATGAGGCCAAAAATCAACTTTTGCATGCCATTGTACCTCGACCTAGCCCCATGCAACAGGGAGCTGATGAAGTACACTGGGCGCTGCACCACTTTCTTCCTTGTCGCGACCTTGGAGTTGTCTCCATTACCCCGCTCCTCCTTGTTCTGATCTGCCTCTGACCTTGCCGGGGCGAGTTCACTTCCTTCTCCAGAGAGGACGGCAGTTGCTGCTGCTTCTTCATCTACTTCCTGCCGTGCCACCAGCGCTGCGCTAACCACTTGATTGGTTGCCGCTAAGTATGGTAGAAATGGTTCTTGTGGTTTTGGAGCGACTAAGGTGGGGACAGTGGAAAGATAGGTCTTCAGATCCTGTAGCGCAGCGTCTGCCTCCGGGGTCCACTCCATGGGCCCAGCCTTCTTCAAGATTTTGAAGAACAGCAGGGCGCGTTCGGTGGACTTGGAAATGAACCTTCTTAGCGCGGCAACACATCCAGTCAAACGCCTCACGTCTTTAACTGTCTTGGGTGCTTGAATCTGCTCAATTGCCTTGATCTTGTCGCGGTTGGCCTCTATCCCCCGGTGGGACACAAAGAAGCCAAGCAGCTTGCCAGAAGGAATGCCAAACACACACTTCTTTGGGTTCAGCTTCAAGTTGATCTTGCGTAGATTTGCAAAGGTCTCTTCCAAGTCCTGAATGAGAGTTGATTTGTCCTTGGTTTTGACCACTATATCATCCATGTAAGCTTCAATATTCCTGTGCAACTGAGACTAAAAGCCAATCTGTACTGCCCTTGCGAAAGTGGATCCAGCGCTTTTTAACCCAAAGGGCATACGCACAAAATAGTACGTGCCACAGGGGGTTATAAACGCGGTCTTCTCTTCATCTTCCTCGGACATGAAAATCTGGTGGTACCCGGAGTAGGCATCCAAGAAGGAAAGTAGATCACATCCAGAGGTGGAATCCACAATTTGATCGATGTGCGGCAAGGGGAATGGGTCCTTCGGGCATGCTTTATTTAGATCTGTGAAATCTATGCAAAGCCTCCATTTCCCATTCACCTTGCGCACCACCACTGGATTCGCCAACCAAGTTGGATGCAATACTCCTCTGACCAAACCAGCAGCTTCGAGTTTCTTGATCTCCTCGGCAATAAACTGCTGCCGCTCCAAAGCTTGCTTTTGGACCTTCTATTTAACCAGTCGGGCATGTGGGCAGACAGCAAGGTGGTGCTCGATTACCTCC
The DNA here is from genome assembly GCA_011799875.1 of Thinopyrum elongatum. Lineage (NCBI taxonomy): Eukaryota > Viridiplantae > Streptophyta > Magnoliopsida > Poales > Poaceae > Thinopyrum > Thinopyrum elongatum. Next base: position 199,094,310 of record CM022298.1, read on the forward strand.
CTTGGAACACCGGGGATGTCAGATGGTTGCCAAGTAAACACATTGGCATTCGCCCGCAGGAAGGCAACGAGCGCGCTTTCCTATTTGTCATCAAGGGTGGAGCTGATAGTAAATCTACCATCAGCACCAACCAACCCTGCCGGGACCTTCTTCACAGCAGGCGCAGCAACTTTTGATCTCTTGCTATTGGAACTCTCCGGCAAATCATCAACAGGTGCAGCGCAATCCGAAGAGGCACGCTTCCCGAATTCTTTGCTGGTGTCCTTGCTAGCTTTCTTCCCTTTCTTGCTTTCCTTGGCGAGAGAGGTAGCTTCCGCGGCCTCTGCAGCGACTGCTTCTCGGTACATCTTATCCACGCATATGACTGTGTCCTTCTTGTCTGATGGAATGGAAATGACACCCATCGGTCCTGGCATCTTCAGAGTGTTGTAGGTATAGTGGGATGCCGCCATGAATTTTGCCAGGGCAGGGCGGCCAAGGATTCCATTGTATGGCAGGGGGAGGCCGACCACATCAAACACGATCTTCTCAGTCCGGTAGTTCAGCTCCCCCCCAAACGTTACCGACAGTGTGATCTTCCCCTTAGGACGACTCCTGCCGGGGTTGATGCCTTGGAAAGTACCGGTAACCTTGAGCTCTTCATCTGCTATCTGGAGCTTGCTGATGACCTTGGGAGATATCAGATTCAACCCGGCCCCGCCGTCAACCAACATCTTTGTGACTTTGAGGTTGTGAATCGTTGGTGAAACCAATAATGGCAAACATCCTACCGCAGTGGTGCGGTCAGGGTGATACTCTTCGTCAAAGATGATGGGCGTGCGGGACCACTTGAGCGGCTTCCGAGAATCTACCGCTGGCTCCACGGCATTGCCCTCACGTGCCCACTGTTTGAGCTGGCGGTGAGAGGAGTGCAAGGATGCACCTCCGTCAATGCACAGGGCTTCAGTGGCCTTCTGGAACTCCTGCTCGCTGGTTTCCTCTTCATCTCCTTCATCACTCCCATCATCGCATTCCTTCTTCTCACGGCCTCTGGCCGGTTTCCCTTGATACTGAGGGGCCTTGCCGGGGCGACCTCCTCTACCACATCAGCCCTTCCTACCAGCACCATCTTTGTCTCTCTCTTTGTCACACTTCTCGTACTCAGCTTTCTGCTTCTTGACGAGCTGCTCAACTTGATGAAACTCTTGAAGATCATGTCCCTTAGTCCGATGGATCTTGCAGTACGGCCCGTCAGCCTTCCCAGCCTTCTCAGCAGCCGCGGCTTCCTGGCAGTCAGCACACGCGGCAACTTCCTTGCCGGGAGCTTCGGTCTTGGCCTTCATGCCGGTACTAGGAGTGCTCGCTCCTTCAACAGCCATCACTGCTTTATCCTTGTGCTTCTTGTTGCGTTTCTTGTTCTTCTTCTTCTGATTGGTGGCGTCATCGTCATCCTCTGAGTCAACGTCGACGCCATCTTCTTCACTGAGGAGTCACCTCCCCTCATCTGTTCGGGCACACCTATTCGCCAGAGTGTATAGCTCGTTCACAGTCTTGGGCAACCAAACGTTCATTTTGGAACGTATCCTGCGGTTGCGCACGTTGGACTGGAACGCAGCTATCACAGCTACTGGATGGATGTCTAGAATGTTCCTGTGCACCCGGCTGAACCTCTGCATATACTTCCGCAAACTCTCTCCTTCCTTCTGTGGGAGGAGCTGCAAGTCGCTGGGCCACCCTGGTTCTTGATGGCCGCCTGTGAAGGCGCCAATAAACTCATGGCACAGGTCAGCCCAGGTCGAGATGGAGTTCTCTGGCAAGTGCATCAGCCACGACCTCACGTTTGGCTTGAGTGCCAAAGGGAAGTAGTTGGCGAACACCCTCTTGTCCCTTCCTCCGGCAGCTTGAACAGCGATGGTGTAGATGCTCAAGAACTCTGCCGGGTTCAATCTTCCGTCGTACTTTTCTGGTATCTCTGGTTTGAACGTACGGGCAGTTGGCCAACGGACTTGCCACAGCTCACGAGTGAAGGCGGGGCACCCAACCTCGAAAGGCCGGTACCCACCCCCACCAGGCATGGGTTCGTCGACGTCAGGGCCATTGCGCCTATCAGACTGGCGGCGGGTGTCGCGGCGTCGCTCGATGGTGATGCGTGCGTCTTCCCTCCGCCTGTCTTCCAGGACCCGTCGCTGGTCTCGACGTGTCTGAGGATCAGACGAAGCCATTGATACGTCGTCGGGTTCTTGGTCGCATGGCCCTGGCTGCGGCCCCTGCACTGGCTATCAGGCAGAGCACTGCACCATCGGAACGGCTCCCTCGGTGCGGCCAGCGGCTTGGGCCGTTGCCGCCGTTGGTGGAGGCCATGGCGGGCCTGCCTGCTGTGATCCTCCCGCCTCAGTGAAACCAATCAAGCTCTGGATAGTGGCCCTCCACTCGTGCATTTGATTGGCTGCTGACGGAAATCTCAACAAGAGTTGGGCCCGTGCCATGGCCTCCGAAGCGGTGCTTGGCATGGACGATGATGCGGATCGCGACGTCGCCCGACTTCTGATGGTGCCTGTAGTGGTGGCGCCATGTTCTCACCGCCGCGAGCCAGTCGCCAGGGCGGCGTGATGACAAGGTGGATGCGCTTGGGGGTTGACGACCCCATTCGGTGCATTGTCTCGGCCAGCTTGTCCTGGGGGTGGCATGGGCCCTGTAGCCGCACCCGCGGCGGGGGCAGCTAGGAGGTTACAATCCGCATTAGAGCGAGTGCCACCGCTGCGGCTGTGTCCCTCGGCGAGGTGGGGAGGCAGAGATGGAATATTCTCCCCACCCGTACCTTGTGGAGCATGGCCGTCGGGTTGTTGTTGGTGTCGTCCTCCTCCGGTGCCTCCTGCTCCTGCTTCGACCGCAGGGGGAACGGTGATGGCGCCGCCTGCGCCAGTCACGTTCCCCGCGCTGTCGGCGTTCCCATGTTCCCTCGCAGCTCCTACGACATTAGTGGCCGCATGCGAGGGGGCCTTCGAGGTGGACGGGTGAGCTAAAGCACCGGATTTCTTCTTGGGCGCCATGGATGATGAAGCCATCGATAAAGAAAATGATGATGAAGATGACGTGCTGCTTGCACCTTCGGGTTCGCGCAAGCGCTTCCCCCTACCTGGCGCGCCAAATATGTCGTGGTATCACACGGCCACCTATGGGGCCATCGGCCCCTTGTGGTTCAGCAAGGGGGAAGAGCGCATTGCACAAAGAGTGGAAAGCATAGAGCAGCACGGCAACAATGAAACGGGCAGTTTTACCCAGGTTCGGGCCGCCGCGAGGCATAAAACCCTACTCCTGCTTTGGTGGATTGATGAAAGGACCGTGGTGGAGACGCAACGCTCTAGCCCGGCAAGGTCGCCTCGGGGCAAGAGCAGCTACGCCCGTAAGAGCGTACAAGGGTCCGAATCCTCTCTAAGGTAGCCACGACCCTCCTTTTATAGGTCAAGGGGTTACCACAATGGAAAAATAGTCATTATGCACTGATTAGATAGCCATAGTGCTATCATACCTAACTCTGCAGACAGGACAAGGTGCATTAAATGCGCCGCTTAGTGTCACATCGTGGCGTAGCCCGGCAAGCCTTGCCGTGCCTTTCAGCCACCTTTTTGCCTGTCCGCGCGACACGTCGCCTGGACGGGTGTCATTTAGGGATGATATTCCTCATAAATGGCCTGCTGATGCGGCTTGAACTACGTCGGTATTTCCCCAAAGAGGAAGGGATGATGCAGCACAGCTACGGTAGGTATTTCCCTCAGTGATGAGACCAAGGTTATCGAACCAGTAGGAGAACCACGCACACAAAGAACAAATACTTGCAACCCGACATAAAAGAGGGGTTGTCAATCCCTCCCGGGCAAAGAGATAGATAAATTTGTAGTAGATCAGATAAATAGATCTCACGGGAACGTGAGATAAAATAAATAACAATAAATGCAGCAAGATATTTTTGGGTTTTTGGATTAATAGATCTGAAAATAAAAGATGCAAATAAATAAAAAGGCAAATAGCAATATAGATCTGAAACTATATGATGGGAAAATAGACCCGGGGGCCGTAGATTTCACTAGTGGCTTCTCTCGAGAAAAATAGCATACGGTGGGTAAACAAATTACTGTTGGGCAATTGATAGAACTTCAAATAATTATGACGATATCCAGGCAATGATCATTATATAGGCATCACGTCCAAGATTAGTAGACCGACTCCTACCTACATCTACAACTATTACTCCACACATCGACCGCTATCTAGCATGCATCTAGTGTATTAAGTTCATGGAGAAACGGAGTAATGCAATAAGAACGATGACATGATGTAGACAAGATCTATTCATGTAGGAATAGACCCCATCTTGTTATCCTTAATAGCAACGATACATACGTGTCATTTCCCCTTCTGTCACTGAGATTGAGCACCATAAGATCGAACCCATCACAAAGCACCTCTTCCCATGGCAAGAAAAATCGATCTAGTCGGCCTAACTAAACCAAAGATTCGAAGAAGAAATACGAGGCTATACGTAATCATGCATATAAGAGATCAAAAGACTCAAATAACTTTCATGGATAAAAACATAGATCTGATCATAAACTCAAAGTTCATCGGATCCCAACAAACACACCGCAAAAAGAGTTACATCAAATAGATCTCCAAGAGACCATTGTATTGAGAATCAAAAGAGAGAGAGGAAGCCATCTAGCTACTAACTACGGACCCGTAGGTCTACAATGAACTACTCACGCATCATTGGAGAGGCACCAATGAGGATGATGAACCCCTCCGTCATGGTGTCTATATTGGATCTGTGGTTTCTGGAACTTGCGGTGGCTGGAATTGTTTTTCGTCGACTCCCCTAGGGTTTTTGGACGTCCAGGGTATTTATAGAGCAAAGAGGCGGTGCGGGAGGCGGCCGAGGTGGGCACAACCCACCTGGGCGCGCCTGGGCCCCTAGGCACGCCCTGGTGGGTTGTGCTCCCCTCGGAGCCCCCCTCTGGTACTTCTTTGGCCCAACAGGTGTCTTCTGGTCTAGAAAAAATCACAAAAAGTTTCGCTGCGTTTGGACTCCGTTTGGTATTGATTTTCTGCGAAGTAAAAAACAAGCAAAAAACAGCAACTGGCACTGGGCACTATGTCAATAGGTTAGTCCCAAAAAATGATATAAAGTTGCTATAAAATGATTGTAAAACATCCAAGATTGATAATATAACAGCATGGAACAATAAAAAATTATAGATACGTTGGAGACGTATCAGCATCCCCAAGCTTAATTCCTGCTCGTCCTCGAGTAGGTAAATGATAAAAACAGAATTTTTGATGTGGAATGCTGCCTAACATGTTCATCACATAATCTTTTCTTTGTAGCATGGACATTTGGACTTTTATATGATTCAAAGCAATAGTCTAGTTTTGACATGAAGATTTCAATACTCAAGCATATCAACAAGCAACCATGTCTTTCAAAATATCAACACTAAAGCAAGTTATCCCTAGCCCATTATGCTCAATCATTGATCCATTCATGAAACACACTCGCATATTAGCTACACCCAATGCTCAAGTACGATCATAGTGCCCCTTAGTTGGTGCTTTATAAGAGAAGATGGAGACTCAAAAATAAAAATTGCATAAAGTAAATAGAAAGGCCCTTCGCAGAGGGAAGTAGGGATTTGTAGAGGTGCCAGAGCTCAAAGAGAAAAAGATAGAGATAAAAATATTTTGGGTGGCATGCTTTTCCTGTCAACGAAAACGATCGAGTAGTTTCCAATACTTTCCATGCTAGATATATCATAGGCGGTTCCCAAACAGAAAATAAAGTTTATTCCTTTTTCCACCATACTTTTACATTCCACGGCTAACCGAATCCACGGGTGCCGTCCATACCAACACTTTCCAAGGAATTTATTATTTGACAACATAAAGTAAATTCATTTTTCATTTCGGGGCTGGGTATCCCTAATACCTTTGCCGTACTCTCATGCAATGACAAGTGAATAAACACTCATCTTGAGAATAACACATCTAGCATGGAAAAATATCAGCTACCCCCTACCGTTTCATGAGCGGTACGAGCACACAAAAGAGAAATTTATTTTGAAAATTAGAGATGGCACATACAAATTTTCTTAGAACGGCACGGAAATACCGCATATAGGTAGGTATAGTGGACTCATATGGCAGAACTGGTTTAAGGATTTTGGATGCACAAGTAGTGATCATACTTAGTGCAAATGAAGGCTAGCAAAAGATTGAGAAGCATCCAACCAAGAAACGAAAAATCTCATAAGCGAGCATTAAGCATAACTAACACCGAATAATGCACCACAAGTAGGATGTAATTTCATTGCATAACTATTGACTCTCGTGCTTGCATAGGGAATCACAAACCTTAACACCAATATTCTTACCAAACCATAATTACTCACTAACATGACTCACATATTATATCATCATATCGCAAAACTATTACAAGGAATCAAGTTTATTTTGTCCAATGATCTTCATGAAAGTTTTTATTATATCCCTCTTGAATATCTATCACTTTGGGACTAGTTTAATGTGTTGCTTTTGATAGCTCCAACAAATCTAAGTGAAGAACATGAGCATAAAAAATTTCTTCTCTCAAAATAATATAAGTGAAGCATGAGAGAATTTCTTCAAAATTACTTCTCTCAAATAAATATAAGTGACGCATGAGAGCATTTCTTCAAAAAATATTAAAGCACACCGTGCTCAAAAAGATATAAGTGAAGCACTAGAGCAATTTCCATAGCTCATAAAGATTTAGGTGAATCATAGAGAGCAATTCTAACAAATCATAGCATAATTTTGGCTTTCTCAATTAGCTGTGTTCAGCAAGGATACTTGACTAAGAATAAAAAGTAAAACAAGCAAAGACTCATATCATACAAGACGCTCCAAGAAAAACTCATGATATGTGACGAATAAAAATATAGCTCCAAGTAAAATACAGATGGTCGTTAGAAGAAAGAGGGCATGCCACTCGGGCATCCCCAAGCTTAGTTGCTTGCTTATATTTTAGATAATAGCTTTGGATGCCATGGGCATCCCAAGCTTAGACTCTTCTTACTCCTTATTCCTTCATCCATCGTGATCTCATCCAAAACTTGAAAACTTCAATCACACAAAACTCAACAAAACCTTCGTGAGATCCGTTAGTATAAGAAAACTAATCTTTACTTTAAGTACTGTAGAAAACCCATTCAAATTTTGTTATTGCATTATATCTACTGTATTCTAACTTTACCATGGCTTATAACGTCCAATACAAACCATAGATTCATCAAAATAAGCACACAATGAAACGAAAATAGAATCTGTCAAAAACAAAACAGTCTACAAAGATATGAATTGTTCTCATACTTTTGTAACTCCAAAAATTCTTAAAAATTAGGAAAAGGTAGGAAATTTGTATATCAACCTTTTGTAAAACATTCAGAATTTTTTGTCGCCTATGTGAATTTTTAAAATTATTTTACTGGACACAAAAGTTTCTGTTTTCCAACAAGATTAAATCAACTATCACCCAACATGATCCCAAAGGCTTTGCTTGGCACTAACACTAATTAAAACATGAAGAACACAATTATAACAGTAGCATAATTGTGCAAACACACAAGAACATAAAGAAAAAGACAAAAATAAATTCTATTCATTGGGTTGCCTCCCAACAAGCGCTATCGTTTTATGCCCCTAGCTAGGCATAATGCAAAGATCTAAGTGTTGTCATCCTTAGTTTCATTTTCCTTAGAGGTTTTTTTGTCAGTAGGTTTTGCAAAAACAACATAAAACACCTTATCCATAGAGACTTTAGCGCTACCAAGTTGCTTATCGTCATATCCCCTTTGATTTCCAGCAACAATCCAAGAATAGTGTTGATTAACATCATTGAGAACTTGTTGAATTATATCTAAAACGGGGACGTCCTTTTTAAGGTTCTCATCAAAGATTTGATTATCCCCAAGCAAATGTCTTAGCACATAATCACTATTGTAAAGGATTTCATCTATCACCAATTTTTCACGATTCATACCATAGAGATCAAAAATTTCCCTAGCTTCCCGTACTATGTGATCAAATTCATTCATAAGAACAAGGGTGGCCACCTTTTTAGCTTTGGGATTCTTTATAACAGGTAACTCAAAAAACAATCTTTGCAAGGTCGGATGGGTACGGATAAATTTATCTTCAAGTTTCAGAACTAGTGCTGAAATAGCTTCCGCATAAGATTTAGTTCTTCTAAGTATAGGAACATCGTCAGGACTTAAATTTCCAACACAATTGAAAAATTCTTGGATACACTCTTTTCCTATAACATTCCCTTGCCCGAATACAAAAGTTTTAGCATCCAGATTGCTAGATCGTCCAATTTTAGGAGTTAGGCCATCATTTGTTTCTGCCATACCAAAGTCACTCATGATGACAAGTTCAAGCAATTAAGAGATCTGACGAGAAAATGGCGAACGAAAAAGAGGGCAAATAAAACGGCAATTTTTTGTGCAGTGGGGGAGATGAAAACGAGAGGCAAATGACAAATAACGTAAATTGCAAGGAGATGAGATTTGTGATTAGGAACCTGGTAGATGTTGATGATGTCTCCCCGGCAACGGCGCCAGAAATTTCTTTTTATGCGGCTTGAACTACGTCGGTATTTCCCCAAAGAGGAAGGGATGATGCAGCACAGCTACGGTAGGTATTTTCCTCAGTGATGAGACCAAGGTTATCGAACCAGTAGGAGAACCACGCAACACTACGTGAATGGCACATGCACATAAAGAACAAATACTTGTAACCCGACGTAAAAGAGGGGTTGTCAATCCCTCCCGGGTAAAGAGATAGATAAATTTGTAGTAGATCGGATAAATAGATCCCGTGGGAACGCGAGATAAAAAAATAACAATAAATTGCAGCAAGATATTTTGGGTTTTTGGATTAATGGATCTGAAAAATAAAATTTACAAATAACTAAAAAGGCAAATAGCAATATAGATCTGAAAGTATATGATGGGAAAATAGACCCGGGGGCCGCAGATTTCACTAGTGGCTTCTCTCGAGAAAAATAGCATACGGTGGGTAAACAAATTACTGTTGGGCAATTGATAGAACTTCAAATAATTATGACGATATCCAGGCAATGATCATTATATAGGCATCAAGTCCAAGATTAGTAGACCGACTCCTGCCTGCATCTACTACTATTACTCCACACATCGACCGCTATCCAGCATGCATCTAGTATATTAAGTTCATGGAGAAACGGAGTAATGCAATAAGAACGATGACATGATGTAGACAAGATCTATTCATGTAGGAATAGACCCCATCTTGTTATCCTTAATAGCAACGATACATACGTGTCATTTCCCCTTCTGTCACTGAGATTGAGCACCGTAAGATCGAACCCATCACAAAGCACCTCTTCCCATGGCAAGAAAAATTGATCTAGTCGGCCTAACTAAACCAAAGATTCGAAGAAGAAATACGAGGCTATAAGTAATCATGCATATAAGAGATCAAAAGACTCAAATAACTTTCATGGATAAAAACATAGATCTGATCATAAACTCAAAGTTCATCGGATCCCAACAAACACACCGCAAAAAGAGTTACATCAAATAGATCTCCAAGAGACCATTGTATTGAGAATCAAAAGAGAGAGAGGAAGCCATCTAGCTACTAACTACGGACCTGTAGGTCTACAATGAACTACTCACGCATCATCGGAGAGGCACCAATGAGGATGATGAACCCCTCCGTGATGGTGTCTAGATTGGATCTGTGGTTTCTGGAACTTGCGGCGGCTGGAGTTGTTTTTCGTCGACTCCCCTAGGGTTTTTGGACGTCCAGGGTATTTATAGAGCAAAGAGGCGGTGCGGGAGGCGGCCGAGGTGGGCACAACCCACCTGGGCACGCCTGGGCCCGGTGGGTTGTGCTCCCCTCGGAGCCCCCCTCTGGTACTTCTTTGGCCCAACAGGTGTCTTCTGGTCCAGAAAAAATCACAAAAAAGTTTCACCGCGTTTGGACTCCGTTTGGTATTGATTTTCTGCGAAGTAAAAAACAAGCAAAAAACAGCAACTGGCACTGGGCACTATGTCAATAGGTTAGTCCCAAGAAATGATATAAATTTGCTATAAAATGATTGTAAAACATCCAAGATTGATAATATAACAGCATGGAACAATAAAAAATTATAGATACGTTGGAGACGTATCACCTGCCACGTACCAAATAACAGCCACTTGGTCACTTGGGGGCTCGACACCGCACCGATGGGCGACTCGCGTTGCTGTGAGGTGGAGCGGTGGAGCTTTGGCGGGGTAATCCGCCCTTGGCGTCCCCGGCAAGCCTGCCAGGGGAGTCTTGAGGCTTGTCTTGGGATAACCTCGACCCTGCCAGGCTCGCCTGCCCAGCAAGGGAGGTTTTTCCTTAGTGATATCTTGCTTGTTTGGTTGGTCTTGGTCTTCTTGATCCGCCCTTTGATTTGTCAAGGAGCCATCTCTTCTGCTTGGCCTTGTCTTGAATGTCGCAACTTTGCTCTTGAGCCTGTGTACAGTCCGAGCAACACACCTGGGGGTTTGTTGTACTGACAGTGATGCAGCAAAGTAGAGATAAGTATTTCTCTCAGTTAAGAACCAAGGTATCAATCCAGTAGGAGGAACATACAAGTCCCCAATGATAGCACCTACACAAACAAACAAATACTTGCACCCAACGTGAAAAATGGGTTGTCAATCCCTTCACGGTTACTTGCAAGGATGAGATCTGATAGAGATAGGTATAAAAGATAAATAAAAGTGCAAAATAAAGTAAAGGTAAATAAATTGCAGTAAGGTATTTTTGTGTTTTTGATTTTATAGATCTGAAAATAATATGATAAAAATATATCCGGGGGCCATAGTTTTCACTAGAGGCTTCTCTCTTGAAAGAACGCATACGGTGGGTAAACAAATTACTGTTGAGCAATTGATAGAACACCGCAAAGTTATGACGATATCCAAAGCAATGATCATGAATATATACGTCCGTGACAAGTAGACCGACTCCTGCCTGCATCTACTACTATTACTCCACACATCGACCGCTATCCAGCATGCATCTAGTGTATTAAGTTAACAAGAATGGAGTAACGCCTTAAGAAAGATGACATGATGTAGAGGGATAGATCCAATCAATATGAATAAACCCCACCTTTTTATTCTTAGTGGCAACAATACAAATACGTGCCTCACTACCCTTTATGTCACTGGGTGAGGACACCGCAAGATTGAACCCACTACAAAGCACCTCTCCCATTGCAGAAAAAATCAATCTAGTTGGCCAAACCAAATCAATAGATCAGAGAGAAATACAAAGATATCTTAATCATGCATAAAAGAGTTCAGAAAAGACTCAAATAATATTCATAGATAATCTGATCATAAATCTACTATTCATCGGATCTCAACAAACGCACCGCAAAAGAAGATTACGTTGAATAGATCTCGGAGAACATCGAGGAGAACATTGTATTGAAGATCAAAGAGGGAGAAGAAGCCATCTAGCTACTAGCTATGGACCCATAGGTCTGTGGTAAACTACTCACACATCATCGGAAGAGCAGCAAGGTTGATGTAGAAGCCCTCCATGATCGAATCCCCCTCCGACGGAGTGTCTGAAAAGGCCCCAAGATGGGATCTCACGAGAACAGAAGCTTGCGGCGGCGGAAAAGTATTTTTGGTGTGCCCCCTGGTATACGGGGAATATTTGGGTATTTGTAGAGCAAAGATTAGGGTTAGACAAGCATCAAGGGGCCCACAAGCCTGGGGGCGCCCCCTAGGGCGCGCCTCCCGAGCTTGTCACCAACTGGTGGCCCCTCTGACCTCCTCCCGAAGGTTCCTGGGTATCTTCTGGTCCAAGAAAAATCCTTAAAAAGTTTCGTTCCATTTGGACTCCATTTGGTATTGATTTTCTGTAAAGACAAAAACAAGAAAAAAACAGCAAGTGGCACTTGGCACTAGGTTAATTGGTTAGTCCCCAAAAAATAATATAAAATAGCATAATAATGCATATAAAACATTCAATATGGATAATATAATAGCATGGAACAATCAAAAAGTATAGATACATTGGAGATGTATCAAGCATCCCCAAGCTTTATTCCTACTCGTCCTCGAGTAGGTAAATGATAAAAACAGAATTTTTGATGTGGAATGCTACCTAACATGTTTATCAAGTAATCTTTCTTTTATGTGGCATGAATATTCAGATCTGTAAGATTCAAAACAAAAGTTTAATATTGACATAAAAACAATAATACTTCAAGCATACTAAAAAGCAATCATGTCTTTTCAAAATATCATGGCTAAAGAAAGTTATCCCTACAAAATCATATAGTCTTGTCATGCTCCATCTTCTTAACACAAAGTATTTATCATGCACAACCCCGATGACAAGCCAAGCAATTGGTTCATAATTTTTAACGCGCTTCAGCTTTTTCAACTCTCACGCAATACATGAGTGTGAGCCATGGATATAGCACTATGGGTGGAATAGAAGGTGGTAGTAGACAAAAAAAAGAGAAATAATTCTCACATCAACTAGGCAAATTAATAGGCTATGGAGATGCCCATCAATTGATATCAATGTTAGTGAGTAGGGATTGCCATGCAATGGATTCACTAGAGCTATAAGTGTATGAAATCTCAAAAGAAAACTAAGTGGGTGTGCATCCAACTTGCTTGCTCACGAAGACCTCGGGCATTTTAGGAAGCCCATCATTGGAATATACAAGCCAAGTTCTATAATGAAAAATTCTCACTAGTAATATATGAAAGTGACAAAATAGGAGACTCTCTATCATGAAGAACATGGTGCTACTTTGAAGCACAAGTGTAGAAAAGGATAGTAACATTGTCCCTTTTCTCTTTTTCTCTCATTATTTTTTTCTTTTCCTTTTCCCCTCTTTTTTTCTTTTGGGCTCTTTGGCCTCTTTTTTTTGGGCTCTTTAGCCTCTTCTTATTTTTTATTTAAGTCCAGAGTCTCATCCCGACTTGTGGGGGAATCATAGTCTCCATCATCCTTTCCTCACATGGGACAATGCTCTAATAATGATGATCATCACACTTTTATTTACTTACAACTCAAGAATTATAACTCGATACTAGAACAAAGATATGACTCTATATGAATGCCTCCGGTGGTGTACCGGGATGTGCAATGATCTAGCGTGACATGTATAAAAAATTATGAACGGTGGCCAAGCCACAAATACTATGCCAACTACATGATCATACAAAGCAATATGACAATGATGGTATGTGTCATAATAAAACAGAATGGTGGAAGTTGCATGGCAATATATCTCGGAATGGCTATGGAAATGCCATAATAGGTAGGAATGGTGGCTGTTTTTAGGAAAGGTATAAACAGGGTTTATTGCACTGGTGAAAGTTGTGCGGTACTAGAATGGCTAGCAAAGGTGGAAGGGTGAGAGTGCGTATAGTCCATGGACTCAACATTAGTCATAAAGAACTCACATACTTATTGCAAAAGTTTATTGGCCTTCGAAGCAAAGTAGTACTATGCATGCTCCTAGGGGGATAGATTTGTAGGAAAAGACCATCGCTCGTCCCCGACCGCCACTGATAAGGAAGGCAATCAAAAACAAATCATGCTCCAATTTCATCGCACAACGAGAGACCATACGTGCATGCTTCGGGAATCACAAACCTTAACACAAGTATTCTTACTAAACCATAATTACTAACTAGCATGACTCTAATATCACCATCTTTATATCTCAAAACAAATGCAAGGAATCAAACTTCTCATATATTCAATGATCTTCATGAAAGTTTTTATTATATCCTTCTTGAATACCCATCATATTAGGACCAAATTCATAACCTAAGCAAATTGCCATACTATTTATAAGACTCTCAAAATAATATAAGTGAAGCATGAGAGTTCATCAATTTCTTCAAAATATAACCACCGTCGTGCTCTAAAAGATATAAGTGAAGCACTAGAGCAACTGCCTAGCTCAAAAGATATAAGTGAAGCCCATAGAGTATTCTAATAAATTCACGATTAATGTGTGTCCCTCTCCAAAGGTGTGTACAGCAAGGATGATTGTGGAAAACTAAAAATCAAATACAGCAAAGACTCATATAATACAACATGCTCCAAGCAAAACACATATCATGTGGTGAATAAAAATATAGCCTCAAGTAATTTACCGATAGATTCTAGACAAAATAGGGGATGCCATCCAGGGCATCCCCAAGCTTAGATGCTTGGTTGTCCTGGAATATTACCTTGGGGTGCCTTGGGCATCCCCAAGCTTAGGCTCTTGCCACTCCATATTCCTTAGTCCATCGAAACTTCACCCAAAACTTGAAAACTTCACAACACAAAACTCAACACAAAACTCGTGAGATCTGTTAGCATAATAAAAGCAAATAACCACTTTAGTTACTGTTGTAAACTCATTCCAATTTCATATTAGCATTATATCTACTGTATTACAACTTCACCATGGTTCATACCCCCCGATACTACCCATAGATTCATCAAAACAAGAGAACAATGCATAGAAAAAAGAATCTGTGAAAAACAGAATAGTCTGTGAAGACCTGAATATTGTTCATACTTCTGTAAGTCTAAAAATTCTGAAAAATTAGGATAGCGTAGGAAATTTGTTTATCAATCTTGTGTAAAACATTCATAGTTTTCCCCCTTCCAGAAAACTTTGATAATTCTTCTACTGGACGCAAAAGTTTCTGTTTTTTCACAGAATCAAATCAACGATCACCATAGATCATCCCAAAGGCTCTACTTGGCACAAACACTAATTAAAACTCTTAAACACAATCATAACAGAAGTACAATTGCATATTTATTAAAAATAGAAGCAAAAAAAGAAAAATAACATTGGGTTGTGATAACCCACAAGTATAGGGGATCGTTTGTAGCCTTCTTCAATAAATAAGAGTGTCGAACCCAATGAGGAGCTAAAGGCAGAACAAATATTCCCTCAGGTTCTATCGACCACCGATACAACTCTACGCACACTTGACATTTGCTTTACCTAAAACAAGTATGAAACTATTTTGAAAGAATAAAACTACGAGTACTTTGCGAGAATAAAACTACGAATAAATTGCAAGGTAATAAGAGTGGATAGCTTTTGTCAACAAGAAAGTCATTTGTCCCTAGGCAATTGATAACAAGTACCGGTAATCATTCTTGTAATTTTATATGAGGGAGAGGCATGAGCTAACATACTTTCTCTACTTGGATCATATGCACTTATGATTGGAACTCTAGCAAGCATCCGCAACTACTAAAGATCATTAAGGTCGTGAAACCCAACCATAGCATTAAGTATCAATTCTTCTTTATCCCATACGCAACAACCCACTTACTCGGGTTTAAGCTTCTGTCACTCTCGCAACCCACTATAAGCGAATCATGAACGTATTGCAACACCCTACAGCGGGGATCCCTCACGTTTGCGTGAGACGGAGGGCACCGTAGGACAGCACCATAAATAAAATATACAATCATACCAACCAAGATCACGATTAACCCATAGGACAAAACGGATCTACTCAAACATCATAGGATAGCCAAATATCATTGGGAAATAATATATGGAGTTGAGCACCATGTTTAAGTAGAGATTACAGTGGGGAGAAGGGGTGTTACACCGCTGCATAGAGGGGGAGAGAGTTGGTGTTGACGGTAGCAAGATTGTTGATGTAGATCGCCGTCACGATCCTAGCCCCGGCAGCACTCCGGCGCCACCGGGAGAGAGAGGGAGAGAGCCCCCCTCCTTCTTATTCTTCCTTGGCCTCCCCCCTAGATGGGAGGAGAGTTCCCCCTCTGGTCCATGGCCTCCATGGCGGGGGAGGGGCGGGAGCCCCTCCTAGATTGGATCTCCCTCTCTGTTCTCTTCTGTTTCGCGCTCCCCACATCTGGCCGAAAACCGTTTCTTATATTCCCGGAGATCCGTAACTCCGATTGCGCTGAGATTTTAACACAATTTTTTCCGGATATAAGCTTCCTTGCGCCCGAAGTAGAGCTCCAACTGACATCCGAGGAGGGCACAACCCACCAGGGCGCGCCTGGCCCCTGGGGCACGCCCTGGTGTCTTGTGGGGGTTGTGGGCCCCCGTTTGCGTTGATTCCAAGTCCCAAAAATCACATATATTCCAAAATAATTCTTCGTAAATTTTAATCGTGTTTGGACTTTGTTTGATATGGATTTTCTGCGAAACAAAAAACATGCAACAAACAGGAACTGGGACTAGGCACTGGATCAATAGGTTACTCCAAATAAATCATATAAAATGTTGCCAAAAATATGTGAAAGTTGTATAATATTGGCATGAAACAATCAAAAATTATAGATGCGACGGAGATGTATCAACATCCCCAAGCTTAATTCCTGCTCGTCCTTGAGTAGGTAAATGAGAAAAAAAAGTTAATTTTTGATGTGCAATGCTACCTAACATAATTTGATCATACGTCTAATCATGGCATGAATATTAAGACATAAGTGATTCAAAGCAATAGTCTATAATTTGACATAAAGACATCAATACTCAGGCATCCCAACAAACAATCGTGTCTTTCAAAATATCGACGCTAAAGAAAGTTATCCCTACAAAATCATATAGTCTTGTCATGCTCTGTCTTCTCAACACAAAGTATTTATCATGCACAACCCCGATGACAAGCCGAGCAATTGGTTCATACTTTTTAACACGCTTCAGCTTTTTCAACTCTCACGCAATACATGAGCGCAAGCCATGGATATAGCACTATGGATGGAATAGAGTATGATGATAGGGGTAAATATAGAGAAGGCAAAAAAGTAAGAAAGTCTCACATCGACGCGGCTAACCAACGGGCTATGGAAATGCCCATCAATTGATATCAACGTGAGGAGTAGGGATTGCCATGCAATGGATGCACTAAGAGCTATAAGTGTATGAAAGCTCAATATGAAAACTAAGTGGGTGTGCATCCAACTTGCTTGCTCATGAAGACCTCGGGCATTTGAGGAAGCCCATCATCGGAATATACAAGCCAAGTTCTATAATGAAAAATTCCCACTAGTATATGAAAGTGACTACATAGGAGAATCTCTATATGAAAAACATGGTGCTACTTTGAAGCACAAGTGTGGTAAAAGTTAGTAGCAATGCCCCTTCTCTCCTTTTTTTTCTTTTTTTCTTTTTTTTCTTCTTTTTCTTTTTTTCTCTCTCATTGTCCGGAGTCTCATCCCGACTTGTGGGGGAATCATAGTATCCATCATCCTTTCCTCACTGGGACATGCTCTAATAATGAATAATGATGATCATCACACTTCTATTTACTTATAACTCAAAAGAAATAAAAATTACAACTCGATACGTAGAACAAAGTATGACTCTATATGAATGCCTCTGGCAGTGTACCAGGATGTGCAATGATCTAGCATAACAACGATATAAAAAAATAGACAAGCCATGGAAATATCATGCTAGCTATCTTACGATCATGCAAAGCAGTATGACAATGAATGCTCAAGTCATCAAAATGGAAGCGGTGGAAGTTGCATGGCAATATATCTCGGAATGGCTATGGAAAGGCCATAATAGGTAGGTATGGTGGCTGTTTTGAGGAAGATATAATAAGGCTTATGTGTGATAGAGCGTATCATATCACGGGGTTTGGATGCACTTGCGAAGTTTGCACCAACTCTCGAGGTGAGAAAGGGCAATGCACGGTACCGTAGAGGCTAGCAAATTGCGTAAAGGTAAGAGTGCGTATAATCCATGGACTCACATTAGTCATAAAGAACTCATATACTTATTGCAAAATTTTATTAGCCCTCGAAGCAAAGTACTACTACGCATGCCCCTAGGGGGATAGACTGGTAGGAAAAGATCATCGCTCGTCCCCGACCCCACTCATAAGGAAAACAATCAATAATAAATCATGCTCCAACTTCATAGCATAACGAGAGACTATACGTGCATGCTTCGGGAATCACAATCCTTAACACCAATATTCCTACTAACCACAACCATTTACTAGTATCTCCCACATATTACCATCTCTATATCACAAAACTATTGCAAGGAATCAAACATACCATATTCAGTTATCCATAAGTTTTATGTAGGATTTTATGACTAACCATGCAATTGACCAATTCATGTTGACTCTCTAAATAGATATAAGTGAAGCAAGAGAGTTTAATTCTTTCTACAAAATATCATGCTCTAATAAATATTAGTGAAGCAAAAGAGCATTCTACAAATAACGGTTTTCTATGTGAAGAGAAACAGGCAATCCAAACTTCAAATGATATAAGTGAAGCACATGAAGCGTTCTATAAAGCCATACTCAAAAAAATATAAGTGAAGTGCAATGAGCATTCTATAAATCGACCATGGACTATCTCATACCAGCATGGTGCATAAAAGAAAAATAAAAAGTAAACACAAAAGACACTCCAAGATTCACACATATCACATGAACGAAATGAAGATGAAAACATACCGATACTTGTTGAAGAAAGATGGGATGCCTTCCGGGGCATCCCCAAGATTAGACGCTTGAGTCTTCTTGAATATTTACTTGGGGTACCTTGGGAATCCCCAAGCTTGAGCTCTTGCCTCTCCTCCTTCTCCTCATATCGAGACCTCCTCGATCTTTGATCACTTCATCCACACAAAACTCAACAGAAAGCTCGGTAAGATCCGTTAGTATAATAAAGCAAATCACTACTCTAAGTACTGTTGCAAACAAATTCATATTTTGTTTTTGCATTGTAGCTACTGTAATATAACTTTTCCATGGCTTATACCACCGATAAAAATCGATAGTTTCATCAAAACAAGCAAAACAATGCATCAAAAACAGAATCTGTCTTAAACAGGACAGTCTGTAGCAATCTGAACACCTACCATACTTCTGGTACTCCAAAAATTATGAAAAATTAGGAAAAATAAAAATTTTGTATAGAAATACTGTGCAAAAAGTTTCAGAAACTTTTGACATTCCAGTAAAAAATGTAAAATCACGCACTACAGCCAAAGTTTCTGTTTTTGCACCGCACATACCAACAAGCAATCTAACCATCCTAAAGGCAAATCTTGGCACAATAATTTTACAATACAATGGATTT
Source organism: Thinopyrum elongatum (assembly GCA_011799875.1). NCBI lineage: Eukaryota > Viridiplantae > Streptophyta > Magnoliopsida > Poales > Poaceae > Thinopyrum > Thinopyrum elongatum. The sequence goes on from CM022298.1 coordinate 199,113,489, forward strand.
TTACAAGGGGATAATTATTTTTGTTGAAAAGTTTCTGTAATTAAGATTCACAAAGTTTCCATGGGCATGAACAAAGTTCAAGGCATGCTCCCGCTTCCACGGTGCTCGTCTTTCTCACTTTCACTTTTCTTTTTGTGAAGTTTTAAGTTCCCCTCTATATTTTTTTTGTTTTTAAACTTTATAAAAGCACTCAACAGAAATAAATGACTCTCTAAAACTTCTGGGCTATCTCCCTGGCAGCGCTTTCTTTAAAGCCATTAAGCTAGGCATAAAGTGCTCAAGTAATGGATCCACCCGGATCCCAAGGTATATCAAAGCCAATTTTAATTAACAATGATTTGGCATTTAGTAGTGAGCACAAAGCAACATATATCATGCAATGATGAAGTCTAACTCTCTTCCTATGCATCGGCATGTCATACAAGAACAATTCATGCACATCAAGTAAAGGCCAATACATAGCATAAGCAGTTTCTTGCAATTTTTTCGTGTTGGAAACATAGAGAGGCGGAGATGTAGTTCCTCTCTCATAATAATTGCAAGTAGGAGCAGCAAGCACATGCATATTATATTCATCAAAATTATCATGTGTAATGGTAGAATGCAACCCATCAATGTAATCCTTAATAAGTGCAAACTTCTCCAATATAGTGTAGTTGGGAGAATTCAAAAAGATAATAGGACTATCATGTGTGGGTGCAATAGCAACAATCTCATTCTTAAGATAAGGAACTATAGCAAGTTCCTCTCCATAAGCATAATTCATATTGGCATCTTGGCCACAAGCATAGCAAGCATCAAGTTCATCAAAAAGGGATATTTCAAAAGAATCAACGAGATCATAGCAATTATCATAGCATTCATCCTTCGGTAAGAACGAAGGGACATTAGACAATGTATGAGTTGGAGGGTTACTCTTATTAGAAGGTGGGAACGGGTAGCTAATCCGCTCTTCCTCCTTTTGTTCTTCGCTCTCCTCATCATCTTTTTCATCCAATGAGCTCACAGTTTCATCAATTTCTTCTTCCATAGACTCCTGCAAAATATTAGTCTCTTCTTGGACAGCAGAGACTTTCTCAATAAATATATCAATATCAGAATTGTATTTATAATTTTCATAGCAATATTTAAGGATGGCAAAATTTTCAGGCCTATAAACATCATCATCAAAAGCTTCATACTTTTCAAACAAAGATTCAATTTCATAAGCCCCCTTAAAAGCAACAAATTCTTCTATTCGTTCCACATCATAGCAATCATATCTACCATTAGCATAAGAAGCTAAGGTTTCATTATCATTTAATTTGCATGCCAAGGGAAGGTGTGGATACTTCATCCTAGAGCAACAAGTATAATCATATCTAGAGCATAGATTCCAAGCATACCATTTCAACATATGAATTTGATGCCATAAGAGTTTCCCTTTTTGTGTCAAGCGATAATCCCTAAAGTATTCACATTGATCCAATGTGTCTCCCATTATCAAGTTGAACGGAGTTTTCTCAGGATTATCAAAGTGGTGCATAATATCTTTCACATAACGAGTATCGAGGGTTTTAGGAGGTTCCCCATCTCCATGAGTAGAAAGTACCACTAATTTTTTTGGTGTTTCGTGTTCCATATCCATAACTAAAGATAGAGAACAACTTAGAACAGGAAATAAAAACTACTTAGTGATAAAGCAAACAAGCACACACGAGAATATTCACCCCATGCTATTGCTCCCCGGCAACGGCGCCAGAAAAAGGTCTTGATAACCCACAAGTATAGGGGATCGTTTGTAGCCTTCTTCGATAAATAAGAGTGTCGAACCCAACGAGGAGCTAAGGGCAGAACAAATATTCCCTCAAGTTCTATCGACCACCGATACAACTCTCCGCACACTTGACGTTTGCTTTACCTAAAACAAGTATGAAACTATTTTGCAAGAATAAAACTGCGAGTACTTTGCGAGAATAAAACTATGAATAAATTGCAAGGTAATAAAAGTGGATAGCTTTTGTCAACAAGAAAGTCATCTGTCCCTAGGCAATCGATAACAAGTACCGGTAATCATTCTTGTAATTTTATATGAGGGAGAGGCATGAGCTAACATACTTTCTCTACTTGGATCATATGCACTTATGATTGGAACTCTAGCAAGCATACACAACTACTAAAGATCATTAAGGTCGTGAAACCCAACCATAGCATTAAGTATCAAGTCCTCTTTATCCCATACGCAACAACCCACTTACTCGGGTTTAAGCTTCTGTCACTCTCGCAACCCACCATAAGAGAATCATGAACATATTGCAACACCCTACAGCGGGGATCCCTCATGTTTGCGCGAGACGGAGGGCACTGTAGGATAGCACCGTAAATAAAATATACAATCATACCAACCAAGATCACGATTAACCCATAGGACAAAACGGATCTACTCAAACATCATAGGATAGCCAAATATCATTGGGAAATAATATATGGAGTTGAGCACCATGTTTAAGTAGAGATTACAACAGGGAGAAGGGGTGTTACATCGTTGCATAGAGGGGGAGATAGTTGGTGTTGACGGTAGCAAGATTGTTGATGTAGATCGCCGTCACGATCCTAGCCCCTGCGGCACTCCGGCGCCACCGGGAGAGAGGGGGAGAGAGCCCCCCTCCTTCTTCTTCTTCCTTGGACTCCCCACTAGATGGGAGGAGAGTTCCCCCTCTGGTCCATGGCCTCCATGGCGGCAGAGGGGCGGGAGCCCCTCCGAGATTGGATCTCCCTCTCTGTTCTCTTCTGTTTCGCGCTTCCCAGATCTGGCCGAAAACCGTTTCTTATATTCCCGGAGATCCGTAAATCCGATTGCGCTGAGATTTTAACACGATTTTTTTCTAGATATAAGCTTCCTTGCGCCCAAACTAGAGCTCCAACCAACATCCAAGGAGGGCACAACCCACCAGGGCGCCCCTGGCCCCTGGGGCGCGCCCTGGTGTCTTGTGGGGGATGTGGGCCCCCGTTTGCGTTGATTCCAAGTCCCAAAAATCACATATATTCCAAATTAATTCTTCATAATTTTTTATCGCGTTTGGACTTTGTTTGATATGGATTTTCTGCGAAACAAAAAACATGCAACAAACAGGAACTGGCACTAGGCACTGGATCAATAGGTTAGTCCAAATAAATCATATAAAATGTTGCCAAAAATATGTGAAAGTTGTATAATATTGGCATGAAACAATTAAAAATTATAGATACGATGGAGACGTATCAGGTTGCCTCCCAACAAGCGCTATTGTTTTATGCCCCTAGCTAGGCATAATGCATTGATCTAGGTATTGTCATCTTTCTTCTTATTTTCCATAGATGTGTTTTTATCAGAAGGTTTTGCAAACATAACATAAAACACATCATCCATAGAGACTTTAGCATTATCAAGTTGTCCCTCAGCATATCCCCTTTGATTACCGGTTACAATCCAAGAATATTGTTGATTAACATCATTAAAAATGTGTTGGATCATATCCAAAACTGGAACTTCCTTTTTAAGATTCTCAACAAAGATGTGATCATTGCCAAGCAAATTTCTTAATAAATAATCACTATTGTAAAGGATCTCATCTATTAGCTGTTTCTCATGGTTTATACCACAAAAATCAAAGATCTCCCTAGCTTCTCGTACTATGTGATCAAATTCATTCATAAGGACAAGGGTAGCTATTTTCTTAGCTTTAGGATCCTTTATCATAGGTAGCTCATAAAACAATCTTTGCAAAGTAGGATGAGTATGAATAAATATCTTCTCAAGTTTAAGAACAAGTGTTGAGATAGCTTCTGCATAAGTTTTAGTTATTTTAAGTATAGGAGCATCATCACAAGTCAAAGTTCCAACGCAATTAAAGAATTCTTGGATGGCACCTTTTCCTATAACATTCCTTTGTCCCAAAACAAAAGTTTTAGCATCTAGATTAGCAGAACGTCCAATTTTAGGAGTTCTATCATCATCTGTTTCTGCCATACCAAAATCACTCACGATGATAGGTTTAAAGAGGCAAACAAGAAAGAGGCAAATATTTTTGTGTTTTTTCTGAAAATATTTTAGAAGCGGGGGAGAGGAAAATGAGAGGCAAATGGCGAATAATGTAAGTGCAAGAGATGAGAGTTTATAATAGGTACTTGGTAGGCTTGATGTAGATCCTCCCCGGTAACGGCGCCAGAAATTCTTCTTGCTACTTCTTGAGCTTGCGTTGGTTTTTCCCTTGAAGAGGAAAGGGTGATGCAGCAGAGTAGAGATAAGTATTTCCCTTAGTTAAGAACCAAGGTATCAATCCAGTAGGAGGAACACACAAGTCCCCAATGATTGCACCTACACAAACAAATAAATGCTTGCACCCAACGTGAAAAAGGGGTTGTCAATCCCTTCATGGTTACTTGCAAGGATGAGATCTGATAGAGATAAGTATAAAAGATAAATAAAAGTGCAAAATAAAGTAAAGGTAAATAAATTGCAGCATGGTATTCTTGTGTTTTTTATTTTATAGATCTGAAAATAATATGATAAAAATAGACCCGTGGGCCATAGTTTTCACTAGAGGCTTCTCTCTTGAAAGAACGTATACGGTGGGTAAACAAATTACTGTTGAGCAGTTGATAGAAAAGCGCAAAGTTATGACGATATCCAAGGCAATGATCATGAATATAGGCATCACATCCGTGAAAAGTAGACCGACTCCTATCTGAATCTACTACTATTACTCCACACATCAACCGCTATCCAGCATGCATCTAGTGTATTAAGTTAACAAGAACGGAGTAACGCCTTAAGCAAGATGACATGATGTAGAGAGATAGATCCAATCAATATGAATAAACCCCACCTTTTTATCCTTAGTGGCAACAATACAAATACGTGCCTCGCTACCCTTTCTGTCACTGGGTGAAGACACCGCAAGATTGAACCCACTACAAAGCACCTCTCCCATTGCAAGAAAAATCAATCTAGTTGGCCAAACCAAATCAATAGATCCGAGAGAAATACAAAGCTATCTTAATCATGCATAAAAAGAGTTCAGAAAAGACTCAAATAATATTCATAGATAATCTGATCATAAATCCACAATTCATCGGATCTCAACAAACGCACCGCAAAAAGAAGATTACATCGAATAGATCTCCAAGAACATCGAGGAGAACATTGTATTGACGATCAAAGAGGGAGAAGAAGCCATCAAGCTACTAGCTATGGACCCGTAGGTTTGTGGTAAACTACTCACACATCATCGAAAGGGCAGCAAGGTTGATGTAGAAGCCCTCCGTGATCGAATTCCCCTCCGACGGAGTGCGGGAAAAGGCCCCAAGATGGGATCTCACGAGAACAGAAGCTTGCGGCGGCGGAAAAGTATCCCCCCCAGGGCATGCCTCCCGATCTTTTCGCCAATTGGTGGCCCCTCTGACCTCATCCCGAAGGTTCCTGGGTGTCTTCTGGTCCAAGAAAAATCCTCAAAAAGTTTCATTCCGTTTGGAATCTGTTTGGTATTGATTTTCTGTAAAGACAAAAACAAGGAAAAAACAGCAACTGGCACTTGGCACTAGGTTAATAGGTTAGTCCACAAAAAATGATATAAAATAGCATAATAATGCATATAAAACATCCAAGATGAATAATATAATAGCATGGAACAATAAAAAATTATAGATACGTTGGAGACGTATCAACCGCCGAGCTGGCAGCCCGCCCCGGCCCGAGGAGGCGGGCGGCGGGTCGTGCGAGGGGGAGCGGGAGCGGCTGTCGTCCGACCCATCGTCATCATGAGAGCGGCACGAGCGAGGTCAGTGTCGACCATGGTAGTCCCCCTCGTCCCGGGGTCGCCACTGAGGTGGCCATCATCCGAGTAGCGCTGGCGGCCCACATGGTTGGGCGGCTCTGAGGCAATCCGGAGGTCGAATCCCTCGTTGTTGAAGAATACCCGGACTGTAGCACAGAGCTTGGAGGAGTCGAGACACGGACCTCCTCTTTGCGGAGGGAGAGCTCGTCAACCACCACAACCTTGTGATACGTCCATTTTGCATCATGTTTTCCTACTATTATTTATCGTGTTTTTATGCTTTATAACACTTTATGGAGTAATTCTAATGCCTTTCCTCTCATAATATACAAGGTTTACACAAAGAGGGAGAATAGCGGCAGCTGGAATTTTGGACCTGAAAAAGCTATGTCAGAGATACCTATTCTGCACATCTCCAAATGAGCTGAAATTTTATGAAAAATTATTTTGGAATATATAATAAATATTGGAGACAAGAACTACCAGAGGGGGGCTGCCAGGTGGCCACAAGGCACCAGGGCGCACCATGGTGGGTATTGGGCACCCTAGCCCACCTCCGGTGCCCATCTTCTAGTATATAAGGTCTTTTAACCTAGAAAAAATAAAGAGAGGAATTTCGGGATGGAGCGCCGCCGTCTCGAGGCGGAACTTGGGCAGGAGCACTTTTGCCCTCCGGCGGAGCGATTCCGCCGGGGGAAGTTCCCTCGTGGAGGGGGAAATCGAAGTCATCGTCATCACCAACAACCCTCTCATCTTTGGGAGGCCAATATTCATCAACATCTTCAACAACACCATCTCATCTCAAAACCCTAGTTCATCTCTTGTGTTCAATCTTTGTACCGGAACCTCAGATTGGTACCAGTGGGTGACTAGTAGTGTTGATTACATCTTGTAGTTGATGCTAGATGGTTTATTTGGTGGAATATTATATGTTCAGATCCATTATGCTATTTAAAACCCCTCTGATATTGAGCATGAATATTATTTGTGAGTAGTTGTCCTTGTTCTTGAGGCCACGGGAGAAGTCATGTTGCAAGTAATCATGTGAATTTGATATTCGTTCGATATTTTGATGATCTGTATGTTAGGATTCCCTTAGTGGTGTTATGTGAACGTCGACTACATGACAATTCACCATCTTTGGGCCTAAGGGAATGCATTATGGAGTAGTTATTATATGATGGGTTGCTAGAGTGACAGAAGCTTAAACCCTAGTTTCTGCGATATTTCGTAAGGGACTGATTTGGATCCATATGTTTAATGCTTTGGTTAAATTTTACCTTAATACTTTTCTCGTAGTTGCGGATGCTTGCGAGGGGGTTAATCATAACTGGGAGGCTTGTTCAAGTAAGAACAGCACCCAAGCACCGGTCCACCCACATATCAAATTATCAAAGTAGCGAACGCGAATCAAACCAACATGATGAAAGTGACTAGATGAAATTCCCGTGTGTCCTCAAGAACTCTTTGCTTATTATAAGAGACCATTTTGGCCTGTCCTTTGCCACAAAAGGATTGGGCTACCTTGCTGCACTTTTGTTACCATTACTATTGCTTGCTCGTTACAAATTATCTTGCTATCAAACTACTTGTTATCGACAATTTCAGTGGTTGCAGAAATTACCTTGCTGAAAATCGCTTGTCATTTCCTTCTGCTCCTCGTTGGGTTTGGCACTCTTACTTATTGAAAGTACTACGATTGATCCCTTATACTTTTGGGTCATCAAGACTCTTTTCTGGCGCCGTTGCCGGGGAGTGAAGCGCTCTTGGTAAGTGGAAATCGGTAAGGAAAATTTTATATTACATGCTGAAATTATTGTCACTTGTTACTATGGAAAACAATCCTTTGAGGGGTTTGTTCGGGGTATATTCACCTCGACCGGAAACACAAAGAGTTGCCCCTCAACCTACTGCACCTACTGAAAATATTAGTTATGAAATTCCTTCGGGTATGATAGAGAAACTGCTAGCTAATCCTTATCCAGGAGATGGAACGAAACATCTTGACTTGCACCTTATATATGTGGATGAACTTTGTGGATTATTTAAGCTTGCAGGTTTACCCTAAGATGAAGTTAAGAAGAAGTTTTTCCCTTTATCTTTGGGGGTAAAGGCATTGACATGGTATAGGCTATGCGATGATATTGGATCGTGGAATTGGAATCGATTGAAATTGGAATTTCACCAAAAGTTTTATCCTATGCATCTAGTTCATAGTGATCGGAATTATGTATATATTTTTGGCCTCGTGAAGGAGAAAGTATCGCTCTAGCTTGGGGGAGGCTTAAATCAATGTTATATTCATACCCCAATCATGAGCTCTCAAGGGAAATTATTATTCAGAATTTTTATGCTCGGCTTTTGATAACCCACAAGTATAGGGGATCAATTGTAGCCTTTCCCGATAAGTAAGAGAGTCGAACCCAACGAGGAGCTAAAGGTAGAACAAATATTCCTTCAAGTTCCACCGACCACCAATACAACTCTACGCACACTTTACGTTTGCTTTACCTAAAACAAGTATGGAACTAGAAGTACTTTGTAGGTGTAAATAGATAGGTTTGCAAGATAATAAAGAACGCGTAAATAAAAGCTAGGGGCTGTTTAGATAAGGAAACAATTAAGTTAGTTTATTAGAGAGATTTTTGTCACAAGAAAGTTATTTGTCCCTAGGCAATCGATAACTAGACCGGTAATCATTATTGCAATTTTATATGAGGGAGAGGCATAAGCTAACATACTTTCTCTACTTGGATCATATGCACTTATGATTGGAACTCTAGCAAGCATCCGCAACTACTAAAGATCATTAAGGTAAAACCCAACCAAAGCATTAAAGTATCAAGTCCTCTTTACTCCCATACGCAACAACCCACTTACTCGGGTTTGTGCTTCTGTCACTCATGCCACCCACCATAAGCTAATCATGAACATATTGCAACACCCTACAGCGGGGATCCCTCATGCTTGCGCGACACGGAGAGCACCATAGGACAACACAAATAATAAAACATACAACTCAAACCAATCATGATCATCAATCAACCCATAGGACAAAACGGATCTACTCAAACATCATAGGATAACCACATATCATTGGATAATAATATATAGCGTTGAGCACCATGTTTAAGTAGAGATTACAACGGGTAGAAGAGGTGTCACACGACTGCATAGAGGGGGAGAGAGTTGGTGATGACGGCGGCAAAGTTGTTGGTGTAAATTGTCGTCACGATGATGGCCCCGGCGGCGTTCCGGCGCCACCGGGAGAGAGGGGGAGATAGCCCCCCTCCTTCTTCTTCTTCCTTGACCTCCCCCTAGATGGGAGGAGGGTTTCCCCTCTAGTCCATGGCCTCCATGGCGGCGGAGGGGCGGGAGCCCCTCCGAGATTGGATCTCTCTCTCTCTCTCTCTCTCTCTCTCTCTCTCTCTATGTTTCCTTCTGTTTCTGCGTTCTGTTTTCTGGCCTTTCACCATTTCTTAAATTCCCGGAGATCCGTAACTCTGATTGGGCCGAAATTTTAACATGATTTTATCCAGATATTTGCTTTCTTGCGGACGAAGAAGGGCACCAACTGCCTTACGGGGTGGCCACAAGCTTGCCAGGCGCGCCCTGGGTAGGGGGCACGCCCCTTGAGCTTGTGGACCCCTCGGGCATCATCTCGTGTTGATTCTTTTTTCCCAAAAATCACATATATTCCAAAATAAATCTCCATAAAATTTTATCGCGTTTGGAGTTTGTTTGGTATGGATATTATGTGAAACAAAAAACATGCAACAAACAGGAACTGGCACTAGGCACTAGATCAATATGTTAGTCCCAAAAATAATATAAAATGTTTCCAAAAGTATATGAAAGTTGTAGAATATTGGCATGAAACAATCAAAAATTATAGATACAACGGAAATGTGTCAGCATCCCCAAGCTTAATTCCTGCTCGTCCTCGAGTAGGTAAATGATAAAAAAGATATTTTTTATGTGGAATGCTACCTAGCATAATCTTGATCATATAATCTAATCATGGAATGAATATTAAGACACGAGTGATTCAAAGCAATAGTCTATAATTTTACATAAAGACATCAATACTCAGGCATCCCAACAAATAATCATCTCTTTCAAAATATCAATGCTAAAGAACGTTATCCCTACAAAATCATATAGCCTTGTCATGCTCCATCTTCTTAACACAAAGTATTTATCATGCACAAACCCGATGACAAGCCGAGCAATTGGTTCATACTTTTTAACGCACTTCAGCTTTTTCAACCCCCACGCAATACATGAGCGCAAGCCATGGATATAGCACTATGGGTGGAATAGAATGCGGTGGTAGGGATCAATAGGAGAAGGAAGAAAGTATCACATCAACTAGGCGGATCAACGGGCTATGGAGATGCCATCAATCGATATCAATGTGAGGAGTGGGGATTGCCATGCAACGGATGCACTAAGATCTATAAGTGTATGAAAGCTCAAACTGAAAACTAAGTGGGTGTGCATCCAACTTGCTTGCTCATGAAGACCTTGGGCATTTGAGGAAGCCCATCATCGGAATATACAAGCCAAGTTCTATAATGAAAAATTCCCACTAGTATATGAAAGTGATAACTCAAGAGACTCTCTATATGAAGAACATGGTGCTACTCTGAAGCATAAGTGTGGTAAAAGGATAGTAACATTGCCCCTTCTCTTTTTTTTCTCTCATTTTTTTATTTTCTTCTTTTTTTCTTTTTTTTGTTGGGCTCTTTTTGGCCTCTTTTTTTTCTTTTTTCTTTTCTTTTTTTATTTTCGTCTGGAGTCTCATCCTGACTTGTGGGGAAATCATAGTCTCCATCATCCTTTTCTCACTGGGGCAATGCTCTAATACTGATGATTATCACACTTTTATTTACCTAAAACTCGAAAGAACTAATACATGATGACTCTATATGAATGCCTCTAGCAGTGTACCAGGATGTGCAATGATCTAGCATAGCAAAGATATCAAAAAAACGGACAAGCCATGAAAATATCATGCTAGCTATCTTACGATCATGCAAAGCAAAATGACAATGAATACTCAAGTCATGTATATGATGATGATGGAAGCTGCATGGCAATATATCTCAGAATGGCTATGAAAATGCCATAATAGGTAGGTATGGTGGCTGTTTTGAGGAAGATATAATGAGGCTTATGAGTGATATAACAGATCGTCGACAGCCAGAGCCGATCAATTGTCAGAACCTTGTAGAAAAACCACATCATTCTGCTGATGAACTGAACCGAAGCAACACTCATGGGAAGCATAGTGTCGTGGGAAAACACGGCCACCTATGGGGCCATCGGCCCATTGTGGTTTGGCAGTGGGTAAGGACGCATTGCACAAAGAGCGGAGGGCGCGGAGCAGCACGACAGCGATCAAACCGGCAGTTTTTACCCAGGTTCGGGCCGGCGCGAGGTGTAAAACCCTACTCATGCTTTGGTGGATTGATAAGAGGACCGAGGTGGAGACGTAACGCTCTAGCCCGGTAGGGTCGCCTCGGGGCGAGAGCAACTACGCGCGTATGAGTGTACAAGGGTCTGAATCCTTTCTAAGGTTGCCATGGCCCTCCTTTTGTAGATCAAGGGGTCACCACAATGGCAAATCAGTCATTGCGTACTGATTAGATAGCAAACAGGGCTATCATACCTAACTCTGCAGATAGGACAGAGCGCATTAAATGCGCCGCTTAGTGTCACATCGTAGCATAGCCCGGCAAGCCTTGTCGTGCTGTTTGGCCACCTTCTCGCCTGCCTGCGTGACACGTCCCTGGACGGGTATCATTTGGAGGTGATTTCCTCTGGAAGTGGCCGCCACGTGCCAAATAGCAGCCACTTAGCCACTTGGGGGCTCGACACCGCACCGATCGGTGACTTGCGTTGCTGTGAGGTGGAGCGGTGGAGCCTTGGCGGGCTAATCCACCCTCGGCACCCCCGGCAAGCCTGCCAGGGCAATCTGGAGACTTGTCTTCGGGGCAACCTCGTCCCCGCCAGGCTCGCCTGCCCGGCAAGGGAGGTTTTTCCTTAGTGGTATCTTGCTTCTTTGGTTGGTCTTGATCTTCTTGATCCGCCCTTTGATTTCTCAAAGAGCTGATCTCTTCTACTTGGTCTTGTCCTGGACGCTGCAACCTTGTTCTCGAGCCTGTGTACAGTCTGGGCAACACACCTGGGGTTTATTGCACCGACAGGAGCCCCCGGGCCTGGCCCGAACGCGCTGCCGAGCGTCGTCGGGGTAGGCCCTGTCTAGTACACAGGCGGGGAGGCTGCGATAGCTCACCCTTTGAGATCTTCTTTGCTTCTTCATTAATCTGAGCTTGAGTCAGTTTCCGGTTTTCCCGTGCATCGTGTAACGCCAATTGTAGTGGGGCCATCCCTGTAATGGCCCGTGAATGACTTTAACGCACGGGTGAGTAACTGCCAATTCACTCTTCCCACCACGTTCTTATCCCTTGCCACGTATGATGCATGCATTGAGTGGGGTAGGTAACGGAGGCGTGTGGTGCGGGAGAGAGCGTCATGGCAGGGGCCCGGTCTTCCTGGGTTGGTGGAGAGGGGCGGCGGTTACCCGCTGAGGGATCAGCCCCCAGCCTTAGCCCGTCTATAAAAGAGGGGGTGAGGGGGAGCGGAAGTGCTCATCCACGCACCCTTCTTCTTCTCTTCCTACCGTAGTGCCTAGGAGGAGAGGGACAAGAAAGGGATTACGGGGCACTTATCTTTTTTCAGTTTAAAATGCGTAGGCATCGGCCAAACTTTAGTCTAAATAATGTAAACTTCTTTATCCATGTTTGTGTTCTGTAAGATCTGTACTTGCTTATCAGCATATTAATGAAAAAGACAAGCTTTGTCGGGCACTTGTGCATGTACCATATCCATGCAGAGGTGAAATGCCTCTATACATTTAAGTAAACAAGTTTCCCCGGTAGGCTATCATGCCGGTGCCCTCAGTTTGTTGCCACGGGGCTAGGCCTGCCGGGCAAAAATCCGTAAAAAGGGACCAGCCCCCCGCCGAACCTTTTCCGCCAAAGGCCACTGCGACCACCCTGACCGAAGCAGTGTTCAAGTCAAAGGGTAGGAGCACCTATGTTTCGAAGGTGGCGGGGTTTTCATATGCACAAGTTTTCAAATTACAGAACAGGTATGGATAAGAAGGAACTTATCTGTTTGGTCTGCCGAGGATCGTCACGTAGGCTCGTCTTCATTTCTTCTCTTTGGGATCAAGTCCACGGCAAGAACCCTGCAACTTAGTGCAGATGAAAACAATGCCACATGCGACCTCATCTACATGATCATGCTATGCTCATGATATGCTTATGCCTGCATGCAAGTTTCGGGGGCCCCCAGTGCTTCGTTTATTTCTCTGTTGCTCAGGGTCTGCGCCTGGCTTTGTACAAAGGGTTACATGCAACTTCGGCAAAGCTTGTACAAAAGGGTGGCTGCCGGGCAGGGCCCGACAACTGCGCCTTACGAGTAGAACTTACGGAGATGCTCAATGTTCCATGAGTTTTGCAATTTAATGCCATCTCCGGTCTCCAGACGGACTGTGCCAGGTCTGGTGACTCGTACTACCTGGTAAGGGCCTTCCCACTTCGGCGTCAACTTGTTTGCACCCTTGGCGGACTGAACACGCCTAAGGACAAGGTCGCCTTCCTCAAAACTCCGGGCATGAACCCTGCGGCTGTGATAGCGACACAGGGCTTGCTGGTAGCATGCAGCACGCGTAGCAGCCCGGAGACGGTTCTCCTCAAGTAGCACAACGTCGTCACGCCGGTGCTATTCCTGCACTACTTCATCGAAGGCAAGCACTCAAGGAGACCCGAATATGAGTTTCGTGGGGATAACTGCTTCTACCCCATAGACTAGGGAGAAGGGAGTCTGCCCGGTAGCTCGATTTGGTGTCGTACGAAGGGACCAAAGAACCACCGGCAGCTCGTCGATCCATTGCCTGCCGCACTTCTGTAGCCGATCAAAAGTTCTTGTCTTAAGACCTCGCACCACTTCAGCGTTCGCCCTCTCAGCTTTCCCGTTGCTTCTGGGATGGGCCACAGAGGCAAATGAGACCTTGCTTCTGAGGGCATGAACGTATTGCATGAAGGCGCGGCTTGTGAATTGGGTGCCATTGCCGGTGATGATTCGGGCAGGTACCCCGAAGCGGCACACCAATCCTTTCAAGAACTTGATAGCTGACTGCGCGGTCACCTTTCTCACGGGCTCTACTTTCGGCCACTTTGTAAACTTGTCGATTGCGACGAACAAGAATTCAAAGCCCCCGGTAGCACGGGGGAAGGGGCCCAAGATGTCGAGCCCCCAGACCGAAAATAGCCATGACAAAGGGATTGTTTGGAGAGCTTGAGCAGGCTGATGGATATTCTTGGAGTGGAACTGGCAGGCTTCACACTTGGTGACTAGCTCAATTGCATCTTGGAGGGCTGTGGGCCAGTAGAAGCCTTGCCGGAAAGCTTTCCCAACTAAGGCCCTTGATCCGATGTGGGAGCCACACATACCCTTGTGTATCTCTGCCAGCAGTTCCTTTCCTTCTTCCCGGCAAATGACTTCAATTTCACACCGTTGGGCCTTCTTCTATATAGCATGTCTTTAACAAACTGATACATACTGGCCCTCCGGGCTACTCTTTCAGCTTCTTCTTTGATAGAGGTGAGGGTGTCCCGATCTTTCGATGAGATGATAGCTATCGTTTTTGGTGGAGTAGACTTTGACGATCCGACTACGAACGTGCGAGGACGTTGCGCCTTAGCAATCGCTAAACCAACTCCGAGAGGTTATTGACCACGCCGGAGCACAATCAACCTGACCACGAGTGTCTATCTCCTGCAAGCAAACGAAGAACAAGCTTCGGGAAGTTCTCCCGTTTGGAGGAAATGAACAATGTGCTGCGCCCAAGTTGGAGCCTGGGGCTCGGCAACAAGGACTAGCGGTACCTCCCCGTCGATGGGAGCGCATGCCTCGACCGCAAAGACTGGTAGTTCGGCGGGAGGGTGCAGCTCACTGATCGAAGGGAAGTTGTTCCCTCCAAGCTCTCTGCCCGGGGCTTCGGGAAGCTCTTCCGGGAGAGGCTTGCCGGAGTTCAATTTCCTCCTCTTGCTGGCCATTGTTGCTGGGGATACGGAGGGTTGAGTTAGATGGAGAACAAAAGTCCCTGGTTCCACAGGAAGTTTTTGCGCAGCGCACTTTGACAGATGATCAACAATGTTGTTTTCCGCACGCGGTATATGCTCTGTTTGCAATCCGCCAAAGCGCTCCTCCAACTTTCTCACTTCCTCAATGTATGCCTCCATCAATGGGCTTTGATAATCCTTATTCACTTGTCTCACCACCAGTTTTGAATCTCTGCGGATAATCAGCTTCTTAATTCCCAGTTTTGTTCCAATCCTGAGCCCGGCAAGGAGCCCTTCATACTCTGCAGTATTGTTGGTAGCCTTCTCCTGGGGGAAATGCATTTGAATGACGTACTTAAGGTGCTCCCCAGTGGGAGCAACGAGAAGCATGCCAGCTCCTGCACCTTGTAGGGAGAAGGCACCATCAAAATACATAATCCATTCTTGGGGCGCTTCTTTCCCGGGGATGACTATCTCTAGTACTTCTTCATCAGGGGTCGGCGTCCACTCCGCAATGAACTCTGCCAGTGCTCTGCTCTGAATACTTGACGTGCTTTCAAACTTCAAACCAAAGCTGGATAACTCCAAAGCCCATTCCACGATCCTGCCAGTGGCCTCGGGGTTTCGGAGTATGCATTGCAAGGGGAAGCGGGTGACAACCATGATCTCGTGGGCTTGAAAGTAGTGGCACAGTTTCCTTGAGGCCATGATGAGGCCAAAAATCAACTTTTGCATGCCAGAGTACCTCGACCTAGCCCCCTGCAGCAGGGAGCTGACGAAGTACACTGAGCGCGGCACCACCTTCTTTCTTGCCGTGATCTTGGAACTGTCTCCACTGCCTTGCTCTTCTTTGTCTTGAACTACCTCTGACCTTGCCGGGATGGGCTCACTTTCCTCTCCAGAGGGGACGGCGTTGGCGACTACTGCTTCATCTACCTCCCGATGTGCCACCAGTGCTGCGCTAACCACTTGATTGGTCGCTACTAAATATAGCAGCAACGACTCTTGTGGTTTAGGAGCGACTAAGGTGGGAACAGAGGAAAGGTAGGTCTTCAAATCTTGTAGCGCAGCGTCCACCTACGGGGTCCACTCCACGGGCCCTGCCTTCTTCAAGATTGTGAAGAAAGTCAAGGCGTGTTCGGTGGACTTGGAAATGAACCTGCTCAGCGTGGCAACACATCCAGTCAAACGCCTCATGTCTTTAACTGTCTTGGGTGCTTGTATCTGCTCGATAGCCTTGATCTTGTCAGGGTTGGCCTCTATCCCCCGATGGGACACGAAGCCAAGTAGCTTGCCGGAAGGAACGCCAAACACACACTTCTCCGGGTTCAGCTTCCATCGTACTTCTCTGGTATTTCTGGCTTGAATGTGCGAGCAGATGGCCAACAGACTCGCCGTAGCTCACGAGTGAATGCGGGGCACCCAACCTCGGAAGGTAGGTACCCACCTTCACCGGGCGTGGGCTCGTCGATGTCGGGGCCATTGCGCCTATCAGACTGGCGTTGGGTTTCATGGTGTCGTTTGATGGTGGTGCGCGCGTCTTCCCTCCGCCTGTCTTTCAGGACTCACCGCTGGTCTCTTCGTGCTCGAGGATCGGACGAAGCCATCGATACGTCATCGGGTTCTTGGTCACGTGGCTCTGGCTTCGGTCCCTGCGCTTGCTGCCGCGGAGGGGATTGCACCATGGGGGTGGCCCCTTCGGTACAGCCAGCGGCTCGGGCCATTGTCGCTGCCTGCGGAGGCCGTGACGGGCCCGCTCGCTGTGATCCTTCCACCTCGGCGAAACCAATCAGGCTCTGAATGGTGGCTCTCCACTCATCCATCTGATCGGCCGCCGGCGGAAATCTCAACAGGAGTTGGGCCCGCGCCATGGCCTCCGAAGCAGTGCTCGGCATGGATGACGATGTAGACCGTAACGCCTGGCTTCTGACAGTGCCGGTAGTGGCAGCACCGTGCTCTCATCGCTAGGGGGCGTTGTGATGAGATGGTTGTGCTTGGGGATCGGAGGCTCCATTCGGAGCATTGGCTTGGCCAGCCCGTTCCGCGGGTGGCGCGTGCCCTGCGGCCGCACCCGCAGCGGGGGCGGCCGAAGGGTTGCGGTTCGCCCCAAGGCGAGTGCCACCGTTGTGGCTGCGTCCTTCGGTGGGGCAGAGAGGCGCAGACAGGATGATCTCTCCACCCGCGCCTTGTGGAGCGTGGCCGCTGGGAAGTTGTTGGCGCTGTCCTTCTCCGGTGCCTTCCGCTCCCGTTTCGGCCATAGGGGAGGTGGCGATGACGCCGCCTACACCGGCCACGTCCCCCGCAGTGTCCACATCCCCGAGCGCCTCCGTAGCCCCCACGGCATCGGTGGCCGCGTGCGAAGGGGCCTTCGAGGTGGACGGGTGAGCTGCGGCACCGGGTTTCTTCTTGGGCGCCATGGATGATGAAGCCATCGATGAAGAGAATGATGATGAAGATGACGCGCTGCGTACGCTCTCGGGTTCGCGCAAGCGCTTCCCCCTACCTGGCGCGCCAAAGATGTCGTTGGAAAACACGGCCACCTATGCGGCCATCGGCCCCTTGTGGTTCGGCAGTGGGGAAGGATGCATTGCACAAAGAGCGGAGGGCGCGGAGCAGCACGACAGCGATCACACGGGCAGTTTTTACCCAGGTTCGGGCCGCCGTGAGGCGTAAAATCCTACTCCTAGTTTGGTGGATTGATGAGAGGACTGAGGTGGAGACGCAGCGCTCTAGCCCGGCAGAGTCGCCTCGGGGCGAGAGAAACTACGCGCGTATGAGTGTACAAGGGTCCGAATCCTTTCTAAGGTTGCCATGGCCCTCCTTTTATAGATGAAGGAGTCACCACAATGGAAAATCAGTCATTGTGTACTGATTAGATAGCAAACAGTGATATCATACCTAACTCTGTAGACAGGACAGTGCGCATTAAATGCGTCGCTTAGTGTCACATCGTAGCGTAGCCCGGCAAGCCTTGTCGTGCCGTTCGGCCACCTTCTCGCCTGCCTGCGTGACACGTCCCTGGACGGGTGTCATTTGGAGGTGATTTCCTCTGGAAGTGGCCGCCACGTGCCAAATAGCGGCCACTTAGCCACTTGGGGGCTCGACATTGCACCGATCGATGACTTGCATTGTTGTGAGGTGGAGCGGTGGAGCCTCGGCAGGGTAATCCGCCCTCGCCGCCCCCTGCAAGCCTGCCAGGGCAATCTGGAGACTTGTCTTCGGGGCAACCTCGTCCCCGCCAGGCTTGCCTGCCCAGCAAGGGAGGTTTTTCCTTAGTGGTATCTTGCTTCTTTGGTTGGTCTTGATCTTCTTTATCCGCCCTTTGATTTCTCAAAGAGCTGATCTCTTCTGCTTGGTCTTGTCCTGGACGCTGCAACCTTGTTCTCGAGCCTGTGTACAGGCTGGGCAACACACCTGGGGTTTGTTGCACCGACACATAGCAAGAACATCAACCCTCACATATTAGATGTGATCTAGATCGCAACCTACATCTACTTATAAACCTGCTCATGATACCACTGTTGGGAAACGTTGTAGAAAACAAAAAAATCGCACCTACGATCACCAAGATCAATATGAAGATGCATAAGGGATGGGATCAACGATCATTACCAACTCCAGAGTGCAGCGAAAGAAGAAGAGTCGGTGTAGATCATGCTCGAATTCCCTTGAACGATGATGACGATCCCGCGAACCGCCCTCGAACAATCCCTCAAACAGAAGACCGAAAGCACGGCCTCTCTACTTGGTTGCAAGCGTACGATCTTCACGATCCGGCAGCGCTTCATCGTCTAGAGCTAATCATCGCCAGAGAATTAGAGGGAGGAGATTAGGACCACACTGGGCTTCTAATTATGAGGATTAGAGCTGGCTAGGGCTAGCTCTAATTAGTCTAGGATCAACTAGAACTAGAACTAGATCAACTAGAAGAGGCACCCAAAACTTGTATTGACATAGGGTGGAAATCCTCTAGTATATATAGGTTAGAGAGGAGGGAGAGGGCAGCCACCAAGGGGAAAAGTCCCCCTTGGGGCGTCCAAGCAAGGGGAGTAGTAGTAGGACTCCTCCCCTTGTCCAATTCGCCCCCCTCCCCCACAAGGAAAGGGGGGCGCCTTCCCACTTGGGCCCTTGTGGCCCAAGTTACCTTCCACCTCTTGGCCTTTTTAGGCCCATTGATATTAAATTAAATATATATATTTGTTCTAAACATTTTTAGAGCATTATATATATATAATTTAACATCCCCGAAAACATTTTCCACCTATATATATTAATCGGTAATACCCGGTATTACCCGATATTCACCGAAACCCTTCCGGTGACCCCGAAATGCTTCTGAAACCTCTCAGAACTATTCCGGATATTAATGAAACAATTCCACAAATATATTATCCTTATTCCCATCCTACTAACACTCAGCAGATCGTGATTACCTTAAGCTTGTGACCCCGTAGGTTCGGTAACCATAGACATGAACGAAACCCCTTCGTTCAATGACCGATAGCGGAACCGTGGACATCCATATTGGTCCCTATGATTACACGAATGATATTCGAGTGAACCTTTGGTTATCATGTGATGTTCCTTTGTTCATGATACTTTACAAAACCCGGTGTGCATCGCTATCCTCCAGAGTCATCACCATGCTCACTATACCATTGCTCCCATTACCGGTTCTGTTCTTCTTTCTCGTTGACGTGTTCCGGCATCCCCGTGATGTAGTCACCTGTGTCTATCCATACGATGATGGATGCCGTCACACCAAGAGGGCCCTAAGAATATCTCTCCATCGCCGGAGGAGCAAATCCCACTCTTGAGCTATCCGGTCACTTGTCAAACTTTCTGGTGAGCCTGAAAGTTGTCGTTATGATCACCTTGTTACATATGACGTTTGAGCAACCCCAAAGCCCACCGTCTGGTAGGAAGTGACCGAGACACTCTCATGGTCTGAGGAACTAAAACACATGCTAACACTCTGTGTTATAACAGATGATTTCAGACGATATGATCAAATAGTATAACATACAAGTATTGGGTCGATTCAATATGATCGTTCTTCTAACGTCATAACCTCAATGTTGTTTTAGGACTATCGTTACACTTAACGATATCCTAAGATCCGGAAAATGTGAACACTAACAACACTTGGGCCGTTCTTAGAGGCGAGACCGGGAACCTATTTTTTACGGTTTATCATTCCACACGTGCATATGAGTTTTCCACTGAATCGCATATTCCAGGATCATAGGAGTTATAGCATGGGATATAAACTCTTAACTATGAATAATGGAAATATAATAATACAATATTATTGCCTCTAGGGCATATTTCCAGCAGTCTCCCACTTGCACTAGAGTCAATAATCTAGTTAGCACTTTTAACTTTTACACCAATGGCAATCCGGTGCCAGTCCATGCTTTGCTTGTGGTATAGAATTCATCCTATCAAATCTGACAACTTCAGATCCGCGTGTATCATTTGCATTTCTATGCACCTATAATGCTTTCACAAGAATTCATAATTTGTGTGAAACTGGCTTTATATATATATTGAATCACTGGTAGAACCTTTGATTCCTTAGATTGAGTTATGGAACCACTATTAAGAATAGTGTTCCAATGATACAATCATCTAGAAACTATACCAAGCTCATGAATGAACTTTCGATTCATCACCATTCACTTTTTCTTCTAAAGCAATAATATACTTAGCCTTCTGTTATAGAATTCACCACAGTAACTTTTGGGACCAATTCCAACTTACTGTGCCACCATAAATCACTTTTAATTTGAAATAAAAAATCACTTGGAGCATAGATGAATATTTTATCGATGTACTACTTACAACGAGCCTTCATTGATGTAACTCTTTACAACAATCTTTTCATTTTCTCCGTGTGTGAGAAACACGTCATTAATTCTTAACGACATTTTTCATTGTTGTCCTATGATCAACAATTTGACCATACTAGTAACTTTTACTTAGAACTAACTTGGAGTTCTGGAAATATCTGGTTGTTCACATACCATGGAATACAAGTGTGGTTGAAATCATATTTCGCTCATCATTATTTAAGGATACCGAATCCCTCCATGTGACATTGACAAGAAACTCTTCTTGACATTTTACATACTAAATTGCTTTAGTATTCTGTCAATATGTATTTTAGCTAAGTCTGATTAGACACTATTATCTCCATAGATCATTATGTCTAATACCAAGACTATTCATTGCCTAAGTATTTTACTGAAAAACTAGTTTCAGTAAAGTCTTAATCTGTGTCAAGAAATTTACATAACTTCCAATCAACAATATGTCATGTACATATAGTGTCTAGAAATATTATCATGCTCCCACTTACTTTATTGTAAATACAAGTATCTTCGCTTTACTCGATGAAATCAATTTATTTGACCATTTCATCAGTACGAAGATTCCAACTCCACTATGCTTGCTTCAGATCATTATCGGATCTCTTGAGGTTTGCATACTTACTAGCATCCTCTGGATCGACAAAATTACCTTGGATCGTATCAAACATACACTTGGTTCTATTTCCATCTCATGGGAATCATTTTAACATCCACCTGTTTTATCTCATAATTGAAATATTCAGTAATTGCTAGTTTAACCTGAACTAACTTTAAGTATTGTTATGATGAGACAATCTCATCATAGTCAATTCTTTGATCTTGTCATAAACTATTTGTAACAAGTCAAGCATTATAAAACATTTTTATCTTTGTCAGTTTATAGATCCATTACTATTCTTCAGACTCTACGTCTTTCGAAATGTTCATCAAGTTCTAAGCTTGAATTATGTGAATGGATACTATCTCGGATTATGTTGGCATATAGCCAATTTCTGGAGTCAGGGCCCATCAACGCTTCTCTGTGAATTATAGATTCATTGTTTGCCCAACAATATTTTGTCTGCATACCAAAAAGGTCTGCATGAATTTTTCAAACCTATATAGTTCGGCTGCAAGTTCGACCATAGTCTGTATATCTTATGTAGAGGCTTTTGCATCAGTTGCAGTAAGAAATTCTAGAATTACTTCCAGTGTTTCTATTCTTTGAGCTGATTACGAAGATTCCACAATCTTGTCGAGTTGCACTGTCCTCCCACTCACTCTTTTGTAGAAAACATTTTCTTCAAAACTTCCACACTCTATGGCAACACTTTGCCTCGGCGTAGTGACAGAGGAATACCCAACTATTTGGGATAACCTACAAAGTAGCACATATTTCAATAAATTTGATGGCGCTCCTTTTTTAGTGTGAAAGCCACAGTCTCTAAAGCATCACTTTGAAAGTATAATGGCGAAATAATTAATGTCATCTTTGATCTTACCATGTCATACATAGTTTGATTGCATCTACTTAAAACAATCTACTCTCAGTAGTGTTTCTAGGAAGTGCAAGCTATAAAATTCTTTTATAGCTCATCAGACATTCGCTGAATTTGTAACTCAAATATTCTTTTCTGCAATCCAATTTTAGAAACATGATTTTCTTGTTACAATAATTTCTACTCCATTCTGAAAACTTTTTGAAACACTTCAAAAGATCCAGATTTATGTCTCATTTAGTAAATATAAATATCTACTTGAGTCATCCTTGAAGATAGATAAATCCACTGCTTGCAACAACATTTATTGGACTACACACATCGATATGCATATTGCCAATTATTTTGTTGCTCATTCTCTATGACCCGTGAACGGTATTTTAGTTTACTTCACTAATTGGATGAAACTTGCAAGTGTCAAATGATTCTCAATCAGATGACTTCAAAATTCATCACTATGAAATTTCTCCATGCTAGTTTCCCCAATGTGACTAAATGCAGTGCCACACACATGTGGTATTCTTTTAGTCTTGTGACATTTAGAGTCAGTGTTATGGATGTTCAATTTTATTATCAATATTCATAACATGCATCTTATTCACAATAAGAGTATGCCCCTTTATTCATAACATCGAATAACTATTGTTCTGTCATGGACAACCTTCTTCATAACATTGAACAACTATTGTTCTGTCATGAAGAACCTCCTTGCAACTTCTATGCAATGGGCCAGATTGTACAAAAACTCTAAGATGAATTATGATAATAAATATAGAGGAAATTGATACGTCTCCAACGTATCTATAATTTTTGATTGTTTCATGCTATTATATTATCTGTTTTGGATGTTTTATATGCACTAATATGCTATTTTATATTATTTTTGGGACTAACCTATTAACCTAGAGCCTAGTGCCAGTTCCTGTTTTTTCCCTGTTTTTGAGTTTCGCGGAAAAGGAATACCAAACGGAGTCCAAACGGAATAAAACTTTCGCGATGATCTCTCTTGGACCAAAAGGAAACCAGAGGACTTGGAGTGCAAGTCAGAGAAGCCACGAGGTGGCCACAAGGACGGAGGGCGCGCCTAGGGGGTAGGGCGCGCCCCCCACCCTTGTGGGCCCCTCGTGCATCTCCTGACCTAATTCTTTCGCCTATATATACTCTTATATGCCCAAACCACCAGAGGCATCCACGAAAAGACTTTTCCACTGCCGCAACCTTCTGTACCCGTGAGATCCCATCTAGGGGCCTTTTCCGGCATCCTGCCGGAGGGGGATTCGATCACGGAGGGCTTCTACATCAACACCATTGCCCTTTCGATGAAGCGCGAGTAGTTTACCTCAGACCTACGGGTCCATAGCTAGTAGCTAGATGGCTTCTTCTCTCTCTTTGATTCTCAATACCATGTTCTCCTCGATGTTCTTGGAGATCTATTCAATGTAATACTTTTTTGCGGTGTGTTTGCCCAGATCTGATGAATTGTGGATTTATGATCAGCTTATCTATGAATATTATTTGAATTTTCTCTGAATTCTTTTATGCATGATTTGATATCTTTGCAAGTCTCTTCGAACTATCGATTTGGTTTGGCCAACTAGATTGGTTTTTCTTGCAATGGGAGAAGTGCTTAGCTTTGGGTTCAATCTTGCGGTGTCCTTTCCCAGTGACAGTAGGGGAAGCAAGGCACGTATTGTATTGTTGCCATCGAGGATAAAAAGATGGGGTTTTTATCATATTGCTTGAGTTAATTCCTCTACATCATGTCATCTTTCTTAATGCGTTACTCTGTTCTTCATGAACTTAATACTCTAGATGCAGGCAGGAGTCGGTCGATGTGTGGAGTAATAGTAGTAGATGCAGAATCGTTTCGGTCTACTTGACACGGACGTGATGCCTATATTCATGATCATTGCCTTAGATATCATCATAACTTTGCGCTTTTCTATCAATTACTCGGTAGTAATTTGTTCACCCACCGTATTATTTTCTATCTTGAGAGAAGCCTCTAGTGAAACCTATGGCCCCCGGGTCTATTTTCCATCATACAATCTTCTACTTTCCAATCTATGAGTTTTTGATCTACTATTTTGCAAACTTTTACTTTCCAATCTATAAAACAAAAATACCAAAGATATTTACTTTACCGTTTATCTATCTTTATCAGATCTCACATTTGCATGTAACCGTGAAGGGATTGACAACCCCTTATCGCGTTGGGTGCAAGTTTGGTGTTTGTTTGTGAAGGTATTTGGTGACTTGCGTGTTGTCTCCTACTGGTTGATACTTTGGTTCTCAAAACTAAGGGAAATACTTACTCTACTTTGTTGCATCACCCTTTCCTCTTCAAGGGAAAAACCAACGCAAGCTCAAGAAGTAGCAGGAAGAATTTCTGGCGACGTTGCCAGGGAGATCTACACCAAGTCAAGACATACCAAGTACCCATCATAAACTCTCATCTCTCGCATTACATTATTCGCCATTCGCCTCTCATTTTCCTCTCCCCCACTTCTAAAACGATTTTCAAAAAGTTTGCCTTTTCTTCGCCTCTCTCTTTGCCTTTTCTTCACCCCTTTTTCGTTCGTCTTCTTCGCTTGCCTTCGGTTTATTTGATTTGCTAGATTTGTTGCTGCCACCATGTTTGAAATCGGGGAGGTTATCGTCGAAAATCTTGAGGAAAAACTTGAATCTAATTCTTTGGATCATGAAACTGAAACTTCTCCTAATTACAAAACAAAAATCTTTCGTGTGGGGGATGGTAATATTATTGGAAAGAGTATTATCCAAGAATTCTTTGATTGTACGGGGTCCATGCCTATTAATAAAAGATCTATTCTTCTTGAGACAAATTGTTATGCGGATGCTATTGTTATGCTTGTTGAGAAATTAGAAAGAAAATTTGTGCATCTTCATCCTGCTTTGCAAAAGGTGTTTTATGAACTTCCCAATATTAATCATCCGATAGCTAAAAAGATTGTCACTATTATCCTTATGCATGAATTTGATTTTATAATACAAGAAGCTAGGGATATTTTTTCTTTCTATAAAAAGGATGTTGAACACCCTCCAATTATAGATATCCTCCATGATAAAGAAACTATGCGTAGTTTGGAATCTAGGGATTATTAGTCTTATAGTGAAAATCTTAGGAGAAGAGTTCCTTATTCAGAAATCTCTCAATATTTGTACCTCGAGGCTTTTGAGGAGTTTGATTGGATTACAAGGGGAATTTATGTGGGATTTGATAGGGATTGGTTGAATAAGATGTTGAAGGAACCCGTTAGAAGCGAGTTACGTGTTTTATATGATGATATATATGGTGACGATCCCGATTATGGGTTTACGAATGTTAAAATTACCCACCAAAGTCCTTTTAATGATTTGAGTTATTCTACTAGGAGGGAAATAAAGGAAAGGATAGATTTGTTAAGACGAGTTTTGGAGGATTTAATGAGAAAAGGATTGCATACCAAAGATGACAATACTTAGATCTATTCTTGTTTTTATGCCTAGCTAAGGGCGTTAAACAATAGCGCTTGTTGGGAGGCAACCCAATTCTATTTTTGTTTTAGCTTTTTAGGTTCTGTTTTGCAATAAATAATTCATCTAGCCTCTGGTTAGATGTGGTTTTATGTTTTAATTAGTGTTTGTGCCAAGTAAGACCTTTGGGATAGCTTACGGTGATAGTTGATTTGATCTTGCTGAAAAACAGAAACTTTTGTGCCCAGGAAAATAATTTTTATAATTCACAGAAGTGTGATTTTGAGTTGATTCTTTTTGCAAAATATTAATAGACAAATTTATTAGGTCTTCCTAATTTTTCAGAATTTTTGGAGTTACAGAAGTATTAGAGATTTCCAGATTGCTACAGACTGTTCTGTTTTTTACAGATTCTATTTTCTATGTGTTGTTTGCTTATTTTGATGAATCTATGGGTAATATCGGGGGGTATGAACCATGGAAAAGTTGGAATACAGTAGATATTACACCAATATAAATAAATAATGAGTTAACAACAGTACCAAAAGTGGTGATTTATTTTCTTATACTAATGGAGCTTATGAGATTTTCTGTTGAGTTTTGTGTTGTGAAGTTTTCAAGTTTTGGGTAAGGATTTGATGGACTATGGAATAAGGAGTGGCAAGAGCCTAAGCTTGGGGATGCCCAAGGCACCCCAAGGTAATATTCAAGGACAACCAAGAGCCTAAGCTTGGGGATGCCCCGGAAGGCATCCCCTCTTTCGTCTTCGTCTATCGGTAACTTTACTTGAGGCTATATTTTTATTCACCACATGATATGTGTTTTGCTTGGAGCATCTTGTATGATTTGAGTCTTTGCTTTTTAGTTTTCCACAATCATCCTTGCTGTAGAAACATTTTGAGAGAGACACGCATGGATCGTGATTTATTAGAATACTCTTTGTGCTTCACTTATATCTTTTGAGCTAGGCAATTTTGCTCTAGTGCTTCACTTACATCTTTTTAGAGCACGGCGGTGGCTTTATTTTATAGAAATTGATGAACTCTCATGCTTCACTTATATTATTTTGAGAGTCTTTAAAACATCATGGTAATTTGCTTTGGTTATAAATTTAGTCCTAATATGATAGGCATCCAAGAGGGATATAATAAAAGCTTTCATATAAAGTGCATTGAATACTATGAGAAGTTTGATTCCTTATGATTGTTTTGAGATATGAAGATGGTGATATTAGAGTCATGCTAGTGAGTAGTTGTGAATTTTAGAAATACTTGTGTTAAGGTTTGTGAGTCCCGTAGCATGCACGTATGGTGAACCGTTATGTAACGAAGTTGGAGCATGAGATATTTTTTGATTGTCATCCTTTGTGTGGAAGTCGGGATCGCGCGATGGTTAACTCCTACCAACCCTTCCCCTAGGAGCATGCGTCTAGTACTTTGTTTTGATGACTAATAGATTTTTGCAATAAGTATGTGAGTTCTTTGTGACTAATGTTGAGTCCATGGATTATACGCACTCTCACCCTTCCACCTTTGCTAGCCTCTCTAGTGTCGCGCAATTTTCGCCGGTACCATAAACCCACCATATACCTTCCTCAAAACAGCCACCATACCTACCTATTATGGCATTTCCATAGCCATTCCGAGATATATTGCCATGCAACTTTCCACCGTTCCGTTTATTATGACACGCATCATCATTGTCATATTGCTTTGCATGATCATGTAGTTGACATCGTATTTGTGGCAAAGCCACCGTTCATAATTCTTTCATACATGTCACTCTTGATTCATTGCACATCCCGGTACAACGCCGGAGGCATTCATATAGAGTCATATTTTGTTCTAGTATCGAGTTGTAAGTAAATAGAAGTATGATGATTTTCATTATTACAGCATCGTCCCATGTGAGGAAAAAAAAGAAAGAAAGAAAAAAAAATGAGAGAAAAAGAGAGAAGGGGCAATGTTACTATCCTTTTTCCATACTTGTGCTTCAAAGTAGCACCATGATCTTCATGATAGAGAGTCTCCTATGTTGTCACTTTCATATACTAGTGGGAATTTTTCATTATAGAACTTGGCTTGTATATTCCAATGATGGGCTTCCTCAAGTTGCCCTAGGTCTTCATGAGCAAGCAAGTTGGATGCACACCCACTTAGTTTTCTTTTTGAGCTTTCATAAACTTATAGCTCTAGTGCATCCATTGCATGGCAATCCCTACTCACTCACATTGATATCTATTGATGTGCATCTCCATAGCCCGTTCATACGCCTAGTTGATGTGAGACTGTCTCCCTCCTTTTGTCTTCTCCACAACCACCTTCTATTCCACCTATAGTGCTATGTCCATGGCTCACGATCATGTATTGCGTGAAAGTTGAAAAAGTTTGAGAATATTAAAGTATGAAACAATTGCTTGGCTAAAACCGGGGTTGTGCATGATTTGAGTATTTTGTGTGATGAAGATGGAGCATAGCCAGACTATATGATTTTGTAGGGATAAGCTTTCTTTGGCCATGTTATTTTGAGAAGACATAATTATCTTGTTAGTATGCTTGAAGTATTATTGTTTTTATGTCAATATTAAACTTTTGTTTTGAATTATACGGATCTGAACATTCATGCCACAATAAAGAAATTACATGGATAAATATGTTAGGTAGCATTCCACATCAAAAATTCTGTTTTTTATCATTTACCTACTCGAGGACGAGCAGGAATTAAGCTTGGGGATGCTTGATACGTCTCCAACGTATCTATAATTTTTGATTGTTCCATGCTATTATATTATCTGTTTTGGATGTTTTATATGCATTAATATACTATTTTATATTATTTTTGGGACTAACCTATTAACCTAGAGCCTAGTGCCAGTTCCTGTTTTTTCCCTGTTTTTGAGTTTCGCAGAAAAGGTATACCAAACGGAGTCGAAACGGAATAAAACTTTCGCGATGATCTTTCTTGGACCAAAAGGAAACTAGAGGACTTGGAGTGCAAGTCAGAGAAGCCACGAGGCAGCCACAAGGACGGAGGGCGCGCCCAGGGGGGTAGGGCACGCCCCCCACCCTTGTGGGCCCCTCGTGCGTCTCCTGACCTAATTCTTTCGCCTATATATACTCTTATATGCCCAAATCACCAGAGGCATCCACGAAAAGACTTTTCCACCGCCGCAACCTTCTGTACCCGTGAGATCCCATCTAGGGGCCTTTTCCGGCATCCTGCCGGAGGGGGAGTCGATCACGGAGGGCTTCTACATCAACACCATTGCCCTTTCGATGAAGCTTTGGGTTCAATATTGCAATGGGAGAAGTGCTTAGCTTTGGGTTTAATCTTGCAGTGTCCTTTCCCAATGACAGTAGGGGCAGCAAGGCACGTATTGTATTGTTGCCATCGAGGATAAAAAGATGGGGTTTTCATCATATTGCTTGAGTTAATTCCTCTACATCATGTCATCTTTCTTAATGCGTTACTCTGTTCTTCATGAACTTAATGCTCTAGATGCAGGCAGGAGTCGGTCGATGTGTGGAGTAATAGTAGTAGATGCAGAATCGTTTTGGTCTACTTGACACGGACGTGATGTCTATATTCATGATCATTGCCTTAGATATCATCATAACTTTGCGCTTTTCTATCAATTGCTCGGCAGTAATTTGTTCACCCACCGTATTATTTTCTATCTTGAGAGAAGCCTCTAGTGAAACCTATGGCCCCCGGGTCTATTTTCCATCATACAATCTTCTACTTTCCAATCTACGAGTTTCCGATCTACTATTTTGCAATCTTTTACTTTCCAATCTATAAAACAAAAATACCAAAGATATTTACTTTACCATTTATCTATCTTTATCAGATCTCACTTTTGCAAGTAACCGTGAAGTGATTGACAACCCCTTATCGCGTTGGGTGCAAGTTTGGTGTTTGCCTGTGCAGGTATTCGGTGACTTGTGTGTTGTCTCCTACTGGATTGATACCTTGGTTCTCAAAACTGAGGGAAATACTTTCTCTACTTTGCTGCATCACCCTTTCCTCTTCAAGGGAAAAACCAACGCAAGCTCAAGAAGTAGCAGAAATACACTGATAGAAATATTGTAACCTCTTACAATCCATCAAAATATTTTAACCTCATTATTTGTTGGTCATTTAGGCCATTTGAAGTTTCTTGCAATGATTTGCAATAATATGCAATCAAGTCGATATCCTTGTGATTAACCTTTCAACCACAATACCGAAGAATCAATGATCAACAAATTGGTCATTTTTTCCAAGAACTACACTTTACTTGACCAACCATCTCTGCATCTCATTACTTGTATGACATTCATACCTGAGCTGGACATTCCAGTCTTCCTTTCTTTTTGCCTTTTACTTCTTATAGTTTTACTTCAACATTTCTCTTACTCTCAGAAGAAACAACAACTTTAAGAGTGGCGTGAGCCCCGAACTTCCCTAGGTGTGTAAGTCTCATTACATCCTTTGGTTTTGTTCTTTCTCTACAAGTTTTCACCGTCTGGCTTTCTTCCGGATCTTACACATTTCAGTCTTAAACATAGTTGAACACTTCACTAGAATTTGCAAACAAAACACTTCTTTAGATATCACATATCTTTTAGCCTTTGTTTGTTTCTGAAAACAATTTTCAGTTCCAATAATATCACATAACTATCCCTAACATTTTGAAGTTCGGGTTTCTTGGAAGCAAGCAGACCATAATGCAATTCTAGCTTTTGGATCGGAGGACGTGAGTCTCGTCAACCATAGCATCAGCAAGAGAGTATTGTAAAAATGCAGTAGGACAAAATCCTGCTTGGCATTTTTAGAGGACAATCCTCTCAAAGATAAAGTTTCAACTAGATAAATAACAGTCAATCAATTTCAACAACAAAGGTGGAACTGTGAGCCATAATTCTACAACTATAATGCAAACTACACATAGACATAGTTCATAATTAATTTGCACTAGTTATTAAACTTAATTAATACATAATTGTGCTCCCACTCAAATCAATATCTCACATAATTGATAGTGAGTGATTCAAGATCCAAGTCTAGTTCTCAGCCATTGATGTGTGTGCACCACTGATGACGAGAATTTTGACTGGTGGGCAATCTTTTGCCGATCATATCTCCATATGACTCTTGTTCATCTTTCGATGCTTTGTGGTCTGAGCTCAGAACTATTCTGCCAGAACTTCAAGACAACCTAGTGCAATCTGCATGTATGGTCTGACCATCTCCGCCTTACACCCAACAATCCGTTTGTACTCATGTGGACATGACATACTCCAGATCGTTAAGTGTTATAAACAGTTGCTACACGGGAAGAGCACCTTTTGACTTGATATTTATAGTGAGAGATCACCCTAATAATTGACTACTGCACAATCAAAGGGTGCAAACAACAAAGGGATAAACATCTCAGGCAATTCATAATTGCATGATATGGTATAGCCCTGGGCGCCGGGAGTCCTCCATGATCGTCTCCAATCTCTAGTTGAAGCGACGTGACGGCCAATATTTCGTTACCGAGACAACTGTTTCAAAAACATTGCCATGGCGGAAATCTCAGAAAATGCCGCCATGGTGACCGTTCTAGAAAATGTTGTCGTGGAAACAAAATCTGAAATTCCGCCGTGGTACGAAATTACAGCTCCTCGTCCCGCGCCAAGTACACCTTCTCCTCGTCGGGGTCCTCCGTGTACGTCTTGCCACCATCACCTATAACCTATCTCTACGATGTTTACATTAAGGTGGCAATCCCGTCGCTCCAGCCATCATGCCGTGACGCGCAGGCCACTTAACATTACAACATATAACCATCTCATACATAAACTCATTATCATGATGAAGGCTATACCACATCATATGCACACAGTGCAAAACCAAGTTAGACGTCCTCTAATCAGTTTTAGCAAAATTTTAGTTACGTGGTTAACCTATTTTAATGATTAAGACTAGCTACCTACGCAAGCACAACAAGGCGATGTTCTTGATGCTAGATTAAGTTTCGGGGTGTGTGAAAGAGAGACTTAATTAAAAGTCTCATCCCCCACACTAAACTTCGTCCATACGCGTGAACCCCTAGAAGATCATCCATCTTCGGCACCCTCTTGTGTATGCGATGGTTCACTATTCCTGACTATGATGTAGCCCAAGGAACTATTAGCAAATCGTCGACAGCCAGAGCCGAACGATTGTCAAAACCTTGTAGCAAAACTACATCATTCTGCCGATGAACTGAACCGAAGCAACACTCGTGGGAAGCATAGCAAGAACATCAACCCTCACATATCAAATGTGATCTAGATCGCAACCTGCATCTACTCATAAACCTGCTCATGATACCACTATTGGGAAACGTAGTAGAAAACAAAAAAATCGCACCTCCGATCACCAAGATCAATATGAAGATGCATAAGGGTTGGGATCAACGATCGTTACCAACTCCAGAGTGCAGCGGAAGAAGAAGAGTTAGTGTAGATCATGCTCGAAGTCCCTCGAACGATGATGGCGATCCCGCGAACCGCCCTCGAACAGAAGACCGAAAGCACGGCCTCTCTACTTGGTTGCAAGCGTACGATCTTCACGATCCGGCAGCGCTTCACCGTCAGAGCTAATTGTCGCCAGAGAATTAGAGGGAGGACATTAGAACCACACTGGGCTTCTAATTATGAGGATTAGAGGTGGCTAGGTCTAGCTCTAATTAGTCTAGGACCAACTAGAACTAGAACTAGATCAACTACAAGAGGCACCCAAAACTTGTATTGACATAGGGTGGAAATCCTCTAGTATATATAGGTTAGAGGGGAGGGAGAGGGCAGCCGCCAAGAGGAAAAGTCCCCCTTGGGGCGTCCAAGCAAGGGGAGGAGGAGGAGTAGGACTCCTCCACTTGTCCAATTCGGCCTCCCCACAAGGAAAGGGGGGGCACCTTCCCACTTGGGCCCTTGTGGCCCATGTTGCCTTCCACCTCTTGGCCTTTTTAGGCCCATTGATATGAAATTAAATATATATTTGTTCTAAACATTTTCAGAGCATTATATATATAATTTAACATCCCCAGAAACATTTTCCACCTATATATATTAATCGGTAATACCCGGTATTACCCGATATTCACCGAAACCCTTCCGGTGACCCCGAAACGCTTCCGGAACCTCTCGGAACTATTCTGGATATTAATGAAACAATTCCACACATATATTCTCATTACTCCCATCCTACTAACACTTAGCAGATTGTGATTACCTTAAGCTTGTGACCCCGTAGGTTCGGTAACCATAGACATGAACGAAACCCCTTCGTTCGATAACCGATAGCGGAACCGTGGACATCCATACTGGTCCCTATGATTACACGAATGATATTTGAGTGAACCTTTGGTTATCATGTGATGTTCCCTTTGCTTTGTGATACTTTACAAAACCCGGTGTGCATTGGTATCCTCCAGAGTCATCACCATGCTTACTATACCGTTGCTCCCGTTACCGGTTCTGTTCTTCTTTCTTGTTGACGTGTTCCGGCTTCCCCGTGATGTAGTCACCTGTGTCTAGCCAGACGATGATGGATGCCGTCACACCAAGAGGGCCCTAAGAATATCTCTCCATCGCCGGAGAAGCAAATCCCACTCTTGAGCTATCCGGTCACTTGTCAAACTTTTCGGTGAGCCTGAAAGTTGTCGTTATGATCACCTTGTTATAGATGACGTTTGAGCAACCCCAAAGCCCACCGTCCGGTAGGAAGTGACCGAGACACTCTCATGGTCTGAGGAACTAAAACACATGCTAACACTCTGTGTTATAACAGATGATTTCAGACGATATGATCACATAGTATAACAGACAAGTATTAGGTCGATTCAATATGATCATTCTTCTAACGTCATACCCTCAATGTTGTTTTAGGACTATCGTTACACTTAACGATATCCTAAGATCCGGAAAATGTGATCACTAACAACACTTGAGCCGGTCTTAGAGGCGAGACCGGGAACCTATTTTTTACTGTTTATCATTCCACACGTGCATATGAGTTTTCCACTGAATCGCATATTCCAGGATCATAGGAGTTATAGCATGGAATATAAACTCTTAACTATGAATAATGGAAATATAATAATACAATATTATTGCCTCTAGGGCATATTTCCAACAAGAGTGTATCATATCACGGGATTTGGATGCACCGGCGAAGTTTGCACCAACTCTCGAGGTGAGAAAGGGCAATGCACGGTACCGAAGAGGCTAGCAAATTGCGGAAATGTGAGAGTGCGTATAATCCATGGACTCACATTAGTCGTAAAGAACTCACATACTTATTGCGAAAGTTTATTGGCCCTCGAAGCAAAGTACTACTACGCATGCCCCTAGGGGATAGATTGGTAGGAAAAGACCATCGCTCGTCCTTGACCGCCACTCATAAGGAAGACAATCAATAATAAATCATGCTCCAATTTCGTAGCATAACGAGAGACAATACGTGCATGCTTCGGGAATCAAAAACCTTATGTAGGATCAAAAGTAGGTCTAGAGGGGGGTGATTAGACTACTTGACCAAATAAAAATCTAACCTTTTCCCAATTTTAGTTGTGGGCAGATTTTAGCACTTAGCACAAGTCAAGCAATCAACCTACACATGCAATTCTAAGAGTATAGCAACGGAAAGTAAGACATTGCATATGAAGGTAAAGGGAAGGGTTTGGAGAGTGTAAACGCAATGATGACACAGAGATTTTTGGCGTGGTTCCGATAGGTGGTGCTATCATACATCCACGTTGATGGAGACTTCAACCCACGAAGGGTAACGGTTGCGCGAGTCCACGGAGGACTCCACCCACGAAGGGTCCACAAAGAAGCAACCTTGTCTATCCCACCATGGCCATCGCCCATGAAGGACTTGCCTCACTCAGATAGATCTTCACGAAGTAGGCAATCTCCTTGCCCTTACAAACTTCTTGGTTCAACTCCACAATCTTGTCGGAGGCTCCCAAGCGACACCTAACCAATCTAGGAGACACCACTCTCCAAAAGGTAATAGATGGTGTGTTGATGATGAACTCCTTGCTCTTGTGCTTCAAATGATATTGTCCCCAACACTCAACTCTCTCTCACAGATTTGGATATGGTGGAAAGATGATTTGAGTGGGAAGCAACTTGGGGAAGGCTAGAAATCAAGATTCTTGTGGTAGGATTGGTATATCTTGATCTCAACACATGAGTAGGTGGTTCTCTCTCAGAAAATGTATGCTGGAAGTGTAGGCACGTTCTGATGGCTCTTTCACAAATGGAGAAGGGGGTGGAGGGGTATATATAGCCTCCACACAAAATCCAACCGTTACACACATTTGACCCAACTCGGTCCGACCGAATAGAAGAACTCGATGAGACCGATTTAGTTCAAAATGTGGACGTTAGGAATCTCGGTGGGAACGACTGGAACAACTCGGTGTGACTGATGTGCTAGGGCTTAGGGTAAACCTCATCTCGGTGGCACCGATTGGTTCAACTCAGTGAGACCCAAGTGAAACAATTGAGCAACAAAGAGTTGGTCAAGCAAACTCGGTGGGACCGATTGCTATCTTGGTGAAACCGAAATAATTGCAATAGGCAACAAAGAGTTTACAAGGCCATCTCAGTGAGACCGATATCCGTATCGGTGTGACCAACCTGTTAGAGTTTCTAGCAGTGGCTATGTCATATGAACTCGGTGGCTCCAGATAGGATGTTTCGGTGGGGCCAAGTTTGACTTTGGGTTTTGGACATATTTGGAATGAGAAAGTGGTTGAAGGCTTTGGAGCAATATCACTAAGCACTTGAGCAAGTAGACCATTAAGCAACACCTCATCCCCTTTTAATAGTATTGGCTTTCCTATGGACTCAATGTGATCTTGGATCACTAAAAATATAAATGAAGAGTCTTGAGCTTTTGCCAATATGTGTCCTTAGCATTTTGAGGGGTCCATATCTCTAGTCCATGCCATGCCATTCATTGAACTTTCTGAAATATGAAACTTGAATGGATATTAGTTCAATGAGCTATATGTTGTTATGAATTACCAAAACCACCCGGGGATTAGTTGCACTTTCACCTTAACACCGATATTCTTACTAAACCACAATCATTCACTAGTGCCTCCCACATATTATCATCTCTATATCGCAAAACTATTGCAAGGAATCAAACATATCATATTCAGTGATCTACAAGTTTTATGTAGGATTTTATGACTAACCATGTGAATGACCAATTCCTGTCAACTCTCTAAATAGATATAAGTGAAGCATGAGAGTTTAATTCTTTCTACAAAAGATTTGCCCACGCTCTAACAAGTATAAGTGAAGCAAAAGAGCATTCTACAAATGGTAGTTTTCTATGTGTAGAGAAACATGCAATCCAAACTTCAAATGATATAAGTGAAGCACACGAAGCATTCTATAAAGCCATACTCAAAAGATATAAGTGAAGTGCAAAGAGCATTATATAAATCAACCAAGGACTATCTCATACCAGCATGGAGCATAAAAGAAAAATGAAAAATAAACACAAAAGACGCTGCAAGAATTTGCGCATATCATGTGACGAATAAAAATATAGCTCCAAGTAAAATTACCGATGGTCATTAGAAGAAAGAGGGGATGCCTTCTGGGGCATCCCCAAGCTTAGTTGCTTGGGAGTCCTTGACTATTACCTTGGGGTGACTCGGGCATCCCCAAGCTTAGGCTCTTGCCACTCCTTATTCCTTCATCCATCGTGATCTCACCCAAAACTTGAAAACTTCAATCACACAAAACTTAACAAAACCCTCGTGAGATCCGTTAGTATAATAAAAGCAAATCACCACTTTGGTACTGTTGTGAACTCATTACAAATTCATATTAGCATTATATCTACTGTAGTCCAACTTCACCATGGTTCATACCCCCCGATACTACTCATAAATTCATTAAAATAAGAGAACAATGCATAGAAAACAGAATCTGTCAAAAACAGAACAGTCTGTGATGACCTGAATATTGCTCATACTTCTGTAACTCCAAAAATTCTAGAAAATTAGGATAGCGTAGGAAATTTTTATATCAATCTTGTGTAAAAAAAAATTGCTACTGGACACAAAAGTTTCTGTTTTTCAGCAAAATCAAATCAACTATCACCATAGACCATCCCAAAGGCTTTACTTAGCACATTATTTTTATAATACAATGGATTTGTACAAGGGGATAATTATTTTTGTTGAAAAGTTTCTGTAATCAAGGTTCACAAAGTTTCCATGGGCATGAACAAAGTTCAAGGCTAGCTCCCACTTTAACAATGCTCGTCTTTCTCACTTTCGCTTTTCTTTTTGAAAAGTTTTAGGTTCCCCTCTATATTTTTTGTTTTAAAATTTATAAAAGAACACAACAGAAATAAATGACTGTCTAAAACTTCCGGGTTGTCTCCCTGGCAGCGCTGTCTTTAAAGCCATTAAGCTAGGCATATAGTGCTCAAGTAATGGATCCACCCGGATCCCAAGGTATATCAAAGCCAATTTTAATTAACAATGATTTGTATTTTAGTATTGAGCACAAAGTAATATATATCATGTAACAACGGAGTCTAACTCTCTTCCTATGCATCGGCATGTCATAAAAGAACAATTCATGCACACAAACTAAAGGCCGATACATAGCATAAACCATTTCTTGCAATTTTATCGTATTGGAAACATAGAGAGGTGGAGATGTAGTTCCTCTCTCGTAATAATTGCAAGTAGGAGCGGCAAGCACATGCACATTATATCTAGCAAAATCATCATGTGTAATGGTAAAACACAACCCATCAATATAATCATTAATAAGAGCAAACTTCTCCAATATAGTGTAGTTGGGAGAATTCAAAAAGATAATAGGATTTTCATGTGTGGGTGCAATAGCAACAATTTCATTCTTAACATAAGGAACTATAGCAAGTTCATCTCCATAAGCATAATTCATATTGGCATCATGGCCACAAGCATAGCAAGCATCAATTTCATCAAAAAGGGATATTTCAAATGAATCCAAGGGATCATAGCAATCATCATAGCATTCATCCTTCGATAAGCACAGAAGGAAATTAAACAATGTATGAGTTGAAGAGTTACTCTCATTAGAAGGTGGGCACGGGTAGCTAATCCACTCTTGCTCCTTTTGTTCTTCGCTCTCCTCGTCATCTTTTTCATCTAATGAGCTCACAGTGTCAGCAATTTCTTCTTCCATAGTTTCCTGCAAAATATTAGTCTCTTCTTGGACAGCGGAGACTTTCTCAATAAAATCATTAATATCACCATTATATTCATAATTCTCTTAGAAATATTTAAGTATAGCGTAATTTTCAGGTCTGTAAACAGCATCATCAAAATCTTCATACTTTTCAAACAAAGATTCAGTTTCATAAGCACCCTTGAAAGCGACAAATTCATCTATTCGTTCCACATCATAGTAATCATATATACCATTAGCATAAGAAGCCAAGGTTTTATTATCATTAAATTCACATGAAAAGGGAAGGTGTGGAGCCTTCATCCTAGAGAAACAAGTATAATCATATCTCAAGCATAGATCCCAAGCATACCAATGCAACATTTCAATTTGATCCCATAAGAGTTTCCCTTTTTGAGTCAAGTGATAAGCCCTAAAGTATTCACGTTGATCCAACGTGTCTCCCATTATCAAGTTGAATGGGGTTTTCTCAGGATTATCAAAGCAGTGTTTAATATTTTTCACATAACGAGCATTGAGGGTTTTAGGAGGTTCCCCATCTCCATGAGTAGCAAGTACACCTAATTTTTTTGGTATTTCGTGTTCCATATCCATAACTAAAGATAGAGAACAACTTAGAATAGAAATAAAATCTACTTAGTGATAAAGCAAACAAGCACACATGAGAATATTCACCCCATGCTATTGCTCCCCGGCAACGGTGCCAGAAAAAGGTCTTGATAACCCACAAGTATAGGGGATCAATTGTAGGCTTACTCGTTAAGTAAGAGTGTCAAACCCAATGAGGAGCTAAAGGTAGAACAAATATTCCCTCAAGTTCTATCAACCACCGATACAACTCTACGCACACTCTATGTTTGCTTTACCTAGAACAAGTATGAAACTAGATGTACTTTGTAGGTGTAAAGGGATAGGTTTGCAAGATAATAAAGAATACGTAAATAAAAGCTAGGGGCTGTTTAGATAAAGAAACAATTAAGTTACTTTTAGTACAGAGCTTTTTGTCACAAGAAAGTTATTTGTCCCTGGGCAATCGATAACTAGACCGGTAATCATTATTGCAATTTTATATGATGGAGAGGCATAAGCTAACATACTTGGATCATATGCACTTATGATTGGAACTCTAGCAAGCATCCATAGCTACTAAAGATCATTAAGGTAAAACCCAACCATAGCATTAAAGTATCAAGTCCTCTTTACTCCCATACGCAACAACCCACTTACTCGGATCTGTGCTTCTGTCACTCACGCCACCCACCATAAGCGAATCATGAACATATTGCAACACCCTACAGCAGGGATCCCTCATGCTTGCGTGACATGGAGAGCACCATAGGACAACACCAATAATAAAACATACAACTCAAACCAATCATGATCATCAATCAACCCATAGGACAAAATGGATCTACTCAAACATCATAGGATAACCACATATCATTGGATAATAATATATAGCATTGAGCACCATGTTTAAGTAGAGATTACAGCGGGTAGAAGAGGCATTACACCTCTGCATAGAGGGGGAGAGAGTTGGTGATGATTGCGGCGAAGTTGTTGGTGTAAATCGCCGTCATGATGATGGCCCCGGCGGCGTTCCAGCGCCACCGGGAAAGAGGGGGAGAGAGCCCCCCCTCCTTCTTCTTCTTCCTTGACCTCCCCCTAGATGGGAGGAGGGTTTCCTCTCTGGTCCATGGCCTCCATGGCGGCGGAGGGGCCGGAGCCCCTCCGAGATTGGATCTCTCTCTCTCTCTCTCTCTCTCTCTCTCTATTTCCTTCTGTTTCTGCATTCTGTTTTCTGTCCTTTCACCGTTTCTTAAATTCCCGGAGATCCATAACTCCGATTGGGCTTAAATTTTAACACGATTTTATCCGAATATTAGCTTTCTTGCTGCTGAAGAAGGGCACCAACCGCCTTACGGGGTGGCTACAAGCTTGCTAGGCGCGCCCTGGATAGGGGAGCGCGCCCCTTGAGCTTGTGGGCCCCTTGGGCATTGTCTCGTGTTGATTCTTTTTCCCAAAAATCACATATATTCCAAAATAAATCTTCGTAAATTTTTATCGCGTTAGGACTTCGTTTGGTATGGATATTCTGCGAAACAAAAAACATGCAACAAACAGGAACTAACATTAGGCACTGGATCAATATGTTAGTCCCAAAAATAATATAAAATGTTGCCAAAAGTATATGGAAGTTTTAGAATATTGGCATGAAACAATCCAAAATTATAGATACGACGGAGAAGTATCAGCTTTCTCGTGATGATCAATCCATGCTCGATACTTCTTGTACTGGTTCTTTTATGAAGAAGACTATTAAATTCAAGTGAGATCTTTTGGAAAGAATTAAACACAACTCTGAGGATTGGGAACTCGACGAAGGTAAAGAATCAGGTATTAAGCTTGAGTTTGATAGTGTTAAATCTTTCGTGAATATCGATGCTTTTCACAAGTTTAGTACTAAATATGGACTTGACACTGAGATAGTAGCCTCTTTTTGTGAATCATTTGCTACTCATGTTGACCTCCCTAAGGAGAAGTGGTTTAAATATCATCCCCCTATTAAGGAAGAAATTAAAGAACCAGTTATAGCTAAAGATGAAACTATCATTTACAATGTTGATCCAGTAGTTCCTACTGCTTATATTGAAAAAAAAACATTTCCCTGTTAGGATAAAGGAACATGCTAAGGTATCAACAATGGTTCACAAAAGTAATATTAAAGCACCTAAACCCTCTGAACAAATTAAAGTAGAACCTAGTGTTGCTATGGTTAAAGATCTCTTGGTCGAAAATGTTGATGTGCATGTTATTTATTTCTGTGATGAAGCTGCTAGGATTGCCAAACCAGATACTAAAGATAAAAATAGACCGGTTGTTGGCATGCCTGTTGTCTCAGTTAAAAGAGGAGATCATTGTTATCATGGTTTATGTGATTTGGGTGCTAGTGTGAGTGCTATTCCTTTTACCTTATACCAAGAAATTATGAATGATATAGCACCTGCTGAAATAGAAGACATAGATGTTACTATTAAACTTGCTAATAGAGATACCATCACACCACTTGGGATAGTTAGAGATGTTGAAGTCTTATGTGGGAAAATAGAATACCCTACTGATTTTCTAGTTCTTGGTTCCCCACAAGATGACTTTTGTCCCATAATCTTTGATAGACCTTTCTTGAACACTACCAATGCTAAGATAGATTGCGAAAAAGAAACTGTCAGTGTTAGTTTTGATGATGCGTCTCATGAGTTTAATTTCTCTAAGTTTTGTAGACAACCTCATGATAAAGAATCACCTAGTAAAGATGAAATAATTGGTCTTGCTTCTATTTCCATGCCTCCTAATGATCCACCAGAACAGTACTTGCTAGACCATGAGAATGATATGCACTTGCGTGAAAGAAATGAAATAGATAAATATTCTTTGAACAACAACCTCTCCTTAAACATAATTTGCCTATTGAAACTCTAGGAGGTCCTCCTCCACCTAAAGGTGATCCTGTGTTTGAATTAAAGCAACTGCTTGACACTCTAAAGTATGCTTATCTTGATGAGAAAAAGATATATCATGTTATTATTAGTGCTAACCTTTCAGAACATGAAGAAGAGAGATTATTAAAAATTCTGAGGAAGCACCGTGCTGCTATCGGATATACTCTTGATGATCTTAAGGGCATTAGTCCCACTCTCTGTCAGCACAAGATTAATATGGAACCTGATGCTAAACCCGTTGTTGATTACCAACGACGATTGAATCCTAAGATGAAAGAAGTGGTAAGAACTGAAATACTAAAGCTTCTGGAAGCAGGTATAATCTATCCCATAGCTGATAGTAGATAGGTAAGTCCTGTTCATTGTGTCCCTAAGAAAGGAGGTATTATTGTTGTTCCTAATGATAAAAATGAACTTATCCTACAAAGAATTGTTACTCGCTATAGAATGGTAATTGATTTTAGGAAATTAAACAAAGCTACTAGAAAAGATCATTACCCTCTTCCTTTTATTGATCAAATGCTAGAAAGATTATCTAAGCACGCACACTTTTGTTTTCTTGATGGAGATTCTGGTTTCTCTCAAATACATGTATCACAACCTGATCAAGAGAAAACCACTTTTACTTGTCCTTTTGGAACTTATGCTTATAGACATATGCCTTTTGGTTTATGTAATGCACCTGCTACGTTTCAAAGATGTATGAATGCTATATTCTCTGACTTTTGTGAAATGATTGTTGAGGTTTTCATGGATGATTTCTACGTTTACGGAATTTCTTTTGATGATTGCTTAAGCAACCTTGATCGAGTCTTGCAGAGATGTGAACAAACTAATCTTGTCTTAAATTGGGAGAAGTGCCACTTTATGGTGAATGAAGGTATTGTCTTGGGGCATAAAATTTCTGAACGAGGTATTGAGGTGGATAAAGCTAAAGTTGATGCAATTGAGAAAATGCCATGTCCTAAAGACATTAAAGGTATTCATAGTTTCCTTGGTCATGCTGGTTTCTATAGGAGGTTCATTAAAGACTTCTCTAGAATTTCTAGGCCTCTTACTAATCTTTTACAAAAGGATGTTCCATTTGTTTTTGATGATGATTGTGTAGAAGCCTTTGAAACACTTAAGAAAGCCTTAACTTCTGCACCTATTGTTCAACCACCTGATTGGAACGTGCCTTTTGAAATTATGTGTGATGCTAGTGATTATGCTATTGGTGCTATTCTAGGACAAAGAGTTGATAAAAAATTAAATGTTATCCATTATGCTAGTAAAACTCTAGACAGTGCCCAAAGAAATTATGCTACTACAGAGAAAGAATTTTTAGCAGTTGTATTTGCTTGTGATAAATTCAGATCTTACATTGTTGTTTCCAAAGTAATTATTCACACTGATCATGCTGCTATAAAATATCTTATGGAAAATAAAGATGTTAAACCTAGACTCATTAGGTGGGTTCTCTTGCTACAAGAATTTGACTTACATATTACTGATAGGAAAGGAGCTGAGAATCCCGTAGTTGATAACTTGTCTAGGTTAGAAATATTCTTGATGACCCACTACCTATTGATGATAGTTTTCCTGATGAACAACTAGCTGTAATAAATGCTTCTCATAACACTCCTTGGTATGCTGACTATGCTAATTACATTTTTGCTAAATTTATACCACCTAGTTTCACATACCAACAAAAGAAAAAATTCTTCTATGATTTAAGACATTACTTTTGGGATGACCCGCATCTTTATAAAGAGGGAGTAGATGGTATTATTAGACATTGTGTACCAGAGCATGAACAGGAACAAATCCTACGGAAATGTCACTCTGAAGCCTATGGAGGGCATCATGCGGGAGATAGAACTACGCATAAGGTATTGCAATCTGGTTTTTATTGGCGTACTCTTTTCAAGGATGCCCGTAAGTTTGTCTTGTCTTGTGATGAATGTCAAAGAATTGGTAATATTAGTAAGCGTTAGGAAATGCCTATGAATTATTCACTTGTTGCTAAACCATTTGATGTTTGGGGCTTTGATTATATGGGACCTTTTCCTTCCTCTAACGGGTATACACATATATTGGTTGCTGTTGATTATGTCACTAAGTGGGTAGAAGCTATTGCAACTAGCAGTGCTGATCATAACACCTCCATTAAAAATGCTTAAAGAAATTATCTTCCCGAGGTTTGGAGTCCCTAGATATTTAATGACTGATGGTGGTTCACACTTTATTCATGGTGCTTTTCGTAAAATGCTTGCTAAATATGATGTCATCCATAGAATTGCATCACCCTATCATCCTCAATCCAGTGGTCAAGTTGAACTTAGCAATAGAGAAATAAAATTGATATTACAAAAAATTGTCAATAGGTCCCAAAAGAGTTGGTCTAAGAAACTTGATGATGCACTTTGCCCTATAGAACAGCTTATAAAAATCCTATGGGTATGTCTCCATACAAAATGGTATATGGAAAAGCTTGTCATTTGCCTCTTGAGTTAGAACATAAGGCATATTGGGCAATTAAGGAACTCAATTATGACTTCAAACTTGCCGGTGAAAAGAGGTTATTTGATATTAGCTCACTAGATGAGTGGAGAACTGATACGTCTCCAACGTATCTACAATTTTTTATTGTTCCATGCTATTATATTATCTGTTTTGGATGTTTTATATGCATTAATATGCTATTTTATATTATTTTTGGGACTAACCTATTAACCTAGAGCCCAGTGCCAGTTTCTGTTTTTTCCTTGTTTTTTAGCTTCATGGAGAAGGAATACCAAACGGAGTCCAAACGGAATAAAACCTTCGCGATGATTTTTCTTGGACCAGAAGACAACCAGGAGACTTAGAGATGAAGTCGGAGGAGCCACGAGGTGGCCACAAGGACGGAGGGTGCGCCTAGGGGGGTAGGGTGCACCCCCACCCTTGTGGGCCCCCCGTGACCCTCCTGACCTAATTCTTTCGCCTATATATTCCCAAATATCCCCAAACCACCAGAGGCATCCACGAAAACACTTTTCCACTGCCGCAACCATC
Organism: Thinopyrum elongatum; assembly: GCA_011799875.1. Classification (NCBI taxonomy): domain Eukaryota; kingdom Viridiplantae; phylum Streptophyta; class Magnoliopsida; order Poales; family Poaceae; genus Thinopyrum; species Thinopyrum elongatum. The sequence continues at coordinate 199,158,015 of CM022298.1, forward strand.
TGTACCCATGAGATCCCATCTAGGGACCTTTTCCGGCACCCTGCCGGAGGGGGATTCGATCACGGAGGGCTTCTACATAAACTCCATTGCCCTTTCGATGAAGCGTGAGTAGTTTACCACAGACCTACGGGTCCATAGCTAGTAGCTAGATGGCTTCTTCTCTCTCTTTGATTCTCAATACCATGTTCTCCTCGATGTTCTTGGAGATCTATTTGATGTAATACTTTTTTGCGGTGTGTTTGCTGAGATCCGATGAATTGTGGATTTATGATCAGCTTATCTATGAATATTATTTCAATCTTCTCTGAATTCTTTTATGCATGATTTGATATCTTTGTAATTCTCTTCAAACTATCGGTTTGGTTTGGCCAACTAGATTGGTTTTTCTTGCAATGGGAGAAGTTCTTAGCTTTGGGTTCAATCTTGCAGTGTCCTTTCCCAGTGACAGTAGGGGGAGCAAGGCACATATTGTATTGTTGCCATCGAGGATAAAAAGATGGGGTTTTCATCATATTGCTCGAGTTAATTCCTCTACATCATGTCATCTTACTTAATGCGTTACTCCGTTCTTTATGAACTTAATACTCTAGATGCATGCTGGATAGTGGTCGATGTGTGGAGTAATAGTAGTAGATGCAGAATCATTTTGTTCTACTTGACACGGACGTGATGCCTATATTCATGATCATTGCCTTAGATATCGTCATAACTTTGCGCTTTTCTATCAATTGCTCGGCAGTAATTTGTTCACCCACCGTATTATTTGCTATCTTGAGAGAAGCCTCTAGTGAAACCTATGTCCCCCAGGTCTAATTTCCATCATATAAGTATCTATTTTCCATCATATTAGTTTCCAATCTACTATTTTGCAATCTTTTACTTTCCGATCTATAAACCAAAAATATTTACTTTACCGTTTATCTATCTCTATCAGATCTCACTTTTGCAAATAACCGTGAAGGGATTGACAACCCCTTTATCACGTTGGGTGCAAGTTGTTTAATTGTTTGTGCAGGTATTAGGTGATTTGTGCGTTGTCTCCTACTGGATTGATACCTTGGTTCTCAAACTGAGGGAAATACTTATCTCTACTTTGCTGCATCACCCTTTCCTCTTCAAGAAAAAAACCAACGCAAGCTCAAGAAGTAGCAGGAAGAATTTCTGGCGCCGTTACCGGAGAGATCTACGCCAAGTCAAGACATACCAAGTACCCATCATAAACTCTCATCTCTTGCATTACATTATTCGCCATTCGCCTCTCGTTTTCCTCTCCCCCACTTCTAAAATGATTTTCGAAAACATTTGCCTTTTTCTTCGCCCCTCTTCCGTTCGTCTTCTTCGTTTGCTTTTTGTGTGGTCGTGTGTCGGATTGCTTGCTTTGTTATGATGGCTCAAGAGAATACCAAATTGTGTGACTTTTCCAACACTAATAACAATGATTTTATTAGTACTCCGATTGCTCCCGCCACTAGTGCGAAATCTTGTGAAATTAATGCCGCTTTGCTGAATCTTGTTATGAAAGATCAATTTTCTGGCCTTCCTAGTGAAGATGCCGCATCCCATCTAAACAATTTCGTTGATTTGTGTGATATGCAAAAGAAGAAAGATGTGGATAATGATATTGTTAAATTGAAGCTATTTCTGTTCTCGCTACGAGATCGTGCTAAAACTTGGTTTTCATCTTTGCCTAAAAATAGTATTGATTCATGGAATAAGTGTAAAGATGCTTTTATTTCCAAGTATTTTCCTCCCGCTAAGATCATCTCCCTTAGGAACGAGATTATGAATTTTAAGCAACTTGATCATGAACATGTTGCACAATCTTGGGAGAGGATGAAATTGATGATACGAAATTGCCCTACTCATGGTTTGAATTTGTGGATGATTATACAAAATTTTTATGCCGGATTGAATTTTGCTTCTAGAAATCTTTTAGATTCGGCCGCGGGAGGCACTTTTATGGAAATTACTCTAGGAGAAGCTACTAAACTCCTAGATAATATTATGATTAATTATTCTCAATGGCATACCAAAAGATCTTCCACTAGTAAAAAAGTGCATGCAATTGAAGAGATTAATGTTTTGAGTGGAAAGATGGATGAACTTATGAAATTATTTGCTAGCAAGAGTGCTTATTTGGATCCTAATGATATGCCTTTGTCCACTTTGATTGAAAATAATAATGAATCTATGGATGTGAATTTTGTTGGCAGGAACAATTTTGGTAATAACGCGTATAGAGGTAATTTTAATCCTAGGCTGTTTCCTAGTAATTCCTATAATAATTCTTATGGAAATTATAATAAGATGTCCTCTGATTTTGAGAATAGTGTTAAAGAATTTATGAGTTCGCAAAAGAATTTCAATGCTTTGATTGAAGAAAAATTGCTTAAGATTGATGATTTGGCTAGGAACGTGGATAGAATTTCTCTTGATGTTGATTCTTTGAAAATTAGATCTATTCCACCCAAGCATGATATCAATGAATCTCTAAAGGCTATGAGAATCTCCATTGATGAGTGCAAAGAAAGAATCGCTAAGATGCGTGCTATAAAAGATTGGTTTGTAAAAACGTGTTCTTCTAGTTTCCGTGAAAATAATGATGAAGATCTTAAAGTGATCGATGTGATTCCTATTGAATCTTTGTTTTCCAATATAAATCTTGATAAATATGGGACTGGAGATGAGTCAACTTTAGTTAAAAGGCGTCCCAATGATTCGGAGTTTTTAGATCTTGATGCTAAAATTGATAAAAGTGGGATTGGAGAGGTCAAAACTTTAAGTAGCAATGAACCCACTCTTTTGGATCTCAAGAAATTTAATTATGATAATTGTTCTTTAATAGATTGTATTTCCTTGTTGCAATCCATGTTGAATTCTCCTCATGCTTATAATCAAAACAAAGCTTTTACTAAACATATCGTTGATGCTATGATGCAATCTTTTGAAGAAAAGCTTGAATTGGAAGTTTCTATCCCTAGAAAACTTTATGATGAGTGGGAACCTACTATTAAGATTAAGATTAAATATTATGAGTGCCATGCTTTGTGTGATTTGGGTGCTAGTGTTTCCACGATTCCAAAAACTTTATGTGATGTGTTAGGTTTCCGTGAATTTGATGATTGTTCTTTAAATTTGCATCTTGTGGATTCCACTATTAAGAAACCTATGGGAAGGATTAATGATGTTCTTATTGTTGCAAATAGGAATTATATGCCCGTAGATTTCATTGTTCTTGATATAGATTGCAATCCTACATGTCCTATTATTCTTGGTAGACCTTTCCTTAGAACGATTGGTGCAATTATTGATATGAAAGAAGGAAACATTAGATTTCAATTTACATTAAGGAAGGGCATGGAACACTTTCCTAGAAATAAAATTAAATTGCCATATGAATCTATTATGAGAGCTACTTATGGATTGCATACCAAAGATGACAATACCTAGATCTATTCGTGTTTTTATGCCTAGCTAAGGGCGTTAAACAATAGCGCTTGTTGGGAGGCAACCCAATTTTATTTTTGTTTTTGCTTTTTAGTTCATGTTTTGCAATAAATAATTCATATAGCCTCTGGTTAGATGTGGTTTTGTGTTTTAATTAGTGTTTGTGCCAAGAAAGACCTTTGGGATGGCTTACGGTGATAGTTGATTTGATCTTGTTGAAAAACAGAAACTTTTGCATCCAGTCACAGAATTTTAATAATTCACTCGAGAGTGGAAAACCCCTGAATTTTTTTAAAAAGATTTATATACAATTTTTTTATGTTTTCATAAATTTTCACAATTTTTGGAGTCACATAAGTATTATAACAATTCAGATCTTCGCAGACTATTCTGTTTTTGACAGATTCTGTTTTCTATGAGTTGTTTGCTTATTTTGATGAATCTATGGGTAGTATCAGGGGGTATGAACCATGGAAAAGTTGGAATACAGTAGATATTACACCAATATAAATAAATAATGAGTTCAAAACAGTACCAAAAGTGGTGATTTATTTTCTTATACTAACGGAGCTTATGAGATTTTCTGTTGAGTTTTGTGTTGTGAAGTTTTCAAGTTTTGGGTAAGGATTTGATGGACTATGTAATAAGGAGTGGAAAGAGCCTAAGCTTGGGGATTCCCAAGGCACCCCAAGGTAATATTCAAGGACAACCAAGAGCCTAAGCTTGGGGATGCCCCGGAAGGCATCCCCTCTTTCGTCTTCGTCTATCGGTAACTTTACTTGAGGCTATATTTTTATTCACCACATGATATGTGTTTTGCTTGGAGCGTATTGTATGATTTGAGTCTTTACTTTTTATTTTCCACAATCATCCTTTATGTAAACACCTTTTGAGAGGGACACGCATGACTCATGATTTATTAGAATACTCTTTGTGCTTCACTTATATCTTTTGAGCTAGGCAATTTTGCTCTAGTGCTTCACTTATATCTTTTTAGAGCACGGCGGTGGCTTTATTTTATAGAAATTGTTGAACTCTCATGCTTCACTTATATTATTTTGAGAGTCTTTAAAAAGCATGGTAATTTGCTTTGGTTATAAATTTAGTCCTAATATGATAGACATCCAAGAGGGATATAATAAAAACTTTCATATAAAGTGCATTGAATACTATGAGAAGTTTGATTCTTTATGATTGTTTTGAGATATAAAGATGGTGATATTAGAGTCATGCTAGTGAGTAATTGTGAATTTGAGAAATACTTGTGTTAAAGTTTGTGATTCCCGTAGCATGCACGTATGGTGAACCGTTATGTGATGAAGTCGGAGCATGATTTATTTATTAATTGTCTTCCTTATGAGTGGCGGTCGGGGATGTGCGATGGCCTTTTCCTACCAATCTATCCCCCTAGGAGCATGCGCATAGTACTTCGTTTCGATAACTAATAGATTTTTGCAATAAGTATGTGAGTTCTTTATGACTAATGTTGAGTCCATGGATTATACGCACTCTCTCCCTTCCACCATTGCTAGCCTCTCTTGTGCCGCGCAACTTTCGCCGGTACCATACACCCACCATATATCTTCCTCAAAACATCCACCATACCTACCTATTATGGCATTTCCATAGCCATTCCGAGATATATTGCCATGCAACTTTCCACCGTTCCGTTTATTATGACACGTTCCATCATTGTCATATTGCTTTGCATGATCATGTAGTTGACATCGTATTTGTGGCAAAGCCACCGTTCATAATTCTTTCATACATGTCACTCTTGATTCATTGCACATCTTGGTACACCGCCGGAGGCATTCATATAGAGTCATATTTTGTTCTAAGTATCGAGTTGTAAGTAAATAAAAGTGTGACGATCTTCATTATTAGAGCATTATCCCAAGTGAGGAAAGGATGATGGAGACTATGATTCCCCCACAAGTCGGGATGAGACTCCGGACGAAAAAAAGAGGCAAAAAAAATGAGAAGGCCCAAATAAAAAAAAGAAAGAAAAAAGAGAAGGGACAATGTTACTATCCTTTTACCACACTTGTGCTTCAAAATAGCACCATGATCTTCATGATAGAGAGTCTCCTATGTTGTCACTTTCATATACTAGTGGGAATTTTTCATTATAGAACTTGGCTTGTATATTGCAATGATGGGCTTTCTCAACTTGCCCTAGGTCTTCGTGAGCAAGCGAGTTGGATGCACACCCACTTAGTTTTCTTTTGAGCTTTCATAAACTTATAGCTTTAGTGCATCCGTTGCATGGCAATCCCTACTCACTCACATCGATATCTATTGATGGGCATCTCCATAGCCCATTGATACGCCTAGTTGATGTGAGACTATCTTCTTCTTTTTGTCTTCTCCACAACCACCATATTCTATTCCACCTATAGTGCTATGTCCATGGCTCACGCTCATGTATTGCGTGAAAGTTGAAAAAGTTTGAGAACATCAAAAGTATGAAACAATTGCTTGGCTTGTCATCGGGGTTGTGCATGATTTGAATATTTTGTGTGATGAAGATGGAGCATAGCCAGACTATATGATTTTGTAGGGATAAGCTTTCTTTGGCCATGTTATTTTGAGAAGACATAATTGCCTTGTTAGGTAGCTTGAAGTATTATTGTTTTTATGTAAATATTAAACTTATGTTTTGAATCTTATGGATCTAAACATTCATGCCACAATAAAGAAATTACATGGATAAATATGTTGGGTAGCATTCCACATCAAAAATTCTGTTTTTATCATTTACCTACTCGAGGACGAGCAGGAATTAGGCTTGGGGATGCTTGATACGTCTCCAACGTATCTATAATTTTTGATTGTTCCATGCTATTATATTATCTGTTTTGGATGTTTTATAAGCATTAATATGCTATTTTATATTATTTTTGGGACTAACCTATTAACCTAGAGCTCAGTGCCAGTTTCTGTTTTTTTCCTTGTTTTTTAGCTTCGTGGAGAAGGAATACCAAACGGAGTCCAAACGGAATAAAACCTTCGCGATGATTTTTCTTGGACCAGAAGACAACCAGGAGACTTGGAGACGAAGTCGGAGGAGCCACGAGGCGGCCACAAGGGCGGAGGGCGCGCCCCCCACCCTTGTGGGCCCCCGTGACCCTCCTGACCTAATTCTTTCACCTATATATTCCCAAATATCCCAAAACCACCAAAGGCATCCACGAAAACACTTTTCCACTGCCGCAACCTTCTGTACCCGTGAGATCCCATCTAGGGACCTTTTTCGGCACCCTGCCGAAGGGGGATTCGATCACGGAGGGCTTCTACATCAACTCCATTGCCCTTCCGAGGAAGCGTGAGTAGTTTACCACAGACCTACGGGTCCATAGCTAGTAGCTAGGTGGCTTATTCTCTCTCTTTGATTCTCAATACCATGTTCTCCTCGATGTTCTTGGAGATCTATTTGATGTAATACTTTTTTGCGGTGTGTTTGCCGAGATCCGATGAATTGTGGATTTATGATCAGCTTATCTATGAATATTATTTGAATCTTCTCTGAATTCTTTTATGCATGATTTGATATCTTTGTAATTCTCTTCGAACTATCGGTTTGGTTTGGCCAACTAAATTGGTTTTTATTGCAATGGGAGAAGTGCTTAGCTTTGGGTTCAATCTTGCGGTGTCCTTTCCCAGTGACAGTAGGGGCAGCAAGGCACGTATTGTATTGTTGCCATCGAGGATAAAAAGATGGGGTTTTCATCATATTGCTTGAGTTAATTCCTCTACATCATGTCATCTTACTTAATGCGTTACTCCATTCTTTATGAACTTAATACTCTAGATGCATGCTGGATAGCGGTCGATGTGTGGAGTAATAGTAGTAGATGCAGAATCATTTCGGTCTACTTGACACGGACGTGATGCCTATATTCATGATCATTGCCTTAGATATCATCATAACTTTGCGCTTTTCTATCAATTGCTCGGCAGTAATTTTTTCACCCACCGTATTATTTGCTATCTTGAGAGAAGCCTCTAGTGAAACCTATGGCCCCCAGGTCTATTTTCCATCATATAAATATCTATTTTCCATCATATAAATATCTATTTTCCATCATATTAGTTTCTAATCTACTATTTTGCAATCTTTTACTTTTCGATCTATAAACAAAAAATATCAAAAATATTTACTTTACCGTTTATCTATCTCTATTAGATCTCACTTTTGCAAATAACCGTGAAGGGATTGACAACCCCTTTATCGCGCTGGGTGCAAGTTGTTTGATTATTTGCGCAGGTATTAGGTGATTTGTGCGTTGTCTCCTACTGGATTGATACCTTGGTTCTCAAACTAGGGGAAATACTTATCTCTACTTTGCTGCATCACCCTTTCCTCTTCAAGGGAAAAACCAACGCAAGCTCAAGAAGTAGCAAGAACCCAAGCTTATGAAAATGCCAAACTATTCAAAGAAAAAGTTAAAAGATGGCATGACAAAAGAATCCAAAAACGGGAATTCAAAGTTGGTGAATCTGTTCTATTGTACAATTCCCATTTTAGATTTTTGGCTGGTAAACTTCTCTCCAAATGGGAAGGACATTATATCATCGAAGAAGGCACTAATCCGAAGGTGGTTAATGGGCAAAGGATTAAGCACTATATCTCAGGTATGCCTATTAATGTTGAAACCAATATTATTCAAACCACGACACCGGAGGAACGCATAAAAGAAACCTTCTGGAACACTCCGGAACCCTGAAAAGGAAGAGGTACGTGATACGGTAAGTAAACGGACTCCAAAAAATCCGCAAAAATATTTTCTGTCAGTTTTGCAATATTAGAAAAAAAATAGAAAAATAAGAAACACCCGGGAAGGCAACCCAGGTGCCCACAAGGCACCAAGGCACACCTGCCCCACCTGACACGCCCTGGTGGGTAGTGGGCCCCTCAGGCACCTTCCCGACTCCGTTTTCCTTCCATATACTTGTTTCCCAAGATAAAAAAATCTCTATATATACCCCGGACGATTTGACCTTCGTATCGCGGAGAAACTTGTTCCGTGCTATTTTTCTTTCAGATCTATCAAGCCGGACATCATGTCTTCTCCCTCCTCCAACAATGTAGAAGGCGATGCTTGGCTGCTGTAGATGGAGCTCAGGAAGGAGGAACCAAAAGAAGCCACTAAGGAGGACAAGTTTGCTACCTCAACACCACCATCATCATCATCACCAAAGAAGGAAACTTAGTACACGGGTATGGGCACTCCCATTGGCTTGTACAAAGCTTGGGGAAGATGCCCTGGTATCGTATCACCATCACTTTTATTACCTTTACCTATCTTAGTTCGATCCTTAGTTATTTCGTGATTTAGTTGAATAAAAGTTTAGTATGATCTATTTTCGAGTGTTAGTTTCATGATCTATGTATCTATGTAATCGAGTGAGAGTTATATAATAAAGTTTAGTTTGAGTTTCTGCTTCTTTACTTTCTTGTTTCAACCAAAATAAAGAAAATAATGAAAAAGATCATATGCTAATCTTATGGTAAGTAATGACACCACATAAGGAAAAGTATAAGTGGTAAAATTTATTGGAAGTTGACAAACATAGCATTGGTCAATAATGCAATTCATGAAAGAATTAATAAGGGAAGAGAAGATTCACATGCAAATATACTATCTTGGACATCTTTTAAGATTGTGAGCACCCATTAAATATTTTATGCTAAATTGTTGACGTTGGACAAGGAAGACAACGTAATGATTTATGTTTGTTCATATTCACATAGAAGTTATATTGTCATAGATCCTTCAACATGTGGTGCTTGCTCAATATCTTTGCTAGCCAAAATCCGCACTAAGTAGAGATACTACTTGTGCATCCAAAATCCTTAAACACAAATCCATGTATTGAGAGTCCACCATACCTACCTATGGATTGAGTAAGATCCTTCAAGTAAGTTGTCATCGGTGCAAAAAGGCAATAAAAATTGCTCCTAAATGTGTTTGATCTTTTACTGTAAGGGAAAATAAGCGTTGTACGAACTTGTGATGGCAAAGTAATAAAAGCGACGGACTGCATAATAAAGGTTGCATCATAAGGGACAATATAACGTGACATTCTTTTGCATTAAGAGATTGTGCATACAAAACCAAAAAGCGCATGACAACCTCTGCTTCCCTCTGTGAAGGGCCTATCTTTTACTTTTATGTATTTACTTTTTATGCAAGAGTCAAAGTATTCTTCTCTATTCTTTTTTTATTTTCTCTTTTTGCAAGCACCATGTGGTGGGGAAAGATCTAAGCACATATATCCAGTTGAATGTGAGTGATCATGAGTTATTATTGTTGACGTCACCCTTGAGGTGAATAAGTTGTGAGGCGGAACTATAAGCCCCTATCTTTCTATGTGTCCGGTTCAAACTTTTTGCTCATATGTATGCTGTGAGTGTTAGCAATCATAGAAGACTAAATGATGGTTGAGTATGTGGACTTGCCAAAAGGCTCCGATACGAGACCCTTCCTAAAAATATGATGAATTGTAGTTGCAAAGTTGACTGAGAACATAGTTTCTTAGTTTTCAATAAAGTTTATGCCTTCTACTTCGATGTTGTGATGAATTGTTACTTGTTCATGAGAAGTTATATGATAAAGTTTTGTGATAAAGTTTGTTGTTGTTATAATAATAAGCATGATGCTACTATGTCCGTATTTTGTTTTTATTGACACCTCCCTCTCTAAACATGTGGTCATGATTTTCGATATCGGCTTTCACTTTAGGACAAGCGAGGTCTAAGCTTGGGGGAGTTGATACGTCCATTTTGCATCATGTTTTCCTACTATTATCTATAGTGTGTTTATGCTTTATAACACTTTATGGAGTAATTCTAATGCCTTTTCTCTCATAATATGCAAGGTTTGCACAAAGAGGTAGAATACCGGCAGCTGGAATTCTGGACCTGAAAAAGCTATGTCAAAGGTACCTATTCTGCACATCTCCAAATGAGTTGAAATTTTACGGAGAATTATTCTGGAATATATAATAAATATTAGAGAGAAGAACTACCAGAGGGGGGCTGCCAGGTGGCCACAAGGCACCAGGGCGCGCCAGGCCCCCCTAGCGCGCCCTGGTGGGTAGTGAGCACCCTAGCCCACCTCCGATGCCCATCTTCTGGTATATAAGGTCTTTTGACCTAAAAAAAAATAAAGAGAGGACTTTCGGGACGGAGCATCATCGTCTTGAGGCGAAACTTGGGCAGGAGCACTTTTGCCCTCCGGTGGAGTGATTCCACCGGGGGAACTTCCCTCCCGGAGGGGGAAATGGAAGCCATCGTCATCACCAACAACCCTCTCATCTTTGGGAGGCCAATCTTCATCAACATATTCAACAACACCATCTCATCTCAAAACCCAAGTTCATCTCTTGTGTTCAATCTTTGTACCGGAACCTCAGATTGGTACATGTGGGTGACTAGTAGTGTTGATTACATCTTGTAGTTGATGCTAGATGGTTTATTTGGTGGAAGATTATATGTTCAGATCCATTATGCTATTTAATACCCCTCTGATCTTGAGCATGAATATTATTTGTGAGTAGTTGTCCTTGTTCTTGAGGCCACGGAAGAAGTCATGTTGTAAGTAATCATGTGAATTTGATATTCGTTCGATATTTTGATGATATGTATGTTGTGATTCCCTTAGTGGTGTTATGTGAACGTCGACTACATGACACTTCACCATCTTTGGGCCTAAGGGAATGCATTGTGGAGTAGTTATTAGATGATGGGTTGCTAGAGTGACAGAAGCTTAAAACCCTAGTTTATGCGCTATTTCGTATCTTAATACTTTTCTCGTAGTCGCGGATGCTTGCGAAGTGGGTTAATCATAAGTGGGAGGCTTGTTCAAGTAAGAACAACACCCAAGTACCGGTCCACCCACATGTCAAATTATCAAAGTAGCGAACGCGAATCAAACCAACATGATGAAAGTGACTAGATGAAATTTTCGTGTGTCCTCAAGAACTCTTTGCTTATTATAAGAGACCATTTTGGCTTGTCCTTTGCCACAAAAGGATTGGGCTACCTTGCTGCACTTTTGTTACCGTTACTATTGCTTGCTCGTTACAAATTATCTTGCTATCAAACTACTTGTTGCTGACAATTTCAGTGGTTGCAGAAATTACCTTGCTGAAAACCGCTTGTCATTTCCTTCTGCTCCCCGTTGGGTTCGACACTCTTACTTATCAAAAGGACTACGATTGATCCCCTATACTTGTGGGTCATCAGCTTGCCAAGAATCCGAGACATGTGGCGAATGACACGCTCCGACCTCGCAATGTCCGGCAGCCCGGCAATAAGGATCCAGGCCGTGTCTAGAACCGCCACCGCCTTCAGATCATGGATCGGCTCGGTGATGTCGACGACAAGCTTGTTTAGGGCGAGGGTGATCTGGCTACTACGAGTGGTGTAACCGTGGCTAAGGGCGTCGGGGAAGACCACGGTGAACTCGTTCCCGGAGTTCGAGGTGACCATCCAGTCCCACTGACAGCGGTGCAGGTGGTTGAGCTCGGCCTCAATCATCTCGGGGGAGGCCACCCCATTATCCACCATCGTGAAAATCGCCTGGAGGGAGGGGTGGGCGGTGGGATGTCGGGGACCTCGATGTGGAAGAACCCCGACCCCTCGATACCGTGGCCGTACATCATCAGCTCGTCGGTCACCGGTCTGTCCGGGCAAAGCAGGGCGGGGTGGCATGGGTCCCTACAAAGGTAGCAGCAGGGTGGGTTGTCGCAGTTGATTTGGGAGTGGCCCACGACACCACAGTTGAAACATGGGGGACGGGGAAGGCCAGAGACGGGGCCCGTCGCAGCAGAGGAGCCCGTGATCGCCGGTGGGGGGCGTCCTGGCTGGGGGCACCCTGACCCTGTCCTCTCCTCTTCTTCTTGTTAGGTCCTTGATGGCCCCGATTCTGACCGCCACCGACGCCGATGGCCGGCTAGGCAGGAGGGTTGGTGGCGTGGGGGGGGGGGGGGGGGGGCAGGGTGGGGGGGGGGGGGGGGGCAGGTACATCCAGGATGGGGCGGCGACCGGTGGATCTTGTGCGGCGGGGGGAGAAGGCGGGGGTGGTGGTGCGGGGAGGGCTCCGCTCCCGTCGTCTGGCCGGGGAGGGGGAGCGGCGGCAAGCGGACCGCTAGTCGCCCGAGGCGGGAGGGGGGGGGGGAGCGAGAACGACCCCTCCACTCGGGCGTCGGCGAGCGGCGGTTGGTGGGCGCGCATGGTTGGTGGGGAGGTCCTCTTCGCGCGGAGGGCATCGGGGGGGGGGGGGGGGGGGGGGAGGGGGCGGCAGAGCCACAGCCAGCGGCGCTAGCGCCGAGAGAGTCGCCAGGCGAGGGCGGGGGCACGTCGCCAGAGCCCTCCATCTTCCCAGACCAAACGTTTTCCAATTTTCATATTACTGTGATCTAAAAATAGATGGGGTACAAGTCTTTGGTCTTAACGGCTACACCCTCCACAACTCTTTCTTTTCAGAACACAAACCCAATTGGTTTTTGTCCAAAATTTACAGGTTCGTGTTTCGTACTCCCTTCGTCCGAAAATACTTGTAGGAGAAATGCATAAAAATGGATGTATCTAGAACTAAAATACGTCTAGATACATTCATTCATCCGACAACTATTTCCGGACGGAGGGAGTATAAAATTAATTCGAAAATTGCAAGACTTTTAGGTTGTGTCTCCAGGTGCCACCTAGGGCTGCAAGAAAAGCTCGAGGCTCGTGAGCCACTCGAGATCGACTCGTTTTTTGACTCGACTCGAGATCGACTCGAAAAGAAACGAGCTAAGTTTGAACACTTTATGTAGCTCGACCGAGAAACGAGATGATCTTGAGCCAATGTTGGCTCGCTCGATTTTAGCTCGATAGCTCGACAAAATATCATTATGTTAAATGATCATGTCATATATTAAATGAAAATAAGATAATTTATTACCATATATGTTGTCCATAATTTTTCTCCATTGTATTTACCAACGAACATGGAAACTTAATTAAGTGCAGAGAAGATTTAGGCCTAATTTGGCACGTGGTCGACTATATGTTAAATATCCTATATTTTTGACAAAGGTTACCAGCATATTGATCTTAATTTTTTTGTTTTTCATCCATGGATTTATAATTTTTATCATTTCATTTAGGTCGAAACTAGCTCGAGATCGACTCAAGATCGTTACAATCTAAGCATGAGTCATGTTCTACAACTCGATCATGAGTTTCACTCAGTTTAAGCTCGCTCGAATTTTCATATGAGTTGAGCTGAGCCAACTCTAACTCGCTCGAGCTCGACTTGTTCGCAGCCCTAGTGCCACCCCGCTAGCTGCCGTCGCCACGCGCCAACTGCCGCCCGTCCACATCGCGTGCTCCGTCCCCCACGCGGCCACACCACACCACAGTACACCGCAGCACACTGCACGCGCCTCCGGCCTCCGCTCCGCATCAGCCATGGTCTCCCTCCGCTTCCCCACCGCCACCTTCGCCCGCCTCCCCCCTCCCCCGCCTCCCCACCGTGCCGCCATCGCTGCCGCAATTGCCGCCGCCGCCGCGGCGGCAGCCGCAGCCGGCTTCGCCCTGACCGCCAAATCTGCCGGTCGGCCGCTGCCGCGCCCGGCGCACTCTGCACCCCTCTGGGCCTCCCTCTCCCTTGCCGACAGCGGCGCCCCCGGCAACGTCGAGCCCCGCACCGGCGCCGTATTCCCCTCCGAGACCGCTGTCGGGCGCCGCCTCCTCGGCGTCGGCCTCCGCAAGACCACCATCCTCGGCCTCAAGTCCATTGACGTCTACGCGTTCGGTAACCTACTAATCAATTTTTCTTCCTTTTTTTACATTGACAACTCTAGTCGCATCGCATATTTAAGGTAGAAATGGAAACTGCAACATCGACACAGATCGTAAAATGCTGTAAACGGCAACGCCGAGAAGAGATTGTGAAATGTTGCTCTGTGCAGGCGTTTATGCGGATGACAACGATCTGAAGCAGCTGAGGGACAAGTACCAGAAGCTTCCCATCTCTGATCTGAAGGAAAATGATGAGCTGATCAACGATGCACTGGAGCGCGACATACGTATGACAGTCAGGCTTCAGATAGTTTATGGGAGGCTGAGCATTGGCTCTGTTCGGAGCGCTTTTGAGAAGAGTGTAGGAAGCAGGCTTCAGAAGTTTGAGGGGTCAGGCACCAAAGAGTTGCTTCAGAGGTAAATGCAATTCTGGTTCTTGATGAAGTGCTCTTGTTGAGAGAGGCAAATACACGTCCTTGATACTGGTTTGCAGTTGCAGACTGGCTGGATGCAGTGCTGTCTTCATCCTGTATTTGATTTAGTTATAACTTTTAACCACAGTTATGAATAGTGCCATGGTTATCAAGTTCAGTTTAGGATTGACAAAAGGAACCAGATATCTACTCCTTCCATTCCTAAATATAAGTCTTTTTAGATATTCTAATATAGATTACATACGGAGCAAAATAAGTGAATCTACACTCTAAAATACGTCTATATACATCCGTATGTAGTTCATATTGAAATCTCTAAAAAGACTTATATTTAGGAACGGAGGGAGTATATTGCATTTAGTTTCAAACTGGACCTAGAAAGATTTTAGGATGCATATTACATGAATCTTGTGAAGACTTGAACCATTTTTTAGTTAGGTTATGTGTAATCGAATTGGCCATTATTTTTGCTGTTGAGTGTAAACTTTTCTAAAGTTTTGGACCTCAGGTTGGTGGGATTACATTAATGGTACTGAAACAATGCTGGCACTTGATTATAACTGCTGTTGTTAATAATCCATCTACAATGTAGGGCTGTTAGAGACCTGAATGTGTCCAGTTTCATATTGAAGGAAATTTCTTATTCTGGTGCTGCTACTAAGGAGCTTTGGTCATTACATGCCAAACTGTTATCTAACCAGCATCTTTTATAATCGGCCAACTTAGTCCTGAAATATTCAGACTATATTTCTGAAGTGTGTCAGTGTTGGTTTACTTGAATGATACTTGCTCCATTGTTGTGTTTAATCATATTGTCCAATCTTAGCATATGCTATGCTCGCCAAGTTTAACTATCAATATCTAATTTTCTCATCTGATTTTGACACCTTGATCTTCTGCAGTTTTGTTTCACTTTTCAAGGATGAGTACAAATTACCAAAGGGATCTGTAATTGAGCTTTCGAGGGAATCAAACCATGTTCTTAAAATAAGCAGTAAGTCGTTTTGTTTTCCCTTTATTTTTAGATGATTTGAGAACTTAGGATATGATTTTTGTTGATGGAAGAAAGAAAAGAACTCAGTATCCGGGTACCAGTCAGCATACACCTACTTTTCTTCACTCATTTGATTCATGTATTCGACATGGAGATTACTGAAAAGAATAATGAAATCAAACTATTATTGTAATAACTTATACATTTTTCATTGTATTTGCTAATACTTGAAAAAAAGTCCAGTAAATGGTGACTACTTGCACTAAGAGCATCTCCAACAGCCGCACAAAAATTTCGCGCCCAATAAAAGTTATAGCGCGCCACTGTAGCACTTTTAATACGCCGGGACCAACATTGCTTTAGCAGACGCCCAAAAACGCGAGCCCAAAAAAGCACGCAGTGCAAATTGTGAAGCGCGCGCAATCCGGAGCCCAAAATATGCTGCGCGATAGCGTTTTTCAGCGCGTGCCCAAAACTTTTTAGTGCGCGCAATATTTTACAGCATCTGTTGGAGCTGTTCGGCGCCCAAAAAAATGAATTTTTAGCGCGCGGAGCTCTTTTTGGGCGCCTGTTGGAGATGCTCTAATAACGGTATATGCTAAAGCTGTATAGAATTTTTGGTACGAACAAAAGCTATATAGATTCCATGTATCGTGTGGAATCTACTTTTGGGTATAAACCATCACTGCTCGTTCTTAGAAAGTAAGGATTCCACTTGTGGCATTTGTATGCAATGGTAAAGATCCTCATTATGTTCCATACGGTATTTCTTTTAGCTACCTATATGACTTTCCTATGTTTATTAAAAGGTTATTAGAAATCTTGATTAATAAGATCTTCATTTATGTGTAGTTGAAGGAGAAGACGTGGGAAGTATCCAGAACAAGCTCTTGTGCCAGTCTATCTTAGATCTTTACATTGGAGACGACCCGTTTGACAAGAATGCGAAAAGCAACATCCAAGGAAGTTTGGCTAGCATTCTTAAAGCTTAGAAGTAGTGCTTGAATTTAAGTGACACTAAGTTTTGTAAAGTTGTCGTTTTAGCTCCAAGAGCACTCTAATGCCTCTTCAAACATTTATGGGATGAATGAGTTGCCTTCTGGCCCTAAATTACTTTCGGTCAAAGGAATAAAACTATGCTAACTTAGGTTTTCATCTTGCGTGACATTTCAATGGCTTTTACTCAGTTTTACGATTACAAGAAAACATTAAAAATTACCACTCCCTCTGTAAACTAATATAAGACTTTTTAGGTTATTTAGTGACCTAAAAAGTCTCATATTAGTTTACAGAGTATAACCCAAATTCCTGCATATGGGCTGGAATGGATTGAAATTTGGTCGGCAATTTCCTTATTTTTTATAGCTTTGTTTTCGATTTGTTGTTTCGTGGACATTCGGACGCCGCCCCCTTGCATCCCTAGGCGCCGGTGTGTCACACCTTGGTTGGAGGAACCAGGGGCAGGATGTGGTTGTTGTTGATGGTGCTTGGCCGAGAGGTTAGGCCTGACGTTTTCACTTGAAGCTGGATTATTGGGTGTTATCGTGGCAACCAGATGCCCATCGCTCAAGGCGCTCGCCTTGCTTGGTTATATGATGATGGAAGCCAAAGACCTCTTTGGTTGAGCTTCGAGATCTTTGAAGTCAAGCTCCTGTAGTCTTTTAGCATGTGGTGTTATGTTGTCTCCTCTTCTCACTTGGAGACGATGAGCTACTGGCGTGCTCCTTGCTAGCACCGCAAACTATTTTCTTCGTGAATGAAATGCAACGCTGATGCTTTTCATCAAACTACTAGACTTGGTTTATTGTCGTTGAATTGTAATGTCATGACTCACTTATAGCTTATAAGTGCTGCAAAAAACATGATTCTCGTTTGGCAAAATAGATTATAATAAATTTTTAGAATGCGTACTGAATTATAGTATTATCCTAGGCGTTGCTTACCGGCATTCGTTGCAAGGGTATGTGTGGCGTCCCCGGCTCAATCGTGCACTATTCGTACACGTAAACATGCACGACCAAGCACAGGGACTCACGGGAAGATATCACAACACAACTCTAACACAAAAAAAAAATGGAGATCCACAATATTACAGACCAGGGATCACGAAGATCCGAATACATAAGTCAGTCATACAAATAATATCTGGATACAGACATAGTTAGACAAGGTTTGCCTTAAGAAGGCTAGCACAAACAACGACTCTAGATCGAAAGGCGAATGCCTCCTGCCTGGGAGCCTCCGATCCTACTCCTGGTCGGCTGGCTCGATCTAGTAGTACGTGACGTCTGGACCCTCCTGGTAGTAAGCTCCTGTGATGGCATCTGGCTCCGGGGCTCCATCTTCTGATGTATCATCAAAGTAGGGTATGGAGAAAAAGAAGTAACAAAGCAACCGTGAGTACTCATTCGAAGTATTCAGCAAGTAAGGATCTACACTACATGTGCAACATTATCAAAGGGGAAAAGGCTGTATATGTGGACTGGGCTGCAGAAATGCCAGAATAGAGAGAAGGCCTAGTCCTATCGAAGACTAGCATCTTCAAACATCTTCACGAAGCCACCATCTTGCAGCAATAGAAGAGAGTAGAATAGCATTTTATTAAGCAAACATGTTGAAGTAAAGCCTAGAGATCCTTCCTCGACTCCCTGCGAGAAAGCGATCCCGAAGTTTCAATTAATTAAACAAGTATCCAGTTCAAGTAGTAGATCGGGATAAACAAACTGAGCGTCCTTTACCGTAGGACCTGCTATCGATAAATTATTCATCCCTGCAGGGGTGCACTACTGTTACCCAACACGCTCGATCACCTCTGACCGGACACACTTGCTGGGTAATGCCCGGCCTCGGGAGATCAACACGAAGCAGCGCCCTACCTAGGCTCAGCAGAGAGGTCAGCACGCGGGACTAACCTATGCACCCAGAGGTCTTGGGCCATCGCCCTGGGCACCCTGCGCGTTGTGAGACTGGCCGGGGTGCAGGCGCGACACTGAACTCGTCAGTGAAGTATACAACCCATTCCCGACAATCAGCCCGCACGGTGAACCGTGACGTCTGAAGAGCTTTCGGCAGAAACGTACGACGTTGAGGGCCCCATAAACCATAATCCCGCGTGGTGGTAGTGCGTATAGGGCACGTCGACCCACTCAGATCAAATACCCAAATCCAATAGGCTGATTTAGTAACACGCGGAGACGATCAGAGTTTCTGAAGCTCCGTCACAATATCACACTCGAGTGCCCTTCCGGCACACCCGACATCATAGATCCCCTGCGGGTACCCATCAGGGTCGACCCACCTGTAACAAAGATCAAAGTAACCGTGTGGTCATAACATCAAGGGGGAAACCCCGAGGAATCACCCTCGGTGAATTCCACTCGATGAAATCATCAGGGTGAACATAGGAGGCATCACCCTCGAGGTTCACACTAAGGGGTTGCACGACAGAGTCGTATCGTAAGTGGAGAAGGAGGAATCACCCTCGATGACCACGACCGAACAGCTATACTGCAGAGTATTCATCAGGAGTGCGTTACGAGGTATCACCCTCGGCACTCGATAGTAACTATGCAGAGTCGTACAACTAAGGGGGTGAAGTGATGTGTCCGTCTCTGGTCGACGATCACATTGATCGAGTCGTCGATGATCAAGCAGGGGCAACAAGGGTAAGGTGGTGGGGGTCTTTGATGGTTCACTACCAACCTATACTAAGCAGTTTAACATAGGCAGGTAAGGTAACAATAAACAGGTTACAAAAGCAGGCTATGCATCAGAATAGGAGAAAACATTAACAGTAGCAAAATCTAATGCAAGCAGGAGAAATGGAATGGGCGATATCTGGATGCTCAAGGGGGGGGCTTGCCTGGTTGCTCTGGTAAGAAAGAGGGGTCGTCAACGGGCTGCTCGTCTGGAGCGTAGTCATACTCAGCTGCAATGGCGTCGGTCTCGGCGTCTATCGAGAGAGAAGGAGGGGGAGAGAAACAATAAATTCACGGCAAAAATGCAAACAATATGTATGACATGCCTAAATGCTATGCAGAGGTGTTCTACTGCCTAACTAAATGAGTTAGTTAATTTAGGAATTTATTTGAATTTATTTAATTAATGTTGGGCACTATTCATTTATTGAAATTGGTCTAAAAGTTCCACGTTCATCTAGCTAGGGGCATCTAACAGGAAGACGGAGGGCGTATTCAGAGTCGTATCGAAATTCTGAGCAACTTTCATATATAAATTATTTTCATCGGACTTACGGATTATTTTATAAGATTTTCTAAAGTTTTAATCATTTTCTGAATTTAATTATTTATTTAAATTCGAATTATCCAGAATAGTAAATGATGACGCAAGCATGACATCAGAGTGACGTCAGCAGGTCAACTGGTCGGTTGACCAGAGTCAAACCTGACAGGTGGGTCCAGTGGGACCCACATGTCAGCCTCTGGTTAGTTTAAACAGAGTTAATTTAACTAAATAGGATTAATTAGTGTGTGGGGCCTACTGTCAGTGAGTGTTTAGCAATCTATTTAACTAACTAATTATCTATTTATTTTAAACAGTTTATTGGAGTGGGGCCCGCATGTCATAGACACACGGGCGGCCACGTCAGCGTTGACCCAAGTCAACGAGTCAACAGGGGCCCGCGGGGGCCCACAGTCAGTGGCACAGGGCGGGACCCACTAGCGCCAGTTCAGCGCGGCGGCCGGAGCGACGCCGGTGACCAAATACGCGGCGGCGCGGCTCGGGAGGTGGTCGGGATTCGCGCACAGGGGGTCTAAGGGGCTGGGGTTGGGCGCGTTCGACGCGGCTCGTCGTTGTGCGTCGTATGGTGGCGGAGCGAGGGGCTGTGGTGGCCGAAGCTGAGTGCCATGAGCTCGCCGGCGGCGAGGTGATTCGGGCGTGCGACGGAATCGGGGCTACGGTGGGCAAAATGAGCAGTGCAAGGTGGCTACGACGTCTACGCGACGCGGTGTGTGCGATGGTGGCTCGCACGGGGCCCTATGGTCGTCGAGGCCACGCCGGCGACGAGGCCAGGCGGCGGCGCGTTCGGGTGAGAAGGGGGCGGTAGCTACGGCTACGGACAGAGAGCGGGGAGAGGAGGGATCGACGCAGCAGCTCACTAGCGTTGCAGGGAAGGCCCGAGGACGGCTCAAGGAAGGGGGACGGCGGCGAATCGTGGAGGCGTTTGACGGCGGCCGTAGGGGAAGAAGAAGAGGCAAGCCGGCGATGCAGAGCTCCTCGGCTTCGGCTCGTTGGCGCAGGCGACGTAGAGGAGCACGGCGGTGACGCTGGACTAGGCGGAACGGTGTGGCGGAGGCGGTGGCTATGCGGGCGAGGGAGCAACCACGATGGCCGCGTCGGCCATGGCAGAGAGCGAGCGAGGGAGGGGGAGAGTGGGGCGAGGGAGGCGTCAGGGGGCTGCGGGGCTCGCCCTTATCCTCGCTGTGGGCGCGGGCTCGTTGTCGAGCAGGGAGAGAGGGGGGGCCGGCTCGGGCGATGCGCGCGTGCTAGGTGCTCGACAGCGGCCGCGTGAGCAGTGCGGGAGGTGGGAGGAGGCGCTAGAGGGGCTGGGCCGGGCACTGTAGCAAGCAGGCCTAAGTGCACAATAGAGCTTTAGGCCTTTTTCTATTTTTCCTTTTTCTGTTTCCTATTTAACTCTTTTTTGTTAATTGTTTGGGCACTAAATGAATTTTGTAAAAAGTGTGACCTAGTTCATAAATCACAGTGCATTATATCCTAACATCAAAAACTAGTTTGGGCAAAATATAATTTCATATTTAATTTAGACTAAATAAAAGGTTACTATAGGTGGTTGTTTGCTACTGTTTGAGGTTGGTAGAGCCACTTATCCAATTCCAATAATGTTGGTTACAATTTTAGAATTGTCTTTGGATTATTTACAATATGATGAACATTTTAGTTTCTGTTTTGAAAAACTTTTATTTTCACTTTGAATTTAATTGAAGTTTGAACTAGGAGTTTGAAATGCAATATGATGCAAATGATGATTAGGCACGGTCAAGCTTGCTGACATGGCATTAACTAGGGGTGATCACTGCTGTTAATTACATGGGGTGTTACAATTCTCCTCATCTAACAAGAATTCTCATCCCGAGAATTAAGAGGAAGACTGAAATAAAGCGGGGTATTCTTCGCGAAGACGATCCTCGCGTTCCCAAGTGGCTTCATCTTCAGAATGATTCGACCACTGAACCTTGAGGAATTTGATTGAGTTTTGACAGGTCCGGCGTTCAGCTTGATCAAGAATACGGATGGGATATTCTGGATAAGATAGATCTTCCCGCAATTCAAGCATTTCGTGATCCACAGCTCGAATAGGATCCTTGAAGCAGCGACGAAGTTGGGATACATGAAAGACATCATGCACTTGAGAAAGAGTTGGCGGCAATTGCAACTGATATGCCACTTCTCCTCGACGGGCAAGAATACGGAACGGGCCAATGTAGCGAGGAGCTAACTTGCCTTTGATTCCGAACCGATGAGTGCCTTTGAATGGAGTGACGTGAAGGTAAGCTTGCTCGCCAGGCTGATAGACCATTTCCTTGTGCTTTCGGTCATAGTTGCTCTTCTGACGAGACTGAGCAGTCTTCAAATGTTCACGGACGATGCGGACTTGTTCTTCTGCTTGCTGAACAATGTCCGGTCCGACGAGTGAGCGTTCCCCAGTTTCTGACCAATTCAGAGGGGTTCGACACTTACGTCCGTAAAGAACTTCAAACGGTGCCATATTCAAACTAGCTTGATAGCTATTGTTGTAAGAGAATTCGGCATACGGGAGAGATTCCTCCCATTTCTTACCGAAGGAGATGACGCAATCTCGAAGCATATCTTCGAGCAGTTGATTAACTCGTTCGACTTGACCCTGTGACTGAGGGTGAAAAGCGGTACTGAACGACAGGTGAGTTCCCATAGCTTCTTGGAAACTATTCCAGAATCTGGAGGTAAAGAGGCTGCCACGATCTGAACTGATCTCCAACGGAACACCGTGGAGTGACACAATGCGGGAAACATACAAGTCCGCTAGCTGACTAGCAGTGATTGTCTCATTAACTGGCAGAAAGTGAGCCACCTTTGAGAATCGATCAATGACGACAAAAATAGCATCATGACCCTTCTGAGATCTAGGAAAACCAGTAATGAAATCCATTTGGACTTTGTCCCATTTCCATTCAGGAATATCAAGTGGTTGCAGAGTTCCAGCAGGCCTTTGATGTTCTGCTTTAATGCGGCGGCAAACGTCACACTCAGAAACATAGCGAGCAATGTCTCGCTTCATATTAGGCCACCAGTATCTCTGACAAATGTCACGGTACATCTTTGTGCTACCAGGATGAATTGACAGAGGAGTGTCATGAGCTTATTTCATAACGTGTTCCCTCTCATCCTTGAACTTGGGTACGAAGAGACGGCGTTGGAAGAATAGGATCCCATCATGATCAAGATGGAATTCCGACGGCCTTCCTTTTTTGAGGTATCGCTTAATCCTCTCAACTTCAGGGTCATACCGTTGCGTAGTCTTAATGCTGTGTTCTAAATCTGGTTCAACAACCAGGGTATTGAGATAAACCTGTGGAACTATATGGAGGTTCAATTTGCGAAGCTCTTCATAAAGGAGAGGTTGTGCTTCCTGAACCATAAGGTTGTTGTAATAAGCCTTGCGACTCAATGCATCGGCCATTACATTAGCCTTGCCAGGGGTGTATGAGATATTCATATCATAGTCGGCAATTGTCTCGAGCCATCTTTGTTGGCGAAGATTCAGATCTGGTTGAGTATATAGATACTTCAAACTCTGATGATCCGTGTATATCTCGCAACGATTACCGAGAAGGTAATGTCGCCATAGCTTCAGGGCATAAATAACCGTAGAAAGTTCAAGATCATGCACTCGATAATTTTCTTCATGAGGACGCAATTGTCGAGAGGCATAAGCAATCACTTTGCGCTCTTGCATTAGGACACAGCCTAATCCTTGACGAGATGCATCACAATATATCACGAAATCCTTTTGGGAATCTGGGGGTGCTAGCACTGGGGCAGATGTCAACTTATCTTTTAGTGTCTAAAAGCTTTCTTGACATTTTTCTGTCCACTCAAATTTAACACCTTTGTGGAGCAGGTTCGTCAATGGCTTTGCAATCTTGGAAAAGTTCTCAACGAATCGACGGCAATAACTAGCGAGTCCGAGAAAACTTCTGACTTGCTTAACATTCTTCGGGGGAGTCCAATCAAGAATAGCCTGTACTCGCTCGGGGTTAACAGCAATGCCATTCTTGGAAATCACATGACCAAGATAGGTCACTTCAGATAACCAGAACTCACACTTGGAGAATTTAGCATACAACTGATGTTCTCGTAGCTTCTCCAATACAAGCCGAAGATGTTCAGCATGTTTTTCTTCATTCTTGGAATATATAAGGATATCATCCAAATAAACCACGACAAATTTGTCGAGGTAATCCATGAAGATATAGTTCATCAACCGGGAGAAGGTTGCTGGAGCATTTGTTAAACCAAATGACATGACAGTGTACTCATAAGAGCCATATCGAGTGACAAAGGCAGTCTTCGGAATATCCTCTTCGCGAACACGGATATGATGATTACCCAACCTCAAGTCGAGTTTCGAGAAGACAGCGGATCCAGCAAGCTGATCATAAAGATCATTGATCCGGGGCAGTGGGTATTTATTTTGGATTGTGGCTTGGTTAATGGGCCGGTAATCCTGAACCAATCGGTTAGTTCCATCCTTCTTCTTAACGAAGAGTGAAGGTGCTCCCCAAGCAGAGGAACTGGGGCGGATGAAACCTTTCTTAAGTGACTTGTCGATTTCTTCCTTAAGCTCGAGAAGGTGGTGCGGGGGCATCTTATAAGGACGCTTCGCAATAGGGGTAGTGCCAGGCTTCAAGTCAATGACAAACTCGACAGCTCTAACCGGGGGTATCCCTGGAAGTTCTTCCGAAAAATCTCGAACGACAGGAACATTCTCGATTCCTTTCAGAGGTGAGGCGTTCAAAGCATTCAGGGCATATATCTGAGCTTCAGCATTCCGAGTAATGCGGGCGGTATAATTCACTATCTCGTCGGAGGGGTGAAGAAGTTGGACGACCTTAGTGGCACAGTTGATCGAAGCAATGTGAGCTTTCAACCAATCCATTCCGAGTATGAGGTCTGTGGTGGAAGACTTCAAGATGATGGGTGAGGCAAGGAATTCCAACCCTTTGATTTCGACGGTAACGTCAGGTGCTATCACGTCAGCATGACAATGAGAAGTATAATACAACTCGGAGAGAAAGGTTAAACAAAACAATGGAAAGGAAAATGATTATCAGACTAATCAGATCAATGGGAAGGAAGTAAGCACAGATATCGAGCTCTCCGGGTAGACAAGATTTACGAGATCCTAAGTGTCGGCGTTAGTAAAATTTATTTAACCCGAATAGAAGAGAGATCAGAGTCCCAGAGTATAGACGAGGAATAAAAGATCCTAATACCACCCAATTGGCGACGTGGGCCCGTAAGCCACACAGCCAAGTTAGTAAATTAGTTTTTTCGATGTCTAGACTCAACTTCGGCCAAGGAGTTGGAAGGGGGCTTCCTACAGGAAGTCGGCTCTGATACCAACTTGTGGCGCCCCCGGCTCAATCGTGCACTATTCATACACGCAAACATGCACGACCAAGCACAGGGACTCACGGGAAGATATCACAACACAACTCTAACAAAAAAAATGGAGATCCACAATATTACAGACCAGGGATCACGAAGATCCGAATACATAAGTCAGTCATACAAATAATATCTGGGTACAGACATAGTTAGACAAGGTTTGCCTTAAGAAGGCTAGCACAAACAACGCCTCTAGATCGAAAGGCGAAGGCCTCCTGCCTGGGAGCCTCTGATCCTACTCCTGGTCGGCTGGCTCGATCTAGTAGTACGTGCCGTCTGGACCCTCCTGGTAGTAAGCTCCTGTGGTGGCATCTGGCTCCGGGGCTCCATCGTCTGATGTATCATCAAAGTGGGGTATGGGGAAAAAGAAGTAACAAAGCAACCGTGAGTACTCATCCGAAGTACTCAGTAAGCAAGGATCTACACTACATATGCAACATTATCAAAGGGGAAAAGGTTGTATATGTGGACTGGGCTACAGAAATGCCAGAATAGAGAGAAGGCCTAGTCCTATCGAAGACTAACGTCTTCAAACTGTTGGGGAACGTAGTATTTCAAAAAAATTCCTACGATCACGCAAGATCTATCTAGGAGAAGCATAGCAACGAGCGGGGAGAGTGTGTCCATGTACCCTCGTAGACCGAAAGCGGAAGCGTTTAGTAACGCGGTTGATGTAGTCGAACGTCTTCGCGATCCAACCGATCCAAGTACCGAACGTACGGCACCTCCACGATCTGCACACGTTCAGCTCGGTGACGTCCCTCGAACTCTTGATCCAGTTGAGGACGAAGGAGAGTTTTGTCAACACGACGGCGTGGTGACGGTGATGATGAAGTGATTCCGACAGGGCTTCGCCTAAGCTCTCCGAAAATATGACCGAGGTGGAAATCTGTGGAGGGGGGCACCGCACACGGCTAAGACAAATCTTGGTGTGTCTTTGGGGTGCCCCCGCCCCCGTATATAAAGGAGGGAGGGAGGAGGTGGCCGGCCTAAGGGGGAGGCGCACCAAGGGGGAGTCCTATTAGGATTCCCAATCCTAGTAGGACTCCCCTTCCTTTTCCAAGAGGGGGAGAGAGGGAAGGAGAGAGAGGGAGAAGGAAAGAGGGGGGCGCCGCCCCCTCCCTAGTCCAATTCGGACTTGCCATGGGGGGGGGGGGCGCAGCCACCCCTTGGATTGCCTCCTCTTTTCCCGTATGGCCCAATAAGGCCCATTACTTCTCCCGGTGAATTCCTGTAACTCCCCGGTATTCTGAAAAATACCCGAATCACTCGGAACCTTTCCGATGTCCGAATATAGCCTTCCAATATATGAATATTTACCTCTCGACCATTTCGAGACTCCTCGTCATGTCCCCGATCTCATCCGGGACTCCGAACAAACTTCGGTCATCAAATCACATAACTCATAATATAAATCGTCATCGAACGTTAAGCGTGCTTGCTATTCTTCTTGAAGTTCCCCTTCTTCCCTTTGCCCTTTTCTTGAAACTAGTGGTCTTGTTAACCATCAACACTTGATGCTCTTTCTTGATTTCTACCTTCGTTGATTTCAGCATCACGAAGAGCTCGGGAATCGTTTTTGTCATCCCTTGCATATTATAGTTCATCACGAAGTTCCAGTAACTTGGTGATAGTGACTAGAGAATTCTGTCAATTACTATCTTATCCGGAAGATTAACTCCCACTTGATTCAAGCAACTGTAGTACTCAGATATTCTGAGCACATGCTCACTGGTTGAGCTATTCTCCTCCATCTTGTAGGCGAAGTACTTGTCAGAGGTCTCATACCTCTCGACACGGGCATGAGTCTGAAATACCGATTTCAGCTCTTGGAACATCTCATATGCTCCATGTCGTTCAAAATGTTTTTGAAGTCCCGGTTCTAAGCCGTAAAGCATGGTGCACTAAACTATCAAGTAGTCATCATACCGAGCTTGTCAAACGTTCATAACATCTGCATCTGCTCCTGCAATAGTTCTGTCACATAGCGGTGCATCAAGGACATAATTCTTCTGTGCAGCAATGAGGATAAACCTCATATCACGGAACCAGTCCGCATCATTGCTACTATCATCTTTCAACTTAGCTTTCTCTAGGAACATATCAAAAATAAAACAGGGGAGCTATACGCGAGCTATTGATCTACAACATAATTTGCAAATACTACCAGGACTAAGTTCATGATAAATTAAAGTTCAATTAATCATATTACTTAAGAACTCCCACTTAGATAGACATCCCTCTAATCATCTAAGTCATCACGTGATCCAAATCAACTAAACCATGTCCGATCATCACGTGAGATGGAGTAGTTTTCAATGGTGAACATCACTATGTTGATCATATCTACTATATGATTCACGTTCGACCTTTCGGTCTCAGTGTTTCGAGGCCATATCTGCACATGCTAGGCTCGTCAAGTTTAACCCGAGTATTCTGCGTGTGCAAAACTGGCTTGCACCCGTTGTATGTGAACGTAGAGCTTATCACACCGGATCATCACGTGGTGTCTCGGCACGACGAACTTTCGCAACGGTGCATACTCAGGGAGAACACTTGTACCTTGAAATTTAGTGAGAGATCATCTTATAATGCTACCGTCGAACTAAGCAAAATAAGATGCATAAAGGATAAACATCACATGCAATCAATATAAGTGATATGATATGGCCATCATCATCTTGTGCCTTTGATCTCCATCTCCAAAGCACCGTCATGATCACCATTGTCACCGGCGCGACACCTTGATCTCCATCGTAGCATCATTGTCGTCTTGCCAACTATTGCTTCTACGACTATCGCTACCGCTTAGTGATAAAGTAAAAATAATTACATGGCGATTGCAATGCATACAATAAAGCGACAACCATATGGCTCCTGCCAGTTGCTGATAACTCTGTTACAAAACATGATCATCTCATACAATAAAATATAGCATCATGTCTTGACCATATCACATCACAACATACCCTGCAAAAACAAGTTAGACGTCCTCTACTTTGTTGTTGCAAGTTTTACGTGGCTGCTACGGGCTGAGCAAGAACCGTTCTTACCTACGCATCAAAACCACAACGATTTTTCGTCAAGTGTGCTGTTTTAACCTTCAACAAGGATCGGGCGTAGTCACACTTGATTCAACTAAAGTTGGAGAAACTGACACCCACTAGCCACCTGTGTGCAAAGCACGTCGGTAGAACCAGTCTCGCGTAAGCGTACGCGTAATGTCGGTCTGAGCCGCTTCATCCAACAATACCGCCGAATCAAAGTATGACATGCTGGTAAGCAGTATGACTATTATCGCCCACAACTCTTTGTGTTCTACTCATGCATATAACATCTACGCATAGACCTTGCTCGGATGCCACTGTTGGGGAACGTAGTATTTCAAAAAATTTCCTACGATCACGCAAGATCTATCTAGGAGAAGAATAGCAACGAGCGGGGAGAGTGTGTCCACGTACCCTCGTAGACCGAAAGCGGAAGCGTTTAGTAACGCGGTTGATGTAGTCGAACGTCTTCGCGATCCAACCGATCCAAGTACCGAACGTACGTCACCTCCGCGATCTGCACACGTTCAGCTCGGTGACGTCCCTCGAACTCTTGATCCAGTTGAGGCCGAAGGAGAGTTTCGTCAGCACGACGGCGTGGTGATGGTGATGATGAAGTGATTCCGACAGGGCTTCCCCTAAGCTCTCCGAAAATATGACCGAGGTGGAAATCTGTGGAGGGGGGCACCGCACACGGCTAAGACAAATCTTGGTGTGTCTTTGGGGTGCCCCCCGCCCCCGTATATAAAGGAGGGAGGGAGGAGGTGGCCGGCCTAAGGGGGAGGCGCACCAAGGGGGAGTCCTATTAGGATTCCCAATCCTAGTAGGACTCCCCTTCCTTTTCCAAGAGGGGGAGAGAGGGAAGGAGAGAGAGGGAGAAGGAAAGAGGGGGGCGCCGCCCCCTCCCTAGTCCAATTCAGACTTGCCATGGGGGGGGGGGGCGCAGCCACCCCTTGGACTGCCTCCTCTTTTCCCGTATGGCCCAATAAGGCCCATTACTTCTCCCGGTGAATTCCCGTAACTCCCCGGTATTCCAAAAAATACCCGAATCACTCGGAACCTTTCCGATGTCCGAATATAGCCTTCCAATATATGAATCTTTACGTGTCGACCATTTCGAGACTCCTCGTCATGTCCCCGATCTCATCCGGGACTCCGAACAAACTTCGGTCACCAAATCACATAACTCATAATATAAATCGTCATCGAACGTTAAGCGTGCGGACCCTACGGGTTCGAGAACTATGTAGACATGACCGAGACACATCTCCGGTCAATAACCAATAGTGGAACCTGGATGCTCATATTGGCTCCTACATATTCTACGAAGATCTTTATCGGTCAAACCGCATAACAACATACGTTGTTCCCTTTGTCATCGGTATGTTACTTGCCCGAGATTCGATCATCGGTGTCATCATACCTAGTTCAATCTCGTTACTGGCAAGTCTCTTTACTCATTCCGTAATGCATCATCCCGTAACTAACTCATTAGTCACATTGCTTGCAAGGCTTCATATGATGTGCATTACCGAGAGGGCCCAGAGATACCTCTCCGACAATCGGAGTGACAAATCCTAATCTCGATCTATGCCAACTCAACAAACACCATCGGAGACACCTGTAGAGCATCTTTATAATCACCCAGTTACGTTGTGACATTTGATAGCACACTAAGTGTTCCTCCGGTATTCGGGAGTTGCATAATCTCATAGTCATAGGAACATGTATAAGTCATGAAGAAAGCAATAGCAACAAACTAAACGATCATCATGCTAAGCTAACGGATGGGTCTTGTCCATCACATCATTCTCCTAATGATGTGATCCCGTTCATCAAATGACAACACATGTCCATGGCTAGCAAACTTAGCCATCTTTGATTAACGAGCTAGTCTAGTAGAGGCATACTAGGGACACTCTGTTTGTCTATGTATTCACACATGTACTAAGTTTCTGGTTAATACAATTCTAGCATGAATAATAAACATTTATCATGAAATAAGGAAATAAATAATAACTTTATTATTGCCTCTAGGGCATATTTCCTTCAGTCTCCCACTTGCACTAGTCAATAGTCTAGTTCACATCGCCATGTGATTTAGCACCAATAGTTCACATCACCATGTGATTAACACCCATAGTTCACATCGCTTATGTGACCAACACTCAAAAGGTTTACTAGAGTCAATAATCTAGTTCACATCGCCATGTGATTAACACCCAAAGAGTACTAAGGTGTGATCAAGTTTTGTTTGTGAGAGAAGTTTAGTCAACGGGTCTGCCACATTCAGATCCGTATGTATTTTGCAAATTTCTATGTCTACAGTGCTCTGCACGGAGCTACTCTAGCTAATTGCTCCCACTTTCAATATGTATCCAGATTGAGACTTTGAGTCATCTGGATCGGTGTAAAAGCTTGCATCGACGTAACCTTTTACGACGAACACTTTTATCACCTCCATAACCGAGAAATATTTCCTTAGTCCTCTTAGGTAACTAAGGATAACTTTGACCGCTATCCAGTGATCTATCCCTGGATCACTATCATACCTCCTTGCTAAACTCATAGCAAGGCAC
Organism: Thinopyrum elongatum; assembly: GCA_011799875.1. NCBI lineage: Eukaryota > Viridiplantae > Streptophyta > Magnoliopsida > Poales > Poaceae > Thinopyrum > Thinopyrum elongatum. The sequence goes on from CM022298.1 coordinate 199,189,004, forward strand.
ACAACTGGTCTGGTACATAGCATGGCATACTTTATAGAACCTATGACTGAGGCATAGGGAATGACTTTCATTCTCTTTCTATCTTCTGCCGGGGTCGGGTTTTTTAGTCTTACTCAATTTTACACCTTGTAACACAGGCAAGAACTCCTTCTTTGACTGATCCATTTTGAACTTCTTTAAAATCTTGTCAAGGTATGTGCTTTGTGAAAGTCCTATTAAGCGTCTCGATCTATCCCTATAGATCTTGATGCTCAATACTTAAGCAGCTTCACCGAGGTCCTTTTTATCGAAAAATTCTTATTCAAGTATCCTTTTATGCTATCCAGAAATTCTATATCATTTCCAATCAACAATATGTCATCCACATATAATATCAGAAATGCTACAGAGCTCCCACTCACTTTCTTGTAAATACAGGCTTCACCGTAAGTCTGTATAAAACCATATGCTTTGATCACTTCATCAAAGCGTATATTCCAACTCCGAGATGCTTGCACCAGTCCATAGATGGATCGCTGGAGCTTCCACATTTTGTTAGCACCTTTAGGATTGACAAAACCTTCTGGTTGCATCATATACAACTTCTTCTTTAAAAACTCCAATAAGGAATGTAGTTTTGACATCCATTTGCAAGATTTCATAAAATGCGGCAATTGCTAACATGATTCGGACAGACTTTAAGCATCGATACGAGTGAGAAAATCTCATCGTAGTCAACACCTTGAACTTGTCGAAAAACTTTTGCGATAATTCGAGCTTTGTAGATAGTAACACCACTATCAACGTCCATCTTCCTCTTGAAGATCCATTTTTTCTCAATGGCTCGCCGATCATCGGGCAAGTCAGTCAAAGTCCATACTTTGTTCTCATACATGGATCCTATCTCAGATTTCATGGCCTCAAGCCATTTATCGGAATCTGGGCTCATCATCGCTTCCTCATAGTTCGTAGGTTCATCATGGTCTAGTAACATGATTTCCAGATCAGGATTACCGTACCACTCTGGTGCGGAATGTACTCTGGTTGACCTACGAGGTTCTGTAGTAACTTGATCTGAAGTTTCATGATCATCATCACTAGTTTCCTCACTAATTGGTGTAGGAATCACTGGAACTGATTTCTGTGATAAACTACTTTCCATTTCGGGAGAAGGTACAATTACCTCATCAAGTTCTTTTCCTCCCACTCACTTCTTTTGAGAGAAACTCCTTCTCTAGAAAGGATCCATTCTTAGCAACGAATATCTTGCCTTCGGATCTGTGATAGAAGGTGTACCCAACAGTCTCCTTTGGGTATCCTATGAAGACGCATTTCTCCGATTTGGGTTTGAGCTTATCAGGTTGAAACTTTTCACATAAGCATTGCAACCCCAAACTTTAAGAAACAACAGCTTAGGTTTCTTGCCAAACCACAGTTCATATGGTGTCGTCTCAACGGATTTAGATGGTGCCCTATTTAATGTGAATGCAGCCGTCTCTAATGCATAACCCCAAAACGATAGTGGTAAATCGGTAAGAGACATCATAGATCGCACCATATCTAATAAAGTACGGTTACGACGTTCGGACACACCATTACGCTGTGGTGTTCCAGGTGGCATGAGTTTGTGAAACTATTCCACATTGTTTTAATTGAAGGCCAAACTCGTAACTCAAATATTCGCCTCTGCAATCAGATCGTAGAAACTTTATTTTCTTGTTACGATGATTCTCTACTTCACTCTGAAATTCTTTTGAACTTTTCAAATGTTTCAGACTTATGTTTCATCAAGTAGATATACCCATATCTGCTCAAATCATCTGTGAAGGTCAGAAAATAACGATACCCGCCGTGAGCCTCAACACTCATCGGACCGCATACATCGATATGTATTATTTCCAATAAGTCATTAGCTCGCCCCATTGTTCCAGAGAACGGAGTCTTAGTCATCTTGCCCATGAGGCATGGTTCGCAAGCATCAAATGATTCATAATCAAGTGATTCCAAAATTCCATCCGAATGGAGTTTCTTCATGCGCTTTACACCAATATGACCTAAACGGCAGTGCCACAAAATATGTTGCATTATCATTATCAACTTTTGCATCTTTTGGCATCAATATTATGAATATGTGTATCACTACGATCGAGATTCAATAAACCATTTATATTGAGTGTATGATCATAGAAGGTTTGATTCATTTAAACAGAACAACAATTATTCTCTGACTTAAATGAATAACCGTATCGCAATAAACATGATCCAATCATATTCATACTCAACGCAAATACCAAATAACATTTATTTAGGTCCAACACTAATCCCGAAGGTAGAGGGAGTGTGCGATGGTGATCTTATCAACCTTGGAATCACTTCCAACACACATTGTCACCTCGTCATTAACTATTCTCTGTTCATTTTGCAACTCCTGTTTCGAGTTACTAATGTTAGCAACTGAACCAGTATCAAATACCCAGGGGCTACTATGAACACTAGTAAAATACACATCAATAACATGTATATCAAATATACCTTTGTTCACTTTGCCATCCTTCTTATCCGCCAAATACTTGGGGCAGTTCCGCATCGAGTGACCAGTCCCTTTGCAGTAGAAGCACTCAGTTTCAGGCTTTAGGTCCAGACTTGGGCTTCTTCCCGGGAGTAGCAACTTGCTTGCTATTCTTCTTGAAGTTCCCCTTCTTCCCTTTGCCCTTTTCTTGAAACTAGTGGTCTTGTTAACCATCAACACTTGATGCTCTTTCTTGATTTCTACCTTCGTTGATTTCAGCATCACGAAGAGCTCGGGAATCGTTTTTGTCATCCCTTGCATATTATAGTTCATCATGAAGTACCAGTAACTTGGTGATAGTGACTAGAGAATTCTGTCAATTACTATCTTATCCGGAAGATTAACTCCCACTTGATTCAAGCAACTGTAGTACTCAGATATTCTGAGCACATGCTCACTGGTTGAGCTATTCTCCTCCATCTTGTAGGCGAAGTACTTGTCAGAGGTCTCATACCTCTCGACACGGGCATGAGTCTGAAATACCGATTTCAGCTCTTGGAACATCTCATATGCTCCATGTCGTTCAAAATGTTTTTGAAGTCCCGGTTCTAAGCCGTAAAGCATGGTGCACTAAACTATCAAGTAGTCATCATACCGAGCTTGTCAAACGTTCATAACATCTGCATCTGCTCCTGCAATAGTTCTGTCACATAGCGGTGCATCAAGGACATAATTCTTCTGTGCAGCAATGAGGATAAACCTCATATCACGGAACCAGTCCGCATCATTGCTACTATCATCTTTCAACTTAGCTTTCTCTAGGAACATATCAAAAATAAAACAGGGGAGCTATACGCGAGCTATTGATCTACAACATAATTTGCAAATACTACCAGGACTAAGTTCATGATAAATTAAAGTTCAATTAATCATATTACTTAAGAACTCCCACTTAGATAGACATCCCTCTAATCATCTAAGTCATCACGTGATCCAAATCAACTAAACCATGTCCGATCATCACGTGAGATGGAGTAGTTTTCAATGGTGAACATCACTATGTTGATCATATCTACTATATGATTCACGTTCGACCTTTCGGTCTCAGTGTTTCGAGGCCATATCTGCACATGCTAGGCTCGTCAAGTTTAACCCGAGTATTCTGCGTGTGCAAAACTGGCTTGCACCCGTTGTATGTGAACGTAGAGCTTATCACACCGGATCATCACGTGGTGTCTCGGCACGACGAACTTTCGCAACGGTGCATACTCAGGGAGAACACTTGTACCTTGAAATTTAGTGAGAGATCATCTTATAATGCTACCGTCGAACTAAGCAAAATAAGATGCATAAAGGATAAACATCACATGCAATCAATATAAGTGATATGATATGGCCATCATCATCTTGTGCCTTTGATCTCCATCTCCAAAGCACCGTCATGATCACCATTGTCACCGGCGCGACACCTTGATCTCCATCGTAGCATCATTGTCGTCTTGCCAACTATTGCTTCTACGACTATCGCTACCGCTTAGTGATAAAGTAAAAATAATTACATGGCGATTGCAATGCATACAATAAAGCGACAACCATATGGCTCCTGCCAGTTGCTGATAACTCTGTTACAAAACATGATCATCTCATACAATAAAATATAGCATCATGTCTTGACCATATCACATCACAACATACCCTGCAAAAACAAGTTAGACGTCCTCTACTTTGTTGTTGCAAGTTTTACGTGGCTGCTACGGGCTGAGCAAGAACCGTTCTTACCTACGCATCAAAACCACAACGATTTTTCGTCAAGTGTGCTGTTTTAACCTTCAACAAGGATCGGGCGTAGTCACACTTGATTCAACTAAAGTTGGAGAAACTGACACCCACTAGCCACCTGTGTGCAAAGCACGTCGGTAGAACCAGTCTCGCGTAAGCGTACGCGTAATGTCGGTCTGAGCCGCTTCATCCAACAATACCGCCGAATCAAAGTATGACATGCTGGTAAGCAGTATGACTATTATCGCCCACAACTCTTTGTGTTCTACTCATGCATATAACATCTACGCATAGACCTTGCTCGGATGCCACTGTTGGGGAACGTAGTATTTCAAAAAATTTCCTACGATCACGCAAGATCTATCTAGGAGAAGAATAGCAACGAGCGGGGAGAGTGTGTCCACGTACCCTCGTAGACCGAAAGCGGAAGCGTTTAGTAACGCGGTTGATGTAGTCGAACGTCTTCGCGATCCAACCGATCCAAGTACCGAACGTACGTCACCTCCGCGATCTGCACACGTTCAGCTCGGTGACGTCCCTCGAACTCTTGATCTAGTTGAGGCCGAAGGAGAGTTTCGTCAGCACGACGGCGTGGTGATGGTGATGATGAAGTGATTCCGACAGGGCTTCCCCTAAGCTCTCCGAAAATATGACCGAGGTGGAAATCTGTGGAGGGGGGCACCGCACACGGCTAAGACAAATCTTGGTGTGTCTTTGGGGTGCCCCCCGCCCCCGTATATAAAGGAGGGAGGGAGGAGGTGGCCGGCCTAAGGGGGAGGCGCACCAAGGGGGAGTCCTATTAGGATTCCCAATCCTAGTAGGACTCCCCTTCCTTTTCCAAGAGGGGGAGAGAGGGAAGGAGAGAGAGGGAGAAGGAAAGAGGGGGGCGCCGCCCCCTCCCTAGTCCAATTCAGACTTGCCATGGGGGGGGGGGGCGCAGCCACCCCTTGGACTGCCTCCTCTTTTCCCGTATGGCCCAATAAGGCCCATTACTTCTCCCGGTGAATTCCCGTAACTCCCCGGTATTCCAAAAAATACCCGAATCACTCGGAACCTTTCCGATGTCCGAATATAGCCTTCCAATATATGAATCTTTACGTGTCGACCATTTCGAGACTCCTCGTCATGTCCCCGATCTCATCCGGGACTCCGAACAAACTTCGGTCACCAAATCACATAACTCATAATATAAATCGTCATCGAACGTTAAGCGTGCGGACCCTACGGGTTCGAGAACTATGTAGACATGACCGAGACACATCTCCGGTCAATAACCAATAGTGGAACCTGGATGCTCATATTGGCTCCTACATATTCTACGAAGATCTTTATCGGTCAAACCGCATAACAACATATGTTGTTCCCTTTGTCATCGGTATGTTACTTGCCCGAGATTCGATCATCGGTGTCATCATACCTAGTTCAATCTCGTTACTGGCAAGTCTCTTTACTCATTCCGTAATGCATCATCCCGTAACTAACTCATTAGTCACATTGCTTGCAAGGCTTCATATGATGTGCATTACCGAGAGGGCCCAGAGATACCTCTCCGATAATCGGAGTGACAAATCCTAATCTCGATCTATGCCAACTCAACAAACACCATCGGAGACACCTGTAGAGCATCTTTATAATCACCCAGTTACGTTGTGACGTTTGATAGCACACTAAGTGTTCCTCCGGTATTCGGGAGTTGCATAATCTCATAGTCATAGGAACATGTATAAGTCATGAAGAAAGCAATAGCAACAAACTAAACGATCATCATGCTAAGCTAACGGATGGGTCTTGTCCATCACATCATTCTCCTAATGATGTGATCCCGTTCATCAGATGACAACACATGTCCATGGCTAGGAAACTTAACCATCTTTGATTAACGAGCTAGTCTAGTAGAGGCATACTAGGGACACTCTGTTTGTCTATGTATTCACACATGTACTAAGTTTCTGGTTAATACAATTCTAGCATGAATAATAAACATTTATCATGAAATAAGGAAATAAATAATAACTTTATTATTGCCTCTAGGGCATATTTTCTTCACAAACATCTTCACGAAGCCACCATCTTGCAGCAATAGAAGAGAGTAGAATAGCATTTTATTAAGCAAACATGTTGAAGTAAAGCCTAGAGATCCTTCCTCGACTCCCTGTGAGGAAGCGATCCCGAAGCTTCAATTAATTAAAAAAGTATCCAGTTCAAGTAGTAGATCGGGATAAACAAACTGAGTGTCCTTTACCGTAGGACTGGCTATCGATAGATTATTCATCCCTGCAGGGGTGCACTACTATTACCCAACACACTCGATCACCTCTGGCCGGACACACTTGTTGGGTAATGCCCAGCCTCGGGAGATCAACACGAAGCAGCGCCCTACCTAGGCTCAGCAGAGAGGTCAGCACGCCAGACTAACCTATGCACCCAGAGGTCTTGGGCCATCGCCCTGGGCACCCTGCGCGTTGCGAGACTGGCAGGGGTGCAGGCGCGACACTGAACTCGTCAGTGAAGTATCCAGCCCATTCCCGACAATCAGCCCGCACGGTGAACCATGACGTCTGAAGAGCTTTCGGGAGAAACGTACAACGTAGAGGGCCCCATAAACCATAATCCCGCGTTCTGGTAGTGCGTATAGGGCACGTCGACCCACTTAGATCAAATACCCAAATCCAATAGGCTGATTTAGTAACACGCGGAGACAATCAGAGTTTCTGAAGCTCCGCCACAATATCACACTCGAGTGCCCTTCCGGAACACCCGACATCATAGATCCCCTGCGGGTACCCATCAGGGTCGACCCGCTTATAACAAAGGTCAAAGTAACCGTGTGGTCATAACATCAAGGGGAAACCCCGAGGAATCACCCTCGGTGAATTCCACTCGATGAAATCATCAGGGTGAATGTAGGAGGCATCACCCTCGAGGTTCACACTGAGGGGTTGCACGACAGAGTCGTATCGAAAGTGGAGAAGGAGGAATCACCCTCGATGACCACGACCGAACAGCTATACTGCAGAGTATTCATCAGGAGTGCATTACGAGGTATCACCCTCGGCACTCGATAGTAACTATGCAGAGTCGTACAACTAAGGGGGTGAAGTGATGTGTCCGTCTCTGGTCGACGATCACATTGATCGAGTCGTCGATGATCAAGCAGGGGCAACAAGGGTAAGGTGGTGGGGGTCACTGATGGTTCACTACCAACCTATACTAAGCAGTTTAACATAGGCAGGTAAGGTAACAATAAACATGTTACAAAAGCAGGCTATGCATCAGAATAGGAGAAAACATTAACAGTAGCAAAATCTAATGCAGGCAGGAGAAATGGAATGGGCGATATCTGGATGCTCAAGGGGGGCTTGCCTGGTTGCTCTGGTAAGAAAGAGGGGTCGTCAACGGGCTGCTCGTCTGGAGCGTAGTCGTACTCAGCTGCAACAGCGTCGGTCTCGGCGTCTATCAAGAGAGAAGGAGGGGGAGAGAAACAATAAATTCACGGCAAAAATGCAAACAATATGTATGACATGCCTAAATGCTATGCAGAGGTGTTCTACTGCCTAACTAAATGAGTTAGCTAATTTAGGAATTTATTTAATTAATGTTGGGCGCTATTCATTTATTGAAATTGGTCTAAAAGTTCCTTGTTCATCTAGCTAGGGGCATCTGACAGGAAGACGGAGGGCGTATTCAGACTTGTATCGAAATTCTGAGAAACTTTCATATATAAATTATTTTCATCGGAGTTACATATTATTTTATATGATTTTCTAAAGTTTTAATCATTTTCTGAATTTAATTATTTATTTAAATTCAAATTATCCAGAATAGTAAATGATGACGCAAGCATAACATCAGAGTGACGTCAGCAGGTCAACTGGTCGATTGACCAGAGTCAAACCTGACAGGTGGGTCCAGTGGGACCCACATGTCAGCCTCTGGTTAGTTTAAACAGAGTTAATTTAACTAAATAGGTTTAATTAGTGTGTGGGGCCTACTATCAGTGAGTGTTTAGCAATCTATTTAACTAACTAATTATCTATTTATTTTAAACAGTTTATTGGGGTGGGGCCCGCATGTCATAGACACAGGGGCGGCCACGTCAGCGTTGACCCAAGTCAACGAGTCAACAGGAGCCCGCGGGGGCCCACAGTCAATGGCACAGGGCGGGACCCACCAGCGCCAGGTCAGCGCGGCGGTCGGAGCAACGCCGGCGACCAAATACGCGGCGGCGCGGCTCGGGAGGTGGTCGGGATTCGCGCACAGGGGGTCTAAGGGGCTGGGGTTGGGTGTGTTCGATGCGGCTCGTCGTCGCGCGTCGTATGGTGGCGGAGCGAGGGGCTGTGGTGGCCGGAGCTGAGTGCCACGAGCTCGCCGGCGGCGAGGTGATTCGGGCGTGCGACGGAATCGGGGCTACGGTGGGCAAAATGAGCAGCGCAAGGTGGCTACGGCGTCTACGCGACGCGGTGAGTGCGATGGTGGCTCGCACGGGGCCCTATGGTCGTCGAGGCCACGCCGGCGACGAGGCCAGGTGGCGGTGCGTTCGGGTGAGAAGGGGGCGGCAGCTACGGCTACGGAGAGAGAGCGGGGAGAGGAGGGATCGACGCAGCAGCTCACTAGCGTTGCAGGGAAGGCCCGGGGAGGGCTCAAGGAAGGGGGACGGCGGCGAATCGTGGATGCGTTCGACGGAGGCCATAGGGGAAGAAGACGAGGCAGGCCGGTGATGCAGAGCTCCTCGGCTTCGGCTCGTTGGCGCAGGCGACGTAGAGGAGCACGGCGGTGACGCTGGACTAGGCGGAATGGTGTGGTGGAGGCGGTGGCTATGCGGGCGAGGGAGCAACCACGATGGCCGCGTCGGCCATGGCAGAGAGCGAGCGAGGGAGGGGGAGAGTGGGGCGAGGGAGGCGCCAGGGGGCTGCGGGGCTCGCCCTTATCCTCGCTGTGGGCGCGGGCGCGTTATCGAGCAGGGAGAGAGGGGGGGCCGGCTCGGGCGATGCGCGCGCGCTAGGTGCTCGACAGCGGCCGCGTGAGCAGTGCGGGAGGTGGGAGGAGGCGCTAGAGGGGCTGGGCCGGGCACTGTAGCAAGCAGGCCTAAGTGCACAGTAGAGCTTTAGGCCTTTTTCTATTTTTCCTTTTTCTGTTTCCTATTTAACTCTTTTTTGTTAATTGTTTGGGCACTAGATGAATTTTGTAAAAAGTGTGACCTAGTTCATAAATCACAGTGCATTATATCCTAACATCAAAAACTAGTTTGGGCAAAACATAATTTCATATTTAATTTAGACTAAATAAAAGGTTACTATAGGTGGTTGTTTGCTACTGTTTGAGGTTGGTAGAGCCACTTATCCAATTCTAATAATGTTGGTTACAATTTTAGAATTGTCTCTGGATTATTTACAATATGCTGAACATTTTAGTTTCTGTTTTGAAAAACTTTTATTTTCACTTTGAATTTAATTGAAGTTTGAACTAGGAGTTTGAAATGCAATATGATGCAAATGATGATTAGGCACGGTCAAGCTTGCTGACATGGCATTGACTAGGGGTGATCACTGCTGTTAATTACATGGGGTGTTACAATTCTCCTCATCTAACAAGAATTCTCATCCCGAGAATTAAGAGGAAGACTGAAAGAAAGCGGGGTATTCTTCGCGAAGACGATCCTCGTGTTCCCAAGTGGCTTCATCTTCAGAATGATTCGACCACTGAACCTTCAGGAATTTGATTGACTTTTGACATGTTCGGCGTTCAGCTTGATCAAGAATATGGATGGGATATTCTGGATAAGATAGATCTTCCCGCAATTCAAGCATTTCGTGATCCACAGCTTGAATAGGATCCTTGAAGCAGCGACGAAGTTGGGATACATGAAAGACATCATGCACTTGAGAAAGAGTTGGCGGCAATTGCAACTGATATGCCACTTCTCCTCGACGGGCAAGAATACGGAACGGGCCAATGTAGCGAGGAGCTAACTTGCCTTTGATTCCGAACCGATGAGTGCCTTTGAATGGAGTGACGCGAAGGTAAGCTTGCTCACCAGGCTGATAGACCATTTCCTTGTGCTTTCGGTCATAGTTGCTCTTCTGACGAGACTGAGCAGTCTTCAAATGTTCACGGACGATGCGGACTTGTTCTTCTGCTTGCTGAACAATGTCCGGTCCGACGAGTGAGCGTTCCCCAGTTTCTGACCAATTCAGAGGGGTTCGACACTTATGTCCGTAAAGAACTTCAAACGGTGCCATATTCAAACTAGCTTGATAGCTATTGTTGTAAGAGAATTCGGCATACGGGAGAGAGGGGGGGCTGGCTCGGGCGATGCGCGCGCTAGGTGCTCGATAGTGGCCGCGTGAGCAGTGCGGGAGGTGGGAGGAGGCGCTAGAGGGGCTGGGCCGGGCACTGTAGCAAGCAGGCCTAAGTGTATAGTAGAGCTTTAGGCCTTTTTCTATTTTTCCTTTTTCTGTTTCCTATTTAACTCTGTTTTGTTAATTGTTTGGGCACTAAATGAATTTTGTAAAAAGTGTGACCTAGTTCATAAATCACAGTGCATTATATCCTAACATCAAAAACTAGTTTGGGCAAAACATAATTTCATATTTAATTTAGACTAAATAAAAGGTTACTATAGGTGTATGTTTGCTACTGTTTGAGGTTGGTAGAGCCACTTATCCAATTCCAATAATGTTGGTTACAATTTTAGAATTGTCTCTGGATTATTTACAATATGATGAACATTTTAGTTTCTGTTTTGAGAAACTTTAATTTTCACTTTGAATTTAATTGAAGTTTGAACTAGGAGTTTGAAATGCAATATGATGCAATTGATGATTGGGCACGGTCAAGCTTGCTGACATGGCATTAACTAGGGGTGATCACTGCTGTTAATTACATGGGGTGTTACAGTATGGTTCCAGTTGCATGGCTAGGTCGACATCATGACTGTGCGTGCGTGCGGTTGTGTGATGATGGATTGACATGTGGTCACAGCACAAGGCGACTTTGTATAGGTGGTGCTCTTTGAGAGCTAGGTCTTGAGTTTCAGGGGTGAAAATTCAAGATAGGAGTTTTTTGGTTGAACCTAGCAATGGCAACTTTCATGTGGTGATCTCTTGTTTAAGATATTGCATGGGGTTTTCTCAAACTTCTTTGGGGTGGTTGAATATAATGACAAGTGTGCTTGTGCGTCGTTCCCTTTCGGTATGCCTCATTGTCATAGCACCTCTCTTATTTACCCTAAGGCTGTAAAGTGCATCCTGAATCCCCTAGGAGGGTTTTTATGATCAATGACAATATAGCTTAAGGGACCAATGATCATTCAAGTGTATTTTCAGACTATATCCCAAGAGATGGAACTAGGAAGATGGTTGGTGACCATAGTTCTTGAGCGACAAGGCTAAGGACATATACTTACCGTTTAGTGATCTGTATCACGATGAGTCTATGGGTATGCCAATACTATCACAAGGGTTCAAAGATGAGTGGTGATACTTTTCTTGCTATGTGATTCGAGATCAAACTTCAAACCATTTCAAACAATTCCGTCTCACTCTAATTCATCTTAGAGTGTTCGAAGCCACTGAGCACATCCATTCGAATCATCTGATCCATTTCAGAGACAGCCATTGCAAATCCTTATCCATTTGGAATCTCGAGGACAACTCCATTCAGTGCCACCGAAGCACTTATGTATGCCTATGTACCCCTGCTCAAATATTCCAAACCAATAAGGTTGGATATTCCAAACAATGTCCAGTAGCGTGTGCGGGTGAGCCAGTACTATTTGAAGCTTCTAGATGAGTTTTGTTCGGACCCTTCGGGCTACTTGAACGTTGCCTCTTTTAGTTTAGTCGAGGCCTACGAGCAAATCGTCCAGCTCCTCCGAACTACATGAAAAAGTGTGTAATGATCAATTATATCTAAGGGTCTCTCTCTCTCTCTCTCTCTCTCTCTCTCACACACACACACACACACTGATGTCTACTACACACTTCTATTCTTGTAGACATTGTTGGGACTCTAATACGTCCTAAATATATATAATTTCTGCTTGCTTCATTCTATACTTATATCATAATGGCATAGTTTCGGCATCAATTTTCATCATTTTCAGTACTAAACTATTAATTCAGTGCCAAGTGCTAGTTGTTGTTTTTTGGACTTTTCAGGAAAAATAATTTTTGGAGAAAAGGAAATAAGAAACAAAATGTTAAAGAAGTTTCGGGACAGAATGAAGAGGGGCCTAGACCCACCTAGGGGCCACTGTGGCTGGCGACTTTAGAGTTCAACAGTCGGATTTCTGTTTTTTGTATGATAGACCCCCGCACCCTTTAGTGGGAGGCGATTTGAAGAGATGTTTTATATAGCAGAACTATACCTTTGAGAATGCCTTTGCTGCTTGAATCACCTCTCTTTTCTCTAAACCAACTGAGAAATAGAGAGGGAGAGAGAGTTAATTGAAGACCTTATTTGGGGGGTCATCCAAGTGGCCTTGCTTTTTCTTGTCACTCTCGTAAGTTGTATGCCTCTTAGGCGATTAGTGTCATGTGAGACCCTTTAAGTGTGCCTAGAAATCAAGAAATTTGTACAAGGCTTGAAGATTTCCTTTTTTGTGAATATCTACCCCGAGTGAGCCTTCTTGGGTGATTGTCATGGTGGAATAGATGAGTTAGTTCCTTACCGAAAAATGTTGGGACATGTAGTAGGAAACAAAAAAAATCACCCTACGATCACACAAGAACAATATGAAGATGCATTAACGGTTTGAATTCGATTGTTACCAACTCTGTGTTGCAGTGGAAGAACACGAGTCGGTGTAGATTGTACTTGGAGTCCCTTGAACCATAGATGAACGATCCTGTGAATCACCCACGAAGAGTCCCTCAAACGGAAGACCAAAAGCATGGCCTCTCTATGAGTTCAAGCATACGGTCTTCACGATCTGCCAGCGCATCACCATCCAGAGCTAATCGTCGCCAGAGAATTAAAGGGAGGAGATTACAACCACACAGGGCTTCTAATTATGAGTATTAGAGGATCTAGGTCCAGCTATAATTGATCAACTAGGACCAACTAGACCTAGAACTAGAGAACTATAGGAGGCTCCAAAACTTGTGTAGTCAAAAGTGCCCAAAACCTATAGTATATATAGGTTGGAGGGCGAGAGGGGGGCGCCACAAGGGGATGGAAATCCTCCCTTGGCCGGCCAAGAGGAGGATGTTTCCCCCTCAAATTCCTCCTCCCCTCTGTCCTTTCCATGGGGAGAGGGGCGCCACCTATATTGGACCCTTGTGGCCCAATTCTCCTTCCGCCACTTGGCCTTTTAAGGCCTTAAATTAAATATAAAAGCCTCCTAACAATTACTAGAGCATTTTATTATTAATTTAACATCATCAAAAACATTTTCCACCTATATATTATTTATCGGAAATAACCGGTATTGCCCGATAAACTCCGAAACCCTTTCGGTGACCCCGAAAGCTTTCGGTTCCTCTTGAAACTATTTTGAATATTAGTGAAACTATTTCACAAATATATTCTCTTTATTACCGTCCTACTAACACTCATCAGGTCTTGATTACCTTAAGCTTATGACCCTGTAGGTTCGGTAAAACATAGACATGAACAAAATCCCTTTCGTTCAATGATCGATAGCGGAACCGATGACGTCCATATTGATCCCTATGAGTACACGAATGACATTTGAGTGAACCTTTGGTTATCATGTGCAATTCCCTTTGCTTCGCGATACTTTATAAAACCGGAGGTGAGATGTATCGGTATCCCCTTGATTCATACACATGATCACTATATCGGTCTCTTCTTTACCAGTTTTGTTCTTGTTTCTCGCTGACATGTTCCGGCATTCCCGTGACATAGGCACCTGTATCTGGCCAGTCGATGATGGATGTAGTCACACCGAGAGGGCCCTAAGAATATTTCTCCTTCTTCGGAGGAGCAAATTCCACTCTTGAGCTATCTAGTCCATTGTCAAACTTTTCGATGAACCAGTAAGTTGTCATTATGATCACCGTGTTACAGATGACGTTTGAGCAACCCCAAAGTTCACCGTACGGTAATAAGTGGCTATGATACTCTCATGGTCTAAGGAACTAATTCACATGTTAACACTCTGTGTTATAACAATTTACTTCTGATGATTGCATCTCAAAGTATACCAAACAAGACTTGGGTCGATTCAACACGATCGTTCTTCTAATGTCATATTCTCAAAGTTGTTTCAGGACTATTGTTACACTTAACGATATCCTAAGATCCGGAAAACATGATTGCCAATAACATTTGAGCTAGGCTTAGAGGCAAGACTAGGAATCTTATTATACCATTTATCATTCCACATGTGCATAGAAGTTTTCCACTGAATCGCATATTCCAGGATCATAGCAGTTATAGCATAGAATATGAACTCTTAATTATGAATATGGAAATATAATAATACAATATTATTGCCTCTAGGGCATAGTTCCAATAGTCTCGTACTTGCACTAGAGTCAATTATCTAGTCAGCACATTTTCTTTAACACCAATGACAATCCAGTGTTTGTCCATGCTTTGCTTGTGGTATAGCCTTCATCCTATCAGATCTTGACAACTTCATATCTGCATGTATCATTTTCATTTCTATGCATTTATCATGCTTTCACAAGAATTCATAATTTGTGTGAAACTGACTTTGTATGTATTGAATCACTGGCATGACCTTTGATTCCCTAGACTGAGCTAGGGAACCACTATCGAGAACAGTGTTCCATTGGCACAATCATCTAGAAACCATACCAAGCTCGTAAATGAACTTTTGATTCATCACCCTCTATTGTTGCTTCTAAAGCGACAATATACTCAGCCTTCTGTTATAGTATTCACCACAATAACTTTCTTGGACCAATTCCAACTTATTGTGCCACCATAAAGTTTTAAATCAAAAAATTGTTTGGAGCATCGGTGAAGATTTTATAGATGTACTACTTAGAATGAGCCTGTATTGATGTAACTCCTTACAATAATCTCTTAATTTTTCACTGTCGTCAGTACTTAACAACATCTTTCATTGTTGTCCTATTATCAACAATTTGACCATTCTAGTAACTTTACTCACAACGTACTTGGAGTACTAGACATATCTGGTTGTTTACATGCCATGGAATATATTGAATACAATTGTGATTGAAATCGTGCATTTTGCTCATCAGTATTTCTGGATACTGATTCCTGCATAAAACTTCTTCCATGTGACTTCAACAAGGAACTCTTCTTGGCGTTTTTCATAATAAACTATTTTAGTATCTTGTCAATATGTATCTTGGCTAAGCCTAATTGGACACTACCATCTCCATTGATCATTATGCCTAATACCAAGGATTACCTAAGTACTTTACTGAAAACTAGTAAAATAAAGTTTTAATTTGTGCCAAGAAATTTATATAATTTCCAATCAACAATGTGTCATGCACACACAGTGTTTAGAAATATTATCATGCTCCCACTTACTTTCTTGTAAATATAAGCATATTAGCTTTCCTTGATGAAAGCAAATTATTTGACCATTTCATCAGAACAAAGATTCCAACTCTATTATGCTTGCTTCAGACTATAATAGGACCTCTTGAAGTTTGCACACTTACTAGCATCCTCTGGGTCGACAAAATTACCTTGGACCGTACCGCATATACAACCTTGGTGAAATCATTTTGACATACATATATCTCATAATTGAAATATTTAGCAATTGCTAGTTTAACCAGAACTAACTTTAAGTATTGCTATGATGAGACAATCTCGTTATTGATCTTTTCATAAACTATTTGTGACAAGTCAAGCATTATAAAATATTTTTATCTTTGTCTGTTTATAGATCCTTTACTATACTTTAGACTCTAAGTCTTCTGGAGGGATTATCAAATTCTAAACTTGAATTATGTAAATGGATACTGTCTTGGATTATTTTGGCATATAGACAATTTCCGGAGTTAGGGCCCATCAAAGCTTCTTTGTGTATTACAAGTTCATTGTTTGTTCAACAATATTCTGTCTACACATCCTGAAGGTCTGCACGAATTTTCCCAACCTATATAGCTTAGCTGCATGTTCAACCGAAGTCTCTATATCTCATTTAGAGGATTATGTATCAGTCACGGTAAGAAATTTAGAATCACTTCTAGCATTTCTTTTCTTTGACCTGATCACCAAGATTCTAAAATCTCGTCGACTTGCACTGTCCTCCCACTCACTCTTTTGCAGAAAACATTTTCTTCAAGATCCACACTCTGTGGAAAAACACCATGCCTCTGCGTAGTGATAGTGGAATACCCAACCTTTTGGGATAACCTACAAAGTAGCACTTATGATGTTATTTCAACAGTTTTGATGGTGCTCCTTTTTTAGTGTAAAAGAAGCAATCTCTAAAGCATCACATTAAAAAGTGTATTGGAAAATTGATTAATGTCATCTTTGATCTCACTATGTCAGACATAGCTTGATTACATCTACTCGAAACACTTCTACTCTTAGCTGTGCTCTGGGAGGTGCAAGCTATAAAATACTTTTCATAGCTCATCAGACATCCGCTAAATTTGTAAATCAAATACTCCTTTCCTCAATATAATTGAAGAAACATAATTTTCTTGTTACAATAAGTTCTACTTCCTTCTTGAAGATAGATAAATCCACTGCTTGCAACAACACTTATTGGACTATATACATCAATATACATATTTCCAATTATTCTGTTGCTTCGTTCTTTATGGCTTGTGAATGGTATTTTAGTTTACTTCACTAATTGGACGAAAGTGGCAAGTGTTAGATGATTCATAATAAGACGACTTCAAAATCCATTACTATGGAATTTCTCCATGCCGGTTTCTCCAATGTGACTAAATGCAGTGCCACACAGATGTGGCATTCTTTTAGTCTTCTGACATTTAGTGTTAGTGTTATGGATGCTTAATTTTATCATCAATATTCATAACATACATCTTATTCACAATAGGAGTATGGCTTTTGTTCAGAGCATTGAACAACTATTATTTTCTCATGAACAACCTCCTTGCAACTTCTATTCAATGGGCTAGAGTGTACAAAAACTCTAAAATGAATTATGATAATAAATACAGAGGAAATACACTGATGGAAATACAAAGTTTCCATCAAATATTTTAACCTCATTATTTGTTGGTCATTTAGGCCGTTGTAGTTTCTTGCAACGATTCGCATCAACATGCAATCGAGTCGATATTCTTTGCAATCAACTTTTAACCACAATCACGAAGAACTAGTGATCAACAATTTAATCACAATTCTCAAGAATTATACTTACCTGACCAAACTTCTCTACATCTTATAACTTATATGACATTCATACATGAGCTGGACATTCCAGTCTTCTTTCTTTCCGCCTTTTACTTCTCATAGTTTTACTTCAACATTTCTCCCATTCTTTAGAAGAAACATCCAACTTTAAGAGTGGCGTGAACCCCAAACTTCCCTAGGAATATAAGTCTCACGACATCCTTCATTTTGTTCTTTCTCTTTAAGTTTTTACCATCAACTCATGACTGGCGTTCTTCTGGACCATATGCATTTCAGTCTTAAACATAGTTGAACGCTTCACTGGAACTTGCAAACAAAACACTTATTTAGATATCACATATCTTTTAATCTTTGATTGTTTCTGGAAAAAAATTTAGTTCCAAGAATATTACATTACTATCCAAAACATTCTGAAGTTCGGGTTCCTTGGAAGTAAGCAGACCATAATGTAATTCTAGCCATCAGCAGGAGAGTGTTCTAGCCATCTAGGAAAAAATCTTCCTTGGCACTCCAGAGGACGATCCTCTTATTAACAATTGTAAAGATTCAACAAATTAAAATAGTTACTCAATTTCAACAGAAAAGGTGGAACTGTGATCCATTATTCTACAACTATAATGGAAAATTGTTCATAATTAAGGTGCACTAGTGATTAATCTAAATTAATACATAATTGTGCTCCCACTCAGATCAATATTTCTCATAATTGATTTTAAGTGATTCAAGACCCTGATCTGATTCACATTCATTGATCTGGACATCACCGATGTCATGAACTTCAACCGGTAGGCAAACTTTTGCCTATCATATCTCCATATGACTCGTGTTCATCTTTCGATGCTTCCTGCTCCGAGCTCAGAACAATTCTGCGAGAACTTCAAGACAACCGAGTGTTATCTGCTTACATGGTCTGACCATCCACCCTCTTACACCTCACAATCCATTTGTCCTCATGTGGACATGACGCACTTCGGAAGGCTACGTGTTATAGATGGTTGCAACACTGGGAAGAGCACCTTTTAACTTGATATTTACTGTGAGAGATCACCCTACTAATTGACTACTGCACAGTTAAAGGGTGCAAAAAACAAAGGGATAAACATCTCAGGCAATTCATAAAATCATTATATGGTATAGCCTTCGACGCTGGGAACGTCTCCGTGGTCCTCCGAGGTCTTCATGAAAATTTCTCCGAAAATGCCGTCGTGGCGACAATTTTGAAAACTGCCGCCGTGGCAAAAAAATCTCCTACGCCCGGTGAAGCTCCGGGGTCCTCCGTGTAATGTCCGTAAAAAAAATAATGAGGTTGACACGCAGGTCATTAAAAAGACAAGCCCTTGGCTCCAGCCATCATGCTGTACTGTGATGCACAGGTCACTTAACATTACAACATATAACCATCTCATACATAAACTCATTATCATGACGAAGGCTATACCACATCATACATAACCAAGTTAGAGTTCCTCTAATCGGTTGACAAATTTTAATTACATGGCTTCTAGGGTTTCCAGATAACACTAGCTACCTACGTCCACCATCAAGGCAATAATTCTTGTCTCTAGATTAACTTTCGGGGTGTGTAAGGAAGAGACTTTAATTAAAAATCTCTAGCCCCATGCTAAACTTCGTCAATACGCATGACCCCCTAGAAGACCGCTCATCTTCATTTCCCTTTCATGTTTGCGACAGTTCACTATTATTGACTATGATGAAGCCCAAAGAAATGTTAGCAGATCATCGACAACTAGAGTTGATCGATTGTCAGAACTTTGTGCAAAGCTACATCATGCTGTCAATGAACTGAACTGAAGTAACACTTGAGGGAAGCATTGCAAGATCATCAAACACTCACATCCACATGTGATCTAGATCGAAACCTACATCTACTCATAGAACTGCTCATGATGCCACTGTTGGGAAACATAGTAGAAAACAAAAAGAATTAATTTGTCATATGATCATCAAGGAACAATATGAAGATGCATTAACGGTTCGAATTCGATCGCTACCGACTCCGAGTTGCAGCGGAAGAAGGCGAGCCGGTGCAGATCATACTTGGAGTCCCTCAAAACGTAGATGAATGATCCTGCTAACCGTCGATGAACAGTCCCTTGAAGGAATACCGAAAGCACGACCTCTCTACGAGTTGCAAGAGTACGGTCTTCATGATCCGGCAGTGCTTCGCCATCCAGAGATAATCGTCATCGGAGAATTAGAGAGAGGAGATTAGAACCACACTGGGCTTCTAATTATGAGGATTAGAGGATCTAGGTCTAGCTCTAATTGATCAACTAAGACCAACTAGAACTAGAACTAGAGAACCAGAGGAGGCTACAAAACTTGTGTAGTCAAAAGTGCCCAAAACCTCTAGTATATATATAGGTTGGAGGAGGAGAGGGGCACCACAAGGGGAGGGAAAGTCTGTTGGAAATTCGCCCTCATGATCGATCACATCAAAGTGCACAAACACACGCGCACAAAAGACTAATAGCCAAGGGTGCGTCTCGCACCCTCTAATTCCTCTCTTTATTGCTTTTCTTCTTTTTCTCAATACAAAGTATACCTGGCTGGTGTATATATATATACACGCAGCCCCCACCAGCCCATACAGGTCCTAGTCGAATCATACTCACCTATTAACCGACTTGTACACAAATTCCTAATCCTAGTACTACTCCTACCAACGCAGCTAGATATCTAGGCACAAGTCCTAGCCGGACTCAACTTAGTATTTTTCCTAATCTAATTATACGGCCACCTTGATCACATCCTAGTACTAATCCTAACGGGACTAGCACTAGAACCTCCTACATGTACAACTAACTTAGCACTTGACCAACTTCAGTTTGGATTACTCCAACATTCACCCCCTAATCCAAACATCTGACTCTTTACACGAATGAGACACGCAGACGACCACCTGTTCATCTTGTCATGTTGGCTGCCTCCGGTGATGCAACTTACTGGACTGCAACTTCTCTCTTCTTCAACGATGGCCGCCACTTCATCAACATCTTTTCTTTTTCATGCCGACTTGCAGACTGGAGCCAAAGATTACCCGGACTACTAGCCACACTGCCACATCTTAGCGTGCTACATGCAGACTAAATGCATAGCCTCATGCAGGAACTCAACTTAACTGGTGCGCGTCCATCTTCACGTTGATCTTCATCTTCTCGTTGGTTGCTTGTGCATGGGGAGACACATCTTTTCACCCGCCACATCTTCACTTTCTTGTTGTCGTTGGTGGCACAACTTACCAAATGACGCTCCTTGTCCGACGGCATCAGAACTCGCCATATACGTGCAACTCAACTTCACCATATATGAACTCGCCGGAACTCCTTGATCACGAACGGAAATGCAAGGCACAATTTCCTTTTTCCATCTGCTCTCACTTTCAATTTTCCTCCGCCAGTAACGCATCTCAACTGCAGTAGAAGACACACACACCTGATCTCTTGGATGCACCTTACAAGAAATCATGTGCACACCTTGACGACGGCTCGCAAATTTGTCGTCTCCACTTTGCTCCTCCTGCGATGATCTCGATGATTTCATCGATGTCACAACTTTCGCACCTCCATAAACATCAACGATCACCAACGCCTTATCGACGATAGTGTGTCGCCCTCCTCCAGGTCATTGCGTCGATCGACAATCACCCGCTGCCTCACTTGCGGCAGCAATCTCACTGCCTTCTCGTCATCGCTCTGCCAAATGACTACCACTCGACCCTCCTCGTCGCCTCTCGAATGACTATTGACTGCTCCTCCTCATCGTTGCACCACCCAGCGACTATATCGCCCGCTCCCCCTCGTCATTGTACCACCCAATGACTATATGGCCCGCCCCAAGGTGCTAGTAGGTCGCCACCCCGAGGCAAGCGCAGCTTCACTCGAACCTTGCTCTAGATACCAATTGTTGGAAATTCTCCCTCAGGATCGATCACATCAAACTGCATGAACACACATGCACAAAAAACTGATAGCCAAGGGTGCGTCTCGCACCCTCTAATTCCTCTCTTTATTGCTTTTCTCCTTTTTCTGAGTACAAAGTATACCCGGCTGGTGTATGTATATATGCAGCCCCCAGCAGCCGATACAGGTCCTAGTCGAATCAGACTCACCTATTAACCGACTTGTACTACAAATTCCTAATCCTAGTACTACTCCTACCAACGCATCTAGATAGCTAGGCACAAGTCCTAGCCGAACTCAACTTAGTATTTTTTCTAATCTAATTATACGGCCACCTTGATCACATGCTA
Source organism: Thinopyrum elongatum (assembly GCA_011799875.1). Classification (NCBI taxonomy): domain Eukaryota; kingdom Viridiplantae; phylum Streptophyta; class Magnoliopsida; order Poales; family Poaceae; genus Thinopyrum; species Thinopyrum elongatum. The sequence goes on from CM022298.1 coordinate 199,210,861, forward strand.
GTACTAATCCTAACAGGACTAGCACTAGAACCTCCTACGTGTATAACTAACTTAGAACTTGACCAACTTCAGTTTGGATTACTCCAACAAAGTCCCCCCCTGGCCGGCCAAGAGGAGGGGGTTTCCCCATCTAATTCCGCCTCCCCACTCTCCTTTCCTGGGGAGAGGGGCGCCACATATATTGGGCCCTTGTGGCCCAATTCTCCTTCCACCACTTGGCCTTTTAAGGCCCGTTGATATTAAATTAAGTTTAAAAGCCTCCTAACATTTATTAGAGCCTTTTATTATTAATTTAACATCACCAGAAATATTTTGCACCTATATATGATTTATCAGAAATACCCTGTATTGGGTGATAAACTCCGAAACCCTTCCTGTGACCTCGAAACGCTTCCGGTTCCTCTCGAAGCTATTTTGAATATTAGTGAAACTATTTCACAAATATATTCTCATTATTCCCATCCTACGAACACTCAGTAGATCATGATTACCTTAAGCTTGTGACCCTATAGGTTCGATAAAACACAAACGTGAACAAAACCCCTTTCGTTCAATGACCGATAGCGGAACCGTGGACGTCCACATCGATCCCTATGAGTACACGAATGACCTTCGAGTGAACCTTTGGTTATCATGTGATATTCCCTTTGCTTCGCGATACTTTACAAAACCCGAGGTGAGATGTAGCGGTATCCTCTTGAGTCATACACATGCTCACTATATCGGTCACCGGTTTTGTTCTTCTTTCTCGTTGACATGTTCCGGCATCCCCGTGACATAGTCACCTGTGTATGGTCATACGATAATGGATGCCATCACATTGAAACATCCCTAAGAATATCTCTCCATTGTTGGAGGAGCAAATTCCACTCTTGAGCTATCTAGTCCCTTGTCAAACTTTCTGATGAACCTATAAGTTGTCGTTATGATCACCGTGTTATAGATGACGTTTGAGAAACCCCGAAGTTCATCATACGGTAATAAGTGGCTATGATACTCTCATGGTCGAAGGAACTAATTCATATGTTAACACTCCGTGTTATAACAATTGACTTTTGACGATTACATCTAAAAGTACAACAAACAAGACTTTGGTCGATTCAATACGGTCGTTATTCTAACGTCACATTCTCAAAGTTGTTTCAGGACCATCGTTACACTTAACAATATCCTAAGATTCAGAAAACATGATCACCAACAACACTTGAGCTAGTCTTAGAGGCTAGACTAGGAATCTTATTAGAGGCCCTTATCCTCATTACGCCTAGCATTTAGTGGGCTACCATTTATCATTCTACACGTGCATATGAGTTTTCCACTGAATCGCATATTCCAGGATCATAGCAGTTATAGCATAGAATATAAACTCTTAATTATGAATATGGAAATATAATAATACAATATTATTGCCTATAGGGCATATTTCCAACAAAAAAGGCTTTCACACCCCGCTTTATATACAAAGCAAACCGCCATGAGCCAAACAAGATCACACATGATACAAACGCGCACACACACAGACACGAACAAAGTCTCACAAATAAGGTTTGGTTGAGGGTACCAGCTAAAAAAGCCGTATGTAGAATGTAGCTCAATATACTAATCGTATTCCGGAGGCGGTGGCAGCAGGGGCGGCGACAGGCGGAATGCCAAGGTCCGGAGTCCAACAGTGATAGCGTCGATGGCGCCGTGGTCGGGGGTGCGGCTAAGCGGCTTCCAAAGCTGGAAGAAGCCACATAATTTGGAAATAGCATCAGTCAGTCTTCTAAGTGGAGCGCGCTCAATGACTAGTTTATTACAAATCACGCAAAGCGTCTAGGGTAGAGCCCCAATGAGAAGCCACCTAATGTGGCGAGTCCCCATTGTGGAAGCAAGCAATTCCTCGAATAGGTCCGGGAAGTACGAGTGGCACCAAGCCCCACCAAGAACTTCAAGGAAGCAACTCCAGAGGAATTGAACTGACACACACGAGAAGAAGATGTGGTTAGAATCCTCATCCTTGTCGCAAAGGGGCACATGCCATCCCCAGGGCCATTATATTTGAGCACCTCCACCCCTGAGGGTACTCGATCGCGGATCCATTGCCACAAGAAGATCCAGATTTTAAGTGGAACCTTGATCGACCGGAGCTAGCAAAGAGGATCCGATCCAGGCATGACCGTAATGGCACAATATAGCGACTTCGTAGAGAACTGGCCGCTACTTTATAGGCGCCAAGACATCGAGTCCGGCTCAAGGGTCAGCGTGTTTAGAGCCAAACACTCTAGGAGTTCGTCCCACGCCTCCACCTCCAGAGGCCTGAAAACAAACCCGAAAGCGAGGCTCCCAAGATCCATGAATATGGGGCACTACGCAAATGGAGAAGAGGCTAGGGAAGCAGGCAATGAAAGGTTGGGGGCCATCCCAACGATCAAATCATAACAGGGTTGATGATCTAGACCCTACCAAGATCGAGGACCCGATCTGCAGGACCAGGAGTAGCTGGATGATGGATTGCCAGAATTGCGATCCTCCCGACCATTGGTAGAAGGCCAACGGTTGGCTCTGAAGATATTTAGCCCAGATGATATCCAACCATAGTCCAACATCATTATTATAAATATGCCAAAGCCATTTGGTAAGCAGAGCGATGTTCATACGTTTGGAGGATATAATACCAAGGCCACCTTGGTCCTTGGGCTACATATTTCCGTCCGCCACACCATATGGTTTCTTTGCTTATCGCTATCACCAGCCCAAAAGAATTTGGATTGGAATTTAGTGATCTCGTGATGGAGGGTTTCATGGAGACTATAGAAGCTCATGGTAAATATGACGAGACTCGACAAGGACGAATTAATCAGCACAGTCCGAGCCACCTTGGAGAGCCACCTGCCTTGCCAAGGCTCGACCATGTGTTGGATCTTGGTCACCGTCGGTCGAAGATCCAAGGCTGGGAGGCTAGAGTCACTAATGGGAATCCTGGCATAAGATGTGCGGAAGGATCCCAGCTGGCAGTTTAGACGATCATCAATACTTATCCGCTCGTCATCAGGATAGCCTAGCACCATGACTTCACTCTTAGTTAAGTTGATGGTGAGCCCTGGTGTCTACTATGCAACTTTATTCTTGTAGACTTTGTTGGGCCTCCAAGCGCAAAGTTTTGTAGGACAGTAGCAAATTTCCCTCAAGTGGATAACCCAAGGTTTATCAATCCATGGGAGGTGTAGGATGAAGATTGTTCACTCTCAAACAATCTTGCAACCAAATACAAGAAGTCTCTTGTGTCCCCAACACACCCAGTTCAATTGTCAGTTGTATAGGTGCACTAGTTCGGGGAAGAGATGATGATAGATGTGTAATATGGGTGGTAGAAATAGCTTTTTATAATCGGAATAATTAAAAACAGGAAGGTAGCAAGTAACAAAAAGCGAGCAAAATGGTGTCTCAATGCTTAGAAACAAGGCCTAGAGTTCATACTTTCACTAGTGCAATCTCTCAACATTACTAACATAATTTAATCATGCGATAACCCCTCAAGGCACGACAAAGAATCACTTCAAAGTCTCTATTCCTATCGGAGAATGTATGATGAAATCGTGTAGGTAGTAAACCACATCAAAGTTGTGTTTCCAATCAATCTTATGAACCACCCCAAAGTGTCAAGAATAGTCTAGAGATCGTACTATGACAACACCATATGATACACATCAATCAACTCTAATGTCACCTAGATACTCCAATGTCACCATGAGTATCCGCGAGTGAGACATGCATCAAGTGATCTCAAATCCAAAAAATTAGTCCGACATAAAGAAACCTCAAAGAGCAAGACTCAACTCACCTCAGAAATAAGAGAGGGAGGTGAACATCATGTGATCAAATTATATTCATAAAGCTCATGATACATCAAGATCGTGTCATATCAAGAACACAATAGAGAGAGATCAAACACATAGCTACTGGTACAAACCCTCAGCCCCGAGGATGAACTACTCACTCATCACCATGGAGGCAACAAGGATGATGAAGATGGCCTCCTTGAAGGCTTCCCCCTCCGGCAGGGTGCCGAGAAAGGCCTGCAGATGGGATCACTTCGTAACAGAGGTTTGCGGTGGCGAAGTAAAAGTTCTAGGTTTCTTTCTGGGGGTTTGTCAATTTATAGGATTTCCAGCGTTGGAGTCACGCCAAAAGGAGTTACAAGGGACCCACAAGCTCATATGGTGCTCCTACCCCTCAGACCATGCCATGTGAACTTGTGGACACGTCGTGGGTCTTCTGGTCGTTCCCTGAAGCTTCGTGGGTCTCTTATGTTCCAAAAAATCATCAAAAACTTTTCTCGTGTTTGGACTTCGTTTGGTATGGTTTTTCTGTAAAACCAAAAAGAAGTGGAAAACAGCAACTGGCTCGGGGCACTAGTTCAATATGTTAGTCCATAAAAATAATATAAAATTGCACCAAAACCATATAGAACTCATGTAAATATAGCATGAATACTTCATAAATTATAGATATGTTGGAGAGTTATCAAGCCCCGACATCTGCTGGAAGCAAAGCAACAAAAACTTGAGGTTCACAATATCAAGTTCAGAGCCCTCGACCATGATGATCGTGTCGTCAGCATATTGGAGCAGGGAGACCCCACCACCAGGGATGAGTTGGGGGATGATGTATTGAGGATGGTAGCTAGGGCGTCAACCACCATGTTAAACAGAAAGGGGGAGAAGGGATCTCCCTGATGGACCCTACAGAAGGTGGGCAAGAAGGGTCCTGCTTCGCCATTGATGTTGACAACCGTGTGGCCACTGGACACCAATTGCATGACCCTAGTCACCCACCGGTCATCAAACCCTTTGTGGAGCAGGACCTCCCGAAGGAAGGTGTGACACCCCAAGTTTTGGCCCTTTTCTTTTCTTTTGGATTCCTATGGATTTTGGTTAGGATTTCTTTTGGATTGGATCTATGGACTTAAAACTTGGGAAGACCCTCTTTCCTTCTCCTCTCAAGTGAATCATCATTCTCTTCCCAAGATCATGACATTCCATCCTAGCCCAACGAAACATTCCATTTCAATAAAATATTCCTTTTTCTATGTCGGTGCAACAAACCCTGGGTCTGTTGCCCTGACTGTGCACAGGCACGAGAACAAGATTACAACACCAAGGCCATGTCAAGATACAAGAGACCAAGATCTTCGAAGAACCAGCAGGCAGATTAAGAAGGCCAAGACCAAGACAGAGAAGCAAGACACCACCAGGAGAAAAGCCTCCCTTGCCGGGAAGGCGGACATGGCAAGGACAAGGGCTCCCCCGGAAGAAAGCATTCAAGACGTCCCGGCAGGGCCTGCCAGGATTCACGAGGGCAAAGACACCTCACCAAGCCATCTCACCACGACCCACGTCGTTGATCAATGTGGTGTCAAGCCGCAAAGTGACTAAGTGGCAGCCATTCGCCACATGGCAGCCTCTTTTTACAGGAAATACCTACAGATGACACCCGTCCTGCGACGTGCCAAGCAAATAGGCATGGAGCTGGCAAGACGAGCCCGGCAAGGCTTGCCGGGCGAGCAACGATGTGACGTTGAGCGGTGCATTTAATGCACTCTGTCAGCCTGCAGAATTAGGTATGATAGCACTGTTTGCTATCTTATCAGTGCATAATGACTATTTTGCCACTGTGGTGACCCCTTAACCTATAAAAGGAGGCCCATGGCAACCGTAGCAAGGGTTGGAAAGTTGAACACCGCCACGCTCGTACGCGCGTAGTCACTGCCTCCCCAGGGCGAGCCTGCCGGGCAAGTGTACTACACTCCACCACCACTTTTCCACCATCAATCCACCAAAGCAGGAGTAGGGTTTTATGCCTCGCGGCGGCCTGAACCTGGGTAAAATTGCCCGTGTGATCTTTGTCGTGCTGCCCCACGTTCTTCTGCTCTTTGTGCAACGCGACATCCCCCCTGCCGAACCAGCAAGGGGCCCCTTGGCCCCATAGGTGGCCGTGGTTTCCCGCGACATCTTTGGCGCGCCAGGTAGGGGGATCGCTTGTGCCAACCTGAAAGCGTGTGCAGCGCATCATCTTCATCACCATCTTCGTCTTCGATGGCGCCGTCGGCAATGGCGCCCAAGAAGAAGCCCGGTGCTGCTGCTCACCCATCCACCTCGAAGGCGCCGTCGCCCGCAGCCACCAATGCTGCGGGGGACGCGGAGGCGCACGAGAGTGTGGACGCCGCTAGGGCTGTGGTCGGGGCAGGTGGCACCATCACCACTTCCCCTGCGGTCGAAGCAGGAGCAGGAGACGCCGGAGGAGAGCAACATCAGCAACACCCCGATGGCCACGCTCGACGAGGTACGGGTGAAGGGGCTACTCCATCCACACTCCTTCCCCTCGCCGACGGGCATAGCCGCAGCAATGGCACTCGGTCCGTGGCGAATCGCCGCCCTCCGGCCGCCCCCAGCACAGGGGCGGCCGCAGTGTGTGCCCCTCCCCCGGGACGAGTCGACCAGGCTGCTGCGCCTAGTGGAGCTGCTGACCCTCAAGCGCCATCACCGCACCACCATGCCATCCAGGTGGCCGCCCCACAGCAGCGCGGACGTGATACTGTCGCTGCTGGCCCCGTTAGGAGCCGAGCGACGGCGCGATCTGTGTCATCATCGCCCATACCAAGTACTACTACGGAGGCCATGGCGCGGGCTCAACTGCTGCTGAGGTTTCCACCAGCAACCGAGCAGATGGATGAATGGCGTGCCACCATCCAGAGCCTGCTCGGCTTCGCCGAGGCTGGGGGCTCACAGCAAGCTGGCCCGCCATGGCCTCCCCAAGCGACGACAACGGCCCGTGCTGCTGGTCGTACGGAAGGGGCCACCCCCATGGTACAATCCCCGACACGGCAGCTAGCGCGGGCGCAGCGGAATCAAGAACCTGAAGGCGTCTCGACGGCCTCTTCTGACCCTCGAGCGCGTCCAGGCCGGCAGCGTGCCCCGGAGGACAGGCAGAGGGGAGACGCGCGCATTGTGGTTAAGCGACGCCGCGACACCCACCGCCGGCCCAATGGGTGTGACGGTCCCGACGTCGACGAGCCTGCACTCGATACTGGCGGGTACCTACCTTTCGAGGTTGGGTGCCCTGCCTTTACTCGTGAGCTGCGGTGAGTCCGTTGGCCATCCGTCTGCACGTTCAAGCCAGAGATACCCGAGAAGTACGATGGGAGGCTGAACCTGGCAGAGTTTCTGAGCATCTACACCATCGTTGTTCAAGCTGCCGGGGGAAGAGATGAGAAGGTATTCACCAACTACTTCCCTTTGGCTCTCAAGTCCAATGTGAGGTCTTGGCTGATGCACCTGCCAGAGAACTCCATTTCGTCATGGGCTGATTTGTGCCATGAGTTCATTGGCGCCTTCACTGGCAGCCATCAAGAACCAGGTCGGCCCAGCGATCTGCAGCTTCTTCAGCAGAAAGGAGAGACTCTCCGGAAGTATTTGTAGAGATTTAGCAGAGTCCACAGAAACATCCCAAATATCCATCCAACAGCTGTGATAGCCGCCTTCCAGTCCAATGTGCGCAACCGGAAGATTCGTTCCAAGATGAATGTACGGTTGCCCAAGACTGTGAAGGAACTTTACGCCTTGGTGGATAAGTGTGCTCGGATGGAGGAGGGAAGAAAACTGCCCGGAGAGGAGGATTGCATTAATGTTGATTCAGAGGATGATGACGAGTCCACCAGTCAGAAGAAGAACAAGAAGCGCAATAAGAAGCACAAGGATAAGACGGTAATGTCTGTTGAAGGGTCAGGTATCCCTAGTACCGGCAAGAAGGTTAAGGCCGAAACCCCCAGCAAGGAAGCTGCCATGTGCTCTGACTGCCAGGAGGCCGCGGCAGCTGAAAAGGCCGGGAAAGGTGATGGACCGTACTACAAGATCCATCGGACCAAGGGCCATGACCTTCAAGAGTGTTATCAGGTTGAGCAGCTTGTCAAGAGACAGAAAGCAGAATATGAGAAGCGTGACAAGGAAAAGGGACAGGATGTTGCTGGCGGTAAGGGTCGTGGCGGTGAAGTAAATCGCCCCGGCAGACCTCTTCGGAACAAAGGAAAACCCGCCAGGGATCGAGAGAAGGAAGCCTGCGGTGATGAGAGTGATGAAGGGGATGAAGAGGAAACCAGTGAGCAGGAGTTCCAGAAGGCCACTGACGCCCTGTGCATTGATGGGGGTGCGTCCCTACACGCCTCTCACCGCCAACTCAAGTGGTGGGCGCGTGAGGTTAATGCTGTGGAACCAGCGCCAGGGGCCCGGCAACCACTCAAATGGTCACGCACACCCATCATTTTTGACGAAGAGGATCATCCTGACCGCACCACCGTGGTAGGATGTTTGCCGTTGTTGGTCTCTCCAACAATCCGCAACCTCAAGGTCACGAAGATGTTGGTGGACGGCGGGGCCGGGTTGAATCTGATTTCCCCAAAGGTTATCAGCAAGCTTCAGATAGCAGAGGATGAGTTAAAAGTCACCGGCACGTTTCAAGGAGTTAATCTTGGCAGGAGTCATCCTAAGGGAAAGATCACGTTGCCTGTGACGTTTGGGGGAGAGCTGAACTACCGGACTGAAAAGATTGTGTTTGATGTGGTTGATCTCCCCTTACCGTACAATGGAATCCTTGGACGCCCAGCCCTGGCTAAGTTCATGGCGGCATCCCACTATGCCTACAACATCTTGAAGATGCCAGGGCTAGTTGGAGTCATTTCCGTCCCATCAGATGAGAAAGACGCAATCATTTGTGTGGACAAGATGTATCGGGAGGCAGTCGCGGCAGAGGCAGCAGCAGCGGCAGTTCCCGCCAAGGAGAACAGAGGGAAGAAGAAGGATAGTAAGGGCTCCAGCAAGGAATTCGGGAAGCGCGCCTCTTCGGAGTGCGCTGCGCCTGTTGATGACTTGCTGAAGAGTTCCAACAGCAAGAGATCCAAGGTTGCTGCTCCACAAGTGAAGAAGGTCCTGGCAGGGCTGGCTGGCGTTGATGGTACTTTCACCATCAGCGCCACCCTCGATGACAAATAGGAAAGCGCGCTCGTTGCCTTCCTGCGGGTGAATATCGATGTGTTTGCCTGGCAACCATTTGATATCCCCGGTGTTCCCAGGGAGGTAATCGAGCACCACCTTGCTGTCTGCCCACATGCCCGACCTGTCAAGCAGAAAGTCTGGAAGCAGGCCTTGGAGAGGCAGCAGTTCATTACAGAGGAGATCAAGAAACTTGAGGCAGCTGGTTTGGTCAGAGGAGTGCTGCATCCAACGTGGTTAGCAAATCGTGGTTGTCCGGAAGGCCAATGGGAAATGGAGACTTTGCATAGACTTCATAGATCTCAACAAGGCTTGCCCGAAAGACCCATTTCCCTTGCCGCGCATCGACCAGATCATGGACTCCACTTCAGGCTGCGATTTGCTCTCCTTTTTGGATGCATATTTTGGGTATCATCAAATCTTCATGTCCAAGGAAGACGAAGAGAAGACCTCGTTCATCACCCCGTGTGGTACGTACTATTTTATCCACATGCCTTTCGGATTAAAGAGTGCCAGGTCTACTTTTGCAAGGGCAGTCCAGATTGGTTTTGGGCCCCAGCTGCATAGAAACATTGAGGCTTATATGGATGATATTGTGGTCAAAACCAAGGACAGATCAACCCTTATCCAGGATTTGGAGGAGACATTTGCCAATTTGCGCAAGATCAACTTGAAGCTCAACCCGGAGAAGTGTGTATTTGGTGTTCCCTCCGGCAAGCTGCTCGGGTACTTTGTATCCCATCGGGGGATCGAAGCCAACCCCGATAAGATCCAAGCCATCGAACAGATCCAAGCACCAAAGACGGTCAAAGATGTAAGGCGTCTGACAGGGTGCGTTGCCGCGCTAAGCAGATTCATTTCCAAGTCTACTGAGCGCGCCTTGCCGTTCTTCAAAATCTTGAAGAAGGCAGGGCCCATGAAGTGGACTCCAGAAGCAGATGTGGCTTTGCAAGAGTTGAAGGCCTACCTATCTTCTGTGCCCACCTTGGTTGCTCCCAAACCACAAGAGCCGTTGTTGTTATACTTGGCGGCAACCAATCAAGTGGTTAGTGCAGCCTTGGTGGCGCAACGGGAAGTGGATGAAACAGAGAGTGAGCAAAGACCGGCAGAGTCAGATAGGGATCAGGACAGAGATAAGCACGTCAGCGAAGACAACCCCAAGGACACGGCAAGGAAGAAAGTGGTGCAACGCCCAGTGTACTTTGTCAGTTCCCTGCTACAGGGGGCTAGATCGAGGTACTCTGGCGTGCAAAAGTTGATCTTTGGCCTCATCATGGCCTCAAGGAAACTGCGCCACTACTTCCAAGCCCATGAGATCACGGTTGTCACTCGCTTCCCGTTGCAAAGGATACTCCGGAACCCTGAGGCTACTGGCAGAATAGTGGAGTGGGCTTTGGAGTTATCCAGTTTTGGTTTGAAATTTGAGAGCACATCAACAATCCAGAGCAGGGCATTGGCAGAGTTTATTGCAGAATGGATGCCAATCCCTGACGAGGAAGTGCCAGAAACAGTTATCCCCGGCAAAGAGGCGCCCCAAGAATGGATTATGTATTTTGATGGCGCTTTTTCCCTACAAGGTGCAGGGGCTGGTGTGCTTCTCGTCGCTCCCTCCGGGGAACACTTGAAGTACGTTGTCCAGATGCATTTTTCCCGGGAAGAGGCAACCAACAATACAGCAGAGTATGAAGGGCTCCTTGCCGAGCTCAGGATTGCCGCAGAATTGGGAATCAAGAAGCTGATCATTCGAGGAGACTCACAGCTTGTGGTGAGACAAGTCAACAAGGATTACCAAAGTCCATTGATGGAGGCATACGTTGAGGAAGTGATAAGATTGGAGGAGCGCTTTGACGGGTTGCAAACAGAGCACGTACCTTGTGCGGAAAACATCATAGCTGATCACCTGTCAAAGTGTGCTGCCCAAAAGCTTCCTGTGGAACCAGGAACTTTTGTTCTCCATCTTACTCAGCCCTCCGTATCCCCAGCAACAATGGCCCGAAAAAGGAGAAAGCTGGACTCCGGTAAGCCTCTCCTGGTAGAGCCATCCGCTCCTGGCAGGGACCCTGCCAGGAACAACTCCTCACAACCTGCCGGACCGCACCCTCCAGCCGGACCCATGGTCCCTGCGAACGAGGAATGTGCCCCCGCAGTTGAGGAGGTGCCGCTATTCCTTGTTGCCGAGCCCCAGGCTCCAACTTGGGCAAGGCACATAGTCCACTTTCTCCAAACCGGAGAACTCCCCAATGACCAAGATAAGGCTGAAAGAGTAGCTCGGAGGGCCAGTATGTACCAGTTTGTCGATGACACTCTGTACAGAAGGAGGCCCAATGGTGTGAAATTGAAGTGCATCTGCCGGGAAGAAGGGAAGGAACTGTTGGCTGAGATACACAAAGGCATGTGCGGCTCCCACATTGGATCAAGGGCGCTGGTTGGGAAAGCATTCCGGCAAGGATTCTATTGGCCCACAGCCCTCCAAGATGCGATTGAGCTAGTCACCAAATGTGAAGCCTGTCAGTTCCATTCCAAGAAAATCCACTTGCCTGCCCAAGCTCTTCAGACAGTCCCTTTATCATGGCCATTTTCGGTCTGGGGGCTCGATATCCTCGGCCCTTTCCCCCGAGCGATCGGGGGCTTTGAATTCTTGTTCGTTGCAATCGACAAGTTTACAAAGTGGCCGGAAGTTGCTGCTGTGAGAGAGGTGACTCCTCAATTAGCTATCAAGTTCTTGAAAGATTTGATGTACCATTTTGGAATCCTGGCAAGGATCATTACCGACAACGGCACCCAATTCACGAGTCGCGCCTTCATGCAATATGTTCATGCCCTCGGAAGCAAGATCTCATTTGCTTCTGTCGCACATCCCAGAAGCAACGAGCAAGCTGAGAGGGCGAACGCTGAAGTGCTGCGGGGACTCAAAACAAGAACCTTTGATATGCTGCAGAAGCACGACAGGCGGTGGATCGATGAGCTGCCGGTAGTTCTATGGTCCCTCAGAACGACACCAAATCGAGCTACTGGGCAGACTCCTTTTTCCCTGGTCTATGGGGCGGAAGCAGTTATCCCCACGGAACTCATTTACGGGTCGCCTCGAGTGATTGCCTACGATGAAGTAGCACAAGATCAGCACCGGCGTGACGACGCTGTGCTACTCGAGGAGAACCGTCTCTGGGCTGCTACGCGTGTTGCACGCTATCAGCAAGCCCTGCATTGCTATCATAGCCGCAGGGTTCATGCCCGGTGTTTTGAGGAAGGCGACCTTGTCCTTAGGCGCGTTCAGTTCGCCAAAGGTACAAACAAGTTGACGCCGAAGTGGGAAGGCCCTTACCGGGTAGTACGAGTCACCAGACCTGGCGCAGTCCGTCTGGAGACCGGAGATGGCATTCAATTGCAAAACTCATGGAATATTGAGCATCTCCGCAAGTTCTACCCGTAGCCCGACAGCCACCCTTTTGTACAGGCCTTGCCTCAGTTGCATGTAACCCCTTGTACAAAACCAGACGATGACCCTGAGCACCAGAGAAATAAAAGAAGCGCTGGGGGCCCCCGACCAAGTTGCATGCATGCATAAGCATTCCAAGAGCATTTGCATAAACATTTCATGAGCATTTGCATATGCATATAGAAAGAATTCCAATGCTTACAAGATGAGGCGACTTTATTTTGAGACAAGGGATATGGAATCCATTTCCAAAAACAAGCACCAAACGCTCCAGCGCAGGGCAGCTGGAGTGGATGATGCTATGCAGTGAGGCCACCGACAGATCAACCAACATAAGCACAAGTTTTTTCAGCAATGGGAGTCAAAGCATTTGTACTAGATTGTCAGCTAGATGTCACCGGGTCAAGGTAGCGGTGTGGAGAGAGGAGGATAACCATGAGATGGGCATCGGTGGTGAGGGCACAGATGCAGCGATTGGTGGTAACCTATCGCTGTAGTAATGGTAGAACTCAAGCTGCTGGAGTTTTTTGAATTGACGGGATGTCAGCCAGGCGGCCACCGTGCAGGGTATGTCCAGCAGGTAGCATGCCAGGATGCAGATGCGTTGAACGGAGCCCTAGTTGGAGGAGATGATGGCTCCAGGGAGTTCAGAATCATCATCGACAGATAGCTGACAACCGTCGAGATTAAGAGGCGCGGCGCGCCACTGAGTGTGCCACCGAGATGCGAGGACTTGTGTGCGGCAGCCATCCTTGGTGGGGAGAAGGGAGATGTTCTCCTCAAGGATGGTGTCTGGGAGATCGCTCCACCGGAGATTCTACGGGTTCCTCAGATCCAGGGGGTGTGGCCGCTTATGGCCGCACTGCCGGGTGCAAGATCTACAACCGGTGGCACCGCTGGCCGGAGCCTCATCTGTGTACATACCAATCTGGAAAAAATGGCAGAAACATACATGTAGGACATTCAAAATCAATTCTCAAGATCTGAAAGAAAAAAAAGGCACAAACATATATACAGGACATTCAAAATCAATTCTCAAGATCTGGCCTCGAATTATTAGTACGCACGCTAACCCTAGTCGGATTATTAGCAAAAATCATTTGTACAGAACAAACAATTAATCACTAACCCTATACGGATACCATTCAAACAATCAATACACTGCATGCATCTAATGGATCTTAATTACTCTGATTTCATGGACTGAGAGAACATAACCATATGATTTGTATTCCAAAAAAATTAGAGGAGGGGGGGAGTAACCAGAGAAAACACATGACATGTTTGCCGCACAAATGGGTATAGATGACTAACCGGTTTTCCGTTGGAGTCGCAGTCATTGCCGGAGTTGCTGTGGACCTCTGGCTCCGGCTGGGAGGGGGGGCACGACGGCACCGACGAAGTCAAGGTCGTGCTACTGCCTGCGCGAGAGCTCGTCGGTGGCAACGGCAGCCTCTGTGCCCAGCTTCACGCGTTGCGCGGGTGTTTCACCAGCCCTGGCGTCGCCACTCCCTCCGATGGTGCTCTTCGGCGGCATCCTCATACACTTCAGACGGCGGTGACCACTGTGGACCGTGGATGCGGCCGCCTATTATGGCCAGCGGCTCGGGCGCGCCATTAATATGGAGAAGTGGGAGCGAGGCGGGCGGCGGTCGAAGGCTGTCTCGCCTCCCGGTGAGCCTACGCGACGGACTTCTGGCATGCCTACCATCATTTAACACAGCTACTCGCACGCCTCCCGGTGACACTGCGCAGCGAAAATGCCTCCCGTCAATTCACACACCTGCACGCACGTCCTCCTGGTCTGCCTGCGCGGCGGACTGCTCGCATGCGTCCCGTCAACTCATGCCTGCTCGCATGGCACACGGGGCGCATGGCGGCACGTATATTTTTTTTCTTTTTTGATGATTAATTCTGCCGCTTTATTGCTTAACCGAAGCATGGCACGTATACATTGTTGGTCTAACGCACACACTCTGAATAAATAATCCATATGTGATATTAGTTGCCAATTATTAACAATCTTCCGTTTGTAAGAATATTATATCAAAACTTGTCTCAAATTTGACGAAAAAATACAATATCACAGTCTACTGGTGTCCATATGACACCACGATAAGTTTCATGAATTTCAACTAAGTTTTGGATTTACTGGATTTTAAAAATCAATATTCTCAATGTTTTGAATTCTCTTGCACGGGGAAACATGCGTCCAGAGACACACATATGATTTTGCAATCCATTTTGGTGCACATGTAGCTCAAATTTGATTTTTGCACATTAAATTCCTAGGAAATCAATCAATGTATAAAAACGATCGAATGATCTATGTTTTTTTTTCAAATTTTAGCACGACACTCCTTTGGTCACATTGTTCACTATAGATAAAGTTTTACATGCCTCAGAGTGCCGGTGGTGGTGCGGGATGTGTGTGTTTGTGGGGTGGGTGTGGTGGGGGGGGGGGGGGGGCGGCGGGGGGAGCCGGACAGTACACTTACGGTCGTAGCCTCCGTGTGGGATATTGATCATTTTGTAAGTCATATATGCCACATCAAAGTCGTGAATTGATTATTTAAAACATTACACGGCCCTTTCATACATACATGTTCGGGCCACATGCATATATATATATATATATATATGACAAATTTTATCTACAAGCAGTGGTAGTTACCACCTAGCTATTGCCTTTCCACGTGTCCCATCGTACCACCGAACCAAATGGGTTATTGGATACTAAAAGATCCAATAACGTGCAGCAGGTAGATGTGTTAGTTAGCTGGTTAGTTAGGCAACGTGACTCGGTTCAACAACCTGCTAGCTAATTGGCCGTCAGTTGAATGGATAAGTGCTCGCTGTGAGCGTGTTCCTTGAGTTTTTTTTTAATCTTCCTTGAGAATAATTAATTAGTATTCGCATGGAGTATGGTGAAAGTCCCTGTAAAAAAAGAGTATGGTGAAATACTTCTGGGTAAATTATGGAGTATATACCTTTACGTATGGAGTATATATAGCTTGGAGTATGTAGTATATTCCCGCAAAGAAAAGGAGTATGTAGTATATATCACCCGCAAAAAAAGAGTATGTAGTATATATAAATATGATAAGAGCATGCTGGCTCTAATTTTTTGTTGGGGCAACGTGACGCTAATTTTCTGCACCCGATGGAAGAGTATGTTTACTTGGAAGGATGTACTGTATATAGACAGATTTTAGCACTTACGTAATCTCATTGCCAGTAAACATTAAAGTATGAAATTTTGTAAAGATTATGAACATAAATATGTCCGTAGCATCTGCATTTGAAAAAAATGTCCATAGCATGCGTGTTCAGCACCATGCACAAAAAGTAGTATGTATACTCCAAATTCCAAAAGGTGGTATACGCGTAGTACTTGTAGTATGGAGTATAATTTGAGATGGAGTATGTGTCATATAATTTTTTAAACAGGAGTACGTGTCACTACTTAATTCGAGGCACGTATAAAGTAAAGTATTTTCAGCAAGGGAGTATGGAGTTTATATACTTCAACTTGAAAGGAGTATGTAGTTTATATACTTCTGCTTGAAAGGAGAATGGAGAATGTCATGTATACAACAGAGTATGTTTATACAAAAAGAAAAATAAGTACTTTTATACAGCCAATGAGCCATAGTCTATGATTTACATATATTTGCTACATGCGTGATGCCATGCATCCATCACACGGACTTAACACGATTGTGGCACATCCATGCGTGAACCATGTTCTCATATGTACGTTGTTGTTGCCGCCGACGCGCCGGGGCAGTCATCTGTCGGCGATGTACTTCGACGCGCCACAGCACGTATCGGTCATGTGCATCAGCCACAGTTCATCGTTGTCTCCGCTGCAGCAGTGGAGCAGTTACGTCATTGTCGATCTTCTCGCCGCGCACGACAGGCTAGCCTTTGTGCAGGTCTTGAAACGCCGACGAACACTCGCATGCTTGGAGGAGTAACTGCGTGCAGGAAAGGAGACTCGGCGGATGGCAATGGCTGTGCAAAAGAATCAATGATTATATTGATGTACATGTGCCTAGAAATCTGGATTAAACAATCAAATCCATTGTACGCGCATGGAAATTACGGGAAGTAGTTCACGTTGCATACCTCCTTTTCCAATTTGTAATCGCTACAGCCGGTCTAGGTTTCTTGGGATAGCTTTTGATTTCAGCGCAGAGACGTGAATTCAGATTAGAAAAAGGAGAGAGAAACAGAAGATCTTTAAGATGAGATCGGTACGATCCTATTATATATGGGTCCAGTCTAGCGCCAGGAAAATCGGAAGGTTAGCGATAGCGCTCACAACCGGGTAGGAAAATATCCAATTCTTTTGTGCCCATGACCCGTTAAGAAATCTACAGATCTGATGTAATCCGACGGCAATCAAGGCAGGGGTAACTACCACCTAATGGAGAATGGATTTTCCATATATATATATATATATATATATATATATATTGGTGGTCCTATCGGACACTCCCTCATGCGGTTATCAGCGATGTGCCCATTTGTTAGCCCGCAAAGTTTTTCAGTTTCCACCGACAACGAGAGGCATTTGACCAAAGGTGGATTCATCTTGGCATGTGTGTTACGGTGTGGATCATGATGAGATTTCATATCAAAGTTCGGGCACGTGCGTACACATGAGTCCCTCCCACCAGCTCGAAGTGAGGGGGCTACGCGTCGTGAACCTTTGTGCAGTGCGTTTCTGGTTTGCGAAGCATGTGCCACATCAAAATTGTGCATTGGGTATTCAAACATCACACAACACACCTCTTTTGGGCACATGCACGCGGTGGTTGTCCTATGACACTCACTCGCGTGTGGCTCTCTCTGTGGGCCCATGAGTTCATCATCGATTAGTTGAACCTACAGCGAGAAAGAGGTTAATTTGACCAACAAGGATGGTTCTTTTTTGGTTTGTGTTACGTATATGCACGGTAGGAGTATGTGGTACATGTCAAAGAGGGGGGCAACATGTATACTATATATGTGTCATAACCTCGCTCCATGTGGGGACATTCCGGTTCCCGAGGCAGGTGCCACATAAAAGTTGTGCATTGGTATTCAAACATCATGCAACACCATGCAGGCGGTGGTTGCCCTATAGGAACTCACTCGCGTGCGACGCTTTCATCTGTGGGCCCACGAGGTTGTTCTCCATCACATTCACCCAACGAGAGAGAGGTTAATTTGACCATCAAAGAATGATTCTTTTTGGTTTGTGCTACAGCAGGAGTATATATATACCACACGTCGAATGGGGGGGGGGGTAGCACATACCACGCATCATGAACCTCGCTCTTTATGGGGACTTTTCGGTTTCCGAGGTATATAGGTGCCACATCAGAGTTGTGCATTGCGTATTCAAACATCACACAAACACCTCTTTGGGCCACATGCGGACGGTGGTTGTCCTATATAGGACGCTCACTCGCGTGCGACGTACGCTTCGCTCCTGTGGGCCCGTGAGGTCGTCACCCATCACTTTGACCCAACGAGAGAGGTATAGTTTGACGAACAAGGAGGATTAATTCTTTTAGTAGGGTTGTGTTACGGTAGGAGTATATAGTACGTCTCGAAGGGGGGATGCATGGTACCAGCATATACTAGGTGTCACCAACCTCACTCCGCGTGGGGACTTTACGGATTTCGAGGCAGATGCGCCACATCATTGATGTGCATTAGGTATTCAAAACATCACAACCACACACCTCTCCATATATATGTTTGGCACACATGCAAGCAATGATGGTTGTCCTCTGGCACTCACTCACGCAGTTATCGGCGATGCCTCCATCAGTGGGCCCGCTTGGTCCATCACTTTCACCGACAACGAGAGAGGTTAATTACTTTGACTTAGGAGGGGATTAATTTTTTTGTCTCACGGGTATAGGTCATGATGTGAGATTACATAATTAATAGCACATGTGTGCACATGAATCCATCCCGCTGGATCAAAGTGGGGGGGGGGGGGGGGGGGAGGGAGGGGAGCACACGACACGTCATGAACCTCTTGCTCTGTGTGGGGACTGTGCGATTTTGAACGTGCACCACATCAATGTTGTGCATTGGGTATCCAACTCATATTCATGCATCACGCACCTCCATAAATATGTTTGGGACACATGCATGCAATGGTTGTCTTTGAACACTCTCACTCACTTCGTTATCGGCGGCAAGCCTATATATTCGTGGGCCCGCATGGACGTCCATCATTTCGACCAACGACGAGAAAGGTTACCAGGGTGGATTCTTCTTCTTTGGTTCTTGCTATCGTATAGTAGGTCCATCATTCTAGACCTAATTAATTAAGTTTGAGCGCATGTTGCGCGTCGTGAACCCTCGCTCACTGTGGGGATTTTATGGTTCCAAAGCATGGCGCCACATCAAAATTGCGCATTGGGTATTCAAACACCACACACCACTTCCATATATATATATATATACATATATATATATATATATATACATATATATATATATATATATATATGTTTGGGCCACATGCACAGAGTGGGTTTTGTCTTCAGGCACTCCCTCGCGAGGTTATCGGTGACAAAAGCTATCCCATTTTGCGGGGCCGTGTGGACGTCCATCACTTTGACCAACAACGAGCGAGAGAGGTTATACGACCAAGTTGGATTCTGCTTGGTCCGTGTTACAATACGTCTTGGTGAGATGCCCCCCCCCGACGTGTGTCTGTGTGTGGGGGGGGGGGGCTACTTCGCACTACCTCTAACCTCCGTGGGGTCGGGGAAGTCCGGTTAATTTTGCGAGGCACATGTGCCACATCAAAGTTGTGAATGTAGTTAAATATCACACCACACCCTTTTCATACATATAGTAGGGCCACCCGTAGGTGGTTCGTATGTGGTCTCACCCATCTCGCGCCACAAAGCACATATTTGTGGGTCGGCACACGGTCCACCTTTGTTCGAAAGCGAAAGGGGAAGTTTTGACCATGATGGACTCCTATAGGTTTTGTGTTAAGGTAGGGTGAGATTTCAGACCTAGCTATTTGGGGGCATGCATTCGTAGCTTGGATTCCTTTACCGCCGACACGAAGTGGGGTTCGTAGGGGGTGGCTGACTAGCAATACTGTGCGCTTTGTGCGACAGGTGCCACATAAAATTTGTGCATTGGGTATTTGAACATCAAACCACCCTTTTCATACATATATTTGGTCCACATGCAAGTGTGTTCGTGTTCTGACACTTTCCCGTGTTATTCTTTTTGCCAAATTTATAAACAGCAGACAAGTTGGATGCATCAACCGTCTGCGATTGGGGACGCAGTAGACACGGTTCGCTCAGACTACCCGTGTGCCACGCCCGTTCCCCTGTCACCCACATGAACATAGTAGATTGGGCTCCATGAGGCTTGCCTCCCGCTCTCGAAAATATCTACTACCTCGCAATCTCGAAAATATCTACCGCCTGGAAGGTTTTTATGTTTGATAGCACACGATTAGTATGTGTGGACCGTGTGCGATGTCTGTTACTCCCGCTCTGCTTCAATCCCTTGATTCAAATTTTCAGTAGCCCCGGCATTTTACTCCCGCCTCTGCATCCCTCGCAATCTCAAAAAATATCTGCTCGCCCTTGATTCAAATTTTCAGTAGCCCCGGCATGTTACTCCCGCCTCTACATCCCTCGCAATCTCAAAAATATCTGCTCGCCCTTGATCCAAATTTTCAATAGCCCTGGCATTTTACTCCTGCCTCTGCATCCCTCGCAATCTCAAAAATATCTGCTCGCCCTGATCCAAATTTCAGTAGCCTATGCTTTACTCTCCCGCCTAGTAAAATTTTCAGTTGCCGCTATATTTCCTCAAACACCACCTTGGCCCCCCTCCACACACACAACACACACACCACACACCACACACACACCCACAACACACACACACACACACACCACACACACACAACACACCCCCCAAGAACCTCTGCTCACAGACCAAACAGAAACACACCCCTCCACCCCTCCCTCGCTCGAAACCATTGGTAGGTCGCCGCCGCCGCCTCCATCCTCAACCTTTGCCTGTGTGTCATGGAGCTCGAGGATCCAATGGCCCAAAAGTGGATTATCGCGGCCTCTTCGCCCGATGTCTGTGAGGTGGCCGCCGAGGTGTCCCCGTCGTCCTCCGCGGGCTCTTTATCGAGCCACCGTCACCGGTCGCCTGATCCGCCCGCCGCCGTGCCCCTACGCCAGTTCGAGGACTTCCCCGTCCTCCCTCGGGCCCAGCCGCCGACGAGGTCCTACCTCAGGGTCCGGCAGCGGCGGTGGGGTCGTGGGTCACCGAGATTACTGATCGGGGGACCCAGACCCGCCGGTGGCTCGGTAGCTTCCACACGGCCGAGTTTGCGGCCATGGAGTACGACCGCTGGCAGGTCCGCTACCACCGCGCGACGGCTAGGCTCAATTTCCCCTTCAGCACACGTCCGGTCGACCTCGTCCCGCCAGACCGAGGGGTGGTGAGCTCGTCTATGGCGCGGGAGGACCACAAGGCGAGGGAGCGCCTCGAGGCCGAGGCCGCCGACGAGGCCTACATGCAAGAGCTCCGTCGGCAGCACCCGAAGCTCGTGGAGGCGCAGCGAATGATCTTTGCCGGTGCGGAGGGAGGCGAGGTTATCGTGCTCTCCTCTGATGATGAGGTCGAAGGCAACGAGGATGGCGGCGCGAAGGGCGTCGAGGTGGGTGGCGAGGACGAGGAGATCGACGTCGACGAGTGGAGGAGTGTCTTCCCCAATGACCCTGACGACGGCACCGGACCGGACCCGGCTCGCGGCACATCGTACCTGACGAGGAAGGATAGGCTCGACCTCCACTTCGACCGAACGTAGTTTATTTAGTTTAAATTTATGTTTTATGTTCGGTTATGCAAAACTATCTATGTTTATGTTTGAATTCATGCTACTTTTGGTTGAACCTGCTTTGAACTTGATCAAATTGAAGTTTACAACGTTAAGTTTAGGGGATTGACTAGAAACGGCCAAAAGTTGCTGGAGTATATATATACTCACTAAGGGTTTTACTCCGTTAACTTTTAGGGGATCGGCTAGAGATGGCCTTATGCCTTGTTTATTTCAGTTATTCACAATGTGATGCTCTATATGTGCAACTATTTGCCGTGCAGTTCAATTTCATCAATAACAGATTCAACAATACCACTATGAATTACGATATTTGGTTGCTGTTAAGGATGTTGCAGTTAACACACCTTTTCGGGTTTTTTAAACAACTAGCACACATGCCCGTGCGTTGCAACGGGAGAGGAAAAAAGTACTTTGCAATGGATCAGCTCTCAAAAACGTACTATTAACAATACATGATGAGTGTGCAACCAGACCACTTGCATATTGAGGCTCATTGATCTGAACTCGTAAGGGTAAGCCTAAAAAAATGACATGGAAAGATCATGTCAGAACGACATTCTGATGACCGCATTAAACATTGATTGAAACGCATGTGCTTCACTGAGGAGCGAATGCCAATTTTCATGAAGCGAGCTTGGCCATATCATGAAGACACACATCATAGCTCAGGGCTTGACTGATTTTGGACTGGGCAAACAACCTGGTGTCGGCGGAGGTCACAGCCATCGCCTTCACTATCCAGTTCTTTGGTTCTTTGGTGACCTTGAGGCGGGTGAGTATGGTGGCTGGGGGTGGCAGAGATAATCTTATACTCGTGCATGATAAAGTCTTTGCTAAGCTCATCGTGTCGAGGTAGAAGGTGAGGTTATACCACTTATACTTGATGTCCACCTCAACCGTCGCCGTCAAGGTGCACCAGAGTGACGGTCGCAAAGTATTTTGCCCCTGTCAGTTGCCACCTTGACTACGCAATTTTAATGGTTCCCAAGGAAGATCTTGCTTTTGTAGGAGCTCCCATGGCAATATGTTTCTCGAGGCGTTGACAATGACACGTGAGCTTGCTGTTTGGGGAGGTTGCACACACGGGGAGGAGGAACTACCCGAAGCGATATTTAGAATTTAATATTACTATTCTCAAGTAATTGGAGATAAAAAGATTAAGGCAATCGGTAGTATTTATGTATTAATCTTCAAAAAATTGGTTATATTTTAAATACAAATGATCTGACAATTCATCTTTTTTGCTTGCAGATGTTTTTGATGTGCATCCCATTAAAATGTGGATAACTCACCACAAAATGAAGAACTCACATGCATCTCTCATAGAGCACGCGGCAGAACCTGGCCCCGCCTTGTTCGCCTCGCCTGCGAGTTGGCAACACCCGTCCCTACTATGTGTTGCATTTTGCATTATGTACACCATCTCAGGGCAGACTTCACGAAGCTTGCTCCAATACAACAATAGCCATTGCACAAGCCTCCGATACAGACTGTACGCATGCGACGGACTCACACAAACTCCACAGCTCCACAGTACAACACATAATGCCCGCTCGGACACACCAGTGACAAGCGAAAGGAGGACACATGCATGGGTGCATGGTGAAGAGCGGCCAGCACGGAGGAGTGGCGTCACAACACTGACATGCAAAGGATGAGCCTAGAGGAGGTACATGCGGCGGGGGTGTAGGAGTCTAGCCAGCCAGCCGCGGTGGCATCCCACGGAGGTCCTGCACCAGCGAGGTGGCCGCTTGTTGTACGGGCTTGGGACGATGGTGCGGATGGGATTCGGCATGCATTATCAGTGTCATCAGCTATCTAGAGCTCTACCAGAATCCAGAAAGGCAAGGCCTAGTGATAACCCACAAGTATAGCGGATCGTTTGTTGCCTTTTTCGATAAGCAAGAGTGTCGAACCCAATGAGGAGCTCAAGGCAGAACACATATTCCCTCAAGTTCTATCGACAACCGATACAACTCTACGCACACTTAACGTTTGCTTTACCTAAAACAAGTATGAAACTAGAAGTATTTTGCGAGAATAAAACTAAGAATAAAACACAAGGTAATAAAAGTTAGTTGTTTAGTAAAAAGGTTTTGTCAAACAAGAAGGTTATTTGTCCCTAGGTGATCGATAACTAAACCGGTGATCATTGTTGCAATTTTATATGAGGGAGAGGCCACTGCTAGCATGTCGTCCCTTACTTGGAATTCTATGCACTTATGGTTGGAACTATTAGCAAGCATCCGCAACTACTAATGTTCATTAAGGTAAACCCAACCATAGCATTAAGATATATATTGGTCCCCCTTCAATACCGTATGCATCAATTTCTATGTTTAGGCTGAAGATGCTGTCACCCTTGCCCTCCAATGCATAGTCCTATCAACATACTACTAACCCTATGGTGTGATCCACATGTGCGCTAATATGATGGGCACCAAAGGACATCACCAAAATAAAATATACAACTCAAACCAATCATGACCATCTATCAACCCAAAGGACAAAATGGATCTACTCAAACATCACAGGATAACCACATATCATTGGGAAATAATATATAATGTTGAGCACCATGTTTAAGTAGAGATTACAGTGGGGAAGAGAGGTGTTACACCGCTGCATAGAGGGGGAGAGAGTTGGTGTTGACGGTAGCAAGATTGTTGATGTAGATTGCCGTCACGATCCTTGCCTCGGCGGCGTTCCAACGCCACCGAGAGAGAGGGAGAGAGCCCTCCTTCTTCTTCTTCTTCCTTGGACTCCCCCTAGATGGGAGGAGAGTTCCCCCTCTGGTCCATGGCCTCCATGGTGGTAGAGGGGCAGGAGCCCCTCCGAGATTGGATCTCCCTCTCTGTTCTCTTCTGTTTCACGTTCCCCGGATCTGGCCGAAAACCGTTTCTTAAATATCCGGAGATCCGTAACTCCGATTGCACTGAGATTTAACACGATTTTTTTTCGGATATAAGCTTCCTTGCGCCCAAAGTAGAGCTCCAACCGACCTTCGAGGAGGGCACAACCCACCACCACGCGCCTTGGCTGCCTGGCGCGCCCAGGTGTCTTGTGGTGGTTGTGGGCCCCCGTTTACATTGATTCCACCTCCCAAAAATCACAAATATTCCAAAATAATTCTTCGTAAATTTTTATCGCGTTTAGACTTCGTTTGATATGGATATTCTGCGAAGCAAAAAACATGCAAAAAACAGGAACTGGCACTGGGCACTGGATCAATAGGTTAGTCCAATAAATCATATAAAATGTTGCCAAAAATATGTGAAAGTTGTATAATATTGGCATGAAACAATAAAAAATTATAGATACAACGGAGACGTATCAGCATCCCCAAGCTTAATTCCTGCTCATCCTCGAGTAGGGAAATGATAAAAAAGATAATTTTTGATGTGGAATGCTACCTAGCATAATCTTGATCATATATCTAATCATGGCATGAATATTAAGACACGAGTGATTCAAAGCAATAGTCTATAATTTGACATAAAGACATCAATACTCAGGCATCCCAACAAACAATCATGTCTTTGAAAATATCAACGCTAAAGAAAGCTATCCCTACAAAATCATATAGTCTTGTCATGCTCTGTCTTCTCGACACAAAGTATTTATCATGCACAACCCCGATGACAAGCCGAGCAATTGGTTCATATTTTTTAAAGCGCTTCAGCCTTTTCAACCCTCATGCAATACATGAGCGCAAGCCATGGATATAGCACTATGGGTGGAATAGAATATGATGATAGGGGTAAATATTGAGAAGACAAAAAGGTAACAAAGTCTCACATTGATGCGGCTTATCAACGGGCTATGGAGATGCCCATCAATTGATATCAATGCAAGGAGTAGGGATTGCCATGCAGCGAATGCACTAAGAGCTATAAGTGTATGAAAGCTCAACATGAAAACTAAGTGGGTGTGCATCTAACTCTATAATGAAAAATTCCCACTAGTATATGAAAGTGACAACATAGGAGACTCTCTATATGAAAAACATGGTGCTACTTTGAAGCACAAGTGTGGAATTAGCATGCCCCTTCTCTCTTTGTCTTTTTTTTTTCTTTTCTTTTCTTTTTCTTTTTTTCTCTCTCTTTGTCCGGAGTCTCATCCTGACTTGTGGGGGAACCATAGTCTCCATCATCCTTTCCTCACTGGGACATGCTCTAATAATGAATAATGATGATTATCACACTTCTATTTACTTACAACTCAAAAGAAATAAAAATTACAACTCGATACCTAGAACAAAATATGACTCTATATGAATGCCTCTGGCAGTGTACCAGGATGTGCAATGATCTAGCGTAGCAAGGATATCAAAAAACGGACAAGCCATGGAAATATCATACTAGCTATCTTACGATCGTGCAAAGAAATATGACAATGAATGCTCAAGTCATCAAAACGGAGGCGGTGGAAGTTGCATGGCAATATGTCTCGGAATGGCTATGGAAAGGCCATAATAGGTACGTATGGTGGCTGTTTTGAGGAAGATATAATAAGTCTTATGTGTGATAGAGCGTATCATATCACGGGGTTTGGATGCACCGGCAAAGTTTGCACCGACTCTTGAGGTGAGATAGGGCAATGCACGGTACCTTAGAGGCTAGCAAAGTGCGGAAAGGTAAGAGTGTGTATAATCAATGGACTCACATTAGTCGTAAAGAACTCATATACTTATTGCAAAAATTTATTAGCCCTCGAAGCAAAGTACTACTACGCATGCCCCTAGGGGGATAGATTGGTAGGAAAAGACCATCGCTCATCCCCGACCGCGACTCATAAGGAAGGCAATCAATAATAAATCATGCTCCAACTTCATAGCATAACGAGAGACTATACGTGCATGCTTCGGGAATCACAAACCTTAACACCAATATTCTTACTAACCACAACCATTTACTAGTACCTCCCACATATTATCATCTCTATATCGCAAAACTATTACAAGGAATCAAACATATCATATTCAGTGATCCATAAGTTTTATGTAGGATTTCATGATTAACCATGCAATTGACCAATTCCTTTTGACTCTCTAAATAGATATAAGTGAAGCATGAGAGTTTAATTCTTTCTACAAAATACCATGCTCTAACAAATATAAGTGAAGCAAAAGAGCATTCTTCAAATAATGGTTTTCTATGTGAAGAGAAACAGGCAATCCAAACTTCAAATGATATAAGTGAAGCACATGAAGCATTCTATAAAGCCGTACTCAAAAGATATAAGTGAAGTAGAATAAGAATTCTATAAATCAACCATGGACTATCTCATACGATCATGGTGCATAAAAGAAAAGTGAAAACTAAACACAAAGACGCTCCAAGATTTACACATATCACATGAACGAAACGAAAACGAAAACATACCGATACTTGTTGAAGAAAGCTGGGATGCCTTCCGGGGCATCCCCAAGCTTAGACGCTTGAGTATCCTTGAATATTTACTTGGGGTTCCTTGTGCATCCCCAAGATTGAGCTCTTGCCTCTCCTCCTCCTCATATCGAGACCTCCTCGATCTTTGAACACTTCATCCACACAAAACTTAACAGAAGACTTGTGAGATCCATTAGTATAATAAAGCAAATTACTACTTTAAGTACTATTGCAAAACCATTCATATTTTATTTTTGCATTATCCCTTATGTATTATAACTTCTCCATGGCTTATACCACCGATAAAATCAATAGTTTCATCGAAACAAGCAAAACAATGCATAAAAAAATAGAATCTATCTTAAATAGGACAGTCTGTAGTAATCTGAACTTTGACCATACTTATGTAACTCCACAAGTTCTTAAAAATTAGGACAAAATAAACAATTCATATAGCAATACTGCACAAAAAGTTTCAGAAACTTTTGATGTTCTAGTAAAAAATGTAAAATCACACACTACAGCCAAAGTTTCTATTTTTGCACCGCACATACCAAAAAGCAATCTAATCATCCTAAAGGCAAATCTTGGCACATTATTTTTATAATACAATGGATTTGTACAAGGGGATACTTATTTTTGTTGAATTTTTTTTGTAATTGAGATTCACAAAGTTTCCATGGGCATGAACAAGGTTCAAGGAATTCCCCCACTTCCACGGTGTTCGTCCTTCTCACTTTCACTTTTCTTTTTGTGAAGTTTAAAGTTCCCATCTATATTTTTTTGTTTTTAAACTTTATAAAAGCACTCAACAGAATAAAATGGCTCTCTAAAACTTCCAGGTTGTCTCCCTGGCAGCGCTTTCTTTAAAGCCATTAAGCTAGGCATAAAGTGCTCAAGTAATGGATCCACCCGGATCCCAAGGTATATCAAAGCCAATTTTAATTAACAATGATTTGGCATTTAGTAGTGAGCACAAAGCAACATATATCATGCAATGACAAAGTCTAACTCTTTTCCTATGCATCGGCATGTCATAAGAGAACAATTCATGCACCTCAAGTAAAGGCCAATACATAGCATAAGCAGTTTCTTGCAATTCTATCATGTTGGAAACATAGAGAGGCGGAGATGTAGTTCCTCTCTCATAATAATTGCAAGTAGGAGCAGCAAGCACATGCATATTATATTCATCAAAATTATCATGTGCAATGGTAAAAGGCAACCCATCATTGTAATCCTTAATAAGAGCAAACTTCTCTGATATAGTGTAGTTGGGAGAAATCAAAAAGATAATAGGACTATCTTGTGTGGGTGCAATAGCAACAATTTCATTCTTAACATAAGGAACTATATCAAGTTCATCTCCATAAGCATAATTCATATTGGCATCTCAGTCACAAGCATAGCAAGTATCAAGTTCATCAAAAAGGGATATTTCAAAAGAATCAACAGGATCATAGCATTCTTCCTTCGGTAAGAACGAAGGGACATTAAACAATGTATGAGTTGAAGAGTTACTCTCATTAGAAGGTGGGCAGGGGTAGCTAATCCGCTCTTCCTCCTTTTGTTCTTCGCTCTCCTCCTCATCTTCTTCATCCAATGAGCTCACAGTTTCATCAATTCCTTCTTCCATAGACTCCTGCAAAATATTAGTCTCTTCTTGGACAATGGAGACTTTCTCAATAAATACATCAATATCGGAATTGTGTTTATAGTTCTCATAACAATATTTAATTCTATAAAATGAATCATCAAAATCTTCATACTTTTCAAACAAAGATTCAATTTCATAAGCACCCTTAAAAGCAAAAAATTCTTTTATTCGTTCCACATCATAGTAATCATATATACCATTAGCATAAGAAGCCAAGGTTTCATTAACGCTAAATTTGCATGAAAAGGGAAGGTGTGGAGCCTTCATCCTAGAGCAACAAGTATAATCATATCTAGAGCATAGATTCCAAGCATACCGTTTCAACATATGAATTTGATCCCATAACAGTTTCCCTTTTTGTGTCAAGCGATAATCCCTAAAGTATTCACGTTGATCAACGTGTCTCCCATTATCAAGTTGAACGGGGTTTTCTCCGGATTATCAAAGCAATGCACAATATTTTTCACATAAAGAGTATCGAGGGTTTTAGGAGGTTCCCCATCTCCATGAGTAGCAAGTACAACTAATTTTTTTGGTATTTCGTGTTCCATATCAATAACTAAAGATAGAGAACAACTTAGAACAAAAAATAAAGACTACTTAGTGATAAAGCAAACAAGCACACACGAGAATATTCACCCCACGCTATTGCTCCCCGGCAACGGTGCTAGAAAAAGGTCTTGATAACCCACCAGTATAGGGGATCGTTTGTAGCCTTTTCGATAAGTAAGAGTGTCGAACCCAACGAGGAGCTAAAGGCAGAACAAATATTCCCTCAAGTTCTATCGACCACCGATGCAACTCTACGCACACTTAATGTTTTATTTACCTAAAACAAGTATGGAACTAGAAGTATTTTGCGAGAATAAAACTAAGAATAAAACACAAGGTAATAAAAGTTAGTTGTTTAGTAAAAAGGTTTTGTCAAACAAGAAGGTTATTTGTCCCTAGGTGATCGATAACTAAACCGGTAATCATTGTTGCAATTTTATATGAGGGAGAGGCCACTGCTAGCATGTCGTCCCTTACTTGGAATTCTATGCACTTATGATTGGAACTATTAGCAAGCATCCGCAACTACTAACTTTTATTAAGGTAAACCCAACCATAGCATTAAGATATATATTGGTCCCCCTTAAATCCCGTATGCATCAATTTCTATGTTTAGGCTGAAGCTGCTGTCACCCTTGCCCTCCAATGCATAGTCCTATCAACATACTACTAACCCTATGGTGTGATCCACACACGCACTCATATGATGGGCACCAAAGGACAGCACCAAAATAAAATATACAACTCAAACCAATCATGATCATCTATCAACCCATAGGACAAAACAGATCTACTCAAACATCAGGATAACCACATATCATTGGGAAATAATATATAGTGTTGAGCGCCATGTTTAAGTAGAGATTACAGTGGGGAAGATAGGTGTTACACCGCTACATATAGGGGGAGAGAGTTGGTGTTGACGGTAGCAAGATTGTTGATGTAGATCGCTGTCATGATCCTTGCCCCGGCGGCGTTCCGATGCCACCGGGAGAGAAGGGGAGAGAGCCCCCTCCTTCTTATTCTTCCTTGGCCTCCCCCATAGATGGGAGGAGAGTTCCCCCTCTGGTCCGTGGCCTCCATGGAGGCAGAGGGGTAGGAGCCCCTCCGAGATTGGATCTCCCTCTCTGTTCTCTTCTGTTTCACGTTCCCCAGATCTGGCCGAAAACCGTTTCTTAAATATCCGAAGATCCGTAACTCCGATTGCGCTGAGATTTTAACACGATTTTTTTCTGAATATAAGCTTCCTTGCGCCCGAAGTAGAGCTCCAACCGACCTTCGAGGAGGGCACAACCCACCACCACGCACCTGGGTTGCCTGGCCGCCCAGGTGTCTTGTGGTGGCTGTGGGCCCCCGTTTGCATTGATTCCACCTCCCAAAAATCACAAATATTCCAAAATAATTCTCCATAAATTTTTATCGTGTTTGGACTTCGTTTGATATGGATATTCTGTGAAGCAAAAAACATGCAAAAAAAGGAACTAGCACTAGGCACTGGATCAATAGGTTAGTCCAATAAATCATATAAAATGTTGCCAAAAATATGTGAAAGTTGTATAATATTGGCATGAAACAATAAAAAATTATAGATACGACGGAGACGTATCACCCAGCACTATGGACACAGAGGTCGCCGACGTGGACGTAGGACACAGTAGTGGCCCATGGGAGGTCCTGCACCAGCGAGGTGGTCGACTGCGCGCGGGGCCGGGACGATGGCACTGATGGGGTTCAACATCATTGTCATCATCGGCTATTTGGTGATGTATCACTATCAGAAGGCAAGGCCTGACACTATATAGCCACGGAGGTTGCCAATGTCGTTGTCTGGTACGGCGACCCTGCCGTCGGCCTCCTGGCCATCTAACTGAAATATTTCTTCGAGGGCCTTGCTACCAAGTGCCGTTCTGGAACCGCACGCGCGCCTGACATGATTGGGTGATCCAATCTATATGACTCAGATTTTCATATGGACACAAGTAGTACAATGTAATTCTGAATTTGCTTGCACGGATTTCTTCACCGGGAAGGTTAGGCCAGCCGTCCTCCAGCACTGGGCTCGCCTCCAAAGCTTCTCGTTGGAGAACCACGCGCCGATTTCGGCGGGGAAGCTGTCCTGACAGGGGCGATGAGTCCATCGTGATACTGCAGTCACCCATCCTACTACTGCATAGTGTGCCCACCTGCACGCTCCCACGGCGACGCCCAGCACACGCCCGCCTTCAAGGAATTCATCGGTGTGTTAATTAGTCTTTGGAGTGTCATCGTCACCGCCGATGATGATTTCTTGTGAACTAAGGATGCAAAATTAAGCAGGCAAATATGAATATCACGGTGCAGGAGGAGACCTCGTGAGATGGTGATGCTAGCGGTCGGCCAAGCTCTGTGCCCCCATGCTCGTCGTCGGGCTCCACGATTTGGTCTCATGTGCGTATCTATGTCATTTCGTTGAGGCGGTACACTGTAGTGCCTAGGGTACCGAGTGCTCGCCGTCTGGCAACACGACACGATGTGCATAGGGCGATGGATGCCAATCCCACCCAGATCGAGACCATAGGCCTACGTGCTTGGAAGAAGTAGAGGAGGAGGCTTAGTTGCGGCTATATTTATTAAAGGAGGGCCGACCATGGCTGGGTGTATTTGTGTCATTCATGGCAAGTTGTTGCACCATATTGTATTAGGACTTTGCCACGGGCTGTGGTTTCGCGTGCATGTATCAGTTTTTTTTGGTCGAGCGCTAGGGCACAACGCTGCAGCCGGACGATCGATGATATAAGGTATATACGGACGGACAAAATTACGATGGTAAGAAGAAATAACCCCTTTATTATTAGGTAAAGATAACTAGTTTACTTTAGACCTGCACAATACTAGTTTGAATGACTATATTTGCTTGTTTTTAAATGTTATGCCTGTTGCAGTTAACACACCTTTTCACTTTTTGTTTTGCTTAACTAGCGTGCTTAAACTTGCACACTGAAGCTATCATTTGGAGATTATGTTGTCTACCATGGATATATTTGGTTGATGTTTAGCCTGTTGTGCTTAACATGCCTTTAGATGTAATCACACAGGACAATATCGGGAACATCTGTTGTTTTCCATCGAGGTTAGTTTCATCACATTGCTTATATATACTCACTGTTCAGGATATCGGTAGCTGGTATCATATAGCTCGGGGGCTGATAAGGGATTAATCGTCGAATCAGACATTTCACTGAATATATATGTAACCCATTTATCGGCAGGTTAACTAGGGCCATACTTAATATGTCCGAGGCTACATAGCAACATGCATTGTACTAAATGACTAAATATGCAATCCTAGGCTACATAGCAACAAGGAAGAGTGTTACCTTAATGTTCTGATGATATCTAGATATACATGTAATAAGATCTTATATAATGGGATGGAGGGAGTGTTGTACTACATCATTGTGCAATTGTTGTTTAGCTTCTAATATTAACTTGGTGCTTTTAGGTACATTTGTCATTGCCAAAGATCCACGCTTCGATCCTTTCTGCGTATGTGGCAATCAGATATTCATGAACCAGCATCAAGTGAGGAAACTGATAAGATTGTTATTAAAATGGGTCAAAAGATGTCAATCGAACTATTTGTTTACACTTTATGCAAGACAACAGTGAACTGCAGGATGGTAAGTAAGAACTCTGTAGCCTTCTTTTTACTCCCCATAATGAGTTGTGTTAGATGACAATGTCTGAATCTTTTTCCTTTGCAGTGGTTCCCGAAGCAGTTTACTCAAGATTACCTCTCAAACTACATGATTGGTGGCCGGCCATCACAAGGGGTTGGACTAGAGTCGTGCGTGCCTTCTGCATGGAGGAGAGCACAATAGGGGCATTCCGCTTCACCTTGTTCAGCAACCAAAATGTCTCTTGCCTCTTTCTTTACCATCTTTAATAGTACAACTATACAACCCTGGTTCATCATTCTTTATATGGTGCTTATGTAATTCTTGAACATATGTACCCGTGAATCAAATAATGCATTGGTTGTTTGAACTTGATGGATATGAATAAAGCTATAGCCCACTTTAAGATTCAAATTCGGTACAATTTTAAATATCAACAATTAAATTAGGGTGAAATTATGTTCTGCAGGTCATTATGGCACACACGGTCTATAAAGCACACTGTGTGTGATATACATCATAATCCGACACGGTTCACGAAGAGGAAACGTGTGTAACCATGCACACAGTTGCCATTTGCAAAGTGTGTGTGATGTCAGACAATATCAGAAATGGTGCGAGAAAACTAAATGTGTGTGATTGTCGCCTTATCGCACACGCTTTACAATCATGAACTATTTGTGATGTGGCGGGCATCGTAAACGTAGAGCCAGTTTGGTACGTGCCTGGAAAAATCCCGTGCCTAGAATGTGCCTGGCCTGCGCCTGGTATAAGGTAAAACCACAGAAGTCCGACTACGATGGTAATGCGAGCACAAATGAGTAGCAAGGATGGAGTGTTTGGGATTTGTGCGGTCATCGCATACGCTTTGTTCTGGAAAATGTATGCATTCCTACTCCCTATCCCCAACGGTTTCTGGGTCATGTGGGAAGGACCCCCCTATCACCCACACTCACTAGGCGATGGTTTAAAATGCCGTCACAGAAAGGGGTTAAAACCCGTTTGTATATCAGCTCGCTGTACCAGTGATTGGCTCTGTTTTGATGCTAGTAATATGCATGATATGAGAAGACAACTATCTACACAATCAATGAAATCAACATAGAGCAATTTAGAAGAGCAAACCAGCTATAGAAACATGTTTAAACATACCTATTGTGCCATTGGATTTTCAATTGGATCCTTCAATTTAAAAATTAGTTGGTATGAGTAAATACAGTGATACAAGAGTAAAGCAGTGTGCACCATAGCTATGAAATCTTACCTGAGAACAGTTGTTCTTCTGGTTTAAGCACTTGTTCTACAAGAACAGAGTACAGTAAGACACAGACATATAGTACTTCAAAATGAAATATGATCTCATAGATCCTACTAGATTCTTGGGTCTGGACCATTACAGAACAAGGCGTTCCCAGTCATCGTCCCATAAATGTCTTTAGTAAACAAGTTCGCATGACATAATTCACATACATGTTATCTAAGTAAACAGATGGCATGATATAATTCACATATATGATTTATATACTAAGCAGATGGCATTCACAAATATGATGTCTAAACTAAGCAGATGGTGTTGAATATTGTGTAGATGATGTCTAAACTATGCAATTGAAGACACCATATGCATGATAAGAGCGGTATAACCATGCAAGTTAGAGCATACACCTCAGGGGGGAATAGAACTGGTCATCTGTCTCTGAATCCTCCTCTAAGGAGCTATCTAAACCCAGCAAGAGATATGCTTTGATAGGTAGCACTGTCTTCTTTGAAGACCTTGCTTTCACTCCAGATATTCCATCACCCACTCAAATGGCCGATTCACATAAAGAGTAGTTGAATGTACAAATATTGTCGGCAAATGGAAATGTAATGAAAAAAGGAATGGCAAGGAATAATTAAAATATATGATGCTTGGCTAAACAAGATGACATTGCATATTTCACATATATTATGGCTGGCTAAAAAAGATGGTATTGCATAATTCCTATATATGATATAGAAACTAAACAGGTGGCGTTATAGAACATGTCTAAACTAAGCAGATGACATATATGATGTCAAAAGTAAGCAATACAAGGCACCATATGCATGATATGACCAACATCATCATGGCAAGTTAGAGAAAACACCTCGGGTGTAAATAGGAGTGGTCAGCTCCCTCTGAATCCACCTCTGAGCAACTATCTTCCTCTGGATTACAGTCTGTAAAGGGGGAGGGGGTTTGCCATTGCACCCACCATTGAGCGATGTCTGCAAGACATTGTATTGCCGCTCATGATTCTTCTCTTTTTCTCGACATGTTCAACATGACTGTGTACAATAACTGACATGCATACGGAAAAAATAGTGAGTAAGGAGAGCATGAAGAAATCTAGACTGATGGTAACAACCAGTGGATAGATCCAAAAATAATGATAGCAGGCTGATGATAGCTTTAATTTAATAAAAAGACAGATGATGGCTACTTTACTGTTTGTTTTCCACCCAACATGAACCACATAGTACATACCCTAGATGAACCCGATAGTAGACAAAGATAATGTTCATTGTTGCCTCGATATGTGCCCCATAAGCATTTTAAAACTCAAGTTTGAACATTAATTTGGACCTGACTTAGAGTCTAAGAGGTGAACAGGATGATAAAGTAGCAGGTAATGTTAAGCAACACATAACATAAGCAGAAAAAAAAGAGTGCAACCTCTCTTGCGGACCCGTGTACTCCTCAGGTTCATCTGCTAAATTGATGATGGTGATGCAGTTGCGGTGGCTGCCGACGGTGGGGAAGGAGATCTGAGGCGCCGAAAGACGGTCAGGAGTTGTTATGTCTGGTATGGTGGACACTTCTGTCGATGGAGCAGCTCAGGTAAGGTGGACAACGATGCGGCAGGAGCGGGACAAACCACACAAAGTTTTCTTCGACACCTATCTGTAACTAAAGTAATTCTGTTAGGGCTCCTTTGGCTTGCAGGATTCTAAAAATGCAGGGATAGGAAAAACACTGGAATAGGATAGGAATGCATGTGGAAAACAGGGCATTTGTAAACACAGGATTTCTGTCAACTTGGGCGTCTGGTTCACAGGAATCGGAAGAGCACAGGAATGCAAAGAAACATGGCCAAATTAAAGTGAAACCACATGAAAATGTGTACAATTAGAATGTTATTATTCCACTAATGCACTTATTCTTGTTTTCATGAATAGGATTTTGAAAAGTAGGTCCAGGTGGATGTTAAAATTTCTACATTTTTTCTTTGAAACAGACACGAAAGAAAAAAATACTTCAATTTTGTTTTGCTCCATTCCTTTCAACCAAACGCATGAATAATTGAATAGTAGAGTACCATAGGAAAATTTCCTATTGCTATGTTTTTCCTTCACTTTTTCCTTTGAACCAAAATAGCCCTAAGGGATCAACATGAATGTAGAGTAAAGGTGATGAGACAAGTGTACAACCTCTTTGGCGTAGCCGTGCCGACCTCGGCATCATTGGGTTGGTCACTGAAGATGTTGTGGCAGAGGTGGCTGTCGGAGGTGCGGAAGAAGATCTGGGGCGTCTGTAGACCGAGTCGAGGGTACTCTTCTGTTGTGATGGATGGTTCCGTCATTGGAGCAGCTCCGGCAAGCTGTACGATGTCGAGGCTGAAGCAGTAAAAGACAAACATCATTAATCTGAAGTGGGATTCTAATAATATCTCCAATAGATGATGTAAAATACATTACCAAAAATTTCTAGATGTAAAATTTACATCACCAAGAAACACCTAACTCCAATAGATGATGTAAAAACTGTTGACTCTGAACTTAACTATCGAAACTAAATTTTACTGTCGAGTCTGAATGTTACTGTCGAAACTAAATTTTACTATCGAAACTAAATGCACTAGTAGCAGAGAAGCACTTCACAGGTAGTTTAGGACGCTCGAGCACTAGTAGCAGAAAAACAATGATCTATATCAGCAGCCGCTCGATAGGGAACACACTAGCAGATAGCAGCTGGAGAAGCAGCGCAAACTAGAGCAAGAGCAGCAACTCGTGTAGCTGCAGCAACCCGTGTACCAGCATCAGTAGCGTGAGCGAGAGCAAGAGTAGAGTAGCAACATGAGCTAGAGGAAGAGCAGAGCAGCAGCGCGAGCGAGAGTTAGAGCAGCAGTAGCAACTTTGGCTGGTATGGATGCCGTCGTCGAGGGAGCCTCACACTGGGGGAGAGCCACGTGGAGGATGTCGTTGGTGGCATCAGCGTCGAGGGAGCCACGCCATGGCGGAGCGGGATCGAGTATCGGCGGCGCTGTGAGGTCAAGTTAAGGAGAAGATGCAATGCGATGAGTGTACAACCTCTTTGGTGGTGCTGAGTAGGCCTCGGCTTCACCTGAGGAGTCGGTGAGGATGTTGTGGTTCCGGTGGGGCAGGTAAAGGCCAGGCTATGGGGATGGAGCAGCCGCGATAGACGAGGCGATCTTCAGAGAAACTCCTTGGAGGTGGAGGACGGGGCGGCTGAACTGGCGGGATAACAAGATTGATGACGGATCCTCATCCGGGGCGGTGGATGAGGGACGTCGAGTTGTTGCGATAGACGACGTAGTCGGGGAAGAGGCTTCGGCTGGGCAGCGGTGGGGTGGCGGATGGAGAAGGGTGGGTTACGCGGTTGGAGGAGAGAGGTTATGGTTGTCCAGGTTTTCGAATGGCGAATAGGAGGTGATGGGAGCCATGACTTAGGGACGTGCTTGCCCGAAATGTAGGATGTGTTACAAAAGTTCCCCCACCGATTTGAACTAGTGCTCCTTTTGGCTCAGGGTTAGAACGGGGATTTCGCTTGTTGGGATTTCGCACCAGGAGGGAGTTTTTGTGCGCATTGTAATTTCCGGTTAGCAAGGCACAGGTTGAGAAGGAGGAAGTTTTTGGAGCACAAAGAGACAAAGAGATATCTGATACGTCTCCAACGTATCTATAATTTATGAAGTATTCATGCCATGTTTACAACAATTCTATATGGTTTTGGTATGATTTGAATGGAACTAACCCGGACTGATGCTGTTTTCAGCAGAACTACTGTGGTGTTGTTTTTTGTGCAGAAATAAAATTCTCCAAATGCAGCAAAACTTTTGACGATTTTTTTGGAACAAAAGAGGCACTAGAAGCTTCGTGGGAGGACCAGAAGGTGACGGAGGTGAGAACAACCCACCACGGCGCGCCAGGTGCCTTGCCCGTGCCCCGGTTTCTTGTGGGCTCCTTGAGGCCCATCTTCGCGTGAAACCAACGCCAAAAAATCCTATAAATATAGAAACCCCCAGAAATAACCCTAGATCAGAAGTTCCGCCACCGCAAGCCTTTGTAGCCACGAAAAACCAATCGGGAGCCTGTTTCGGCACCCTGCCGGAGGGGAAAATCATCACCGGTGGCCATCTTCATTATCCCTATGGTCTCCACGATGAGGAGGGAGTAGTCCACCCTTGGGGCTGAGGGTTTATACCAGTAGCTATGTGTTTAATCTCTCTCTCTCTCTCTCATGTTCTTGATTTGGCAGGACCTTGATGTATCGCAGGCTTTGTTAATATAGTTGGATCATATGGTGTTTTTCCCTCTCTATCTTGTTGTGATGAATTGAGTTTTCCCTTTGAGATTTCGTTATAATCGGATTGAATAAGCTAAGTGGGAGGACCAGAAGGTGAAGGAGGTGAGCACAACCCACCACGGCGCGCCAGGTGCCTTGCCCGTGTGGTGGTGTCTCGTGGGCTCCCTGAGGCCCATCTTCGCGTGAAACCGACGCCAAAAATCCTATAATGACAGAAACCCCCAGAAATAACCCTAGATCAGAAGTTCCGCCACTGCAAGCCTCTGTAGCCAAGAAAAACCAATCTGGACCCTGTTCCGGCAACCTGCCAGAGGGGGAAATCATCACCGGAGGCCATCTTCATCATCCCTATGGTCTCCACGATGAGGAGGGAGTAGTCCAACCTCGGGTTTGTACCAGTAGCTATGTGTTTAATCTCTCTGTCTCTCGTGTTCTTGATTTGGCCCAATCTTGATGTATCATTGGCTTTGTTAATATAGTTGGATCATATGGTGTTTCCCCCTCTCTATCTTGTTGTGATGAATTGAGTTTTCCCTTTGAGATTTCATTAATATCGGATTGAATATTTTTATGGATTTGAGAGCACTTGATATATGTCTTGCATATGAATACCCGTGGTGATAATGGGGTATTATATTGATTTACTTGATATATGTTTTGGCACTCAACTCATGGATTTCTGAGGTGACATTGGGGTAATCTATGCATAGGGGTTGATGCACGTTTTCGTCCTACTTTCTCCGGTAGAAATCTTGGGCCACTCTTTGAGGTTCTTTGTGTTGGATTGAGTATTATGAATCTGAAATTGTTTGATGCGTATTCTATAATTAACTCATGGATACTTGTGGTGGCATTGGAGTATCTAGGTGACACTAGAGTTGGTTGATGCGTATCATATGGTGTTATTTTAGTACGAACTCTTAGATAGATTGATCGGAAAGGATAACTTGGTGTTATTTTAGTACAAACTCTTGAATAGATCGGTCGGAAAAGATAACTTTAATGTGGTTTCGTACCCTACAAACAATTTCTTCTTATGTTCTCTGATAGATAAGAACTTTGGAGTGATTCTTCATCGCACGTTGAGGGATGGTTATATATACGTTCCAATTATATTAGCATTGTTGAGAGATTGCACTAGCGAAAGTATGAACCCTAGGCCTCATTTTCAAGCATTGCAATACCGTTTGTGCTCACTTTTATTACTTGCTACCTTGATGTTTTTTATTGTTCCTATTACAAAAATCAATATCTACCATCCATATTACACTTGTATCACCATCTCTTCGCCGAACTAGTGCACCTATACTATTTACCATTATGTTTGGTGTGTTGGAGACACAAGAGACTTTTTGTTATTTAGTTGCAGGGTTGTTTGAGAGAGACCATCTTCATCCTATGCCTCCCACGGATTGATAAACCTTAGGTCATCCACTTGAGGGAAAATTGCTACTGTCCGACAAAACTCTGCGCTTGGAGTCCCAACACGAGTCTACAAGAATAAAGTTGCGTAGTAGACATCAAGCTCTTTTGTGGCGCCATTGCCGGGGAGGTGAGTGCTTGAAGGTATATCTTTAGATCTTGCAATTGAATCTTTTAGTTTCTTGTTTTATCACTAGTTTGGTCTATAAAAGAAAACTACAAAAAAATGGAATTGAGGTTTTCTCATATTATTCGTCTTTATTATTTCTTTCTTCAAAATGATGGAAAGGAAAATTGTGCTCAATTGATAGAAGAAGAATTCAATAAAATGTTTGGAATGAAATATTTGAATGATGATCATGATTGAAATGTTGCTAGTATGAATTCTTTGAATATCCATGATGCTAGTGATATGCCAAGCCATAAGCTTGGGGATGCTATGTTTGACGAAGATGATATTTTTAGTCCCCATGTTTTGATGAGAAAATTTATTATGATGTTAGCATGCCTCCTATTTATGATGATTATATTGATGAAAGTGGGTTTGGAAGAGTGTCAACTCTAGGTAATGATCCCACTATTTTGGAGGGTCTTGAATCTTATTGTTATAATTATGAAAGTGGATTTGGAGAGGTCATGACTTTATTTAGTGATGAATCCATTATTTCGGAAGATGTTTCAATTGATTGTGACAACAAAGTTGCTATCTACGATGAATATGGTGATGACATGTATGCTATATTGAATAATGATAACCATGAAACTTGTCATCATGATTTTAATTTTCAATCACATGATAGTTATTTTGTTGAGTTTGCTCCCACTACTATTGATGAGAATAAATTTCCTATGTGGAGAGTAACCAAATTTCTATGCTTATGCATCATGAAAAGAATGCTTTATGTGATAGTTATATTGTTGAATTCATTATTGATGCTACTGAAAATTATTATGATAGAGGAACATATGCTTTTACATATTGCAATAATATCAAGTTTCCTCTCTATGTGTTGAAAATCTTGAAGTTTTACTTGTTTTGCCTTCCTATGATAGTTGATTCTTGTTCCCATAAATTGTTTGCTCACAAAATACCTATGCATAGGAAGTGGGTTAGGCTTAAATGTACTTGCCATATGCTTCATGATGCTCTCTTTGTGTTTCAATTCTTTACTTCTATGTGTGCATCATTGAAATCATCATGCCTAGCTAAAAAGGCATTAAAGAAAAGCGCTTGTTGGGAGACAACCCAACATTTACCCCTGCTGTTTTTGTGTGTTCACATGATTAATCTACTATAGTAATCATGTTTTATAGCTTTTATTTCAATAAAGTGCCAAATAAAGCCTTTGGGATAGTGTGGATGATAGTTGACTTGATTCTGTGCAAAACAGAAACTTTTGCGCCCAGTAGAAGAATTATCAAAATTCACTGGAGTGTCAAAAACTTCTGAATTGTTTTACAGTTGATGGTTATAAATTTTTTCTATGTTGTCCTAATTTTTCAGAATATTTTGAGTTACAGAAGTATGACCATAATTCAGATATTTACGTACTGTTCTGTTTTCGACAGATTCTGTTTTCAATGCATAGTTTGATTGTTTTATAGTTTCTATGGCTTATATTGGTCAATATAAGTTGTATAAATTGTAGGGTACAGTAGGCATTGTGTGATAACAATTATGAATCTTATCTTGACAGTACCAAAGTGAATGATTTGTCTTTATCATACTAACCCATCTCACGAAGTTCCGTTAAGTTTTGTGTGATTGAAGTTTTCAAGTTTTGGGTGAGATATCGATATGAGGAGAATAAGGAGTGACAAGACCCTAAGATTGGGGATTAATAAGGCACCCCAAGGTAATATTCAAGGAATATACAAGCAACTAAGCTTGGGGATGCCCCGGAAGGCATCCCCTATTTCGTCTCCAACATTATCGGTAACCTCACTTGGAGCTATATTTTCATTCGTCACATGACATGTGTTTAGCTTGGATCGTCATTTTATTTTGTTAGGATTTGCTTGCTGTTATTTAGAATAATGTTTTTCATCTTTCATTTCAATAAAAATGTCAAGTATAGCCTTTACCAAGCTTATTTTGCAAGCTTATATGTGGCTGTTTGAAAACAGAAAGTTTATCGCTGTTGTAAAAATTCCCGAGAAAAGTCAGAATGAGATAAAATGTTGAAACTTTTTGCACAATAAGCTATGATAAATTTTCTTCAGTTTGGTAAATTTTAAGAATTTTTTGAGTTAAATAAGTATGGATATTCTTGCATTCTTTACAGACTGTCCTGTTTTGGCAGATTGCTGTTATGTTTGCATATGTTTGCTTGTTTAATGATTCTATTTGAGAATAGGAGTATTAAATATGCAGAGGCATTTAGTATGCAATGTTGAATTATAATTTTAGTGATTTTCTACAGTAGAGAATAATAAGGTTATTGCATTGATTTGTACTAACTTATCTTACGAGTTCTTGTTGAGGTTTGTGTGGATGAAGATTTTAAGAATTAGGGAAACCGTGTTATGAGAGGAATGAAGAAGACACAATAGCTCAAGATTGGGGATGCCCAAGGCATCCCAAGTTCATATTCCAAGAAGTCTCAAGTATCAAAGCTTGGGGATGCCCCGGTAGGCATCCCACCTTTCTTCATCAACAATTATCGGTTAGCCTCGGTTGAGCTTAAGATTTTGCTTCTTCACATGATGCGTGATATTCTTGGAATGTCATTTTATTTTGTTTTGCTTGCTGTTTTAATAAAATACTTAGATCTGAAATTTTTTAAATGGGAGAGAGTCCTCAATTAGCTACCCATTTACTTAACTACTCGCTTGATCTTCACTTATATCTTTTTGGAGTAGTTTGTCGAACACTCTCATGCTTCACTTATATTATTTTGAGAGTTTATAATAGTGATGAAAATTTGCACAAGCTATGAAATTGGTCCTAATATGATGAATATCCAAAAAGGATACAATCAAAACTTTCATATAGATCATTTTATATGATAAGTTTGATTCCTTGCAATAGTTTTGCGATACGGAGATAATAATATATGAGTCATGTTGGTGAGTAATTGTGCTTTAGTAGGAATATTGGTGTTAAGGTTTGTGATTCCCTATGCAAGTATGAAAGTCAATAGTTATGCAATGAAATTACATCCTACTTGTGGTGCATTATTTGGTGTTAGTTATGCTTAATGCTTGTTTATGTGAATTTTTGTTTCTTGGTTGGTTGCTTCTCAATCTATTTGCTAGCCCCCACTTGTACTAAGTAGAAATACTACTTGTGCATCCAAAATCCTTAAACCGAGTTATGCCATATGATTCCACCATACCTACCTATATGCGGTATTTCCATGCCGTTCCAAGTAAATTTGTATGTGCCAACTCTAATTTTCAAAATGAATTTCCTTTTTGTGTGCCCGTACCGCTCATGAAGCGGCAGGGGGTGGCCAATATTCTTCCATGCTAGATGTGTTATTCTCAAGATGAGTGTTTATTCACTTGTCATTGCACAAGAGTGTGGAGGTAATAGGGATGCCCAGTCCCAAAATGAAAAAGAAATTTACTTTATGTTGTCAAATAATAAATTCCTTGGAAAGTGTTGGTATGGAAGGCACTCATGGATACGGCTATCCATGGATTGTGAAAGAATGGTGGAAAAAGGAATAAACTTTATTTTATGTTTGGGAACCGCCTATGATGTATCTAGCATGGAAAGTATTGGGAATTCTCGGTCGTTTTCGTTGACGGGAAAAGTATGCCTGTCAAAAATTTTTATCTCTCAACTTTAGCTTTGAGCTATGGCACCTCTACAAATCTCCGCTTCCCTCTGCAACGGCCCTATCTATTTAATTTATGCAATTTTTATTTTTATTTGAGTCTCCATCTTCCCTTATAAAGCACCAACTAGGGAGCACTATGATCATACTTGTGCATTGGATGTAGCTGATATTCGAGTGTGTTTCATGAATGGATCAATGATTGAGCATAATGGGCTAGGAATAGCTTTCTTTAGTGTTGATATTTTGAAAGACATGGTTGCTTGTTGATATGCTTGAGTATTGATGTCCTCATGTCAAATTATAGACTATTGCTTTGAATCATGCAAGTCCAAATGTCCATGCTATAAAAGAAAAGAGTATATGAGGAATATGATAGGTAGCATTCCACATCAGAAATTCCGTTTTCAATTGCTACTTTATCATGATGAGTTTTATGAGAAAGAGTTGCTGTTATGATGCTAGGAAAAGTGATTGAAATT
This sequence comes from Thinopyrum elongatum, assembly GCA_011799875.1. NCBI lineage: Eukaryota > Viridiplantae > Streptophyta > Magnoliopsida > Poales > Poaceae > Thinopyrum > Thinopyrum elongatum. Next base: position 199,254,741 of record CM022298.1, read on the forward strand.
ATCATTGATCAAATTTATGCACTATGCTAGCATTCGCACTTCATAAATTATTTCTTTTATCATTCACCTACTCGAGGACGAGTATGAATTAAGCTTGGGGATGCTGATACGTCTCCAACGTATCTATAATTTATGAAGTATTCATGCCATGTTTACAACAATTCTATATGGTTTTGGTATGATTTGAATGGAACTAACCCGGACCGATGCTGTTTTCAGCAGAACTACCGTGGTGTTGTTTTTTGTGCAGAAATAAAAGTTCTCCAAATGCAACGAGGCTTTTTGACGATATTTTTTGGAACAAAAGAGGCTCTAGAAGCTTCATGGGAGGACCAGAAGGTGAAGGAGGTGAGCACAACCGACCACGGCGTGCCAGGTGCCTTGCCCGTGTGGTGGTGTTTCGTGGGCTCCCTGAGGCCCATCTTTGCGTGAAACCGACGCCATAAAATCCAATAAATATAGAAACCCCAAAAAATAACCCTAGATCAGAAGTTCCGCCGCCGCAAGCCTCTGTAGCCATGGAAAACCAATCTGGACCCTATTCTGGCACCCTGCCGGAGGGGGAAATCATCAGGAGAGGCCATCTTCATCATCCTTATGGTCTCCATGATGAGGAGGGAGTAGTCCACCCTCGGGGCTGAGGGTTTGTACCAGTAGCTATGTGTTTAATCTCTCTCTATAGTGTTCTTGATTTGGCACGATCTTGATGTATCGCGGGCTTTGTTAATATAGTTGGATCATATGGTGTTTTCCCCTCTCTATCTTATTGTGATGAATTGAGTTTTCCCTTTGAGATTTTGTTATTATTGGATTGAATATTTTTATGGATTTGAGAGCACTTTTTATATGTCTTGCATATGAATACCCGTGGTGACAATGGGGTATTATATTGATTCACTTGATATATATTTTGGCACTCAACTCGTGGATTCCCGAGGTGACATTGGGGTAATCTATGTATAGGGGTTGATGCACGTTTTCGTCCTACTTTCTCTGGTAGAAATCTTGGGCCACTCTTTGAGGTTCTTTGTGTTGGATTGAGTATTATGAATATGAAATTTTTGATGTGTATCATATAATTAACTCATGGATACTTGTGGTGACATTGGAGTATCTAGGTGACATCACTACAAAAAAAGACACATTCGTGACATTATGGGCCGAACGAATTTTTTTCCTGTCCTGCTTATGACACTTCTATGACGATAATTGTGACAAAACCACGTATCATCATAGATGTGGTGGGCTCCCACTTCTATGACAAAAAATCATGATAGAAACTGGGTTTTTCGTCCTGGGTGGGCCAGGGACGCACCTGCATGACATTCTTTGGGCCGTCCATGATGGAAAAAATCGTGGTAGAAGCGAGGGCGAGGAAAATTTTGGGGAGTTCCCGGTTACGGTGGGTGGTTGGGGCCGAGCGATGCACAGAGGTTTGTGCGTTTCTCTCGTACACGTACGTGCGTGTGTGCAAGGCGTTGGGCTCTAACTGAACCCGAGCGAGGCATTCGCTTACTGAACCCAAGCGATTGTACTAGCTACGTTACTGGACCCGAGCGATCCATCCCTTGGTTGTTAACTAAACCCGAGCGATTCCTTCGCTACTGCTGCTAACTGAAGTTGATCGAACCTACCTCTTGATGAACAGTGACCATTGTTGGGGGTTGGATGAACAGTACCCGGTGGGGGTTGGATGAACAGGACCCCGCGATAGTAGGCCGGTGCCGCTGGATGAACAGGACCCTGATCGAGGAGGCCGCCACACCCGAGCCGGTTGGGGGTGGTTGAACAGGACCCCGTGGAGGGCTGGTTGAACAGTAGCCGGTGGAGGTTGGATGAACAGCAGCCCGTGGAGGATCTATGAACAGTAGCCGGTGGAGGCTGGATGAACTATAGTTCGTGGATGAACAGTAGCCCGTGGAGTCCCATTTTGCGGTACGCCACACCCCTCCCAATGAACAGGACCCCGTTTCAACCACAGGAGCTCCAACACAATTTCGTTTCCTCCGTTTTGCGGTATGCCAGACCCCTCCTGATGAACAGGATCCCGTTTTGACCGTAGCCGGTCGAACAGAAGGCCGTTTCCTCCGTACTGCGATACGCCAGACCCCATTTCGGCTGTTCCATCCAAGCCGGTTGGCTCCCGATGAACACGACGCATTCCGTTGCCTCCCGATGAACACGACGCAGTTTCTCCATTCCGACCCAGCCGGCTGTCTTTCGATGAACAATACGCCGTTGCTGCCGTCCGTTGCCTCTCCATGTACACGAGCTCTGACCGTACGTATGCACGAGTAGGTGTTCGAGACCCTGCCCGTATGTACGTACGTGGCCATATTTTTGTCATGTGGCTGTACATACGTGTACATGGTTTAGACGGGACTGCCTGAACTACTACGTCGGGGGCTCTACTACTACACGGGTTGCTGCTTGCTCGGCCACGGTTCATCGTTGCAGAGAGACCGATCGACCAGTATGTACGTACACATTCGCGACCAGAATGACAACGCTACGCACGCTTCGACCAGGTGGGTCCCGGCTGTCAGGGAGGATAAGGAGGCACTTCTTTGCGTGCGAAGTTATTGATGGTGGGTCCGAGATGTCAGGGGGACGATTCATTGTTTTCGCGCCTAATATGGAGGCACTTCCTTGCATCCGAAGATATAGCTGGTGGGTCCCAGCTGTCAGGGGGGAAACTTTTTTTCCACAAAATACAGCTAAGCCAAAATAAAGAGGCCCTTCCGGTAGGTCCCCACTGTCAGGTGGAGGAATCATTATTTTGCGTGTAATAAGGAGGCACTTCCTTGCTGTGGCTGTGGACCCAGCTGTCAACCTCTCCACGTACAGTCCTCTTCCAATGTAAGTCATTCCTTGACCATGTTGACCACGCTGCGACAAAAGCACCAAGGCGGTGGACGACGGCGAGGCCTAGGAAGAGAATGACCCGGAGCCGGGGAAGACTCGACAGTTGTTTCCCACGCGGAGGGGAGTACGAGGGTTTACTGATTGGGCTACAGTGTGAGGCTGCCGTTGCCGGAGAATAACAGGAGGTCTGGGTGAGTACAGGGATGGCCAGGCCAGCAATGGGAGTAGGGTGGGGTGGTGAGGCCTGTGCGGCAGCAAAGCCGGCCACGGGAGGCAGGAGCAGGTGGCACAACTGATGCTCGTTTGGGCGGCTGAGCAAGAAGACCAGAGGTTGAAGAAGCATGACAGCCGTTGGATGGACATCGTACGGTCACTGCAGCTAGAATCGTTTATATTGACTAAGTTGACAAAGCCCTCCGTCTGTGTCAACTTAGTAGGCCCACAAGTCAGCCTCCAAATATGGTAGGTCCCAGCTAGCAGGGGGAGTATTCACTTTTTTTTTTGTGCATAATAAGGAGGCACTTCCTTGCGTGCGAAGATATAGCTAGTGGGTTCGAGCTGTCAGCAGGAGGAGCATTTTTTCATGAAATACAGAGGCCCTTCCGGTGGGTCCCCGCTGTCAAGTGGAGGAATCATTATTTTGCGCGTAATAAGGAGGCACTTCCTTGCGTGCGGCCATGGACCCAGCTGTCAGCCTCTCCACATACAGTCCTCTTCTGATGGATGTCATTCGTTAACCATGTTGACCACACTGCGCCAAGAGCACCAGGGCGGTGGACGACGACGAGGCCTAGGAAGGGAATGACACGGAGCCAGGGAAGAGTCAGCAGTTGTTTCCCACGCGGAGGGGAGTACGAGGGTTTACTGGTACATCTGCCGTCACCAGAGAATAACAGCAGGTGTGGGTGAGTAGAGGGATGGCCAGGCCAGCGATGGGAGTAGGGTGGGGCGGTGAGGTCTGCGCGGCAGCACAGCCGACCACGGGAGGAGGGAGCAGGCAGTCCCGCCGGCGCTGGTTTGAGCGGCTGGAGCAGGAAGAGCAGAGATTGAATAAGCATGACAGCCGTTGGATGGACATCCAACAGTCACTGCTCTTGTGTGTTGACTAAGTTGACAAGGCCTTGCCTGCGCATCAACCTTTTTTTAGGAAAGTGTACACGTCAACCTACTAGGCCCACAAGTCAGCCTCAAATATGTGGAAAACATCATACAACCCATCTGCAATTATTGCTAATAAATGTACAGCCCATTGGCTAATTCTTAAGGATTTTTTTGAAGCCCATATTCTTTTTGTTACCATTATAGCCCATATTCTGGCCACGGTTAAAAATTCAACCAAATTTTCATATTTCGGTGCGGTCCAAAATTTTGAATCACGTTCAAACTAATTTAAAAACAATAAATTTATATCAATTTAAAATCCAACATAATTTTCCCCGCAAAAAAACAATTAAATTCGAAATCTTGAAATCTTAAAAAAATGATATTTGAAACTAATTGCCGGTTTTCTGTGTTTTTAAAATTTACATACCATTTCTTACTACTTCATTTTTTGGGCAAGGGAATACATCGCTCTCGTCTTGAAAGATCTGCAGCCTAGCAGGGCTAAGAAAGCAAGTAGGCCTCCGTTGGGTATTTCTTTAAAAAAATAGAACTGGGCTAGCCATTTTTAGAAAGAAAAAAACACAACTGGGCTCATCATGTGGTAAACATAAAATAAAACCCTTGCTAGACGGGCCACAGCCCCGTTGTTACCCTAATCCGTCTCTAAAACTAGTATTAAATAACAACTGCTTGTTCCTAAAAAAAGTAAATAACAACTGCGCGACGTGCTGGGACTCTGGTGTCAGCCGCGCGTTGTGTAATTCTCTCGTTTATTGACTACATTGACAATGGCGTGGGACCCAAATGTCCAACCATTAGGAGGAACCATTTTTTTGGGCTTGTAATAATGAGGCACTTGCTTGTGTACTGCCATGACCCTGGTAGGTCCCTACTGTCATCCTCTCCACGTACAATCATCTCCTTATTCCTCTCGGTTGTTGACCACGTTGACAACGCCAGACGGCAGCGCACCACGCACGGCGAGTGAACCAAGACGGAGGATGACGGCGAGGCCTCGGACGGGAATGAACATGAGCCATGGAAGATGCGGCAGTCTAGTCGCAGGTGGAGGGGAGTACGAGGGTTGACTGGTTCGGGTGCGGGTGCGTGTTGGGGCTAACGTCGCTGGAGAATAACAGGATGTGTGGGGGAATAGAGGGATGGACTGACCAACATTTGAGGGTACAGTAGGGTGACGGAGGCGCAGCCAGCCGTGGGAGGTGGGAGCAGGCGGGACCGACGGGGTGGTTTGGTTCGGGCGGCTGGAGGAAGAAGACAAGAGATAGAAGATACACGACAGATGTTGGATGTCAATCCAACGGCTGGTAGGCAGAATCGTTTGTTGACTAGTAAGTCGACACCACCTTGGATAGGCCTTTTCCTCGTGGGTCCCAAATGTTAGTATCCAAATCTGTCATGGCCATGCAGCCTTTCTTATGAAAATTTACAGCCCATTTGGTGTGCTAGTTCAAAATAAGTTTGTGGGTGCTGGTGGGGGCTAATCACTTGGGTTCTATAATGCACAGTGAGCTCAAGCAGCCGGCGAGAGTGATGTTATTTCCCTTGGTTGGGATTTGTTACAATATTTCTCTCTTAATTAAACAAATGGCAAGCCATTTGCCTTGTTTCAAAGAAAATATGACAGTCACAGCCGAGTTGAAAAGGGCAACAACATCTAACTCCAGCTTACAAACTATACAAAAGTACGAAGGTCAATTGTTCACCAGGTTTAGACAAAACCCAGATTGAAAAGGGCAACAAAATCTAACTCCAGCACTATTTTTGGCAGTCACAATCAAATGGATCGGTCAGGTCCATAGAATGAACATCCTGAGTCATAAAATTTACTGGATTATGACCACAAGATGTAAATAGAAGCCCAGCATGTTCAGAAGCCCTTTTATCCACCTGAAACTCCTTTTTTTGCTCTTCGACATACCCATCCGTCAAAACCATGCTGCTGATAAACTTAAGCCTGATGGACAATAGTAACCTCGCATTCAGCAGGAAGAATGTGACAAATCTAGTGTTTGCATGGTTGGCTACATATCGTTCGAGCGTTATTGCCTTCAATCAAATGTCATGAGAACTGAGAAAATCCTGGTGCTTACGAATCCACCGATTGGTTATAACTTTCTTACCACGTCCTGTTGCCTAAATAGACATGAAGATTGAAAACAGTTAAGGTCTAAAAAAAGAGTGTCGAAAGAGCAACAGTCGAACGGTTAATTCTAGTACACTATATGCGGGCTTCCAATGTGCGTGAAATTATCACCTTTATATACAACTTCTCCAGACATGGAATGCATTGCAGCAAGCCAATAATCTTGTTCAGATCAAAACTATTCATATGGATATATAAGATCTTGACAGAATCTAGCACCATTGATAGGCTATCCATGGACAAACTCTTCATTGAGCACATAACATAATATTAGTACAAAAAGTGTACTCCAAGATGATACAGAACTTATGCGTAGAAATTTAAAATGCAGCTTATGATTACAAGTGTAGATGATAATACACAGTACCTGAAGAACTTTGGAGCCAAACACCATCTTGAAATGAGCACAGAGATCATGTATTACACCCAAGGTTTCCAGTTTAGGCGCAGAGATGACAGTTATTTCCGACAGTGAATAATGAGAATCAAGGATCAACATTTGAAATGAAGGGGCATCTTTGATGATGAGCTGCCTTCCATCAAAAGAAATTCCAATTCTGACAAGGTTAGGCGACTTTATTTGGAGACAACCAATTCTAACTGTGAAAACAAGCACCAAGCACTCCAGGGCAGGGCAACTGGAGTGGATGATGCTGTGCAATGAGGCCTCAGACATACGAACCCGCACAAGTGAAAGTTTTTTGAGAAATGGGAGTCGAAGGTTTAGTACCAGATTGTCTGGTAGGTAGCACAGCACAAAGGTGGCGGTGTGGAGAGAGGAGGAAAACTACGAGATGGACATCGGTGCTGAGGGCACAAGTACATGGCGTTCGGTATGTGGTATGTGATTTTTGGGGGAATAGTAGAACTCAAACAGCTGTAGTTCTGTGAATTCAGGGGATTTCAGCCAGGCGTCCACCATGCAGGGCATGCTTAGGTAGCATGCCGGGATGCGGAGGCCTTGAACAAAGCCCTGGTGGGAGGAGATGATGGCTCCGGGGGGTTCAAAATCATTAAAGAGAGATAGCTGACGACAGTCGAGATTAAGGGGCGCGGCTCGCCATAGAGGGCGCCACCGAGTTGAGAGGACTTGGGTGCGGCAGCAATCCTAGGTGGGGAGAAGCGAGATGATCTCCCCAAGGATGGCGTCCAGGAGATCGCTGATGTGGTCCACCCGAGATTCTACGGGTTCCTAGGATCCGGTGGGGGGGGGGGGGCTCGCCGCTTCTCCTCGCGCTGCCGGGTGCGAGATCTACAACAGGTGTCGCCGTTAGCGGGAGCCTCATCTTCTTGGTGCTGGGGTCAGCTGACTCCATTTTCCTCGAGGGTGTCACATCTAGCTCACGGATTTGAGCAGACTAACGAATGACGAGCCTAGTTGTAGTGCGAGTGAAGAAGAAGGGGAGCTGGGGATTTCTGTAGTAGTGAGGAAGAAGGGGAGCTGGGGTTTTCTGTAGGAGTGAGGTGAGGAATTTGGGAGTACGAGTGGAGTGAGCCGACGTGAGGTGGGTGGGAGTGAGGAGGAAGAAGAGCACCCAGGTTTTTTGGGGGGGCGGTACGCTGGGTACCGCCTCTCGTTAAGTAAATATATGGGCTATTGAATTGATTTTATTATTTACTAGGGTGGATGGGCTCTTTTGTCTTGGGCCCAGAGAAACAATTACTACTAGTACAGTGGAGACACTCTACAGCTACCCAGAAAAATAATTACTAGTAGTACAGTGGATACACTACCGCTTCTGGCTCCTCCGAGGTCATCGAAACGTCTCCCGCTACTGAATGCCATTTTACTTTGGTTCACCGACATGCGGGCCATGCAGCGCGCGGGCCCAAATGCCATCCACCAAATTAGAAGGCGGTATGCAGGCGGAGAGTCACCCCGGCCGTAGCACGGCAGTACCGAGCCATCATATCACAAAACCCCACCTCGCCGCAGTCTAAGTTTGACGGACGAAGCAACCATCATTTCACTCTTGGTTGAATCCCCTTCTCCCTCACCGTCTTCAAGAAAGCCAACACTCGCATCTGCCATTGTTCTTCTCTCCCAACGAAGGGAAGGTAAGCGGATATGTGATGTTGGTATATTTTCTTTCAGAAAGAAGAACTTTTGCAAAGCAGTAACCAATCCTCACTCTCTTTTTTGTTTCATTGTCATTGCAATTGTGTTTTCCTTTCAGTTATCTCCTATTCCTCAGTTTCATGATGGATCAAGGAGAACCAGGCAAAGATCTACTGATGTTGGAGCAGACGTGGGAGGCTGATCCCCATGAGACAGAGAGCTCCAAGAAGATAGATGCCGCCACCGAGCCGACCCCAGATACACTCACGGCCACTACGGAGATGGTCAACGCCCCGTTTGAGGTTACAGCCCTCGTGGCCCTGTAGGAGCAGTTGTCCCACTTCGAGGCTGTGTCCCCCCCCCCCCCGGGTGAGCTGCCCAATTTTCATTCCCTCCTTTCACATTGCTAAATCAATCAATCCCCTAATCACAAATAACACCAGAACAACTCTCCCTATGCCACATACTTCTAACCAACCTCCATTGCTTCTCTATAACCCCTGACTCTCATTTCCCCTAACCTTCCACTCCCCCACCCCTGTCCTACTTTCCCAACCTCGAACTTGTCATCTCTTTCATCGTATTCCATCTTACGCCCTCTTTTGCCCCCGGTGATTTTCTTCTTTGCCGATCTTGATTGTGGTTTTTTCATCTAAGTATGTGGTGATAAATAATGCAAAAATTTATTAGCTTCGATGCCATGCTACCTTCCCTGTCATGCATACTTTTGACTCTACATAGTGGTTTAAATAGCTTGTGTTTTTTATATTGGAAAGTAATTCTGAATTCTTTTCTATTTCAATTAGAGCCCTGATGCAGACAAGGATTGTGTGGTTGTACATGTCACTCGCTATGAGGCGGATGACCTGAATATACGCACGGGGAAAACAAAGTTCTTAGGCTGTTGGATCCTGGAAGCCAGTTACACTTATACCAAAGTCGAGATGTATTCCAGCCACACTGTTGTCAGGCGTGTTGTCCAGGGTGTACTGAAGCACAAGAAGTTCAAAGCTACTCCTTCGTTTGTGAGGCATACTGTTCTTGTCAAGCTTATGCAGGAAGATGACATGGCTGCCTCCACAAACAAGTTTATGAGTGGCAAGGCCACAAGGTTATCTTCAAGAAGGTTGACAGGATTGAGCTGCTACCGGACGTCCTTGATGATGTTCATGGCAAGGTCCGTCTTGTGTCCATCCCAAATTAGATCGATGCATGAAATAGTTGGCCCAGCTAGTGTTTAAAAGTAGTTTGGATTGTGTCTAATTATCCGAACCTTGCCTATTATCGAGCCCTCTGGGGCTAGTACTCTGTTTGAATCCGTCTATGGGAACTACTGCTACTTTTGTGTGCCCGTGAATCATGTGAGAACCATCGTAATTGTTCCCAAAACAGATGAGTCCTCACTAGTTTTTTCATGTAATATGGCATGGTAAGACATAAGTTGTCATGATTTATCATACGAGCAGTGTGTGTTTGATGAAAGAGAGTACTTGTTCGAGAACTATGCGCCAACATATACATAGGGTACGTAAGGCTGGTTAAGTACTTGTAAACACTGTTGGTGCTACCCCACTTGTAAGCAGTTGTGAAAAACACGACACATTGGCTCAGCTCGCTTCAACACTAGAAAAGTCGGTTATCGACCAACTAACAATCAATACTCTGTTGTCTGAGATATAAGCAACTGCGTATGTTGTTATAGTGGTTCATGCAGTTAACTGAGGCCACAATGTAAATTCCAAACGTTCACACGCTAGTCCAGCGTTCATGTGGAACATTCACATTAAACTCGGCTTCATAAAATACTTGAAAAGCATAAGTTCAGCAATTTTATACATCTCAATGATTCATAGAACATAACCAACATTTACTAGTTCACAGCAAAAGACAAAGTTGTGAGAAGGTTTACAAATCAGGAAAAATCAAGCAAGGCTTCTCTGAGCAAAGGGCCTCCCTAGGTAGGCTTTAATTTCCTGGAGTTAACTCTAGTTTTTCTTGTTGCCACCATCCAGGGTTAGGTTCTCTCATTCCAGAATAACCAATTATAATTGTGTTCTCAGATGGAATGCTGAACTGAACCACGTAGTGTACTAACCATCTGAACTTCTTGTGCAGTTCCACTAAATTTAAGCACCACTATTTGCAGAAATAAGCAGACCACAATGCCTCTTGTTCGCGCACCTGTCCCAAAAACCTTTGCGCAGCCGTGCCAGCTAGTCCTCTGTCCATCCTTGATCTGGGAGAAAGTGCATTCCCGACTAGGATGCAGTTGTTTTCGCTCGTCCGTGCACCTCAATCAGGAAGTAAACATGCGAATCAGCTTCTTTTAGATTGTGTTGGTCATTCTACCTAGTTACTACCAATGTAGGAATACCTGGAACACTAGTGGTTAGAGGACGACAGCTAGGAATAGTCATCTGATTTTGTGCAGTTCTACTAAAATTGAGGTGTGTACTTCTGATTGCACAAATGGAAACGATATGGAGACAGACATCCCTGTTTGCGTAAATATGAAATATGGTTATTTAAGCAGTGACGGTTATTTCCAGTGGCATATGATTAACAATAGCATATATTATGTTATAACTGGCACTACATTGAGAGTATGAAAAAGTGCCATTAAGTAAGAAGTAGCATCACATCACATCAACACTACCACTAGATTAACACGCAGAATAATAGCATTAGTATTACTGTCATGAGAGTAGCACCTGGTCAGTAAATGTGCAATCAAATTTATGCAGTTCCACTGGGATGAAGCAATGTTAGCGGTGTGAGATTTAAGTGTAACTGCAAAAACACAATTCATCGGAAATAAAGCAAGACGGAAGCACTTCATAAAATGGTGGTGTCATTGCTTCAATTTATCGACGACACTAGACTGGCAGCGGCATTACTTAATAGTGACATTAGGTGGCATTGCTTCATGCTTCATGTGATTTTACATTAATGGTAGTGATATGGGCATAGGGACATCAGGGGCATAAAGTGATGAGGCAGATGTGGTTGCTGACAGCGGCAAACATTCCGGCAGCATGTCTGCATTTGTCCCATTTTTATCTCCTCGGCGACATTTTCCTATGTGAGCACAGGAAATCTAGACCTGCTCGTTCTCATTTGAGTTGTCCCCCCAACACCCCTCAATTTCTTTCCTTTTTTGACCAAGAGATAGGTCCACTTCCCCCACCCTTTGCCATCCACCCCGCTTTCTTCGCCTTTTCAACCAAGAGACCGGTTGGGTAGCCAGTATCTACTACTTTTCCCCGTTTCCTCTTAGAACCAAGTCCTAGATTCATGCTACAGCTTTCCCACTTTCTTCCCTGTTTGAACCAACTCTTAGATTTGACTGTGTGAACTAGCTTTACCTCTAATAATAGTAAAAGTCTAGGTGGCTTATGAACAGCCAACGAAAGTAGAAAAAGATCCACACGCAGCCACGTGGGGAGCTGGGGCAGTAGAGCAAGGCCGGTTTCGAAGGAAGATATACCTGAGGGTCATCGGGATGTGGCAAAGATGGCGTCGGGAGGCCGCATCTTGGCCACAATACCGCGGGGAGGAAGAAGGGGTCGGAGGCCCTCCCGAGCCGGCGATGTCTCTGAGAGAACGGCAGGGCCGCCGATCGGGACACGCAGGCAGCTGTTGGTCTCCTCCCTCGCCGCCGATGACCACGTGAACAATGCACCTACACCCCTGCCCCAGCCGAGGTGGTCCGACCGGATTTGTGACCAGCGGTGAGCAGAGAGAGAGTGTGGCCACCTATGTCTTGCTTAGATCTGGAGAGCATGAGAGAGTGAAAGAGAGGAACCCTAGTAAAGTAAGCGCCGAGGCTCCTGCTTATATATAGTGGAGTGATTTTGTTGTAGCAACCGTTATTAAATTGAATACGCGCGAACCACTATTTTCATTTAAAGTTCAAGTAAAAATAAAACTCGATCAATAACTTGCCACCGCTTGCAGGTCGCACTATCAAATCACCGCGTCCAGGATGCACTATGAACTGTATCATTCACGTGCGGTCCCCGACCCTCCATCAAGTTGAAAACTAGACTAGTCAAAATGTCAATTGGGATGCCTCTTTGTAAACAAATGCACTCCTAGCTTAAAAAAATACGCTCCTACGTGTACCCGTGAGTGGGTGTGAGAGAACTAGTGCTAGCGTGCACCGCTTCTCTTCATGAGAGTACAATATACTACGCCCAAAGAACGTTCGCCACAAGAGTAATAGTATAAGTGTATGACGTGTGAGTTAAAATAAAAGGTGCGCGACGTCTTTTATTTTTTAGAAGTTCTGAGGATAGGGTGTGAAGAGCACATATGTGTGTGACGTCTACCTATAGATAGATGGTGGGTGCGAGAGGACTCGGGAGAGTCGTGACTCATGAGGGTGTGTGTGTGTGCGTGAGAGAAAGGGGCACATATCAATGCAATGCATGTGTCCGTAAATCATATCTGACAAACGTTCGCCACAAGCCGTTTCCTGACGAATGCCATAAGAACCGTTAGATCGGCATCCGACAGTGTCAGTTTTGCCATGGCATTTAATAGAACAGACACTCCTCCGACACACAAATCTTCCATGTGAGTGTTAGCAACTGCCGTATGCTTCTCCCTCCGTTCCAAAATGTAGTGCATATAGCTTTATTGAAAATTTGAACCTCACAAACTTTTACCGAGTTTTCGTATACGAAAATGCGCATATAGAATACCTAGTATATATCATTTCATTCATCTTCAAGTGGTAACTATAAAGATGGGGGAGGAGTGTACAAAGAAAGACCGCCGTATCACCTGCAGCAATTTCAACCATCCTTTGGTGTGGAGGAATATCATAGGAACTCTATATGATATGATTTTTATAGGAATTTTTTCTTTAGAGCCAATTGGTTCATAGGAATAGATTCATATACTCCACATTTCAAAGGAAAATAAACATGATATCATTTGTATAGCTTTAGAGCCACTTGGCTCATATGAATGGATTCCTATACTCCCACAATTTCAAAGGAAAATAAACAATTAGCCTAGATTCAATAGAAAAGTTCCATTGATGTGAACCAAATGACATCTCTTTTCCAATCCCTCCTCATAGGAATTGAGATACATGTCATCTCTAGATTGAATAGAAAACACTACAAAAAAAAGACACATCCATGACATTTTGGACCGAACGATTTTTTTTCTGCCATGCTTATGACACTTCTATGATGATAATTGTGACAAAAGCACGTATCATCATAGATGTGGTGGGCTCCTACTTCTATGACAAAAAATCATGACAGAAAATGGGTTTTTCGTCCTAGGCGGGCTGGGGACACACCTGCATGACATTCTTTGGGCCGTCCATGATGGAAAAAATCGTGGTAGAAGCGTGGGCGAGGAAAATATCGGGGAGTTCCCGGTTACGGTGGGTGGTCGGGGCCGAGCGATGCACGGAGGTTTGCGCGTTTCTCTCATGTACGTGCGTGTGTGTGAGGCGTTGGCTAACTGAACCCAAGCAATCGCACTAGCTACCTTTACTGAACCCGAGCGATCGATCCCTTGGCTGTTAACTGAACCCGAGCGATTCATTCGCTACTGACTGAACCCGAGCGATTCCTTCGCTGCTGCTGCTAACTGAACCCAAGCGATCGATCACTGTTGCTGCTTACTAAAGCCGATTGATCCCCCATGCAAGACATAGCCAGCCGGTGTTGGGTTACCTCTCGATGAACAGTGACCATTGCTACCGTGCGCGCGGTACGTAGAATGAGTCGAGACGTGATGAGTCGAGCCGGTTGGTTGGCTGTGGATGAACAGTTCCCGGTGGGGGTTGGATGAACAGGACCCTGTGGTAGTAGGCCATTGCCGCTGGATGAACAGGACCCCGAGGAGGCCGCCGCACCCCAGCCAGTTGGGGGTGGATGAACAGGACCCCGTGGAGGCTCTATGAACAGTAGCCGGTGGAGGCTGGATGAACTGTAGTCCATGGATGAACAGTAGCTGGTGGAGGCTGGAGGAAGTCGACGGTGGATGAACAGTAGCCCATGGAGGCTGGAGCGAGGCAGTAGACAATGGATGAACAGGACCCCGTTTCAACCGTAGGCACTCCAACAGAAGTTCGTTTCCTCCGTTTTGCGGTACGCCAGACCGCTCCCGATCAATAGGACCCCATTTCGACCGTAGGCCCTCGAACAGAAGTCTGTTTCCACCATTTTGCGGTACACCAGACCCTTCCTGATGAACAGTACCTCGTTTCGACCATACGCCTTCGAACAAAAGGCCATTTCTTTCGTTCTGCGGTATGCCAGACCTTGTTTCGGCTGTTCCGTCCAAGCCAGTTAGCTGCCGATGAACACGACGCATTCCGTTCCCTCCCGATGAACACGACGCAGTTTCTCCGTTCTGACACAACCGGTTGGCTGCCGATGAATTGGACGCCATTGCTGTATGTTTTCGAGACCCCGCCCGTATATACGTACGTAGCCATATTTACTTTCTTGCAGCATGGCTGTACGTACGTGTACATAATTTATACAGGACTGCCTCAACTGCTACGTCACACGTGCCGCTCCTTGCTCGGCCACGGTTCATCCTTGCAGAGAGACCGATCGACCAGTATATACGTACATGTTCGCTACCAGAGAGACAACCCTACGTACGGTTCGACCCAGTGGGTCCCAGCTGTCAGGGAGGATAAGGAGGTACTTCCTTGCGTGTGAAGATATAGCTGATGGGTCCCAGCTGTCAGGGGGAGGAATCATTTATTTTGCCCGTAATAAGAACGCACTTCCTTGCGTGCGAAGATGTAGCTGGTGGGTCCCAGCTGTCAGGGGGAGAAAACATTATTTTTCAGGGTAAAAAGGATGCAGTTGCATGCATGTGTCCATGGGCGTGGTGCGTCCCCGCTGTCAGCCTCTCACGTACAGTCATCTTCCGATGACTCTCATTTGTTGACCATGTTGACCACACCGTGCCGAGTGCACCAAGGCCGATGGACGACGGCGAGGCCCCAGACTAGAATGACCCGGAGATGGGGAAGACGCGGTAGTTGAGTCACAGACGGAGAGAAGTGGGAAACTTGATTGGTTCGGGTGCGGGGTGGGCCTACACTCGGCAAAGAATAACAGGAGGTGCGGAGGAGTGGAGGGATGGCCTGGCCGTTGGTGGGGTAGCGTTTTGCTGCAAGGCGTGCGAAACAGCGCCGTTGGACGCTGGAGGTTGGAGCAGGCAGTCCCGGCATCACTGGAGGAAGAAGACGAGAGATTGATGAAGAATGCCGGCCGTTGGATGTAAATCGAACGCCTTGCTTAGGCTTCGACCTTTGTATTTTTTTTGCGAAAGTGCTTAGGCTTCTATCTACTGGCCCACATGTCAGCCAGTCCATTTGGTGGGCTAGGTGAAACAATGATGTAGAGTCTATGCAGCCCATTTATATATTATGTTAGAATTTAAAGCCCATTTGCATTTTTTTTTCGAAATCCACGGACTTGCTGGGCTGGGCGAAAATATCGTGTTGGGCTGGATGGAGAAATGTTATAAAAACATAAACACATGATTGCACGTCTATTACTGATTGGTCAGTAAAATCTTTGCAAGCTTACGTACGCAATCACCAGGAGTTAACTTGCCAAGTTATATATAAACAATTATTATTATTATTTTGTAAGAACTTCCGATTTACGAAATAAAATATCATTTTAATTTGATGAGTTAATAGGACGTGGGGTATTATTATTTTTAGGCTAGACGTGGGACAGTTGAGTTGGTTCTAGGGAAAACTACTGGGAGAAAACTCAGATTACATCGAAAAAGAAAGTGGGAGAAAATTCAGATATAGGATTACTAAAAACGAAAAATAAAGGAAGTGGGAAGGTCTATACAATGATTGGACGAACGACAGGTTTAACGGAACCTTATGTTGTTTCTATTATATATATGTAATAAAATAAGATATAAATATAAGTATACATATACTATTATTGAAGGGAAAACATAGGTTCAGTTTTGCATTCTTATAGAAAAATAGAACTGAGCTGTGCGTTGTCTTGAAAAAACAAACATAACTTGGGCTGCTGATGTTATAGACAAGCTAGGCTGGGAGGCCCAGAGGCCGCTTGATACTTACTGGGCCCCAAAATAAAGTTGAAACCTGCTGGATCAACTATGTTTGCATGTCGTGGGCTACGCGTGTTAAACAACAAAACCTAGGCCATGGACCTGGTGGTCCCGGACTGTCAGCCTCTCGATGAACAGTCGTCTCTCGATTCCTCTCGTTTTGTTGACCATGTTGGGAACAACAGACGGTGACGCTGCGACGAGAGCACCAAGGCGAAGGACGACGTCGAGACCTCGGACCGGAACGAACCGAAGCCGGGGAAGATGCAGGCGGAGGGGAGTACGAGGGTTGACTTGTTCGGGTGCAGGGTGGGCCGGTGGAGCTGCCGCCGCCGGAGAATGTGTGGGAGTGGAGGGATGGCCTGGCCAGCGCCATAGGCTAGGATGGGTCACCGAGGCGTGCGCGGCAGTGCCGCCAGCCGCTATAGGAAGAGGACGAAAGATTAAATAAAATAAAGAAATACAAATGGATAGGTGGTTGGTCCCAGATGTCTATGTACGAGACCTGCTGGGTCCACCTGAGAAGGGGAATATGTTGGGAGGAAGAAGATTCAAAGCACGGCAACCCAGTGAACTAGTTACATACATAAGCAAATAGCCACTAAAAAAAAGCAAATAGGTTAATGGGTTTTTAGACGAAATATTTCGGACAAAACAGATAGTTACGACACATAGGCTAATGCATGGTACACCCAGATGATAAAGGTGCTTAAACAGAAAAGTACATCATCTAGACATTTCTGGCATGCTTGATCATGACACTGCGGATGTCCGTGTACTCGTCGGTTACGGGAAGCAGACACTCCCTCATGTCCAAGATCCGCCTGCACATGTTGTAGCATGCGTATGCGTCCTTGGCCGCGTAGGTTATGTAGGCTAGATTTAGAGGTACCTCCCACGTGTTCAGGTCCTTGGTATCAACGTCTTCTTTCATGTTGGCATAGCAGGGTTCGATGATGGTCGCGGCGAGGTCAACCACGGAGTCCTTCTCCTGCCCGTTGCCGATGATCTTGTATTGCTTCTGGATATCAACAAGCTTGTTGCACCAGATGGCCGAATCATAAAGCACAATCGCGTTCTTCCTGCTCTCCACCGTAGCGAAGGTGCAGTCGGCGGTGCCGATGAAATGGGCGAATGCTCCAGGACCTCTGATGGCCCTACAGCAGTGGTAAACGAGAACCTCGTCCCACATGCATACCTGGGCAACGACGATCCGTTGGTCCCTGTCAGGAGACGAATGGATGGGCACGAGGTCTAGTCCCGCGCCCTTGTGCTTTCTCCTCTTGTAGGTACTTCTTGAACTTGGCGAGGCAGAGCTTCACCGAGTCCGGATCATTGGTGTACATCACATTCAACTTGGTGCTGCCATGGGTCTGAACGGCGAACTCAAAGGTGAACTCCTTGCTGAAGTCCATATCCAGCAGGCTCACACCTCGGATCGCCATTGGAGTCTCCTCTCACACAGAGTTGATGTGGCGGTTTTCGTTTTGTGGGGATTGGGGGTAAGGGGAGATGAAGACAACCGTTGTGTACTGGGGTACTAGGGGGCGGCACCGCGGCAGCAGCAAATCATTTTTCCAATCTTGGGGAACTGCAATCGATGGTGAACGAGTGGTAAGCGGCGGCAGCAGTTCGTTTTTCAGCTCTTGGGGAACTGCATCCAACAGTAAACTGAGTGTGTACATGCGACAGTAGTTACTACCCCTCCCTCGCCCGCTGCATGCCCGGCAGAACATGCCCCCTCGGGTTCACGAGCGGGTCTGTATTGGTACTGTAATAGCAAGTGTTAGTGGTCACTTTACATAAATTTTATTAGCTTTAATTAAAATGTATTCTTAAAACAAGCAAAACATTGGCTCGTTCTATCAGTGCAACAGGATCAGCATGCACAAAAATTAGAATTATTATTCTCAGGATACAAATGATAGGCTCATTTGCTGCACTTTCACAGACAATTCTACCAAGTTTGAACAGCTTGTTATGGTTGCTGTCCTCTGCATCATCATGCCGTGTTTCCCAGCTTGCGAGATTCAGAACCAACCAATAAGATTGAAATAATAAGTAAAACAAAGATGCCTACACATCACAATGATTCGCAGCTTGCAAGATTCAGAACCAACCCATTAGATTCAAATAATAATTACAACAAAGATGCCTACACATCTCAATGATTCACAGATCAGAGCCAATCGTAACTGTACAACTCAAACGTTGTGAGAATGTGAACAAATAAATAAAAATTGATCGATGCTTCATGTAAGCAACTTGATCCAAGGATTTGGTTAAATATTGAAACCAGTCCTTTTTAAGGCCACATAGGTCAAACATTGGCAGCTAAAATATTCTGCATCACTGGTGGCACTACCACTTACAATATATGCACAAGAGGGCCTTCTAGATTTTGAAGTAGTGTGCATAGAGCCTCATCGTTAGTATTTAACAAATACACATAGCAGAATCAAGTGGAATCATCAATCAACATCCTGAAATATCTCTTTCCACCTTGCACACACGCATGGCACTTTAGAGCCTTTGGATAAAGTGAATCTCGGGATTAAATCCATCTTGGCTAGCCGTGTCATACAACCCAAGAACTTGGCGAATGCTTTTGACCATCACAACATCTGTAGTCGAGTATTCCTGTTTGCATAAATAAGAAAGAGCATGATTACTATAATATTGGCACTAGTTAAAGCAACTTTATTTCCAAAATGAGAAAAGATTACGATAGAATAGCTTTATTAAAAAAATACAACGTTAGCACAGTATGACAAAGCACAATCATGTTGATAAAGGACAGTACTAACCTGTGTGAGATGACTTTGGGAGATCAAGTTATTTTTCATGTCCCCGTATCTTGCCATGAAGGCGATTCGTTGGCATCCATTAACACCTCAGTGTGGCAGTAGAAGGAGGAGCGTCGACTCATTTCAATCACTTTTTTGTGCAGTTAAACTAAAATTATGGTGCCCGTCAGTTAGAGAGGGGGCCCGCGCCACCTTAACGGTAGGCGTGATGGACTCAACTAGTTCATTGCAGCTATGTGATTGATGCAGTGCACATGGACTTGATTCTACCGGATAGGCCTTCTGCAAGTTATCTACATTGGAAATGAAATGGTAGCTAAGACAGTAGCTCTATTTTAAATGTATTATTACTTCATTTTATCAGTGGCAGTAGCGGTGCCAAAAGATTGCCACAAATTATTAGTGGCATTAAATTAAGATGCAAAAACAATATCATTATTGCTTTCTCATAGCAGTGCCATAACAGTAGCATAAGATCACTAGCTGGATGCAGAGTCAAAATCAACCAAGAAGGAACATACCCGGTCATGGAAACCATAACTGAGAGAGGGGCCCTACGCCGCCACGACTCGATGTGGTGAACCTGCAGATCCACTCGGATGATTCAATTCAGGCGACCTTTTTTCTGCAGTTCGCCTGAAATGAAGCAAAGATTGTATCATGCAGCTAGCAAGAAGTACTTGCTCTCATGAGATGGAAGTTCTTCTTTAGTAGTTGCACTAAAATTGAGCAACATTAAGGTTGGCTGTCCTGCTCATGCAAGGTGCAACTATAATTTGCTTTTCCTTTTGTGCGGTTCCACTAAAATAAAGTGCCATTGTGGTGACAGTGATGGCTCATCTTGCAAAGGCTAATAAAATGTTGCACGAGATTACCAGCAGAGTTTGGCAGAGATGTTGGAAACTCCAATCAAC
Organism: Thinopyrum elongatum; assembly: GCA_011799875.1. Lineage (NCBI taxonomy): Eukaryota > Viridiplantae > Streptophyta > Magnoliopsida > Poales > Poaceae > Thinopyrum > Thinopyrum elongatum. The sequence goes on from CM022298.1 coordinate 199,274,748, forward strand.
CTTTGTGTAGTTCAACCAAAATTGAGAGATGTTGCCCACGTGACATTTTAGTTGAACTGCACAAGACACTCATTCCAAAAAAAAATGTTTTGTGCAGTTCACCAAAGGTCACAATAGCAACGAGGTGAAATGGATATCCCTATCCGCACAAAAAGATAGAAAGAAAACAGTTACTGGTCAATAACAAGATACGAAACATACACGAAATGAAAAGAAGCATCTTGATTATGTTCATGGCAATCACGCAAGAACAGTAGAAATTTTAAAATAGTAGCATTGCTTCATGTTACCAGAAGCATTACGATCAACAATGACATTCGTCAAATATGGGATTACTTTAATGGTGGCATTGCTTGTTTACCAGATATAGTAGATCAATAGCAGCTAAAGAGTTGGTTTAAGGGCATGGGACAGTGGGGACACCAGGACACTCAGCAGCGTAAAGAAGCAACTTACTTATCATACTGGGAAAAATAGCAGGAGTACCATTTGTAACAAAGTTTAATTGCATCGTATTAATGGAGGCATTAGATTAACAATAACATTGGTTAGACATGTCCTTACGGTAACAGTGTGATTGCTTGATTTTACATGCGCCCTTATATTAACAACTGCAAAAAGTTGGTATAAGGACATGCGACTGTGGACGCATCAGCACAATGTACCTACAAGGAGGCATAAAGTGGTGATGCCGAGTTTGTTCATACTCTGTGAGGGCAGCAAATCTTATCCTGGATACCTTTTACCATGTGAGGGCAGCAAATCTAATCCTGGACATACTCTGTTGACTTGTCCACCAGCCGCCACTTTCTATCCTTTTTTCAACCAATAATAGATCTATTCCTTATCCAGTTTGTACTGCCATTTCCCTTTATTTCCCTTTTCAACCAAGAGACCGGTTGGGTATCCAGTCTCTACTACTTTCCCCCTATTATTTCCTCTTTGAATCAAGTCCTAGATTCATGCTACAACTTTCCCCCCTTCGCTGTTTGAACCAAGTCCTAGATTCGACTGCGTGAAGTAACTTTACCTCTAATAATACTAAAAATTTAGGTGGCTTTGGAAGAGCTGATGGAAGTAGAAAAAGATCCACATGCAGACACATGGGGAGTTGGGGTAGTAGAGCAGGGCTGCTTTCGAAGGAACTTATACCCGAGGGTCGTCGGGATGTGGCTAGGAGGCCGGCAGCAGGTCGGATCTGCCCACAATACGGCAGGGAGGAAGAAGGGGTTGGAGGACCTCCCGAGTCAGCGCTGTGTCAGAGAGAATGGCACGGGCAGAGGATCGAGACCTGCCGGCAGTTGTGGGTTTCCTCCCTCGCCGTTGATGACCGCATGAATGATGCACCTAGTCCCCTACACACACCGGCCGGATCTGTGACCAGCGGTCAGCAGAGAGAAAATGTCGCTACCACTATGTTGTTTAGATCTAGAGAGGATGAGAGAATGAAGAGAGCAACCCTAGTAAAGCAAGCGCTCAGGCCCCTTCCTATATATATAGTGGAGTGATTATCTTTTTCTCTCCACAACAAGCATTTCAATTTGTGTACGTGGCATTAAAGAAAAGAAACTCTCTATTTAACGTGACTGACTGCAATTTGCACTTTGTTCACTTGTGCTCCCCGACCCTCTATTCATTGAACAACCCCACGAGTGAATAAACATACAGTACTATTTATATAGAATGAACAAGCTCGAACTATTTTGGCTTTGAGATATCGATGGTACAGTTTGACCACATTGCATCAATGGACTCAGTACTTTGAAGAAACCTATACGTATAAACACATGCATGGTTTACATTCTGAATTGCTAGCTAGAGCTTGAACTGTATTTGTTTACATGTACCACCTTTTTCTTTTGGTTTTCTGCTCCATGGCGCAATTCATCGATACAAAATTATACTATGAGTATTTAAAAGTTGAGGGCGGGGCTTTTCCCAGGCAGTACGCGCGGCAGTTTTCGCGTAGCCGGTTTGACAAAGAGGCGAGGAGGGTGAGGGAGTAGTGGATTCAACTTACTGCTGGAAAGGTAGGGCTGTGCGATTTGACGGCTCGTTACTGCTGTAAAGATGGGGTCTTGTGATATGACTACTCACTATAGTCATTATTACTCCGGCCTAGTTTAAAAAAAATTACTCCGGCGCTACGACCGGGGTGATGCCCCCTTCCGTCCCCACTCTAAATCTGGTGCATGACACGTCGACCCGAATGCTGGCTCTCCCACATGTCTGCGAAGTAAGAAGGAGCAAAGAATCATGTGGTATATCTCTACTTCTTATAAAAAACTGAGTTGGTGATGATGGTGTGCCTGCCATCTTGCAATATAGACCGTCCGATCTATATCTGACGGATAGAAAGCAAACTATGGCAATTTTGCAAAAAGATACCCGCACCTCTCTCCATGTTTGTAGATAAGGCCTTCCCTCGTTCATCCTTATCTCCCACAACCTCATTGTTGAGCAATTAAAAAAGGAAGTCTCTGGAACAATCTGGCATGGTGGCCGCTGTCGGCGCCGTCCATCCCCATGCCTCCGCCCAGTCCGACCACCAGTCACCACCACGCCCCACTCCTCCTTGATGGAAATATGCCCTAGAGGCAATAATAAAATGGTTATTATTATATTTCCTTAATCATGATAAAGGTTTATTATTCATGCTAGAATTGTATTGACCGGAAACTTAAATACATGTGTGAATACATGAATAAATATCGTGTCCCTAGTAAGCCTCTACTAGACTAGCTCGTTAATCAAAGATGGTTAAGGTTTTGTAACCATAGACATGTGTTGTCATTTGATAACGGGATCACATCATTAGGAGAATGATGTGATGGACAAGACCCATCCGTTAGCCTAGCATAATGATCATTCAGTTTATTGCTATTGCTTTCTTCATGTCAAATACATATTCCTTCGACTATGAGATTATGCAACTCCTGGATACCAGAGGAATACCTTGTGTGCTTTCAAATGTCACAACGTAATTGGATGATCATAAATATGCTCTACTGGTATCTCCGAAGGTGTTTGTTGAGTTGGCATAGATCAAGCTTAGGATTTGTCACTCCGAGTATCGGAGAGGTATCTCTGGGCCCTCTTGGTAATACACATCATAAGAAGCCTTGCAAGCAAAGTGACTAATGAGTTAGTTATAGGATGATGTATTACGGAACGAGTAAAGAGACTTGCCGGTAACAAGATTGAACTAGGTATGAAGATACCGACGATCGAATCTCGGGCAAGGAACATACCGATGGACAAAGGGAATTACGTATGTTGTCATAACGGTTCGACCGATAAAGATCTTTGTAGAATATGTAGGAGCCAATATGGGCATCCAGGTTCCGCTATTGGTTATTGACCGGAGAGGTGTCTCGGTCATGTCTACAAAGTTCTCGAACCCGTAGGGTCCACACGCTTAACGTTCGTTGACGATATAGTGTTATATGAGTTATATCATTTGGTGACCAAATGTTGCTCGGAGTTCCGGATGAGATCACGGACCATGACGAGGAGTCTCGAAATGGTTGAGAGGTAAAGATTGATATATAGGATAATGGTATTTGGGCACCGAAAGTGTTTCGGGACATACCGGGAAGGAATCGGGTCACCGGAAGGGGTTCCAGGCACCCCCCGGGAAGATATGGGCCTTATGGGCCAAAGGAGGGGACAGACCAGCCCACAAGGGGGCTGGTGCGCCCCTCCCATGGCTGTCCATCTCTAAGGAGAAGGAAAGGGGAGGGGTGGCCCCTCCTACCTTTCCCTCCTCAGGAGAGAAAGGAAGGGGGGGCACCTCCTCCTTCCTTCCTCCCGCGCTCCAAATAAGGAAAGAGGGGGCGCGGCTTGGGAGAGACCCCAAGTAGGATTCCTCCTACTTGGGCGCCCCCCTTGGCTGCTCCTCCCTCCCTCCCACCTATATATATGTGGGAAGGTGGCGCCTAGCACACAACAGACAATTGCCTAGCCGTGTGCGGCGCCCCCCTCCACCGTTTACACCCCCGGTCATATTTTCATAGTGCTTAGGCGAAGCCCTGCGGAGATAGCTTCACCATCACCGTCACCACAGCGACATGCTGTTGCAACTCATCCACTACCTCGCCGTCTTGCTAGATCAAGAAGGCGTGGACGTCACTGAGCTGAACGTGTGCTGAACGCGGAGGTGCCGTACGTTCGGTACTCGATTGGTTGGATCGCGATGAAAGTTCGACTACATCAACCGCGTTGTCAAACGCCTCTACTTACGGTCTACGAGGGTACGTAGACACACTCTCTCCTCTCTTTGCTATGCATCTCCATGGATAGATCTTGCGTGTGCGTAGAAATTTTTTGTTTTCCATGCAACGTTTCCCAATAGTGGTATCAGAGCCAGGTCTATGCGTAGATGATATGCATGAGTAGAACACAAAGAGTTGTGGGCGGTGATAGGCATATTGCTTACCACCAACGTCTTATTTTGATTTGGTGGTATTGTGGGATGAAGCGGCCCGGACCAACCTTACATGTCCACGCACATGAGACCGGTTCCACCGACTTATATGCAACTAGTTTTGCGTAAAGGTGGATGGCGGGTGTTTGTTTCTCCTACTTTAGTTGAATCAAATTTGACTACGGCCGGTCCTTGAAGAAGGTTAAAACAGGAAACTTGATGAAACACCGTTGTGGTTTTTGCTATAGGTAAGAAAGGTTCTTGCTAGAAGCCCATAGCAGCCACGTAAAACTTGCAACAACAAAGTAGAGGACGTCTAACTTGTTTTTGCAGGGCATGTTGTGATGTGATATGGTCAAGATATGATGTGATATATGTTGATGTATGAGATGATCATGTTTTGTAATATCGACAACTGGCAGGAGCCTTAGGGTTGTCTCTTTATTGTTTGAAGTGCAAGCGCCATGTAATTGCTTTACTTTATCGCTATGCGTTAGCAATAGTTGTAGAAGCAATAGTTGGCGAGACGACCCCGACGCAACGATGGAGATCAAGGTGTTGAGCCGGTGAAGATGGAGATCATGACGATGCTTTGGAGATGGAGATCAAAAGCATAAGATGATGATGGCCATATCATGTCACATATTTTGATTGCATGTGATGTTTATCCTTTATGCATCTTATTTTGCTTAGAACGGCAGTAACATTATAAGATGATCCCTTCACTAAATTTCAAGATAAAAGTGTTCTCCCCGAGTATGCACCATTGCCAAAGTTCGTCATTTCGAAGCACCTCGTGATGATCGGGTGTGATAGACTCTACGTTCACATACAACGGGTGTAAGACAGTTTTGCACATGCAGAATACTTGGGTTAAACTTGACGAGCCAAGCATGTACAGACATGGTCTCGGAACACTGGAGACCGAAAGGTCAAAGGTGAGTCATATAGTAGATATGATCAACATAGAGATGTTCACCATTGATGACTACCCCATCTCACGTGATGATCGGACATGGGTTAGTTGATTTGGATCACGTATCACTTAGATAACTTGAGGGATGTTTATTTAAGTGGAGTTCATTGGTAATTTGATTAATTGAACTTAAATTTATCATGAACTTAGTCTTAATAGTTTTTTGCATAATTATGTCGTAGATCAAAAACTCGTGATGTAGCTCCTCTATTTTGATATGTTCCTATAGAAAACTAAGTTGAAAGATGATAGTAGCAATGATGCGGACTGGGTCTGTGATCTGAGGATTATCCTCATTGCTACACAGAAGAATCATGTCCTTGATGCACCGCTAGGTGACAAACTTATTGCAGGAGCAGATACAGACATTATGAATGTTTGGCAAGCTCGATATGATGACTACTTAATAGTTTAGTGCGCCATGCTTTACGGCTTAGAACCGGGACTTCAAAAACGTTTTGAACGCCACGGAGCATATGAGATGTTCCAAGAGCTGAAATTGGTATTTCAGACTCATGCCCGTGTCGAGAGCTATGAGACCTCTACTTTGCCTATAGATGGAGGAGAATAGCTCAGCTAGTGAGCATGTGCTCAGAATGTCTGGGTACTACAATCGCTTGAATCAAGTGGGAGTTAATCTTCCAGATAAGATAGTGATTGACAGAGTTCTCTAGTCACTATCACCAAGCTACTAGAACTTCATGATGAACTATAATATGCAAGGGATGATGAAAATGATTCCCGAGCTCTTCGCGATGCTGAAATCGACGAAGGTAGAAATCAAGAAAGAGCATCAAGTGTTGATGGTTAAACAAGACCACTAGTTTCAAGAAAAAGGGCAAGGGAAAGAAAGGGAACTTCAAGAAGAATGGCAAGCAAGTTGCCACTCCCGTGAAGAAGCCCAAAGCTGGACCTAAGCCTGAAACTGAGTGCCTCTACTGCAAAGGGAATGGTCACTAGAAGCAGAACTACCCCAAATACTTGGCGGATAAGAAGGATGGCAAAGTGAACAAAGGTATATTTGATATACATGTTATTGATGTGTACTTTATTAGTGTTCGTAGTAACCCCTGGGTATTTGATACCGGTTCAATTGCTAAGATTAGTAACTCGAAACAGGAGTTGCAGAATAAACAGAGACTAGTTAAGGGCAAGGTGACGATGTGTGTTGGAAATGATTCCAAGGTTGATACGATCACCATCACACACTACCTCCACCTTCGGGATTAGTGTTGAACCTAAATAAATGTTATTTGGTGTTTGTGTTGAGCATTAAATATGATTGGATCATGTTTATTGCAATATTGTTATTCATTTAAGTTATAGAATAATTGTTGTTCTATTTACATGAATAAAACCTTCTATGGTCATACACCCAATGTGAAAGGTTTATTGAATCTCGATCGTAGTGATACACATATTCATAATATTGATGCCAAAAGATGCAAAGTTGATAATGTTAGTGCAACATATTTGTGGCACTTCCGTTTAGGTCATATTGGTGTAAAGCGCATGAAGAAACTCCATGCAAATGGACTTTTGGAATCACTTGATTATGAATCATTTGATGTTTGCGAACCATGCCTCATGGGCAAGATGACTAAAACTCCGTTCTCCGGAACAATGGAGCGAGCTAAAGACTTATTGGAAATAATACATACCGATGTATGCGGTCCAATGAGTGTTGAAGCACGCCGTGGGTATCGTTATTTTCTGACCTTCACAGATGATTTGAGTAGGTATGGGTATATCTATTTGATGAAACACAAATCTGAAACATTTGAAAAGTTCAAAGAATTTCAGAGTGAAGTGGAGAATCATCGTAACAAGAAAATAAAGTTTCTATGATCTGTTCGCAGAGGCGAATATTTGAGTTACGAGTTTGGCCTTCATTTAAAAGAATGTGGAATTGTTTCACAACTCACGCCACCTGGAACACCACAGCGTAATGGTGTGTCCAAACGTCGTAACCGTACTTCATTAGATATGGTGCGATCTATGATGTCTCTTACCGATTTACCACTATCGTTTTGGGGTTATGCATTAGAGACAGCCGCATTCACGTTAAATAGGGCACCGTCTAAATCCGTTGAGAAGACACCATATGAACTGTGGTTTGGCAAGAAACCTAAGCTGTCATTTCTTAAAGTTTGGGGATGCGACGCTTATGTCAAAAGGCTTCAGCCTGATAAGCTCGAACCCAAAGCGAAGAAGTGCATCTTCATAGGATACACGAAAGAAACTATTGGGTATACCTTCTACCACAGATCCGAAGGCAAAATCTTTATTGCTAAGAATGGGTCCTTTCTAGAGGAGTTTCTCTCGAAAGAAGTGAGTGGGAGGAAAGTAGAACTTGATGAGGTAATTGTACCTTCTCTTGAGTTGGAAAGTAGTACATCAGAGAAAGCCGTTCCCGTGATACCTACACCAACTAGATAGGAAGCAAATGATAATGATCATGAAACTTCAGATCAAGTTACTACTGAACCTCGTAGGTCAAACAGAGCACGTTCCACACTAGAGTGGTACGGTAATCCTGTCCTGGAACTCATGTTACTAGACCATGGCGAACCTACGAACTATGAAGAAGCTATGATGAGCCCAGATTCTGATAAATGGCTTGAGGCCATGAAATCTGAGATAGGATCCATGTATGAGAACAAAGTGTGGACTTTGGTGGACTTGGCCGATGATCGGCAAGCCATTGAGAATAAATGGATCTTCAGGAAGAAGACTGACACTGATGGTAATGTTACTGTCTACAAAGCTCGACTTGTTGTGAAATGTTTTCGACAAGTTCAAGGGTTTGACTACGATGAGACTTTCTCACCCGTAGCGATGATTAAGTCTGTCTGAATCATGTTAGCAATTGCTGCATTTTATAATTATGAAATCTGGCAAATGGACGTCAAAACTGCATTCCTTAATGGATTTCTTAAAGAAGAAGTTTTATATGATGCAACCAGAAGGTTTTGTCGATCCTAAAGGTGCTAACAAAGTGTGCAAGCTCCAGCGATCCATCTATGGACTGGTGCAAGCATCTCGAAGTTGGAATATATGCTTTGATGAGGTGATCAAAGCATATGGTTTTATACAGACTTACGGTGAATCCTGTATTTACAAGAAAGTGAGTGGGAGCTCTGTAGCATTTCTGATATTATATGTGGATGACATATTTTTGATTGGAAATGGTATAGAATTTCTAGATAGCATAAAAGGATACTTGAATAAGAATATTTCAATGAAAGACCTCGGTGAAGCTGCTTATAAAAGGATACTTGAGTCGAAGGGGGCTTCTCCGCTTCCGTGGATCCCATGCGGGGTCAACGAAGGTCCTCGCAACAGAAGGACCCGGGAAGACACCTGTTGTGTATGCCGGCGTCGCCTCGGCGATGGCCTTCATGGGACCCAAGCAGCGGCGGCCTCCCGTGTTCTACTTCTCCTTGATGATGGCGGCGGACGCGGAGGCGCTGGCCACCGACTCGTCGCTCTCCGCGCACCCGGCTTCTGTCTCTGCTTGCATGGCGCGGCCGCAGGCACGGGAGTCTCGGCCACAGACACGGGAGACGCAGTCGGAGACACGGGAGGTGCGGTACGAGGCGGCGCCGTGGACGGCAGCGACGACGCCCGTGCTCCCTGCAGTGCCGGCGTGGAGCAGCTCACTGCTCCTCGTGGAGCTGGCCTGGAGCGATGAGTTGCTAAACCACGCGCCGGCTTGGGGCGGCAACTAGCTCCGTCGGGCGAGGGGAGGGAGGTGGATCGGCGAGCTGCATAGCTCATATCAGGCGGGCTCGGCGGGCCACCCAGCCGGCTTGGATGCCGGATAACTACTCTTCGTAAGCCATTGTAAGAGTGGAGAAAATGGTGAAGGAGGAGATAGGGGAGCGGCCGAGGTGTGCGATTCTTGGCCGGCGTCTGGCCTCGTTTAAATAGGAGATTAAATAGACGGCGGACAGGAGGAGCTCGGCTGGCGTTGCGTTTAATGCCGGCCCGGTCATGAACGGACGTGTGGCCGGAGTGGGTTTCTAGGCTTCCACACAGGTTTCATGGAGGCGTTTGAATGCGGCAAGGAGGAGTGTTCAGCCGGGCATGCAGCGAGCGGCGCCCTCGACTCTGACATATGACACCGCGCCAATCTTTCATTGACGTGTGGGCCTGTTGGTTATCGGGCCTGCATGTCAGTGACCCAATGCAGGCAGCGCACGACAAAGGAGCCGGCTCCGCATGAATGCGGGCAGCTAGCGCCGGGCGGGAATCACGCGCGGGAGGGGGGAGGGTTTTTTTGGTGGGCCAGGGTGGTGAGAAGCGGGCATTTCATAAACCGATGATTGTTCATTGAGTGTGATGTCATCTAATTCATGTAGGTTGATAAGCCTACTATATAATGTGAGAGAATTTTAAAATTTTCATATATATGTTGATAGCCCGTTCGATACGTTGTGATTCATAAAGACCGCTTCAAACATCAATGTTCTGCTTATCACAGATAAGATTGATTAATACTCGGAACAATCCATGTCCTTAACAAAGGGTGCATGCACATATAGGTTGAGCGTGTGTCTTGCGTCGTGTGCTGTGTGCATGCAGGTGTGCGAGTGTTGCGTATGTGCATGTGTATGTTTCAGTGTTGCATGCATGCGCACGTGCGTGCGTGTGTTCATGCATGCATGTGTACGTGTCAGTGTTGCACGCCTGCATGCGTGCGTGTGTTCAAGCGAGTGTTGCATGCGTGCATGTGTACGTGTGAGTATTGCATGCATGCATGCGGGCGTTGCGGGCGTGCTTGTGTGCATGTGTGATGTGTTTGTATTCACCACAGTGGCTCGTGCGTGCGTGCAATTAAAATGGCCAGCTCAGCATATCATCACAAGGCGACCTTGTCCGCTGTGGTTAGGGCGCGCGGGCTGCCAACCAGAGGTCTCACAACTTCAAATCCCCACCGACCACTAATTTATTACCATTTCTATCTTTCATATACGCACTGACAGGTGGGCCCTAGGGTAATGTGCGCTGATGAACGTGGACCATTTGACTGGTCAATTGATCGTGTCATCAACAAATTACGGAGCTGTATGGTGAGCCAGTGACCGTATGATCACCACAAAATGTATTTTAGTAACACAGTACAAACGCAAGCTACCATTTCTTTCTTTCATATATGCGCTGACAGGTGGGCCCCACGGTTACATGCGCTAATGGTGCAACACTAGTTGTTCCACGTGGAACGTTTGACTCGTCAATTGATCATGTCATCAACAAATTAGGGAGTTGTACGGTGAGCCAATGACCGTATAATCACGACATGTATTTTTTTAGCACGGTACAGACACAAGCGCTCATATATATGCGCAAACACTCACCGTTATAAGCGCGCACACGCACACCCTACCCCTATGAGCACCTTCAAGAGAGTGAGCCAGCATATCATCTTGAGATTTTACAAAGTCACCATAGGCGCCTCGTAGTCGAGGGGAACGTCTCCTCCCACTGAAAGCACATCGCCGGAAATACTGAAATTAATCCAGGATAAATGCGAGGCCTGGGGATACCACTGTCCTCCTAACCACCCAACCACAGGTTGGTTAGCACCACAAAATGTATATGGTGACCGTAATGAGCTTATTTTGAAGTCCAGTGACCATATCGTGCTTTCGCTTCAAATACAATGACCGTAAGTGTCGTCAACAAAATACGGAGCACGCATCAAATACAATGACCGTCAGTGTCATCAACAAAATACGGAGATGTATGATGAGCTAGATACCGTATGATCACTACAAGAATGTATATGGTGACTGTAATGAGCATATTCTAAAGTCCAGTGACCGTATATTGCTTTCGCTTGAAATACAGTGACCGTCATGCATGAATGTGTCAGGGGCATACTTTTAGAGGGCCGAGAGATAGTTTGTGTGAGTACGTGAAAATGGTGTAGAGAGAGGGGGTGTGCGGTGGAGACAAAGAGAGATATGCCCTTCGTTTCTCTTTCCCGTGACTAATTTTTTAGGAGAAGATATAAACATTCACAATGCAGAACAAATATTATTGGATGCACCATGCAATTAATTTTCATGTATAACTTTGTACTATTGTATATGCTTATTTTCTTAGTGGCCGATTTGTGTGTGGGGTGTGGTGGGCACATCATTTCTAGTTGTGGTGGGTCGACGTGAGGACTCATGGGTCGGTTGCATCCTGCACCACATAGGTTGGACCGAGACGCATTATACGAAGACCCATGGAGGACTCGGCGTACAAGACGAAGCTACCAGAGTCATGGAGGACTCTATCCCAACTGATCATAAGCCGACTATATATGATTTGTAAGGCTAGGCCTGAGTATGTTATATAAGCCCGGGGGCTAGTTCGTCGATAGTATACGCACACACACACACAATGCCTGGTATTCACGTGTACTTTGTACACACCCCTATCACAAATATATAGTACCAGGAGTAGGCTTTTTCCTCAACTACAAGGGCCCAGACTTGGGTAAAACTTTGCCTCGTATTACCATCTAGCCTAACAGTCAGGGATATCCTACCGAATGATCTGATGGAATCATATCTGCCAACTAGTAAGAGAGAGGTGTGGGGGGCAATGTGTGCGAGAGAGGCCTAAAGATAATGTGCGTGCAGGAGACATGTAGGCACATATATGTGTGCATATAGAGGGCCAGCAGAGACCGTGCGTGTGTATATATGCATGTGAGAGAAATAGTGTTTTCCAACTGAGATTAGTGAAAAGAGTGGTACGTAGTTGTAAAAGAGAGAGAGAGAGAGAGGGAGATATATAGAGAGTGTGTGCGTGAGACACCTCGAGGGAGAGTGCGAGCATGTGTGGGAGAGAAATGCCGATGTATATAAAGTGTGTGCACTTATACGTCAGATAGAGAGATATATAGCGCGTGTGTGAGGACGGGCCGAGGCATAGTGCATCTACGCATAAAAGGCGGTTCTACGCATTAAATTAAAATATAAATTGCATTAATTTTTTTGGATGAGATCATGAATTTTGCAATTTGCATATGAGCGAACATTGGTCTATTAGACACCCATACTCTATTGAATTCGAGCATGTGTATGGGTTTATTCCATATTATTGATCCATAGAGTGAGAGTGGTTTGAAATCCAGACAATGCATGGCTTTTGCAATTCATATATAAACATTAATTAGTGCACTCCATGTTGTTAGTGTCAGGCACATTATACATTTGTCACATACATGGATACATTCCAAATTGCTAGCTACGAAATAGAATACATGTTCAATTCAACATAAAGGTGGTTTCGAAGATTCGAATTCATAGGAAGTGCATCCATCTATTTGAATTCAAGATAATGGCATTTGTAAATCAGATCTAAAAGGGGGCATCAATCTTTGTTGTGCGTTTGAACATTATGTATTCATACGCATGTCTAACTATTTTTTTTCAATCAAGGAGATTATATCTTGAACCATTCATGAATTGAGCTAAGCTGCATATTTTTTAATGTATACTCATGTACAATGTATATTCAAAATGTACCCCCTCCATTCCAAAATAATCGTAGTTATAGGATTTTCAAGACTCAAGATTTTTTAAGTTTGACAAATCCTGAAAGTTCAATTCAAGAGAACTGCAAACGTTAATGCTTCTGCTCCCAAATATTGAACGAAGCACCAAATAAGCCTCTGGTCGCCCGAAACCGCGCGAGACTAATGTTTGGTGGTAGGAAATTACTGTCCTGACTATGGCCCATGTAGCCTATCGGCCCGATGTCCAAAGGTCTAAACCGGGGTAGGTTTGTAACTTCAGCATGTCCAAAGGTCTAAACCGGGGTAGGTTTGTAACTTCAGCATGACGCCAGTCTCAACCACCTCCGAGAAGCATTCATACACCATGGGCGCCTAAACACCCATGCGCTCAGCCAAAATCTATCCCGCCCACTATTTGGGACACCTGAGATTGCTATCCTACCCTCGACCCACAATATGTCCGAAATTTTAGATGGGAGCAATGTTTGTAACTTTCCCCAAATTTCAAACAAGCGCGTCCCAAACCGAAACATTGTTCCCCCTTGGTTCCCCTCCCTCCGTTTCCCCATTCATACTCCGTGGGCGCCAAAACACCCTCTCCACCAGTCGTGAAACCCCAGCCTCCTCCGTCCTCCACCCCATCACGCCCAATCCACCACCGCCCTCCTCCATCACGCCGAAGCCAGTACCCTGACGTCGTCTTCCAACGTAACCGCAACCGCAACGCCCTTAAGGACTTAGCAGCTAAAGCCGAGGCAGAGCTGCCTCCACGACGCCGACGCCGATGTGCGCCGTACCAGAACCACTTCGACCACGCCATCCTGAACCTCACCGCTGCCGCTCCACTGTCGCAACCATCCACCACACCGGAGTTGTTCCCGCTACACCGTCGTTCGCCGCCTCAGATCTGGTTCCCCGCCGCCGACAGACGGCCACCGCACCACACTCAACAACTTGGCCATGGGTTCCTCCAAGGCTCCACCATCCTCCACAACTTCTTGTTTCCAGCGAACCATAACAAGATCATTGGAAAAATAGAAGTAGGACACAACACTGTCAGTAGAAAGAGGTACTCCTATTCCCTTATTCGTGCAAATCTTATGTCTCTGCTCACACTGTATTCATCCCATGAAAGAAACTAGTTGAGTGCTTCTTACTGCACCTTCTTCGTGATACTAAATGCACAAGGTTTCCTCCCATTTACTATTTCACCTTAGCTAGAGGTCAATCGCCTGCCTGGATTTCAATTCAGGGCCAGTTGATTCGCAATTAAAAGAAGTAGCACCCGCTTAGGCGCGCGGAGCACCTAGTCCAGCTATTCGTCGGGGAAGCGGCGCATCGTTGTCTATCATAGGGGTGTGGGGTGCAGGAGCTGCTTGCGCCTGATCTGAAGGTCGACGGGGCTTGAAGTGATGGCCGGGGGGCAGTGCCAACCACGGCGGTGCAGTGAGGTCGAGGGGAGGGCGGAGGCAGGGGACTGGGCCGGTGGTCGCTGGCGTTTCGAGGAGATCGTCAACACTGACTAGCTGGAGGTAGATGAAGGCGATCTGCCTGTTCTTTGTGTGACGCCCCCGGCTCAATTGTGCACTAATCATACACGCAAATGCACATGATCAAGCCTAAGGACTCACAGGAAGATATCACAACACAACTCTAGAACATAAATAAACTCATACAAGCTTTATATTACAAGCCAGGGGCCTCGAGGGCTCGAATACATAAGCTTGCGTACAAGCGTCAGCGGAAGCATCAGATATCTGAGTACAGATATAAAAGAAAACATAGATAAGCCCTTAGAAGGCGGGGCAAAAGAAAACACTACGATCGAAAGGCGCAGGCCTCCTGCCTGGGACCCTCCGATCCTACTCCTGGTCGTCGGCCAACTCGTAGTAGTATCCACCCTCGGGGTAGAAGTAGTAGCGATCGTCGGCGGGGGCAGCTGTCTCAGGGGCTCCTTCATCTGGTCGCATCAAATGGATATGGGGGAAAAAGAAAGCAAAACAACCATGAGTACTCATCCAAAGTACTCAGCAAGCAAGGATCTACACTACATATGCAACATTATCAAAGAGAGGCTGTATATGTGGACTGGGCTGCAGAAGTGCCAGAATAGAGGGGAAAGCCTAGCCCTATCGAAGACTAGCATCTTCAACGGTCTTGCAGCATTAGAAGAGTGTAGATTAGTACAGTATAAAGTAGTAGTATCATTAAGTCTCAACCTCACCCAGAGATCCTTTCTCGACTCCCTGCGAGAAAGCAATCCCAGAACCATACAGTCATCAACCTCGTCCTGAGATCCCTTCTCGACTCCCTACGAGAAGCAATCCCAGAGCCATAGTATCCAAGTATCCAGTTCTAAATTGTATCAATCAGGATACAACTCCGAGTGTCCGTTACCGTAGGACAGGCTATCGATAGAAGTTTTCTTCCCTGCAGGGGTGCACCAACTTACCCAACACACTCGATTAAGTCCGGCTGGACACACTTTCCTGGGTCATGCCCGGCCTTGGCCAAACGACACACCGCAGCCCTACCTAGAGCTCAACAGAGAGGTCCCCGCCGGTCTACATCCTAAGCACTCAGGGGTCTTGGGCCGTCGCCCTGTGCACTCCGGGTCGTTGTGAGCAGGGTGGATACCAGCGCCAATGGCACGATCCGACCCGGCCACAATGCTGAACTGGACGTCTGACAAAGCTTTCGGCTGATGCTACAATGCAGAACGCCCATACTATGCCCACGTGATGGTTAGTGCTATCAGACCAGAGGCCTGCTCAGATCAAATATCCAAATCGCTAGTACCTTGGGCTTGCGGTAACGAGCAGAGACTCACGAAAGATGTGACCCCATCGCCCCGTCTCGAGGACTTGCGGCAAGGGCCAAGAATGCCCGGCCACGCCTCGTATTCACCACTCGGGCACCACACAGGCACCCGTCTTCACAACACTCGCCTCTCAGGCGCATGCGGGTACTCCGCAGGGTCGACCCGCCTATCCAAGTAACAGTGTAAAGTCCAAGTATCCGTGTGTCCATAACATCAGGGGAATCCGAGGTATCACCCTCGTTGGATTCCTACTCGAAGCATCCGTCAAGGTGAACTCGGAGGAATCACCCTCACTGGGTTCACACTTGAGGTGTTGTACGACGGCGTCGTTATCGGAAGCGGTGAAGGAGGAATCACCCTCGATGACCATAACCGAATAGCTACTCTACAGAGTTAACATCAGAAGTGCTACAAGAGGTTTCACCCTCAGCACTCGATAGTAACACTGCAGTGTCGTTACAACTAAGGGGGGATGATGTGCGGTGTCGGGGCCTGGTCTTCAATCCCGTTGATTAGGTCTTCGGATTATCCAGCGGGGCAGTCAAGATAAGTGGGGTCACTGATAGGTCTCTACCCAGCCTATACTAAGCAGTTTAGGATATGCAGGTAATTATCAATAGCAGGTTATAGTAAACAGGCTATGCATCAGAATAGGTAAAGCAGTAGCAGCAGCAATTCTAATGCAAGCATGAGAAATTAGAATGGGCGATATCGGGATGCTCAAGGGGGGGGGGGGGCTTGCCTGGTTGCTCGGCGGCAAGGGCAAGGTTGTCAATGGTGTCTTCGGGCTCCGGAGCTGCGGCGGTACCGGGAACTTCGTCGGGGTCTAACAAGAGAGAAGAGGGGAAGGAAACAATAAATACAGAGCAAATAAGTGCATGACATGTCAATAAGCAGAGCTAGCGGTGTTCTATCGTAGTGCTAGGTAATCCCGGCGAAGGGGAGAAACGTCCGGGAAAGTATTCCCAGTGTCCGGCTTTTCGGACAGACGAAAACAGGGGAACGGTTGCATGTTCAGATAGTTAGGGATGTGTGACGGACGAACGGACCGCGTATTCGGATACGTCTCATCGTTCTGAGCAACTTTCATATATCAATTATTTTCATCGGAGTTACGGATTATTTAATATGATTTTCTAAAGTTTTTATTAATTTCTGGAATTATTTAATTAATTAAATTCGAATTATCCGAAATAGTGAATGCTGACGTCAGCATGACGTCAGCATGAGGTCAGCAGACTGTCAGGGTTAATTATGGTTTGATTACTTCACTTAATTATAGATTAGTTAGGTTAATCAGGTCATTAGGTTAATTAAACTTAATCATTTTAATTAATCAGAATTAATTAAGTTAATTAATTAACTCATTATTAACTTTAATTATTCATTTATTTTATTTTCTATCTATTTTCTATCTATTTTATTAACAGGGGGGCTGGGCCCCTCCTGTAAGTGGCCCAGGGCCAAACCCTGCCGCTGGACACCCAGGGGCTGTACAGGGGGGGTGCCGGCGGCCGAACCCAACCATGGCAGCAGGGCATGGTGGCGGAACGGCGGCACGACGGGGCGTCGGTGCCCCTGATCCCGTTCTGGATCAGGGGAGTGAGCGAGCGAGGGGGGGATGGGTTGGGCTAGGGTTTAGGTGGCTCGGGGGGGTTATAGGCCAGGGGTGGGCCGGCCTGGTGGGGTGGGTCGAGGCCCAGTGGGGGGGAGAGTGGGGATTCTTTTCCTTTTCTTTTTCTATCTTCTTTTCTTTTCTGCTTTGTTTTTTACTTTTAATTCAAATGACTTTTGTATTTTATGGCACTTGCCAATATAACATCATTGCAATATCCAACCCTGGTATAAAATGGTTTTGGGGCCAAATGTTTTCATATGGATTTTATTTAAATAAAAACGTATCAACCAACTCTGTTTTCCTATTGTTAGAGTCACTTAGTTAATTTATTAATTGTTGATTACAATTTTAGAGTAGCCTCTGGAATATTTGCTATTTATTGAACATTTTAGTTTTTGGATTTGGGCAACTTTTATTTCCACTTTTAGTTTGAATTTCCATTTGAATTTGAATTTGAAAAGAGATATGATACTAATGATGATTAGGCACTGTTGATCACGATGACTTGGCA
Source organism: Thinopyrum elongatum (assembly GCA_011799875.1). Classification (NCBI taxonomy): domain Eukaryota; kingdom Viridiplantae; phylum Streptophyta; class Magnoliopsida; order Poales; family Poaceae; genus Thinopyrum; species Thinopyrum elongatum. The sequence goes on from CM022298.1 coordinate 199,292,619, forward strand.
TAATCAAAAGGGAGATCACTGTAGCTTAATACATGGGGTGTTACAAATCTCCTCCACTAACAAGAATTCTCGTCCCGAGAATTAAGAGGTAGAAGAAAAAAGTTTGGGGTATTCCGCACGAAGATTATCCTCGCGTTCCCGAGTGGCTTCATGTTCAGTATGATTTGACCACTGCACTTTGAGGAACTTGGTAACCTTTTGACGGTTCCGACGTTCAGCTTCATCGAGAATGCGGATCGGATGCTCCTTATAAGATAGATCATCTTGCAATTCGAGCATCTCGTGATCCACAGCTCGGTGCGGAGATTCCTTGAAGCATTTACGAAGTTGCGACACATGGAATACGTCGTGGATATGAAAGAATTGCGGCGGCAACTCCAATTTATATGCCACCTGACCACGTCTTGCAACAATGCGTAAAGGACCAATGTAGCGTGGAGCTAGTTTGCCCTTGATTCCGAAACGGTGAGTGCCTTTCATAGGAGTGACACACAGATAAGCCTGATCACCAGGTTGATAAGTTAAACCCCATCGTTTGCGATCATAGTTGCTCTTCTGGCGGTCCTGAGCCACCTTGAGATTTTCTCGGACAATACGGACTTGTTCTTCGGCGTGTTGAATAATATCCGGACCCACGAGCGGTCGTTCCCTAGTTTCTGACCAATTCAGAGGGGTTCGACACTTACGTCCATAGAGTACTTCGAAGGGGGCCATTTTCAAGCTGGCTTGATAGCTGTTGTTGTAAGAGAATTCGGCATACGGGAGAGATTCTTCCCACTTCTTGCCGAATGAAATAACACAAGCCCTCAACATGTCTTCAAGCACTTGATTGACTCGTTCGACTTGGCCTTGGGATTATGGATGATAAGCTAAACTCCAGGTAATATGAGTTCCCATAGCTGTTTGGAAGCTTTCCCAGAATTTGGAAGTGAAAAGGCCGCCACGGTCCGAACTGATCTCCTTCGGAATACCGTGGAGTGAAACAATTCTGGAGATATACAACTCTGCTAACTGACTAGCAGTGATAGTCTCTTTGACGGGCAGAAAGTGTGCAACTTTAGAGAGTTGGTCGACGATGACAAGAATAGCATCGTGACCCTTCTGTGACCTGGGAAGTCCTGTAACGAAATCCATCTGAACCTTATCCCATTTCCATAGAAGAATAGGAAGTGGTTGCAGAATTCCAGCTGGTTTCTGATGTTCTGCTTTAACACGACGACACACATCACATTCAGCAACATAACGAGCAATGTCCTGCTTCATTCTAGACCACCAGTACCTTTGACGGAGATCACGATACATCTTGGTGCTACCCAGATGAATAGACAGTGGGGTATCATGTGCCTCCTTCATGACCGTGTCGGTCATAAGCTCGAAGCGAGGTACGACGATGCGGTCTCTGAAATACAAGGTTCCATCTTCAGACAGTGAGAAATCCCTATACTTTACAAGGTGAAGGTCTTTCTTCATCAGATCAACTTCAGCATCTTTAGCTTGCGCATTCTTAACAGCTTTCTCAAGATCTGGTTGTAACACAAGGTTATTAAGAGAACCCTGTGGAACAATACGCAGATTCACCTTGCGCAGTTCTTCATAAAGACGAGGTTGAGCTCGCCTAACCATAAGGTTGTTGCAATAGGACTTGCGGCTTAAGGCATCAGCCATCACGTTAGCCTTGCCAGGGGTATAAGAAATACCCAAATCATAGTCCGCAATGGCCTCCATCCATCTTTGCTGACGGAGGTTTAGAGATGGTTGAGTGAACAAGTACTTCAGACTTTTATGATCCATGTAGATCTCGCAACGATTACCGAGAAGGTAATGTTGCCACAACTGCAGTGCATAGATCACAGCAGCTAGTTCTAGATCATGTACCAGATAATTCTCTTCATGTGGGCGCAACTGACAAGAGCCATAAGCAATCACTTTACGCTCTTGCATTAGGACACAGCCTAATCCTCACGGGATGCGTCACAATGGATCACAAAATCTTTGTGAGAGTCTGGAGGAGATAGTACTGGGGCAGATGTCAGCTTGTCTTTGAGTGTCTGGAAACTTTCCTGACATTTTTCTGTCCATTCGAACTTAACGCCCTTGTGAAGCAGATCAGTCAAAGGTTTAGCAATCTTGGAAAAGTTCTCGACAAATCGACGGCAATAGCTTGCATGGCCAAGAAAACTTCTCACTTGCTTGACGTTCTTCGGAGGAGTCCAGTCAAGAATAGCCTGAACTCGTTCTGGGTTAACGGCAATGCCATCTTTGGAAATCACATGGCCGAGGTATGTCACTTCAGAAAGCCAGAATTCACATTTGGAATACTTGGCATACAGCTGGTGTTCTCGGAGCCTTTCCAGTACAAGACGGAGGTGTTCGGCATGTTCTTCCTTATTCTTTGAATAAACCAGAATATCATCTAGATATACCACGACGAACTTGTCGAGATAATCCATGAAGATATAATTCATCAGACGGGAGAATGTGGCTGGAGCATTGGTTAAGCCAAATGACATTACAGTGTACTCATAAGAGCCATAGCGAGTAACAAATGCAGTCTTCAGAATATCCTCTTCGCGAACACGGATCTGATGGTATCCCAATCTCAAATCAAGCTTAGAGAATACTGAGGAACCGGCAAGTTGATCATACAAATCATTGATCCGGGGAAGTGGATATTTGTTCTGGATTGTGGCTTGGTTAATGGGCCGATAATCCTGAACCAATCAGTTAGTTCCATCCTTCTTATTAACGAAGAGTGAAGGTGCTCCCCAAGCAGAGGAACTGGGACGGATGAAACCTTTCTTAAGTGACGTGTCGATTTCCTCCTTAAGTTCAAGAAGGTGGTGCGGAGGCATTTTATAAGGACGCTTCGCAATAGGGGTAGTGCCAGGCTTCAAGTCGATGACAAACTCGACAGCTCTAGCAGGGGGTATTCCTGGAAGTTCTTCTAGAAATATATCTTGAAAATCACAAACAACTGGAACATTCTCGATGCCTTCAAGAGGTGAAGCATTTAATGCATTCAGAACATATATCTGGCTCTCAGCATCTTGAGCTATTCGGGCTGAGTATCTGACTGTCTGGCCCGAAGAATGGGTAAGTTGGACTTTCTTAGCGGCACAGTCAATCAAAGCATTATGGGCGGTCAACCAGTCCATACCGAGAATGATGTCTATGTCGAAAGGTCCAAGAGCAATAAGGGAAGCAGAGAACATCAACCCTTCAATTCTGATCTGATTGTTGTGACTTACCATTTTGGTTTGCCACCGGGAACGGGGAGTGATGATTTCTAAAGGAGTGGGTAATGAGCTCATAGCTAACCCATGCAATTGTGCAAATTGCTGGGACACGAAGGAATGTGATGCACCTGAATCAAAAAGAACAGAAGCTGGCACTGAATTCACAGAGAGTGTTCCCAGCATGATAGTCGGTTCCTTCTGAGCCTTTTCAGCATTGACGTGATTGGCATGGCCAAGTACAACAGTAGATGGTATGACATTACGGTTTCTGAGTCGGTGGTTCCGACAATTCTTCTTACGACCATTAGGAGGACGTGGCGCAACTTGATGAGAAGCCATAGCATTAGGCGGTCCATCATGAACCGTAAGCTGTCTTGGCGGTGGAGGCTGGCGAGGTGCAACATAAGACGGCCTTGGTGTTGGAGCAGGCCGGTGGTAAACATTATGGGGAATCCAGACTCGACGCTTCTGAACAGGCTGACCCGAGGATGAGCCAGCTTCATGAGTGTGCTTGAGTGACTCCTGGTACTCAGTCAGAGCTGTTTCGGCTTGGAAAGATTTGCTGACAAGCGTTGCGAATTCTATGCAATCATGGACAGCAAGTGCAAGTTTTATATCAGTACGTAGTCCTCCACGGAATTTCTCCTGCTTGCGAGTGTCGGTGTTGATGTCATCCGCAGCATAGCGGGATAATTCAAGGAATTTCCTCTGATATTCATCCACAGTCATTTTACCCTGAGAGAGTTTACGGAACTCCTGCTTCTTCTGGTCCATCAGACCTTGAGGAATGTACCGTGCACGAAAAGCTGACTGAAATTCCTGCCAAGTGGTTACTATTTCAGCGGGCAACATACCCTTGTGGCCTTCCCACCATTGAGTAGCTGGACCCTTTAAGTGGAATGTCGCAAAGGTGACGTAACTGTCAGTGGCAACATTAGCCGACTCCATCTCAAACAGGATGTCATGAAGCCAATCATCAGCATCCATAGGATTGGTGGAGTGGCGGAAAACGGACGGATTGAGGCGCACAAATTCTGCCAGAGTTATTGGAGCATTCTGTTGCTGAGCATTCTGGTTTGGAAATTGAGCCATTAGTCCGGTCATAAACTGCTGCAGCATTGCGGCAATATAGGGTGGAGGTGGAGGATCGTCAGCCATCCTGCCAAATCAACAGGGGCAGTTTAGCAAAAAAAAACTGCATGTGAATGGAGTTATTCATGATGTAACATGGGAAGAACAGGATAGGCATTAGATATATAATAGTAGTCATCAAAGACATACCAATCCATGCACAGAGTTGGATTCAAACGGATAGTACGCGCACGGGAACGCTCGTAGCTAGACAAACTAGGCGGCGCGCAGGCACGCGGTAGGGAAGTACACAACGAGACATAGCAAAGGCTACATCAACGTCGGAGAAAACTATTGGAGCGAGGAATCTGCAAGTGACAAAACAGGGTGCCCTCGATAAGAGGATCCTGCAAGCAGAACCTGGCCCGCAATCTTGAAGGAAGGGAGGGGAAATTTCAGAACACCAGGTGGATGTGATCACGAGAACCTAATGTTGGAGTTAGTAAAATTTTAACCCGAATAGAAGAGAGGTCAGAGTCCCAGAGTATAGACAAGGAATAAAAGATACTAATACCACCCAATTGGCGACGTGGGCCCGTAAGCCACACAGCCAAGTTAGTAAATTAGTTTTCGGTTACTAGACTCAACTTCGGCCAAGGAGTTGGAAAGGGGGATTCCTACAGGCAGTCGGCTCTGATACCAACTTGTGACGCCCCCGGCTCAATCGTGCACTAATCATACATGCAAATGCACATGATCAAGCCTAAGGACTCACGGGAAGATATCACAACACAACTCTAGAACATAAATAAAGTCATACAAGCTTTATATTACAAGCCAGGGGCCTCGAGGGCTCGAATACATAAGCTTGCGTACAAGCGTCAGCGGAAGCATCAGATATCTGAGTACAGATATAAAAGAAAACACATATAAGCCCTTAGAAGGCGGGGCAAAAGAAAACACTACGATCGAAAGGCGCAGGCCTCCTGCCTGGGACCCTCCGATCCTACTCCTGGTCGTCGGCCAACTCGTAGTAGTATCCACCCTCGGGGTAGAAGTAGTAGCGATCGTCGGCGGGGGCAGCTGTCTCAGGGGCTCCTTCATCTGGTCACATCAAACGGATATGGGGGAAAAAGAAAGCAAAGCAACCGTGAGTACTCATCCGAAGTACTCAGCAAGCAAGGATCTACACTACATATGCAACATTATCAAAGAGAGGCTGTATACACTACTGGAATCTGCTACTTTGCCATCTGCCAGCTCTTTGCCGTCTGCTGGCAGACGGCAAAGAGGCTCTTTGCCGTCTGCTTTGGGAAAACAGACGGCAAAGAGCTGGCTGATGGCAAAGAACCTGGTTGCCATCAGCCAATTCTTTGCCGTCTGCCAGCAGACGGCAAAGAATCTTTGCCATCTGCTGGCAGACGGCAAAGAGGTGGGTGGGGTCCAGCGCTGTAACGGCCCACCAGCCCCACCTCTTTGCCGTCTGCTAGCAGACGGCAAAGAATTTTGCCATCTGCTGGCAGACGGCAAAGAAGTGGGCTATTTTTTTTGCGGGTAAAAAAAAACTTAACTTTGTTGGGCGAGAGGAGAGGAACCCCCACCCACCGAAACCAGTCCGCTCCCCCGATCCAATCCCCCACATCGGCGCCGCCACCCACCGCCCCTCCTCCCACACCCAACCAACCAAAAAGGTACCGCAGCCGGGGAGACATTGATTCCCGAGGGGTCCTTCGAGCCCCCTGCTCAGCTTAGCGACGGGGGTCCATGTCGTTCGACTGGACACATTTGAACAGGGGGGGAGTCGATTGTGGTCCGCGTTGATCGGGCGCGATGGTCCTGTGGGGCCTGTAATGGGGGTGTCGCTGCCGTTTGCGCTCGCCTCCTAAGGTGGGATGTCGCCTTTCTCCTCCATCGGTGCCACTCCTGTGGTGTGCCTTTTTCCGTGTCTCCCATCCCCCGTCCCCTCTCCCCTCCCCTCCCTCCCCTCCCCTCGTCACAAGAGAAGACAAGAGGGAGGGAGATCGCGAGCGAGCAGGTCTAGCGGCGGTCATGGCGCGCTCAGATCCGCCATGGTCGCCTAGGGCCTCTTCGACCTCGGTCTCGATGGTCCGTGCCAACCCAGGGGCGGCTAGATCGAGGGATTCGCGCCGTCGACGGAGATGCTCATGCGCCGGCTGCTTCTGTTCCACGCCATGGAGTAGGAAGGACTAAAGAGACGCGGAAGAAAGGAGGAAGAGGCCGCCGGGGAGCAGGTGTTGGACTCCACGGAGACGCTCCTCTTCCACTCCCCCGTCCTCTTCTCATCCCCCAAGGTAACCCCTCCCTCCCTCCCTACCTGGTCGCTCGGAAAGAAATCTTAATGTCGTCCATCTCCTCCTAGGTTTGCTGACATGCATCCGATTGACTCAGCCAGTGCATGGTGGAGACGCTGCGTGTGCCGCCCCATGGCCTCTCTGTCGCATCACATAGAAAAAATTGGGGCTCCACGGCTCCATAGTAGGTAGCTGCAATGGTTAGTTTTAATGAGCCATCGGCGTTAGTGTTGGCCAGAACCAAGTACTCTGTTTGAAACAAGTTTCGCCCATCTCAAGTAAGCAATGTGTTCTTTTCATTCATGTTTGATCCATGTGTTAATTCCGAATCACGTAGTTAAATTCAAAATTCAGCTAATTGAAAGAATTACAAATCTTGATCAAAATTTATCGTTTGTATCCCAGTTTTGCTGAATGAAAATATCCTCGATATTGGTATCTTTTTTTTGGAATCACGTGATATTGGTGATGTAGTTTATTTGCTGTGTATGCTTGCTTAGTTGTTTATTTGCCCAAGTGCTTGTGAGTGCTTTGTACTTATGTACTGGATATATACCCAAGTGTTGTGGGTGCTTATGTACTGGATGTAGTCCTTTTAATTACTGATTCATATGCCATGTGGAATTTATATTCCTTGCTGTTTATGTCTTGTGTTAAATCCGCTCCATTGCAATCTGGCCATGTATGGATGGTTTGGTACAGTTTGACATGGATGAGTATACGTACACATGTGCTCCACAGTTTTAGTTCTTCTTCTTGTGTTGCTGCACTTAGTCTAGAGATACAACATTAGTTAGATCCATGGATGGATGGATCAACACATACAGCTAGCAGTGCTAGCAACAACAACAAAATAACCTTGTGATTGATTCTGTTGACGCTAGCATGCTCTGTTAGTTTTAGAGCCCAACCATGGACTGTACATACTAAGCTAGCTCAAGCACACACACAGGCATCTTGATTGCTTTCTGTAGATACTAGCAGCAGCACGTGTGTCTCCTATACTAGCTTGCTTAATTTCTGTACTAGATCAACAACACTAGCTCTTACTTGTTTGTTAGATTCAGAGCAGCAGGCATCCTTTGTGGACGATGACGACAACCAGGGCATCCACCGCCACGACGACGCCCCGCACATGGTCTAATTAAGATCACTTTGAAAATCAGGATCTGAACTAAGATTGTCTTGATCTCAAGTGCTGGCTCCTACAGCATTGCATTTCACCAAGTGAAATGCTACATTTCTACTCCTAACCCATTCTCTCTTTCTTAGTGTTTTTGTTATGCAGGTTGGAAGAAAAGAAGAAGATCCAGAGAAGATCTTAGTAATAAGATAGTTTTTAGGAAAATAGATATTTAGTTTTAGGTCATTTCTTGTAATTTCCGAAATGTAAATTTAATTACTTAATCATTTCTGATTTTTATAATATGACTTTGTATTACCTATTCCAATTATTAATAAAGTTTTTAATTTACATGTGTTCATGACTATTGGTAATATGTGTTGGATATGCTATATTGGTCATATATATAATTTTCTGTGAAAATAAATTGATATAAGAGAAAACAGGGGCTATATAGCCACTTTGGCCTATTTGGCCTCTTTGTCGTCTGCCAGCAGACGGCAAAGAGCTCTTGCTTCTTTGCCGTCTGCCAGCGGACGGCAAAGAAGCAAGGTCTTTGCCGTCCGCTAGCAGACGGCAAAGAAGCAAGGTCTTTGCCGTCCGCTGGCAGACGGCAAAGAAGCAAGCTCTTTGCCGTCCGCTGGCAGACGGCAAAGTGGCCTTTGCCGGCAGTCGTTCAGCCGGAGTGTTGGCCATCTGCTGGCGGACGGCAAAGGCTTTGCCGTCCGCCAAGCATGCCTTTGCCGTCTGCTATGGCAGACGGCAAAGCAGCAGATTCCAGTAGTGATATGTGGACTGGGCTGCAGAAGTGCCAGAATAGAGGGGAAAGCCTAGTCCTATCGAAGACTAGCATCTTCAACGGTCTTGCAGCATTAGAAGAGTGTAGATTAGTACAGTATAAAGTAGTAGTATCATTAAGTCTCAACCTCACCCAGAGATCCTTTCTCGACTCCCTGCGAGAAAGCAATCCCAGAGCCATACAGTCATCAACCTCGTCCTGAGATCCCTTCTCGACTCCCTGCGAGAAGCAATCCCAGAGCCATAGTATCCAAGTATCCAGTTCTAAATTGTATCAATCAGGATACAACTCCGAGTGTCCGTTACCGTAGGACAGGCTATCGATAGAAGTTTTCTTCCCTGCAGGGGTGCACCAACTTACCCAACACGCTCGATTAACTCCGGCCGGACACACTTTCCTGGGTCATGCCCGGACTCGGCCAAACGACACACCGCAGCCCTACCTAGAGCTCAATAGATAGGTCCCCGCCGGTCTACATCCTAAGCGCTCAGGGGTCTTGGGCCGTCGCCCTGTGCACTCCGGGTCGTTGTGAGCAGGGTGGATACCAGCGCCAACGGCACGATCTGACCCGGCCACAATGCTGAACTGGACGTCTGACAAAGCTTTCGACTGATGCTACGATGCAGAACGCCCATACTATGCCCACGTGATGGTTAGTGCTATCAGACCAGAGGCCTGCTCGGATAAAATATCCAAATCGCTAGTACCTTGGGCTTGCGGTAACGAGCAGAGACTCACGAAAGATGTGACCCCATCGCCCCGTCTCGAGGACTTGCGGCAAGGGCCAAGAATGCCCGGCCATGCCTCGTATTCACCACTCGGGCACCACACAGGCACCCGTCTTCACAACACTCGCCTCTCAGGTGCACGCGGGTACCCCTTAGGGTCGACCCGCCTATCCAAGTAACAGTGTAAAGTCCAAGTATCCATGTGTCCATAACATCAGGGGAATCCGAGGTATCACCCTCGTTGGATTCCTACTCGAAGTATCCGTCAAGGTGAACTCGGAGGAATCACCCTCACTGGGTTCACACTTGAGGTGTTGTACGACGGCGTCGTTATCGGAAGCGGTGAAGGAGGAATCACCCTCGATGACCATGACCGAATAGCTACTCTACAGAGTTAACATCAGAAGTGCTACAAGAGGTTTCACCCTTAGCACTCGATAGTAACGCTGCAGTGTCGTTACAACTAAGGGGGGGGTGATGTGCGGTGTCGGGGCCTGGTCTTCAATCCCGTTGATCGGGTCTTCGGATTATCCAGCGGGGCAGTCAGGATAAGTGGGGTCACTGATAGGTCTCTACCCAGCCTATACCAAGCAGTTTAGGATATGCAGGTAATTATCAACAGCAGGTTACAGTAAACAGGCTATGCATCAGAATAGGTAAAGCAGTAGCAACAGCAATTCTAATGCAAGCATGAGAAATTAGAATAGGCGATATCGGGATGCTCAAGGGGGGGGGGGGCTTGCCTGGTTGCTCGGCGGCAAGGGCAAGGTTGTCAATGGTGTCTTCGGGCTCCGGAGCTGCGGCGGTACCGGGAATTGCGTCGGGGTCTAACGAGAGAGAAGAGGGGGAGGAAACAATAAATACAGAGCAAACAAGTGCATGACATGTCAATAAGCAGAGCTAGCGGTGTTCTATCATAGTGCTAGGTAATCCCGGCGAAGGGGAGAAACGTCCGGGAAAGTATTCCCAGTGTCCGGCTTTTCGGACTGACGAAAAGAGGGGAACGGTTGCATGTTCGGATAGTTAGGGATGTGTGACGGACGAACGGACCGCGTATTCGGATACGTCTCGTCGTTCTGAGCAACTTTCATATATAAATTATTTTCATCGGAGTTACGGATTATTTAATATGATTTTCTAAAGTTTTTATTAATTTCTGGAATTATTTAATTAATTAAATTCGAATTATCCGAAATAGTGAATGCTGACGTCAGCATGAGGTCAGCAGACTATCAGGGTTAATTATGGTTTGATTAATTCACTTAATTATAGATTAATTAGGTTAATCAGGTCATTAAGTTAATTAAACTTAATCATTTTAATTAATCAGAATTAATTAAGTTAATTAATTAACTAATTATTAACTTTAATTATTCATTTATTTTTATTTTCTATCTATTTTATTTTTATTTTATTAACAGGGGGGCTGGGCCCCTCCTGTAAGTGGCCCAGGGCCAAACCCTGCCGCTGGACACCCAGGGGCAGTACAGGGGGGTGCCGGCGGTCGAACCCAACCACGGCAGCAGGGTGTGGTGGTGGAACGGCGGCACGACGGGGCGTCGGTGCCCCTGATCCCGTTCTGGATCAGGGGCGTGAGCGAGCGAGGGGGGGGGATGGGGTTGGGCTAGGGTGTAGGTGGCTCGGGGGGGGGGGTGGGTGTATAGGCCAGGGGTGGGCCGGCCTGGTGGGGTGGGTCAAGGCCTAGTGGGGGGGCGAGAGTGGGGATTCTTTTCCTTTTCTTTTTCTATCTTCTTTTCTTTTCTGCTTTGTTTTTTACTTTTAATTCAAATGACTTTTGTATTTTATGGCACTTGCCCATATAACATCATTGCAATATCCAACCCTGGTATAAAATGGTTTTGGGGCCAAATGTTTTCATATGGATTTTATTTAAATAAAAAGGTATCAACCAACTCTGTTTTCCTATTGTTAGAGTCACTTAGTTAATTTATTAATTGTTGATTACAATTTTAGAGTAGCCTCTGGAATATTTGCTATTTATTGAACATTTTAGTTTCTGGATTTGGGCAACTTTTATTTCCACTTTTAGTTTGAATTTCCTTTTGAATTTGAATTTGAAAAGATATATGATACTAATGATGATTAGGCACTGTTGATCACGATGACTTGGCATAATCAAAAGTGTGATCACTGTAGCTTAATACATGGGGTGTTACACTTTGTACATCGGACAGTGCAGAAAAAATGGACTGGCCTATTTGTTTTTAGTCGACTGTTATTTTCGTAGGACCACACCTTGTGGTGTGCCGGAGGAGTATCTACATTTCCCAGCCATCCCTGTGCTCATATTTCAAAATCCTAGAATCTAATTTCGTGTGCCATGCATGTTGTAGAGCTATCATATGTCTCCCGTCATTTATTTCTGACCCACCTGCTATCTGCTACTTTTACACTGTACTACTTGTGCACACACTTCAACCATACTCACACTATTGTTTTTTTATGCATGGGTATTTCAGACTCTGACGCATTGTTGATGAATACACAAAAGAAAAGACAGAAGTAGCTCCAGTGTAATTCGAGGATAAGCACTAAGCGTTTCAGCGCTCTAAAGGGTGTAGTGTCAGCAGATGGAGACAGTAAACGTAGCTCTGCAGTTGATGATCTCAATTGCCACACACAACCATCCCAAGTGCTTTGCTTTATCTTCATGCTATCAAATGTGGTTGCATGTTGCATATGGTGTCTAGCTTGTATTGCTTCCAATTTGGTTAAATTTCATCTGCTTACTTTACACATTATACCTTTGATAATGACATGCCTTCATGTTTTTGATACATACTACATCTGTCTATTAACCATGTTCTTACATCAAACTAATGCTCTTGTGTATCCCTCATCAATCACTTATGATGAGACAGTCACCCCAGTGGGTTACTGTGAGACGCGATACTCTTTTAAAGAGTGCAGTGTCATCCTCCCCACATTATTCTCAAGAAACAGCAAGGCTAAATGAAGATAGTCAATGTAGCTCTGTAGTTGATGACCGCAATTCCCCTACACCACCATCGCAGGTGCTTGCTCTTACTTGGCAATGTGATATGTGGTTGCATGTTGCATATGGTGTCTACCTTGTAATGCTTCTAATTAGGGTAAATTGCATCTGCTTAATTAACACATTATACCTGTGAATATGACATGCCTTCCTGTTTTTGGTACATACTACGTCTTTCTATTAACCATGTTCTTACATCAAACTACTTTTCTTGTGTATCCCTCATCAATCACTTCTGACGAGACACCTTGAAATTGACAGTGTAATATTGGTTGCATCTTGCATATCATTTCAAGCATGTACTGCCTCTAATTTGTTGAAATGCCACTTATAATGAGACACTTCTAACTTGGTAGAGTGATTTTGGTTGAATCTTTCATATGCTGTCTAGCTTGCATTGCTTCCAATTTGTTGAAATGCCTTCTGCTTAGCATTTTTCGTACATATTCCACCCTCCTACAATGTGGTTGCCTTACATAAAAGTTGTGTTCGTCAGTATCATGCATCAACGAATTTGGAAGAGCGAATTTCATTCATTTTTCTTGTGTGTTTGACTTGACAAGGCAAAATCTAGAAGGATGAACGCACGGGATGATGGTGGTCATCTGAAGCAACCGAAACAGATGTTCTCTGCAGATTCTCCTGCTACTCCTACTGCAGTGCAAGTTCCAAATCTCATCTCCCCTACTCCACAACCCCAGGTGCTTGCTCTAACATGGCAGTGTGATATCTGGTTGCATGTTGCATATGGTGCCTAGCTTGTATTGCTTCTAATTTGTTAAATTGCATCTCCTTAGCTTACACATTATACATGTGAATATGACACACCTTCCTATTTTGGTACATACTATATCTGCCTATCACAACATGTTCTTTCATCAAACTACTGTTCTTGTGTATCATGCATCTATCACTGATGATGAGACAGTCACGCCAGTGGGTTAGTATGAGATGCGCTACTCTTATAAAGAGTGCAGTTTCATCCTCCCCACATGATTCTCAAGAAACAACAAGTCTAAATGAAGATATTGAACATAGCTCTGTACTTGAAGACCGCATTTCCCCTACACCACCATCGCAGGTGCTTGCTCTAACTTCGCAGTGTGATATGTGGTTGCATGTTGCATACGGTGTCTAGCTTGTAATCCTTCTAATTAGGGTAAATTGCATCTGCTTAGTTTACACATTATACCTATGAATATGACATGCCTTCCTATTTTTGGTACATATACATCTATCTGTTAACCATGTTCTTACATGAAACTACCGCTCTTCTGTATCCTGCATCAATCACTTACGATGAGACACCTTTATTCGTTGCATATTGCATATTATTTCTAGCCTATTACCATGTATTGCTTCTAATTTGTTCAAATACATTTATGAGGCCACCCTTTTAATTTGGCAGAGTGATATTGGTTTCATCTTTCATATGGTGTCTAGCTTGCATTGCTTCCAATTAGTTCAAACACCTTGTGCTTAGTTTACACTTTGCACATCATACATGTCAATATGTCATGCCGTCCTGTTTTTCATACATATTCCATCCTCCTATCATGCGGTTGCCTTACATGAAAGTAGTGTTTATCAGTATCATGCATCAATGAGTTATGAAGAGAAAATTTTATTCCTTTTTCTTGTGGGTTTGACTTGACAAGGAAAAATCAAAAAAGAGGAAGGAAAAGAGTAAGGAAGGCGATGATGGTGGTCCTCTGCAGCAACGTAAATGGAGCATCTGTACGGATTCTCCTCGTACTGCTAGTGTATTACAAGTTCCAAGTCTCCACTCCCCTACTCCACCATCCCAGGTGCTTGCTCTAACTTGGCAGTGTGATCTCTGGTTGCATGTTGCATATGGTGACTAGCTTGTACTGCTTCTAATTAGTGTAAACTGCATCTGCTTAGCTTACACATTATACGTGTGAATATGACACGCCTTCCTGTTTTTGGTACATACTATATCTGTCTATCACACCATGTTCTTACATGAAACTACTCTTCTTGTGTATCCTGCATCAGTCACTTATGATGAGACACCTTTGAGTTGGCAGTGTGATATTGGTTTGTGTCTTGAATATGATTTCTAGCATGTAGTGCTTCTAATTTGATGAACGCCACCTATGACGAGACAATTTTAACTTGGCAGAGTGATATTGGTTGCACCTTCCATATGGTGTCTAGCTTGCAGTGCTTCTAATTTTTTGAAGTGTCTTCTGCTTAGTTACCACATCATAGGTGTGAATATGTCATGCCATCTATTTTTTCATACATATTCCATCCTCGTGTCATGAGTTTGCCTTTCATCAGAGTAGTGTTCGTCAGTATCATGCATGAATGAGTTCTGAAGAGCAAATTTTATTCCTTTTTCTTGTCGGTTTGACCTCACAATGCAAAATCAATAAAGCGGAAGGAAATTGGTAAGGCATTGGATGATGGTGGTCCTTCCGAGCAACTGAAATGGAGGGTCTATACAGATTCTACTCCGCCATCCTCCCAACAAGATTTGCAAGACAATGCAAGGCTAGACAGTCAATGTAGCTGTGTAGATGATGAGCACATCTCCCCTACTTCACCAACGTAGCTGTATAGATGATGGGCACATCTCCCCTACTCCACCATCACATGTGTTTGCTCTAACTTGGCACTATTATATGCGGTTGCATGTTGCGTATGATGTCTAGCTTGTATTGCTTCTAACTTGTTGTATTGCATCTGCTTACTTTACACATCATACCTGTGAATATGACACGTGTTCCTATTTCTAGAACATACTATATCTGATCACAACATGTTCTTACATCAGACTACTGTTCTTGCGTATCCTGCATCAGTCACTTATGATGAGGCACCTTTAAGTCGCCACTGTGATATTGGTTGCGTATTGCATATGATTTCTAGCATGTACTGCTTCTAATTTGTTGAAAGGCCAGGCAGTTTGAACTTGGCAGAGTGATATTGGTTGCATCTTTCATATGGTGTCTAGCTTGCAGTGCTTCTAATTTATTGGAATGCCTTCTGCTTTTACCACATCATAGGTGTGAATATGTCACGCCGTCCTGTTTTTCGTACATATTCCATCCTCGTATCATGTGTTTGCCTTTCATCCGAGTAGTGTTCGTCAGTATCATGCATGAATGAGTTCTGAAGAGCGAATTTTATTCCTTTTTCTTATCGGTTTGACTTCACAATGCAAAATCAATACAGCTGAAGGAAATTAGTAAGGCAGTGGATGATGGTGTTCCTTCGGAGCAACTCAAACAGAGGGTCTCTACAGATTCTACTCTGCCATCCTCCCAACAAGATTCGCAAGACAACACAAGACTGGACAGTCAACGTAGCTATGTAGATGATGAGAACATCTCCCCTACTCCACCATCACAGGTGCTTGCTCTAACTTAGCACTATTATATGTGGTTGCATGTTCTGTATGATGTCTAGTTTGTATTGCTTCTAATTTTGTTGAATTGCATTTGCGTAGCTTACAACCTATACCTGCAACAATCACTTACCCATAAGACACATTTAACTTGGGAGTGTGATGTAGGTTGCATCTTGCATTGTCTTCTAGCTTGTACTGCTTCTAATTTGTTGAAATGGCACTTATGACGAGACACTTTTTACCTGGTAGAGTGATATTGGTTGCATGTTCATATGGTGCCCAGCTTTCATTTCTTCTAATTTTGTTGAAATGCCTTTTGCTTACTGTTTTTCATACATATTCCATCCTCTTATCGTACGTGTGAATATGCAATGATGTCTTTTTTTATATATTCCATCCTCCTATCATGCGCCTGCCTTACATCAAAGTAGTGTTCGTCTGTATCATGCATCAACCAGTTATGCAGAGCTAATTTTATTCATCTTCTTGTGGTTTTGACTTCAGAAAGCAATATCAAAAATGAGGAAGGAAAAGTGTAAGTTAGGGGATGTTGGTGGTCCTCCGGACCGACGCAAACGGAGGCTCTCTAGATTTTCCACTGCTACTGCTACTGCAGTTGAAGTCCCAAGTCTACATGATGAGTTCATCTCCCCTACTCCACCATCATAGGTGCTTGCTCTAAGTTGACAGTGTGATAATTGGTTTCATGTTGCATATGTTGTCTAGCTTGTATTTCTTCTATTTTGATTAAATTGCACCTGATGAGTTTATACGTTATACATGTGCGTATGACATACCTTTCTGTGTCTAGAATACACTGCATCTATCTATCATACCATGTTCTTACATCAAAGTACTGTTGTTGTGTATCCCGCATCAATCACTCATGATTGGACGCTTTTAACTTGGCAGTGTGATAGTGGTTGCATCTTGCATTGATTTATGGGTTGTACTACTTCTAATTTTTCAAAATGCCACTTATGACAGGACACTTTTAACTTGGCAGAGTGATATTGGTTGCATCTTTCATATGGTGTCTAGCTTGCATTACTTCTATTTTCCTGAAAATCCTTTTGCTTAGTTTACACATCGTAGCTATGAATATGTCACGCCGTCCTATTTTTCTTACATATTCCATCCTCCTCATACGGTTGTCTTACATCAAAGTATTGCTTGTCTGTATCATGCATCAATGAGTTCTAAAGAGCAATTTTATTCTTTTGTGTTTTGGGTACGACTTGACATGGCAAAGTCAAAAAAGAGCAAGGAAAAGAATATAGTAGGGAATGGTGTTACTCGTCGGGTGCAACGGAAAAGGATCTTCCCTCGAGATTCTACTAGTACTTATAGTGCAGTAGAAGGTCCAAGTCCACCGGCTAAATCTACAAACACAGTGCCACCTGCTCCACCAGCTGCAGCATCCCCTTCAACTGAACCGGCATCTCAACGAGTTACTCATTCATTTGCTCTGCAACTGGCCTATTCCCAAGCTGCCTTCACACCTAACACTACTTCCGAAGCATTGCTCCTTTATATGTACTCTCACAGTTTGATGTGCACTAACACTTTCCATATTCGTTGTTGAACTAGCACCATGGTGCAAGCGGAAACAGACATCAGGGATAATGCTTGACAGATTAACAGAATCTAAAGGAGGAAGAATGGAGATCCATTTTGAGGCAGGTTTAAAAAGGCCACATGATGCTACAGAGTCAGCCAAGTTAGTATCAGAGGCAGCCGTTGCCGTTAGGTGTCATGCACGTATCCTCCCAACATGGATCCAGTACAGGAATGAGAAAGAGGATACCAAGTTTAACACCTTCCTTGACCATTTATCTGTAAGTAATGTTATTCATCGCAATTTGTAATATTGTCTTGCTCTGTCCCATACTTTCTAGCTTCCTCCTAATAAGACTCACATTCTTTTTTCAACAGATGAGGTTCAAGTTGGATCCGAAAGATGATGCAACTAAACAAACATGTACTCATGTTTTTCAGTCTGCTCTGCTACAGTATCACCTTAGAAAAACTCACTTTGAAGGCAAGGCTAACAATGAAATCGCCCAAACATCTCCAGTGGAATATATTACAGATGAAGACTGGACAGCCCTTGTGAAACACTAGTCTGATCCAAAGTATCAGGGAGGGTATATGTATTTGATCAGATCACATATTGAACTCGTATTTACGTATGTGCCTTACAAGTGTATCTTCTTCTAGGCTAACTGTTTGAAGAATAAGACCAACCGTTCTAAAGTGAAATTCCAAAGACAACAGGATCACATAACTATATTGCACACTGCGAGGCTCTTGTAAATAGCTTCTAGTTCCTTCTTTTTTCTGTGCCATATTATCGTATCTATATTGACTTGTTCCAAATACAGAGGAAAGCCCGTGCGGACCAAAAAGAACCTGAACCGAATGCAGTGCAAATCTTCAAGGATTGCCACACCAGCAAGATGAAGGGCATGAGCACACCAATTCAAGCCGTTGTTGTAAGTCCTTACTCCTCCTGCCTTTGAACTGCTTGTTACCGTGACGTGTTCATTTAACTGCTTGGTTTGCAGCCAATGTCAATTACTCTGTCCACTTTTATACATAGTTGTCTTAACGTATCATTTCACCTTACACGGTTTAAAAGAAAGCAAGGATATTCTTTTGGTCTTGATCTGTAATCTAGTTGTGATGTTCACGTGCCCACACAATGATACAATAGCATGTTTGTTTGATATCTGTTTGCCCATGATATGAATGATGTCATACTATGTTCATCCTACTTTAAACCATGTCTCTTTATCCTTAGATGTCAACGAATATGAGGAAATAGACAATACAGTAGGCATGCTACATGGACATATGTTCCGAAAGTGATTTTATTATGTAGTTGGCACTACAATACATGCTAATGTATTACAGTAGTTCACCAAAATAAGTTATGTATAAACATGAAACCTATTTTGTTTGTTTTTGTCTCATTAGTAACTTATCTAGTACACTAATCTACAAGTTCAAACTTTCAACAAGCTATGGAACAAATGATTGAACAGCCACAACCACCTAAAGGCGATGAGGCTACCACAGGCACAATGTCACCTCTTGCTGCAGTGTGTCGGTATCTCTCCACTAACAGTGCAAAAAACACCTTCCTGCGTAATTCTGGGTTGGTTGTCAAGGTAACCTCGTCTAAATCGCCTACTGAACAAAATCTTCCGGCTAGACAGAGTGATATATCTGTGCTCCAGACACAAGTCCAATCCCTAATGGAGGTCATTTCAGAAATAAGAATAGTGGTTGACAAATGTCGTCAAGATATGAATGGTTTTGAAACCAGACTATCAGACATTTGCTTCGTTGTTCAAGAGCAATGGCGGAAAAAAGGGGAAGATCATGCTGCTCCATCAGATTCTACAGCCTGAAACATTAGCACTCTGGTCAAATGATCTATGCTTCTATACATCTGATGGTGCTTTTATCTGCAAGGACTGTAAACTTTATGCCAGCAGGCCTTTTGTTCTATGGCTGGAATTTATTTTTTTGTCATACAACATTTATCGTGCTGCCAAAGGCTATAGAAATTACGACGCTTTTTTTGTATAGTGTAGGTTTATATCTAAAAACAATATAAATAACAGTAGGAAAACATGATGCAAAATGACGTATCAAGAACATAAGAAGAAATTATTTGTAGGGTACGAAACCACCTTAAAGTTATCTTTTCTGATCAATCTATTCAAGAGTTCGTACTAAAATAATACCAAGTTATCCTTTCCGATCGATCTATCTAAGAGTTCGTACTAAAATAACACCATATGATACGCATCAACCAACTCTAATGCACTAAAAAAAACCACTTCCGTGATCATATGTGTTTGTCACAGTAGGTCACGTTTTATGTCATGCATGTACATCCATGACGATTTTATGATAGAATCAAGATAGTCATACCTGTGTTGTCATAGAAGTGTTCCATGACAATACCAAAATTATCATCACGGAAGTGTCCACTTCCATAACGATAAATGGTGCATCATGGAAGTGCTTTCGTCAAGGGTAACCGACACGTGGCTTCCACCGTAACGGGTCGCCATTAAGCTATCGGGTTCCGTTTGGATCTGAAAACCCGTTAACAGCCTGGACCAATGGGGATTTTCCATGTGTAAAATTCTCATGGGCCGTAGCAACCACGTGTCAGCACCACGAAAGGACAGATGTCAACCGCCCAATGGACAGGAGGCGCCTATGGTACGTTGACATGTGGCAAGGCCCAACAGCGGCCCATTTAGGTTAAAAAGGCTGGCCCAGTCAAAATTAGCGGGCTGGCCCATTAACGGCTTGTTTGTAGACGACCCATTCGCAGTTAAGGCTCGTACGACTAGTGTCAAATCGGCCCATCAACGACCCGTTCTAGACTTGTCATCATTGCGGCCCATTGTCACTTCTGGCCTGTTAACAGTCCGCTAAGTATTTGGGCCGAATTACGGCTCGGTGTGTTTCCGGCCTGTTAAAGGTCCTGCTTCATTTGGGCCCATTTATTGGCCACTGAAACTTTCGTCCCATAAACAACCATGAAGGAATTGGGTCATATTCGGCCATGTCTGACATTCGGCCTGTTAGAGGCCCACTGTAGATTTGGGCCAGTTACAACATGTTGTGCTTTTTGGCCTGTTAATGTCGGACGAAATCCATGTGCCATATGTGGCCCAATGTCACATCATGCCTACTAACGGTCCATATAAAACTGATACTAATCAAGCCCGACTGCAATTCTGGCCTGGTAAAGGCTTGTGTAGTAGGTCGGCACATTTACGGCCCGTCTGAATTTCGACCTGTGAACGATACGCTTTGTAAATGGGCCACCACGAGCTGAGATACATTTCGACCTGCTAATGACCAGTGGGTTATTTGGCACAATTAGGGCCCAATCTCACTTTCGGCCTATTAAAGGCCCATGTTATTTATGGGCTCGAAATATTTACACATGTTAACGGCCTGTTGTTACTGAGGGCCCAAATTATGTTTAGGCCTGTTAAAGGCCCACTGTGGGCACAAGCCTACCAAAAATAAGAAAGCTCATGCTGATTTAGGCCCAGATTTTTTTAGTGTGCTACATGCAAATTACGACCTATAATCGTTTTTAGCCCAATTGGAATTGTGGGCCCGACGAATGTTGGCACATTGGGCTCCTACGAAGCTTTCGGCCGAATACATTACTAAGAATAATAATGCTTTTTGGAGTAATTCTAATGCCTTTCCTCTCATAATATGCAAGGTTCACACTAAGAGGGAGAATACTGACAGCTGGAATTCTGGACCTGAAAAAGCTACATCAGGCTACCTATTCTGCACAACTCCAAATGAGCTGAAACTTCACAGAGAATTTTTATGGAATATATAAGGATTATTGGAGCAAATAAGTAGCAGAGGGGGCCCACCAGGTGCGCACAACCCACCTGGGCGCGCTAGGGAGCCCAGGCATGCCCTGGTGGGTTATGCCCTCCTCGGCCCACCTCCAGTGCCCATCTTCTGGTATATAAGTCATTTTGACCTAGAAAAAAATAGGAGGAGGACTTTCGGGACGAAGCGCCCCCGTCTCGAGGCGGAACTTGGGCAGGAGCACTTTTGCCCTCCGACGGAGCGATTCTGCCGGAGGAACTTCCCTCCCGAAGGGGGAAATCATGGTCATCATCATCATCTACAACTCTCCCATCTTGGGGAGGGTAATCTCCATCAACATCTTCAACAGCACCATCTCCTCTCAAACCCTAGTTCATCTCTTGTGTTCAATCTTTGTACCGGAACCTTAGATTGTTGCTTGAGGGTGACTAGTAGTGTTGATTACATCTTGTAGTTGATTACTATATGGTTTATTTGGTGGAAGATTATATGTTCATATACATTATGCTATTTAATACCCCTCTGATCTTGAGCATGATTATCATTTGTGAGTAGTTACTTTTGTTCTTGAGGTCACGGGAGAAATCTTGTTGCAAGTAATCATGTGAACTTGATATGTGTTCGATATTTTGATGGTATGTAAGTTGTGATTCCCTTAGTGGTGTCATGTGAACGTCGACTACATGACACTTCACTATATTTGGGCCTAACGGAATGCATTGTGGAGTAGTTATTATATGATGGGTTGCGAGAGTGACAGAAGCTTAAACCCTAGTTTATGCGCTATTCCATAAGGGACCGATTTGGATCCAAAAGTTTAATGCTATGGTTAGATTTATTCTTAATACTTTTCTCGTAGTTGCGGATGCTTGCGAGGGGCTTAATCATAAGTAGGAGGCTTGTTCAAGTAAGAACAGCACCTAAGCACCGGTCCACCCACATATCAAATTATCAAAGTAGCAAACACAAATCAAACCAACATGATGAAAGTGACTAGATGAAATTCCCATGTACCCTCAAGAACGCTTTGCTTATCATAAGAGCCCGTTTTGGCCTGTCCTTTGCCTCAAAAGGATTGGGCTACATTGCTACACTTTTGTTACCGTTACCGATACTTGCTCGTTACAAATTATCTTGCTATCAAACTACTCGTTACTTATAATTTCAGTGCTTGCAGAGCATACCTTGCTGAAAACTACTTGTCATTTCCTTCTGCTCCTTGTTGGGTTTGACACTCTTACTTATCGAAAGGACTATGATTGATCCCCTATACTTGTGGGTCATCAAGGCTCTTTTCTGGTGCCGTTGCCGGGGAGTGAAGCACTCTTGGTAAGTGGAAATCGGTAAGGAAAAATTATTACTACGTGCTGAAATTTATTGTCACTTGTTACTATGGAGAACAATCCTTTGAGGGGTTTGTTCGGGGTATCTTCACCTCGACCGCAACCACAATTAGTTACTGCTCAACCAACTGCACCTACTGAAAATATTGGTTATGAAATTCCTTCGGGTATGATAGAACAAGTGCTAGCTAATCCTTATGCAGGAGATGGAACTGAACATCCTGATATGCACTTGATATATGTGGATGAAATCTGTGGATTATTCAAGCTTGCAGGTTTACCCGGAGATGAATCTAAGATGAAGGTTTTCCCTTTATTTTTGAAGGGAAAATCATTGGCATGGTATAGGCTATGAGATGATATTGGATCCTGGAATTGGAATCGATTGAAATTGGAATTTCACCAAAAAAATTATCCTATGCATCTAGTTCATGAATGATATTTATAATTTTTGGCCTCGTGAAGGAGAAAGTATCGCTCTAGCTTGGGGGAGGCTTAAGTCAATGTTATATTCATGCCCTAATCCTGAGCTCTCAAGGGAAATTATTATTCAGAATTTTTATGCTCGGCTTTCTCGTGATGATCAATCCATGCTTGATACTTGTTGCACTGGTTCCTTTATGAAGAAGACTATTGAATTTAGGTGGGATCTTTTAGAAAGAATTAAATGCAACTCTGAAGATTTGGAACTCGACGAAGGTAAAGAGTTAGGTATTAAGCTTAAGTATGATTGTGTTAAATCTTTTATGAATACCGATGCTTTCCAAAAGTTTAGGACTAAATATTGACTTGACTCTGAGTTAGTAGCCTCCTTTTGTGAATCATTTGCTACTCATGTTGATCTCCCTAAGGAGAAGTGGTTTAAATATCACCCACCTATTAAAGAAGAAATTAAAGAATCGGTAATAGCTAAATATGAAACTATTATTTATAATGTTGATCCAGTCTTTCCTACTGCTTATATTGAAAAACCACATTTCCCTGTTAGGATAAAGGAACATGCTAAAGTTTCAACTATGGTCAACAAAAGTTATATTAGAGCACCTAAACCTGCTGAACAAATCAAGGTGGAACCTAGTGTTGCTATGGTTAAAGATCTCCTGGTTGAAAATTTAGATGGGCATGTTATTTACTTTTGTGATGAAGCTGCTAGAATTGCCAAACCCGATGAAAAAGATAAACATAGACCTGTTGTTGGCATGCCTGTTGTCTCAGTCAAAATAGGAGATCACTGTTATCATGGTTTATGTGACATAGGTGCTAGTGTGAGTGCTATTCCTTTTACCTTATATCAAGAAATTATGAATGATATAGCACCCGCTGAAATAGAAGACATAGATGTTACTATTAAACTTGCTAATAGAGACACCATCACACCACTTGGGATTGTTAGAGATGTTGAAGTCTTGTGTGGGAAAATAAAATACCCTACTGATTTTCTTGTTCTTGTTCCCCACAAGATGACTTTAGTCCCATTATCTTTGGTAGACCTTTCTTGAGCACCGTTAATGCTAAAATAGAATGTGAGAAACAAACTGTCGGTGTTAATTTTGGTGATGAGTCTCATGAGTTTAATTTTTCTAAGTTTAGTAGAAAGCATCATAAGAAAGAATTGTCTAGTAAGGATGAAATAATTGGTCTTGCCTCTATTTCCGTGCCTCCTACAGATCCACTAGAACAGTATTTGCTAGACCATGAAAATGATATGCATATGCATGAAAGAAATGAGATAGACAAAATTTTCTTTGAATAACGACCTCTGCTTAAACACAATTTGCCTATCAAAACACTAGGAGGTCCTCCTCCACCTAAAGGTGATCCTGTATTTGAATTAAAACAATTGCCAGACACTTTGAAATATGCTTATCTTGATGAGAAAAACATATATCCTGTTATTATTAGTGCTAACCTTTTAGAACATGAAGAAGAAAGATTATTGAAGGTTCTGAGGAAGCACTGAGCTGCTATTGGATATACTCTTGATGATTTAAAGGGCATTAGCCCCACTCTCTGTCAGCATAAAATTAATATGGAACCTGATGCTAAACCCGTTGTTGATCACCAACGACGTTTAAATCTTAAAATGAAAGAAGTGGTAAGAACTGAAATATTGAAGCTTCTGGAAGCAGGTATAATCTGTCCTATAGCTAATAGTAGATGGGTATTCGTAGTTTCCTCGGTCATGCTGGTTTCTATAGGAGATTTATTAAAGACTTCTCTAAAATTTCTAGGCCTCTTACAAATCTTTTACAAAAGGATGTTCCATTTGTTTTTGATGATGATTGTGTAGAAGCCTTTGAAACACTTAAGAAAGCCTTAATTTCTGCACCTATTGTTCAACTACCTGATTGGAACTTGCCTTTTGAAATTATGTGTGATGCTAGTGATTATGCTGTTGGTGCTGTTCTAGGACAAAGAGTTGATAAGAAATTAAATGTTATTCATTATGCTAGTAAAACTCTAGACAGTGCCCAACGCAATTATGATACTACTGAAAAAGAATTTTTAGCAGTTGTGTTTGCTTGTGACAAATTTAGATCTTACATTGTTGATTCTAAAGTGATTGTTCACACTGATCATGCTGCTATAAAATATCTTATGGAAAATAAAGATGCTAAACCTAGACTTATTAGGTGGGTTCTTTTGCTACAAGAATTTAACTTACATATCACCGATAGAAAGGGAGCTGAGAACCCCATTGCTGATAACTTGTCTAGGTTAGAGAATATCCTTGATGACCCACAACCTATTAATGATAATTTGCCTGATGAACAATTAGCTGCAATAAACGTTTCTCATAACACTCCTTGGTATGCTGACTATGCTAATTACATTGTTGCTAAATACATACCACCTAGTTTCACATACCAATAAAAGAAAAAATTATTTTATGATTTAAGACACTACTTTTGGGATGACCCACATCTTTATAAAGAAGGAGTAGATGGTATTATTAGACGTTGTGTACCTGAGCATGAACAGGGACAAATCCTACGGAAATGTCACTCCGAAGCTTATGGAGGGCATCATGTGTGAGACAGAACTGCTCACAAGGTATTGCAATCTGGTTTTTATTGGCCTACTCTCTTCAAGGATGCCTGTAAGTTTGTTTTATCTTGTGATGAATGTCAAAGAATTGGTAATATTGGTAAGCGTCAAGAAATGCCTATGAATTATTCACTTGCTGTTGAACCATTTGATGTTTGGGGTTTTGATTACATGGGACCTTTTCCTTCCTCTAATGGGTATACTCATATTTTGGTTGCTGTTGATTATGTAACTAAGTGGGTAGAAGCTATTCCAACTAGTCGTGCTGATCACAACACCTCTATTAAAAAGCTTAAAGAAGTTATTTTCCCAAGGTTTGGAGTCCCTAGATATTTAATGACTAATGGTGGTTCACATTTTATTCATGGTGCTTTCCGTAAAATGCTTGCTAAGTATGATGTTAACCATAGAATTGCATCACCCTATCATCCTCAGTCTAGTGGTCAAGTTGAACTTAGCAATAGAGAAATAAAGTTAATATTACAAAAAACTGTCAATAGGTCCAGGAAGAATTGGTCTAAGAAATTAGATGATGCACTTTGGGCTTACAGAACAGCATATAAAAATCCTATGGGTATGGCTCCTTATAAAATGGCTTATGGAAAAGCTTGTCATTTACCTCTTGAGTTAGAACATAAAGCATATTGGGCAATTAAAGAACTCAACTATGATTTCAAACATGCCGGTGAAAAGAGGTTATTTGATATCAGCTCACTAGATGAATGGAGAACCCAAGCTTATGAAAATGCTAAGTTGTTTAAAGAAAAAGTTAAAAGATGGCATGATAAGAGAATCCAAAAGCGTGGGTTTAAAGTTGGAGAATATGTTCTTTTGTACAACTCTCGTTTCAGATTCTTTGCAAGAAAACTCCTCTCCAAATGGGAAGGACCCTATGTTATCGAGGATGTTTATCGATTTGGAGCTATCAATATAAATAATGCCGAGGGTACTAACCCAAAGGTTGTCAATGGGCAAAGAATAAAACATTATATCTCAGGTACGCCCATTAATGTTGAAAGCAATATTATCCAAACTATGACACCGAAAGAACACGTAAAGGAAACTGTCATGGGAAACCATGGCCACCTATGGGGCCATGAGCCCCTTTTGGTTCGGCGAGGGGATGGGCACGTTGTACAAAGAGAGGAGAAGTGTCACACAGCGCGGCAGAGATCACACGGGCAGTTTTTACCTAGGTTCGGGCCGCCGTGAGGCGTAAAACCCTACTCCTGCTTTGGTGGATTGATGGTGGAAAAATGGTGGAGGAATGCAGCGCTCTTGCCCGGCAAGGTCGCCTCGCGGCAAGAGCAGCTACACGCGTATGAGTGTGCAATGGTCCGAATCCTTTCTATGGTTGCCATGGGCCTCCTTTTATAGATCAAGGGGTAACCACAGTGGCAAATCAGTCTTTCCACGCTGATTAGATAGCAAACAGTGCTATCATACCTAATTCTGCAGGCTGTCAGAGCGCATTAAATGCGCTGCTTAGTGTCATGTCATGGCTCGCCCGGCAGGCCCTGCCGGGTTGCTTTGCCAGCTTCGGGCCTGCTTGCTTGACATGTCTCAGGACAGGTGTCATATGGAGGTGTTTGCTATAGAAGGTGGCTGTCATGTGGCAAGAAGCAGCCACTTACTCACTTGGGGGCATGACACCGCACCTGATCGATGACTTGCGTCGTTGTGAGGTGGAGCGGTGGAGTGGCTTGCCTCCATGAGCCCCGGCAAGCCTGCCGGGACGATCTAGGAGCTTGCTTTCCGGGGTAACCCCAACCTTGCCAGGCTCGCCTGCCCGGCAAGGGAGGTTCTTTCCTTAGCGATATCTTGCTTTCCTAGCTCATCTTGGTCTTCTTGATCTGCACTTTGGCCCTGCCAAAGAATTGATCCCTCGTGCATTGATCTGACCTTAGTGTTGTAATCTTATCCTTGGGCCTGTGCCCAGTCTGGGCAACGGACCCAGGGTTTGTTGCACCGACAGGAGCCCCCGGGCCTGGCACGAACGCGCTGCTGGGCGTTGTCGGGGTAGGCCCTAACCAGTGCACTTGCAGGAGCGCAAGGGTGGCTTCACCCTTTGAGATCTTCTTTGCTTCTTCATTAACCTAAGCTTGGGTCAGTTTCCGATTTTCCCGCGCGTCGTGCGCAACGTTATGGGAGGAAACGGACCATGATCCATGGATCGCCTGTGCCCCATGATCACGGGGCAGAAACTGCCACCCCACTTGCCTCTCGCTTCACGTGCATCCGCCATGTGTACCGCATGCATTGCGTAGCGTAGGTGGCGGAAGCGGAGGGCGCGGGGGCGGGCGCCATGGCAGAAAGCTAGGCGTCGCAGATTGGCGCAGAAGGTCGGCCTGGATTTCCCGAGCCGTTGAAGGCGCAGGGAAGCCGCATTAGAGGAGCAGGGCGGTTACCTTCTGAATGAGAAGCCAGCCCCCTGCCCCGTTTCTCTATAAAAAGGGACAGGAGCGGTGTGTTTGTTCACACACTTTCCTTCTCCCTCTCCTCAATTGTTCTTTGCTCGCCATGGTGAGGGGACGAGGGCGTAGTGGTATTCCGGTGGTGGCAACGAGAGCTTCTGCTCGACAGTGTCTCCCTCCTCCTCCTGAAACAGCGGGATCGGAGCCCGCTGTGAGAGGAGGAGGAAGAGGACGAGGCCGCGGCCGTCATGGCAGTCGTAGAGGAGGGGGGCGGGGCGGCGCCCTGATCGTGCCCCCACCAGACGTTCCTCCTCCGTTGGAGGGCCACGTCGAAGACCAGCCTCTGGAGTTCGTCATCAGGCTATATAAGCCTCCGCACGGCCGCCTCCGCCTCCCTACTCCATTTGCAAGGGCGATGGAGCTCGAGCACCCACGAGCGTTGAGGCTGCACATGAGGGGCTGCGGAATGGCAGCATACGGGTGGATGTAGATTTCCCCGCCCCTCACGTCATGTACTTCCGTCGAGGTTGGAAGAATTTTGCTCGTGCCCATAGCTTGTCGGAAGGGCACGTCCTCCACTTTAAGTTAATGGAGGACGGTTTCCTTTCCGTCAAGGTTTTTGGGAGCTCGGGTGCTCGCTTAGGGTGCTGCGCGGAAAGCTCGACCGACGACGAAAGCTCCTCCTCGAGCTATAGCGACGAGGAGGACAGTGACGGCGATGATGACGGCACCGATCGGGAGGGTGATGACTCTGACTCCGGCTGAGCCTCAGCCGGACCGTCACCGTCAGGCGGCGGCAGCACCATCTGCATCTGTATCTCCTCCCCGGCAAGGTGATTTGCCGGGGAGTTGGGAGCAGAGGCCGAGGTGGTGCCCCCGGCTTCCTCCAGCAGCCTTCCAGCTGGACCCCGGCAAGCTTCCTCGTGGGCTGCAGCTCCGTTAGCCCTACCGCGTCCTGCTGGCCCTGGTGGTGGTGGTTGATGGGCCGCCTCCGCCGATCTCTTCACCATCGCCTTCGTCTATGCCCTCCTGCCCCCCTCCGTGCTACCTCTCTTGGAGCCTGACAGGGTCAGGCTGGGCTTCTACCCAGGCACTCCTTTTGCCCTCTTCGCCTCCCGCCGCAGTGCCTAGGATGAGAGGGACAAGAAAGGATGTCACGGGGCACTTATCTTTTTTTAATCTTAAACCTGTAGGCACTTGCCAAATTTTAGTTCAAATCATGTAATCTCTTGAATCCATGTTTGTGTCATGTAAGGTCTGTACTTGTTTGAAGCATATTAATGAAAAAGATAAACCTTGCCGGGGACTCGTGCATGTATATGTCCATGCAAAGGTGGGATGCCTCTATATTTATATGTAAACGAGTTCCCCCCGGCAGGCTATCTTGCCGGTACCCTCTATTTTGTTGCCGGGGAGTTAGGCCTACCGGGCACAAATCGTGAAGAGGGACCAGCCCCCCGCCAGTCCTTTTTCAACAAAGGCCACTGCGACCACCCTGACCGAAGCAACGTTTGAGTCGAAGGGCGGGAGCACCTAAGTTTCAAAGGGTAGCAGGGTTTTCTCATGCACAAGTCTTTACTTACAGAACATGTATGGATACAAGGAAGAACTTATCTGTTTGGCTTGCCGGGGATAGCAGTCTAGGCTCATCTTCTTATCTCCTCTTGGGCTGAATCCACGATAGGAGCCTGCAGTTTATGCAGATGAAAATGATACCAGATGCGATCTTGTCTACATGAACATGCGATGCTCATGATATGCTTATGCATGCATGCAACTTGTTGGGGGCCCCAGCGCTTCATTTATTTCTTTTTTGCTCAGGGTCTGTGCCTGGCTTTGTACAAGGGGTTACATGCAACTGAGGCAAGGCCTGTACAAAAGGGTGGCTGCCGGGCAGGGCCCGACAGCCGCGCCTTATGGGTAGAACTTGCGAAGATGCTCAATGTTCCATGAGTTTTACAATTGAATGCCATCTCCGGTCTCCAGACGGACTGTGCCTGGTCTGGTGACTCGTACTACCCGGTAAGGGCCTTCCCACTTCGGCGTCGACTTGTTTGTACCCTTGATGGACTGACCTAAGGACAAGGTCGCCTTCCTCAAAACACCGGGCACGAACCCTACAGCTGTGATAGCGGCGCAGGGCTTGCTGATAGCGTGCAGCATGCATAGCAGTTCGAAGATGGTTCTCCTCGAGAAGCACAGCGTCGTCACGCCGGTGTTGATCCTGCGCTACTTCATCATAGGCAAGCACTCGAGGTGACCCATAAATGAGTTCTGTGGGGATAATTGCTTCTCCCTCATAGACTAGGGAGAAGGGAGTCTGCCCGGTAGCTCGATTTGGTGTCGTTCTGAGGGACCAAAGAACCACCGGTAGCTCGTCGATCCATCGCCTGCCGCACTTCTGCAGCTTATCAAATGTTCTTGTCTTGATTCCTCGTAACACTTCAGCATTCGCCCTCTCAGCTTGTCCATTGCTTCTGGGATGTGCAATAGAGGCAAATGAGATCTTGCTTCCGAGGGCATGAACATATTGCATGAAGGCACGGCTCGTGAACTGGGTGCCGTTGTCAGTGATGATCCGGGCAGGGACCCCGAAGCGGCACACCAAACCTTTCAAGAACTTGATAGCTGAATGAGCAGTCACCTTTCTCATAGCATCTACTTCCGGCCACTTTATAAACTTGTCGATTGCAACGAACAAGAATTCAAAGCCCCCAGCAGTTCGGGGGAAAGGGCTGAGGATATCGACCCCCCAGACCGAAAACGGCCATGACAAAGGGATTGTCTGAAGAGCTTGGGCAGGCAGATGGATGTTCTTGGAATGGAACTGGCAGGCTTCACACTTGGTGACTAGCTCGACCGCATCTTGGAGGGCTGTGGGGCAATAGAATCCTTGCCGGAATGCTTCCCCAACTAAAGCCTTGATCCAATGTGGGAACCGCACATGCCTTTGTGTATTTCCACCAGCAGTTCCTTTCCTCCTTCCCGGCAAATGCACTTCAATTTCACACCATTGGGCCTTCTTCTATATAGTGTCTCATCGACAAACTGATACATACTGGCCCTCCGGGCTACTCTTTCAGCTTCTTCTTGCTCTTCGGGAAGTTTTCCGGTTTGGAGGAAACGGACTATGTGCCTTGCCCAAGTTGGAGCCTGGGGCTCGGCAACGAGGACTAGCGGCACCTCCTCATTCGTGGGAGCGCATTCCTCGACCACGGGGACCAGTGGCCCGGCAGGAGGATGCAGCCCGGCAATCGAAGGGGAGTTGTTTTCGGTAGGGTCCCTGCCAGGAGCCCCGAGAGGCTCTACCGGGAGAGGCTTACCAGAGTCCAATTTCCTCCTCTTTCGGGCCATTGTTGTCGGGGATACGGAGGGCTGAGTAAGATGGAGAACAAAAGTTCCTGGTTCCATAGGAAGCTTTTGCGCAGCACACTTTGATAGATGACCAGCGATGCTGTTTTCCGCATGGGGTACGTGCTCTGTTTGCAATCCGTCAAAGTGCTCCTCTAATCTCCTCACTTCCTCAACGTATGCCTACATCAATGGGCTTTGGTAATCCTTGTTGACTTGTCTCACCACAAGTTGTGAGTCTCCTCGAATGATTAGCTTCTTGATTCCCAATTCAGTGGCAATCCTGAGCCCGGCAAGGAGCCCTTCATACTCTGCCGTATTGTTGGTCGCCTTCTCCCGGGGAAAATGCATCTAGACAACGTACTTCAAGTGTTCTCTAGTGGGAGCAACGAGAAGCACACCAGCCCCTGCACCTTGTAGGGAGAAGGCACCATCGAAATACATGATCCATTCTTGGGGCGCTTCCTTGCCGGGGATAACTGTTTCAAGCACTTCTTCATCAGGGGTTGGCGTCCATTCTGCAATAAACTCTGCGAATGCCCTGCTCTGAATCGTCGATGTGCTTTCAAACTTCAGGACAAAGCTGGATAACTCCAACGCCCATTCCACTATTCTGCTGGTAGCCTCTGGGTTTCGGAGTATCCTCTGCAACGGGAAGCGAGTGACAACCGTGATCTCATGGGCTTGGAAGTAGTGGCGCAGTTTCCTTGAGGCCATGACAAGGCCAAAAATCAACTTTTGCACACCAGAGTACCTGGACCTAGCCCCCTGTAATAGGGAGATGACGAAGTACATTGGGCGCTGCACCATTTTCTTCCTTGCCATGTCCTTGGGGTTGCCTTTGCTACCGTGCTCTTCTTTATCCTGATCCATATCTGACCCTGTCGGGCTGCTCTCTCTCTCTCTCTCTCTCTTTCCTGGACGGGACACTAGCTGAGGTTGCTGCTTCCTCTACTTCCCGCTGCGCCACCAGTGCTGCACTAACCACTTGATTGGTTGCCGCCAGATATAGCAGCAATGGCTCTTGCAGTTTGGGAGCAACCAAAGTGGGCACAGAGGACAAGTAGGCCTTCAAATCTCACAGTGCTGCGTCTGCTTCTGGGGTCCACTTCATGGGTCCTGCCTTCTTCAAAATTTTGAAGAACGACAAGGCGCGTTCGGCAGACTTGGAGATGAATGTGCTAAGCGCGGCAACGCACCCCGTCAAACGCCTCACATCCTTAACTGTCTTATGTGCTTGAATCTGCTCGATAGCCTTGATCTTATCTGGGTTGGCTTCGATCCCGCGGTGGGACACAAAGAAACCAAGTAGCTTGCCAGAGGGAACACCAAACACACACTTCTCCGGGTTCAGCTTCAAGTTGATCTTGCACAGATTAGCAAATGTCTTCCAAATCTTGGATGAGGGTTGATCTGTCCTTGGTCTTGACCACAATATCATCCATATAAGCTTCAATGTTCCTGTGCAACTGTGGTTCAAAACCAACCTGGACTGCCCTTGCAAAAGTGGACCCGGCACTCTTCAACCCAAAAGGCATGCGCACAAAGCAGTATGTGCCGCAGGGGGTGATGAATGAGGTCTTTTCTTCATCTTCCTTGGACATAAAGATCTGATGATACCCAGAGTATGCATCCAGAAAGGATAGCAAATCACACCAAGAAGTGGAATCCACAATTTGGTCGATGCGTGGTAAGGGGAATGGGTCCTTCGGGCATGCCTTGTTTAGATCCATGAAATCTATGCAAAGCCTCCATTTCCCATTAGCCTTGCGCACAACCACTGGGTTTGCTAACCATGTTGGATGTAGTACTCCTCTGACCAGACCAGCTGCCTCAAGTTTCTTGATTTCCTCGGCAATGAACTGCTGCCACTCCATGGCCTGCTTCTGGACCTTCTGCTTAACGGGTCGGGCATGTGGGCAGATAGCAAGGTGGTGCTCGATTACCTCCCTGGGAACACCGGGGATATCAGATGGTTACCAGGCAAACACATTGATATTCGCCCACAGGAAGGCAATGAGCGCGCTTTCCTATTTGTCGTCAAGGGTGGCACTGATAGTAAAAGTACCATCAGCGCCAGCCAGCCCTGCCGGGACCTTTTTCACATGGGGTGCAGCAGCCTTGGACTTCTTGCTGTTGGAACTTTCCGGCACCTCATCCACAGGCATAGCATACCCCGAAGAGGTACGCTTCTCGGACTCTTTGCTGGTGTCTCTGCTAGCCTTCTTCTTTCCTTTGATTTCCTTGGTGGGAACTGCGGCTTCCGCGGCCTCTGCCGCGACTGCGTCCCGGTACATCTTATCCACGCAAATAATTGCGTCCTTCTTGTCTGATGGGATGGAAATGACACCCACTGGCCCTGGCATCTTCAAAGTGTTGTAGGCATAGTGGGATGCCACCATGAATTTTGCCAAAGCTGGGCGTCCAAGGATCCCATTATATGGCAGGGGGAGGTCGACCACATCAAACACAACCTTCTCAGTCCGGTAGTTCAACTCCCCTCCAAATGTCACTGGCAACATGATCTTTCCC
This sequence comes from Thinopyrum elongatum, assembly GCA_011799875.1. NCBI lineage: Eukaryota > Viridiplantae > Streptophyta > Magnoliopsida > Poales > Poaceae > Thinopyrum > Thinopyrum elongatum. The sequence goes on from CM022298.1 coordinate 199,326,365, forward strand.
TTAGGATGACTCCTGCCGGGATTGACTCCTTGAAATGTGCCAGTAACCTTAAGCTCTTCCTTTGCTATCTGGAGTTTGCTGATAACCTTTGGGGAAATCAGATTCAACCTGGCCCCGCCGTCAACCAACATCTTTGTGACTTTGAGGTTGCGAATCATTGGTGAGACCAACAACGGCAAGCACCCTACCGCAGTGGTGCGGTCAGGGTGGTCCTCTTCATCAAAGATGATGGGCGTGCGTGACCACTTGAGCGGCTTCCGAGAATCTGCCACTGGTTCCACGGCATTGACCTCACGTGCCCACTGTTTAAGTTGGCGGTGAGAGGAGTGCAAAGATGCACCCCCGTCAATACACAGGGCGTCAGTGGCCTTCTGGAATTCTTGCTCGCTGGTTCCCTCTTCATCCCCTCCATCACCTTCAGCATTGCAATCCTCCTTCTCTCGGCCCCTGGCGGGTTTTCCTTGGTTCTGAGGAGCCTTGCCGGGGCGATTTGCTTCACCACCCCGGCCCTTCCCGCCAGTACCATTCTGACCTTTTTCCTTATCACGCTTCTCATACTTAGCCCTCTGCTTCTTGATGAGCTGCTCAACCTGGTGACACTCCTGAAGATCATGGCCCTTGGTCCGGTGAATCTTGCAGTACGGTCCATCACTTTTCCCAGCTTTCTCGGTAGCCGCAGCCTCCCGGGAGTCAGCGCACACGGCAACTTCCTTGCCGGGGGCTTCAGCATTAACCCTCTTGCCGGCAATAGGCGTGCTCGATCTCTCAACGGTCATCACTGCCTTATCCTTGCACTTCTTGTTCTTCTTCTTCTGACTAGTGGTCTCGTCGTCATCCTTGGAGTCGATGTCGACGCAATTTTCCTCTCCAGGGAGTTTACTCCCCTCCTCCACCCGAGCACATTTGTCCACCAAGGTGTAAAGCTCCTTCACAGTGTTGGGCAGCCGAACGTTCATCTTGGAACGTATCCTGTGGTTGCGCACGTTGGATTGGAAAGCGGCTATCACAGCTGCCGGGTGGATGTCTGGGATATTTCTGTGGACTCGGCTGAATCTCTGCAAGTATTTTTGCAGAGTCTCTCCTTCTTTCTGCTGGAGAAGCTGCAAGTCGCTGGGCCGCCCTGGTTCTTGATGGCCAGCTGTGAAGGCGGCAATGAACTCATGGCACAGGTCAACCCAGGTCGAGATGGAGTTCTCCGGCAGGTGCATCAGCTAAGACCTCACATTTGACTTGAGTGCCAAAGGGAAGTAGTTGGCAAATACTTTCTCATCTCTTCCCCCGGCAACTTGAACAGCGATGGTGTAGATGCTCAAGAACTCTGTCGGGTTCATTCTCCCATCATACTTCTCTGGAATCTCTGGCTTGAGCGTGTGAGCGGATGGCTAACGGACTTGCCGCAGCTCACGGGTGAAAGCAGGGCACCCAACCTCGAAAGGCAGGCACCCGCCGTCTCCGAGTGCGGGTTCATCGACGTCGAGGCCGTCGCACCCATTGGACCGGCGGTGGTTGTCACGGCGTCCCTCGACGACGACGCGCGCGCCTTCCCTCCGTCCGTCCTCTAGGGCTCGTCGTTGGCCTGGACGCGCTCGAGGGTCAGAAGAGGCCATCGAGACATCATCTGGTTCTTGGTTTTGTGGCTCCCGCGCTGGCTGCCGTGGTGGGGATTGCACCGTGGCGGTGGCCCCTTTCGTACGGCCAGCAGCACAGGCCGTTGTTGTTGCTTGGGGAGGCCGTGGCGGGCCAGCTCACTGTGATCCTCCCGCCTCGGCAAAGCCAATCAGGCTTTGGATGGTGGCTCGCCACTCATCCATATGACCAGCTGCCGGCGGGAATCTAAATAGCAGTTGAGCCTGTTCCATGGCCTCTGAGGCAGTGCTCGGCATAGGTGATGATGATTTAGATCGCGGTGTCGCTCGGCTCTTGACGGTGCTGGTAGCAACCGCGCCGTGCCCTCGTGGTTGCGAACCAGCCGCTTGGATGGCATGGAGACGCGGTGGAGGCGCTTGAAGGCCAATGGCTCCATTGGGCACAGTAACTGGGTCCGCTCGTTCCGGAGGCGGCGCACGCCCTGCGGTCGCCCGCGGCGGGGGCGGCCAGAGGGTTGCCATTCGCCCTAGAACGAGCGCCACCACTGCGGCTGTGCCCTTCGGCAAGGAGAAGAGGTGCAGGCAGAATAAGCCCTCCACCCGTACCTCGTGGAGGATGGCCGCTGGGATGTTGCTGATGCTGTCCTTCTCCGGTGCCTCCCATTTCTGCTTCGGTTGTGGGGGAGGTGGTGACAACGCTGCCTGCGCTGACCACATCCCCCGCAGCGTCCACATCCTCGCGCGTCCCTGCATTCCCCGCGACATCGGCGGTCGCGGGTGGCGGAGCCTTCGAGGTGGACGGGTGATTTGCGACTCCGGACTTTTACTTGGGCGCCATAGTTGATGATGACGTCAATGACGAGAATGGTGATGAAGATGATGCGCTATTGACGCTCTCTGGTTCGCGCAAGTGATGCCCCTACCTGGCGCGCCAAAGATGTCATGGGAAACCACGGCCACCTATGGGGCTATGAGCCCCTTTTTGGTTCGGCGGGGGGATGGGCACGTTGCACAAAGAGAGGAGAAGCATCACACAACGCGGCAGATATCACACGGGTAGTTTTTACCTAGGTTCGGGCCGCTGTGAGGCGTAAAACCCTACTCCTGCTTTGGTGGATTGATGGTGGAAAAATGGTGGAGGAACGCAGCGCTCTTGCCCGAGAAGGTCGCCTCGGGGCGAGAGCAGCTACGTGCGTATGAGTGTGCAAGGGTCCGAAGCCTTTCTATGGTTGCCATGGGCCTCCTTTTATAGATCAAGGGGTAACCACAGTGGCAAATCAGTCTTTCCACGCTGATTAGATAGCAAACAATGCTATCATACCTAATTCTGCAGGCTGTCAGAGCGCATTAAATGCACCGCTTAGTGTCATGTCATGGCTCGCCCGGCAGGCCCTGCCGGGCTGCTTTGCCAGCTTCGCACCTGCTTGCTTGACACGTCTCAGGACGGGTGTCATATAGAGGTGTTTGCTGTAGAAGGTGGCTGCCATGTGGCAAGAAGCAGCCACTTACTCACTTGGGGGCGTGACACCGCACCTGATCGATGACTTGCGTATTTGTGAGGTGGAGCGGTGGAGTGGCTTGCCTCCGTGAGCCCCGGTAGGCCTGCCGGGACGATCCAGGAGCTTGCTTTCCGGGGTAACCCCAACCTTGCCAGGCTCGCCTGCCCGGCAAGGGAGGTTCTTTCCTTAGCGATATCTTGCTTCCCTAGCTCATCTTGGTCTTCTTGATCTGCACTTTGGCCCTGCCAAAGAATTGATCCCTCGTGCTTTGATCTGACCTTAGTGTTGTAATCTTTTCCTTGGCCCTGTGCACAGTCTAGGCAACGGACCCAGGGTTTGTTGCACCGACAGAAACCTTCCGGAATACTCCAGAATCATGAAAAAGAGGAGGTACGTGATACGGTAAGTAAACGAACTCCGAAAAATCTGCAAAAATATTTTCTATCAGTTTTGGAATATATCAAAAGTTAGGAAAATAAGAAACAACCAGGAAGGCACCCCTGGTGGGCACAAGACACCAGGGCGCGCCTGGCTTGCTAGGCGCGCCCAGGTGGGTTGTGCTCACCTCGGGTACCTTCCGGACTCCGTTTTTCTTCTGTTTGCTAATTTCCCAAGATAAAAAAATCTTTATATACCCCTCGAACCTATTGACCACCGTATCACGAAGAAATCTTCTGTTTTCTTTTCCTTGCTGTTTTCTGACAGATCTAATTCACCATGGCCGCTTCGAGCTCCTCCAAGGACAAGTTCTTCGAGAACGTCATCAACCTCTGCGGGAGGTGATGCAGCACCCTCAAGCTATAGAGATGCGTGAGGGGGTGCTTCACATCCGCGATGTGCAAGGCCCCAAAGGGATGGGATCCATGGAGGCTAGGCTTGAAGCTATGGAGCAGGAGGTCTTCCGGTGCAAGGGCATGGTGGAACGTGGACTCAATGCCAATCACCTTATGATCGCGGATTATTCCCGTGATCTCAAGGTGGATGGCAAGTCCATGAAGGACATCGTCTTCACCTTCAACGAGCAAATCAACTTTCTCCAAAGCCAGATATATGATCTCCAAAACCAAGTCTTTGAATATGAGGCAAGGTTTAAAGGTATGAGTTTGGTTGCCAGTTGCAGGACCCGCGAGACTCACTCCTCCTCTTATGATGGTGAGCCCTTGCCATAGAAACCTGAGGATAAGATTGCTACTACTCCATCAACACCACCTCCTTCTTCATCTCCAAAGGAAAATTGAGTATCGGGTATGGGCACTCCCCTTGGCTTGTGCCAAGCTTGGGGGAGGTGCCCTGGTATCGTATCACCTCCACTATCTTTTGCCTTTACTTATCTTAGTTCGATCCATTGTTATCTTTTGCTTTAGATGAATAAAAGTTTAGTTCAATCCTTTCTTTTCGAGTGTTTGCTTAGTGATCTATCCTTGTAATTGTGTGCGAGATATATAATAAAGTTTAGTTTGAGTTTTGTTTTCTTTTTTCTTTCATGTTCAATAAAAAGAAAGGAAATAAATGAAAAATATCATATGCTAATCTTATGGTAAGTAATGACATCACATAAGGAAGAGTATAAGTAGAAAATTTTATTGGAGACTTACAAACATAGCATTGGTCAATGATGCAATTCATGAAAGAATTAATAAGGGAAGAGAAGATTCACATGCAAATACACTATCTTGGACATCTTTTGTGATTGTGAGCCCCCATCAAAATATTATATGCCAAAATTGGTGACGTTGGACAAGGAAGACAATGTAATGATTTATGTTTGTTCATATTCACATAGAAGTTATATTTTCATAGATCCTTTAACATGTGGTGCTTGCCCCCTATCTTTTCTAGCCAAAAATTCCGCACTAAGTAGAGATACTACTTGTGCATCCAAAACCCTTAAACCCAAATCTTGTTTTGAGAGTCCACCATACCTACCTATGGATTGAGTAAGATCCTTCAAGTAAGTTGTCATCGGTGCAAAAAGGGCAATAAAAATTGCTTCTAAAAGTGTTGGATCATTTAGTGTAAGAGAAAATTGAGCGTTGTACGAACTTGTGATGGCAAAGAATAAAAGCAACAGACTGCATAATAAAGGTTGATATCATAAGGGGCAATATAACGTGACGTTCTTTTGCACTAAGAGATTGAGCATACAAACAAAAAGCGCATGGCAACCTCTGCTTCCCTCTGCGAAGGGCCTAGCTTTTACTTTCATGCAAAAGTCAAAGTATTTCTCTATATTCCTTTTTATTTTTCTCTTTTGCCAAGCATCATGTGGTGAGGAAAGATCTAGGCACATATATCCAGTTGGATACGGGTATCATGAGTTATTATTGTTGACATCACCCTTGCGGTGAATATGTTGGGTGGCGAAAACTATAAGCCCCTATCTTTCTATGTGTCCGGTTGAAACTTTTTGCTCATGTGTATGCGGTGAGTGTTAGCAATCATAGAAGACTATATGATGGTTGAGTATGTGGACTTGCCAAAAAGGCTCCGATATGTGACCCTTCCTGAAAAGATGATGAATTGTAGTTGCAAAGTTGACTGAGAACATAGTATGTTGGTTTTCAATAGAGTTTATGCTTTATACTTTGATGTTGTGATGAATTGTTACTTGTTCATGAGAAGTCTATGATAGAAGTTATATGATAAAAGTTCTATAATAAAGTTTTATGTCAAAGTTTGTTGCTATTATAATATTATACATGATGCTTCTATGTCCGTATTTTGTTTTTATCGACACCTCTCTCTCTAAGCATGTGGACATGTTTTTCGATTTCGGTTTTCGCTTGAGGACAAGGGAGGTCTAAGCTTGGGGGGGTTGATACGTCCATTTTGCATCATGTTTTCCTACTGTTATTTATATTGTTTTTAGATATAATAATGCTTTTTGGAGTAATTATAATGCCTTTTCTCTCATAATATGCAAGGTTCACACTAAGAGGGAGAATACCGCCAGCTGGAATTCTGGACCTGAAAAAGCTACGTCAGGCTACCTATTCTGCACAACTCCAAATGAGCTGAAACTTCACAGAGAATTTTTATGGAATATATAAGAATTATTGGAGCAAATAAGTACCAGAGGGGGCCCACCAGGTGGGCACAACCCACCTGGGCGCGGTAGGGAGCCCAGGCGCGCCCTGGTGGGTTGTGCCCTCCTCGGCCCACCTCCGGTGCCCCTCTTCTGGTATGTAAGTCATTTTGACCTAGAAAAAATAGGAGGAGGACTTTCGGGATGAAGCGCCGCCGTCTCGAGGCGGAACTTGGACAGGAGCACTTTTGCCCTCTGGCGGAGCGATTCCGCCGGGGGAACTTCCCTCCCGGAGGGGGAAATCATCGTCATCATCATCAACAACAACTCTCCCATCCTGGGGAGGGTAATATCCATCAACATCTTCAACAGCACCATCTCCTCTCAAACCCTAGTTCATCTCTTGTGTTCAATCTTTGTACCAGAACCTTAGATTGTTGCTTGTGGGTGACTAGTACTGTTGATTACATCTTGTAGTTGATTACTATATGGTTTATTTGGTGGAAGATTATATGTTCAGATCCATTATGCTATTTAATACCCCTCTGATCTTGAGCATGATTATTATTTGTGAGTAGTTACTTTTGTTCTTGAGGTCACGGGAGAAATCTTGTTGCAAGTAATCATGTGAACTTGATATGTTTTCGATATTTTGATGGTATGTATGTTGTGATTCCCTTAGTGGTGTCATGTGAACATCGACTACATGACACTTCGCAATATTTGGGCCTAAGGGAATGCATTGTGGAGTAGTTATTAGATGATGGGTTGCGAGAGTGACAGAAGCTTAAACCTTAGTTTTTAGGCTATTCCATAAGGGACCGATTTGGATCCAAAAGTTCAATGCTATGGTTAGATTTATTCTTAATACTTTTCTCGTAGTTGCGGATGCTTGCGAGGGGGTTAATCATAAGTAGGAGGCTTGTTCAAGTAAGAACAACACCTAAGCACTGGTCCACCTACATATCAAATTATCAAAGTAGCGAACACAAATCAAACCAACATGATGAAAGTGACTAGATGAAATTCCCGTGTACCCTCAAGAACGCTTTGCTTATCATAAGAGACTGTTTTGGCCTGTCCTTTGCCTCAAAAGGATTGGGCTACCTTGCTGCACTTGTTACCATTACCGATACTTGCTCGTTACAAATTATCTTGCTATCAAACTACTCGTTACTTATAATTTCAGTGCTTGCAGAGAATACCTTGCTGAAAACTACTTGTCATTTCCTTCTGCTCCTCGTTGGGTTCGACACTTACTTTTTGAAAGGACTACGATTGACCCCCTATACTTGTGGGTCATCAGTTCTCCGCTAGATAAGAACTTTGAGTGATTCTTCATCGCATGTTGAGGGATGGTTATATGATCCAATTATATTAGCATTGTTGAGAGATTGCACTAGCGAAAGTACCGTTTGTGCTCACTTTTGTTACTTGCTACCTTTCTGTTTTTTATTGTTCCTATTACAAAAATCAATATCTACCATCCATATTACACTTGTATCACCATTTCTTCGCCGAACTAGTGCACCTATACAATTTACCATTGTATTTGGTGTGTTGGGGACACAAGAGACTTTTTGTTATTTGGTTGCAGGGTTGTTTGAGAGAGACCATCTTCATCCTATGCCTCCCATGGATTGATAAACCTTAGGTCATCCACTTGAGGGAAAATTGCTACTGTCCTACAAATTTCTGCGCTTCGAGGCCCAACACGAGTCTACAAGAATAAAGTTGCATAGTAGACATCAATATCTTGAAATTTCGGGATAACAAGGCGCAGGTTGAAATTTCAGGACAAGCCTAACGTGTATTGTACCAAATCAATTCGTACTTCCCTCAATGAAGAAAAAAAATCTATTCGCACCACACAAGAGAGAGTCTTGTCCCATTTTACTGTATGAATTATTACAAATGCCATTCAAAACTTTGAATCCATGTTATGTTCCATTAAAATATTTTGTTAGGTGTATAATGCATGTAACATACTCAGATGAACATATTAGTGCATTCCAAATTGAAAGTGCAACTAATCCCCGGGTGGTTTTGGTAATTCATGACAACATATATCTCATTGAACTAATATCCATTCAAGTTACAGATTTCAGGAAGTTCAATGATTGGCATGGCAAGGACTAGTGATTGTGCACCCCTCAAAATGCTAAGGACATGGATTGTCAAAATCTCAAGACTCTAGTTTTTTGGATAAGTGATCCAAGATCACATTGAGTCCATAGGGAAGCCAATACTATTAAAAGGGAATGAGGTGTTGTTTAATGATCTATTTTCTCAAGTGCTTAGTGATATTGCTCCAAAACCCTCAACCACTTTCTCCATCCAAATCTGTCCAAACCCTACATTCCAACTCGGCCCCACCGAAATTTCCCTATCCGGACCCACCAAGTTCATCTGGACACTACCACAGCCAAACCCAAACAAATCTAAACCATCGATATGGTTCTCGATCCCACCGGAATGGCTTGGCCAACTCTCTGTAACTTGTTGCAATTATTTCAGTCTGATCGAGTTTTGCAATCGGTCACACCAAGATGGCCTGCCAAACCTTTTGTAACCAGTTGCAATTATTTCGGTCTCACCGAGATTTGCGATCGGTCCCACCAAGATGGCTTGCCAACCTTTCTATTGCCTTATTGCTTCACTTTGGTCCTACCGAGATGATGCAATCGGTACCACCGAAATGAGGCTTGCCTTTTCCATTGCACATCGATCCCTCTGAGATGTTTTCATCGGTCTCATCGAGATTCCTAACATTCATATCTTTTACACAGGTTGGTGCCACCTAGATTTCTGATCGGTGCCACCAAGTTGGGTCAAAAGTGTGTAACGGTTGGATTTTGTGTGGAGGCTATATATACCCCCTCCACCCCCTCTTACTAAGCAAGAGAGCCATCAGAACATGCCTACACTTCCACTACTCATTTTCTGAGTGAGAACCACCTACTCATGTGTTGAGATCAAGAGAACCCATTCCTACCATTTGAACCTTGATCTCTAGCCTTCCCCAAGTTGCTTTCCACTCAAATCCTTCTTCCACCATAGCCAAATCCGTGAAAGAGAGTTGAGTGTTGGGGAGACTATCATTTGAAGCACAAGAGCAAGGAGTTCATCATCGACACATCGTCTATTACCTTTTGGAGAGTGGTGTCTCCTAGATTGGTTAGGTGTCACTTGGGAGCCTCTGACATGATGTGGAGTTGAACCAAGAAGTTTGTTAGGGCAAGGAGATCTCCTACTTCGTGAAGATCTAATCAAGTGAGGCAAGTCCTTCGTGGACGATGGTCATGGTGGGATAGACAAGGTTGCTTCTTCGTGGACCCTTCATGGGTAGAGCCCTCCGTGGACTCGCGCAGCCGTTACCCTTCATGGATAGAAGTCTACATCAACATGGACGTACGATAGCACCACCTATCGGAACCATGCCAAAAATCTTTGTGTCCCCATTGCGTTTGCCTTCTCCAAACCCTTCCATTTTACTTACATGTGCAATGTTTTACTTTCCGCTGTTATACTCTTAGAATTGCATGTGTAGGTTGATTGCTTGACTTGTCATAATTCCTAAAATCTGCCTACAACTAAAATTGGGAAAAGGTTAGGTTTTATTTGGTCAAGTAGTCTAATCACCCACTCTAGACATACTTTCGATCCTACAAGTGGTATCAGAGGTTTGGTCTCCATAGCCTTGGTTTCACAACCTAGGAGAGTATGGCATCTACTGAGGGTAATTATCACTGTAAAGGTCCTTATTTTGATGGTACAAATTTTGCTAGTTGGAAGCATAAGATGAAAAATGCATATTCTTGGTCTTAACCCCACCGTTTGGGCTGTTGTTCGTATCGGCTTTTAAGGTGAATTATTCGAAGATGGTAGAGAACCAGATCGTGAAGCAACCGTCGAAGAATTGAAGATGTTGCAATACAATGCTCAAGCTTGTGACATTCTCTTCAACGGATTGTGCCCCGAGGAGTTCAACAAAATTAGCCGCCTTGAGAATGCAAAGGAAATTTGGGATACTTTGGTTGATATGCATGAAGGTACCGAGTCTGTCAAGGAATCCAAGTTGGATGTGCTCCAAAGTCAACTTGACAAGTTCAAGATGAAGGATGGTGAAGGAGTCGCTGAAATGTACTCTAGGCTTGCTCTCATCACCAATGAGATTGCCAGCTTAGGAAGTGAAGAGATGACTGATAAGTTCATCATCACGAAGATCCTTAGAGCCTTGGATGGAAAATATGATACCGTGTGCACATTGATCCAAATGATGCCCAATTACAAAGATCTCAAACCCACAAAAGTCATTGGAAGAATTGTTGCTCATGAGATGTCACTCAAGGATAAGGAGGAGCTCCACAACAAGTCAAGTGGTGCATACAAGGCTTCAAATGATGCTCCTACAACTTCAAGTGACAATCTAGTCTCCAATGAGGAAATAAGTCAAATGGTGAAGAACTTCAACAAATTCTACAAGAGTTGAAGCAAAGTTAGAAGCTCCAAGTCAGGGTCCTACAATGAGAAAAGATCTTCTAGTCGTGACCATAATTGCTACAATTGTGGAAGACCCGGACACTATTCCAATGAGTGTATGGCACCTCACAAGAAAAGAGAAGACTTACCCAAAAGGAGAAGTAGAAGAGATGAATCACCTTATAGAGAGAGAAGGAGTAGAGATGATCATTATGAACGAAGACCCTCTTGAAGAAGTAAGGATTCGAAAAGGAAAGACAAGTCATCAAAGAGCTACGCAAGACGAAAACATCAAGCTCCTGTTGATGAATGTGTTTCCGGCTCCGACTCTGACACCCACTCCGAGAGAAGCTATAACTCTGACTCCGACTATACTCAAGACGGAGGTGTTGCCGGACTTGCTCTAGTATCATCCAACTCCCACAACATATTTGATTCACCCAATGAAGGAATTGGAAGATGCTTCATGCCTAAAGGCCCCAAGGTGTCACACCCCGAGTATCTTGATTTCAATAGTGATGAAGATGATTTGCTAGGTGATGATGATTTACTTCTTGACAAAACTAGTGATGTGAGCTATAATGAACTTGCTAGTAATCATGCTAATCAAGATGAAACGATTGACAATGATAAGAATGAGATTGAGTGTCTAACTAAAGAACTAAACACTCTTAAGTTAGCTCATGAAACAACTGAAGAAGATCATAGAGAGCTCCTAAGAACTCATGAGAAGCTACGCTTCGAGAAGCTTTATTTAGAGCAAGAGCATGAGTTTCTAAAAGCAATCAATGATGATCTTCGAAAGAAGAGTTCTTCTTACATTGCCAAATGTCTCCTCTTGTCTACTTATATGCCACAAGTTAAATCTAGTAACAAGAGCAAGAAAGATTCTTCTTCTAGTAGTAACAATAATTGTGCTAAATCCAATATTGTTGCTTCTAGTAATTCTCTTGATTCCACTAATGATTCTCTTAGACAATTTACACTTGAGCAAGAAAATAGCTTATTGAAGGGAATTATAGAGAAAGGTGTTTACAAGAGTCTTGCTGGGAGTAAGCAATTTGAGGAAATTGTACGCAAGCAAGGAAGGTACCGGAAGAATCAAGGTGTTGGTTTTGAACGAAAGTTCCATGCCAATGGAGTTGAATGGGAAGAAGATCAATATCCCAAGACGAAGTTTGTTCCTCAACAAGAGAAGTATGACCCCACTTCTTTTGAGGGAACATAAGCTCAAGATGATATTCCACCACAAGACCACAAGCTAAAAGGCAAGGACAAGCTTCAAGAAGAGATTGATTCATTTGAAGAAGCACCCAAAGCCATGGTCAAGTGGGTTCCCAAGACTTCATCAAGCTCTACTTCATCAAGTTCGACTACAACTCCAAGGATTCCCATCAAGTTGATGTGGATCCCAAAGAAGAAGAACTAGACTGTTCTTGAGGGTGACTCCAGCAACAAACTTCACTCATACTTATTTGGCAAGGACTTGTGCAACCAACTTCAACATCTTGCACTAGTTCATGGAGTCACAAACCCTCTTGTTGGTAAGACAAGGGACAAGGTATTCAATGCATTCATGGACATCGTCATATGTGCACTTTACTCTATGTCTATGGATATCTTTGTATGTTCCTTGTGGGACTAACCCATGTAGGTATTGTAAGTGCAAAATTCCAAAGGATTGCTCCCTACTCTTGATGGACTACATCAACATTGAGCATCCACATCTTCACTATCTACATGAAGTCATCATCAACAAAACCCAAGGTTAGTTCATCCCTCTTTGGGGGGATATCACATCTAGGGGGAGCTTTGCTCTAAGACTTGAGTTAAAGCAACTCTAATAGTGTGAAAACATTAATGCTTTATGTAAAAGTGGTAACCCCACTTGTGCTTAAACAATGAGTATGACCTATGATCAAATGTTCTCATTTGACTCCTAAGTCAATATACTCATATATAGATGACCTAGTCATCGCCAATTGCTTGATATATGCTAGAATTGGTTATGTATGTTTGACACATATTTTATTTAATATCTTTTTGTGTGAGCATATTGGTATGCATGTTTTCTTCATTCGAGGACATACATTTGTTGTTTTGATTGTCTTGGTTTTTTTGGCCAAGTGGATGTACAAGAATGCCTAAGCACCTCCTATAGCTATCTTTTCTTTCTTGTCTCAAATTGTATTCTTGCTACATCACAAAAATGGAACAAGTCATTTTCGGACCCTCTGGGTGAGGCGCACCCGGAGTCACCGATCTGAGAAGGACTAAACTCCAAAACCTTCTATTTGCTTTCGGTTGGACCAACTCACTCACACTTGGTCAAACCAAAATCACTTAGATTGATCTAGTTTTCCTTCTCGGTGTCACTGATTTGAACCGCTTCAGAGCCACCGATGTGCTAAACTGCAAGCAGTTACACATATCGGTGCCACCGAGTTGTTCGACTCGGAGCCACCGACAGCACACGGGTATATATACCTCGCGGCCCATACGATTGAAAATTTCTTCAAACATAAGGTTCTCGCACCCTGTTGCTGCCGTCACCCAGGTCTCCGGATTGTCACCCTCGTCTCCAGCGCGCCCTTGCCACAGGACTTCATCGCCGTCAATGACATTCTTCCCCGTTGTTGCCCCTGTAGAGAATCTCCACCAAGTTAGGGTGAGATTCGACCCCCTCTGTGCTCTAAATTCTGATTCAATGCACGAATGGTTTGCCATTATTCTTGCCACAGATTGAAATCTTTCTATACACTACAAATTCCGTAGATTACATTCGAGCTAAAAAATTAGGTTTAAGTTTCCGCCGAACGCATCTCAGACCGACCAATTTGAAATTTTTGTAGTCACCGATTTGGCCCAGGCCATTGCACTAGTATGTCTCGGTGCCACCGAATTGTACTAATCGGTGAGACCGAAAGTAAAGTTTCAGTGAAACCCTAGCATATCGAATACATCGCGCCACATATTGGTCTGACCGAAACTGTGAGCCAAGTTTCTGTTAAGTGCTTCAGCATCATCGATATGATCAAATCAGTAGGTCCGAAATGCCTTATGTGAAAACTTGAAACTAAGATTTGAACTCAATTTTCTTTAAAAATATCTGCTTTTTGTGATGACTCATCTACTCTGCTCATACCCATCTATTCACAGGGTCAGCTTGCAAGATGTCAGATGCCAGTGATAGTCAGAATGCCTCATAAGCTAATGTTAATCTAGGTGAAGGCTCTAGTCGTGAGGGCAGCTATTATGAGGGAGAGAGGAGCTCACCTGAACTGCCTAAAGCTTCCACCAGGGCAAGGAAGAAGAAAACCTCAGATGATGAGGATTTTGTTGCAAGTGAGGCAACATCAAATAAGCATAAGATTGTGGTCAGAAAGGAGTATGGCACAACTGCTAGTGCCAAACCACCTTCCAGCTCCAAGGAAAGAACTGCTGTAAGGAAGGTTCCTCAGTCCAAGAAGGACAAGGTCACTGAGGAGGAGCCACCAATGAAAAAGAGAGTGAGAAAGCAGTCAGTGAATGTTGTGTTCAGACCTTCCTCCATGAGGAGAGATGACATGCCTGAGAGTGAAGAGGATGGGCCTACAGCAAATCCACCTCCTGCCAAGTCTCAGAACTCATGGCAGATGCAATGAAAACTGCTGCAACCTCCAAGTCCAAACCCAAAGCTCCAGCACCCAAGAGGACTACCAGAAATTTCTCTGCTAGTGAGAAGAACAAGGCCCCAGTGCTTGAAGCTGCTGTAGAGGACAGTGGAGACGACAGACCTACCACTGATAGATTCCAGACAGTGCCTAGGGCATCCAGATCTACTGCTATACCTGTTGCAGACACGTGATCTACAATTTTTACCCCTGCTGCTGCTTCAGTGCCACCTCCAGTCTCTACTCCACCAGCTCAATAGACATCAGCTGAAGCATTTGCAGACGCACTTCTCTCAACCCATCTATGCACATCGGAGCTGCCAGCCAGAGACCTTCACCGCCAGGAGCTGCCGAGGATCGTACCTAGAGAGATGCATAGCTCTATGCTTATTCGAGCTTTTTGGTACTTGTTGCCAAAGGGGGATAATATGTATAGATCATTAGGCTTCGAGAGAGAGTGTCTTGCTTTGGTTTCTCGAGTTTTTTTGTTGCTACTTAGTTTGTGCTACTTTGTTCATTATGCTTGTGAGATACTTTGATGGTTGTTTGTGTTTGATCATACTATGCTTCATGTTATGCTCAATGCTTATCATTATTATTATCCTTGTATGATCATTCACTTGTGCTTTTGGTGATGAGTGCTTACTATTCCAATCATATCATTTCATGCGCTCCACCAAGTTGTATGTGGCATGGAAGAGTGACCCATGATCCTAATCGATTGTGCATTTGCATTAAAACACAAATTTTTAATAATGCACAAATTTAGGGGAGCTCTTGCTTATCACATACTGCTCAAAGCGACGATGTATTTCATTCATTTAATCATTTATCAAAGCTTTGATCTATATGTTGTAATCAATTACCAAAAAGCGGGAGATTGAAAGTGCAACTAATCCACGGGTGGTTTTGGTAATTCATAACAACATATATCTCATTGAACTAATATCCATTCAAGTTAAAGATTTCAGGAAGTTCAGTGATTAGCATGGCAAGTATTAGTGATTGTGGTCCCCTCAAAATGCTAAGTACATGGATTGGCAAAAGCTCAAGACTCTACTTTTTTGGTTAAGTGATCCAAGATCACATTGAGTCCATAGGGAAGTCAATACTATTAAAAGGGGATGAGGTGTTGTTTAATGATCTATTTGCTCAAGTTCTTAGTGATATTGCTCCAAAACCCTCAGCCACTTTCTCCATCCAAATATGTCCAAACCCTACATTTCAACTCGGCCCCACCGAAATTTCCCTATCCAGACCCACCGAGTTCATCTGGACACTGCCACAACCAAACCCTAACAAATCAGATCCATCGATATGGTTCTCGGTCCCACCGAAATGGCTTGCCCAACCCTCTGTAACTTGTTGCAATTGTTTCAGTCTCAACGAGTTTTGCAATAGGTCACATCGAGATGGCCTGCCAAACCTTTTGTAACCAGTTGCAATTATTTTGGTCTCACCGAGATTTGCGACCAGTCCCACCGAGATTTCTTGCCAACCTTTCGGTTGCCTTATTGCTTCACTTCGGTCCTACCGAGATGATGCAATCGGTGCCACCGAAATGAGGCTTGCCTTTTCCATTGCACATCGGTCACTCCGAGATGTTTCCGTCAGTCCAACCGAGATTCCTAACATTCATATCTTTTACACGGGTTGGTGCCACCGAGGTTTCTGATCGGTGCCACCGAGTTGGGTCAAAAGTGTGTAACGGTTGGATTTTGTGTGGAGGCTATATATACCCCTCCACCCCCTCTTACTAAGTAAGAGAGCCATCAGAACATGCCTACACTTCCACTACTCATTTTCTGAGAGAGGACCATCTACTTATGTGTTGAGATCAAGAGAACCCATTCCTACCATTTGAACCTTGATCTCTAGCCTTCCCCAAGTTGCTTTCCACTCAAATCCTTCTTCCACCATAGCCAAATCTGTGAGAGAGAGTTGAGTATTGGGGAGACTCTCATTTGAAGCACAAGAGCAAGGATTTCATCATGAACACACCGTCTATTACCTTTTGGAGAGTGGTGTCTCCTAGATTGGTTAGGTGTCGCTTGGGAGCCTCCGACATGATGTGGAGTTGAACCAAGAAGTTTGTAAGGGCAAGGAGATCGCCTACTTCATGAAGATCTACCTGAGTGAGGCAAGTCCTTCATGGAGAATGGTCATGGTGGGATAGACAAGGTTGCTTCTTTGTGGAACCTTCATGGGTGGAGCCCTCCGTGGACTCGCGCAGCCTTATCCTTCATGGGTTGAAGTCTCCATCAACGTGAACGTATGATAGCACCACCTATCAGAACCACGCCAAAAATCTTTGTGTCCCCATTACGTTTGCCTTCTCCAAACCCTTCCCTTTACTTACATGTGCAATGTTTTACTTTCCGCTACTATACTCTTAGAATTGCATGTGTAGGTTGATTGCTTGACTTGTCATAATTGCTAAAATCTGCCTACAACTAAAATTGGGAAAGGTTAGGTTTTATTTGGTCAAGTAGTCTAATCACCCCCCCTCTAGACATACTCTCAATCCTACACAAATGTATATACTACCGCTACAATATGAAATAAATTTGAATTCCTTTCTTTATTTGAATAAGAATATACAATCATGATTGTTGTCAAGTTAAACCATCATCTATATATTATCTTCACAACACATCACATGATTTCTATCGAGTTAGATATGAACTATGTGTACTATATGAACTCGAATTCAAAATTTTGAATCCACTTTATGTTGATTCCAAATAATAGTACATTTCAAGCTCTCGCTAGACCTTCATGATCTAAACCATGTTTCATATGTATAATGTGTTTGTCACACAGTGCATCGTGCCCCGCCCCTTACGCCTACAAGTATTTAGTTGTGAGCTGCAAAAGCCAAACATTATCACAAATTCGAATAAATGTGAGATTGTTCGATATATATCTGGGCTATTCTGTTTCGCATAACAGAGTATTATTCTGTTACTCTACTTGAACTGACAGTTTCAGGCAGTCGTACTGATAATTTTCATCTCGTCGAACTGATGGTCCTCTCTAGTTCAAAAAAAAATTGCGAATTTTTTTCCTCGGAATGGGGCATGTAATATATCGTTGGAAAGCTCTTGACAGCTACATTAGAAGTATATAGAAATTTTTTGCAAAATCATCACGGTTTAAGAGCAGTTTTAAAAAAAACTATTTTTTCAAAACTGAAAACGCGAATCGTATTTTGGACTTAATTTTCAAACGGTTTGTCGGAGTTGAGAAAATAAGATGGCATTGGAAAGCTAGTCAAAATCCGCTTCTTCCATATATCTATTGTTTTTTCAAATTCTATACGATTTAAAAGTAATTTGAAAAACGGTGAAATTCTGGGTAAAATGTATTTTCGCGTTTATTTGCAAACGGTTCGTCGGATTGACGCAAATGATGCAACGTTGGAAAGCTATGGAAAATGCGCAACTTTTTCATATAGAAATGTTTTTCTAATCCTTACGGTTTAAACTCGAATTCGAATACGGTCAAATTTGATTTCGACCGTGATTTTTTTATAAGTTTGTTGAAATGGGACAAATAATATACCGTTGGAAAGATATTAAAAATGCAAAACTTAGTCATGTTGAATATTTTCTCAAATTCGCAATCGTTGAAGAGTAACTTTGAATATGGTAAGACCCATCTTGTTGTTTTTGTGATCGAAAAACAGAGTACTCGTACTGATCTATTTGTGTGTTTGTACTGAGGTACGTTTCACAGTAGTTTTGAATGGTTCCGAAAAAAGAGTACTTGAACGGATGTCTGTATGATTTTGTACTGAGCGTGTTTTCACATACTAGACTTTACTCTGTATTTTCGGTATAATTTTCCTCGTAAGTTCTCAATGGCATCATCATGCCCGAACTTGCATAGTTTATACCGTTGAACTGAATGATATTTTTAATAAAAAGAAAATGTTTTGTGTTTTCTTTTGATCTCAACATTGTTTTATGATGATATTCTGGACTTCTCTCATTTTACCACTTGAACTTTTACCATTTTGAATTTCCATGGTTTTTTTTGTTTCAGCTTTTTTTCCAAACTTATTTGGGACGTCGTGTTCAATTTTTTTCTGTACTTATATGCTAGTAATAATAGAACATTTCCCATACAATTTTTGTCCATTCGTGGACATCAACCAAAATAGGCAGGAGAGAGCACTATCGAATATGTGGGAGCACAAACATCCTCACCACAAGAAATCGAAGAGGCAACTATAACATATTTTTGCACATACAAGAATACAGAAATTTACAGAAGCAACATAGTATATCTTGATACAAAGTCGGACTGATGCTCTGGGATTTTTAGAACTGATGAGGATAAAACATTAAGAATCAACTGGCGTTTTTAGAGAAGTTCCAAATTGTAATAAGAAAGTTCTACACAGCACTCAGATAGTCACTCTGTAGATCAACAAAACATAAAGCATCCTAAGCTACCAAACGGCAACATTGGAAGGTTACCGTTTGACCTGTCTCAAACGTAGAAGGTGACATTAAATGGCCACAACTTTCAGTGGCTAGTTGGAAGCAAAGTCATCTTATTAGTGGCTAATTGGTTAGCAGAACTTCGGAAGAAAAATGGAAACAGAGGCGCTAGTGCCTTCGCGCACCCCACAGTGAGATCCTTGGCGCTGAACCTAGAAATGGGGTCGGAAAGGCTCATGTCGCACTAGGCAGCCGTCTCGCGCCCTACCTGGTGGATTGCCTTGTGGTTGGCCCAGCGCCCGGCTTGCCGACAAGCTCCGGGGGTAAACCAATTAACCACTGCTGACCCAATGATCCTGCAAAATCCTGACCAAGAAATCACCTTTTTCACGAAACTAAACTCTTGAACTTGCTACACGGCAGTCTTTGAACCTCCTACAAGAATAGAATATATATCATACAACATATATATTTTGCAAACTTGGAGCTTGTACTCAATAAGAATCTCTTGTTTCTTGGGAACATATCAACAGAAAACACTCAATAGAATTGCTTGTTGTACTATATTTTATAGAACAAATTGTACTGAACTTAACTAAAATTAGAAATTGTACTGAACTAAAATAAGAAACTTAAACTGAGTGTGTCACTAAAATTAGAAGTAGAACATGTAGGTCTGAGAAGGCATGGATGTGAACTTTATTTGTGCAATGAAACCAACACTCAGAGTCTCACTTTTTGATTTTCTCACATTTAGAAATTGATTTGCAAATGAGAGCATGTGGACTCAGCTCATGAACATATCATCCTTGCTGCTGGTTTATCAATAACACTTTTTTCTGGATGAAGCCATGCAATCCCATCATCAATTGTAAAAAGAAAACTCCTTTCTTTTTCATTTACCCATGCAATAACACAAGCAAAAAAATCAACAAACCACAATGGTAAGGCCAAAGCTACATGAAAATACCTTTTCTTGAGCTAGCTACTACATGTACTGACTCCTCCACCACTGTAGCGTCCCTGTATCCTCCTTGCGCGGGCAACCACTAGGGATCAAGCGCTGCTGCCACTCGACACATTGAACCACCTGTAGGAATCAAAGTGAATGGAAGGGATTCGGACACATCAATGGACACATGTACTACACGACAGTGTGCATCTGTACTGTCCATAACAAAAACTAACAAAAATACAATTTATGAAGGAAAAAAGTTCTTGAAGTTGGATTGAGCTTAAATTGTTTAGATTTTTGAACTCCTACAGCAGTTATACTTGAATTTGCACGACACATTTTTGAAAGCATCTGATGTTCAGAATATGCTTTATGAAAAGAGGAAGGGGGAACACACTAAGAGACATAGGCAAAAGAGAGAAAATCATGATCTATTAGCTAGGATATTTATGATACTAGGCAGTGACATACATGCCAAACCATTCCCACCAAGAAGTAGTAGCAAGGTTCTTCTATCAGTGAGGAGATGCAAAAGAAATGCAACTATACATTGAAAATTCCAATAAAAGCATTGAAAAAATCCTACTATTGGCCATTTGCAATGCAACTTAGAGGATTGAAATACACAAGCAACATGAGAGAAATAAATCAAATAAAGTACCTTTCTTCCTGCACCTATCTACTTTGCATTATATGTTGCACGAACCCCACATTAAACAGCTCGTTACCATTGCTAGGAGTAGTCTAAAGTACACACCCATTGCCAGGCAACAGAAGGACGACCAAGGTGTTGGTCTAAGTTCAATTCCATCACCCTTAACCACACAGTGCATTGGTGGTGGCCATGCCTGCCTGTACTGCACAGCAAACCAACCCAAACGAATTGCCGAACGAGGCTGTCGGATGAGGTGAACTAATGTTTTTATCTCATTCATTCAATTGGTTTAATATAGGTAGTTGAACTGGCCACACCGCTGCACCATGTCGCCCAGCTCCTTCTTGACGGCCTGCTTCTTGTGATCGCCGATGAGCACCCTGGGCTTCACCATGAACCTAGTTAAAAGATATATGGGACAGGACCCTGTAGATGAAACAAAAAAGTTAGAACTACTTTTCAAAAAATTCTCAGTAAACAATTTTTATCACAACCAGGACGCTGACTTTTGTGGACTTAAGTACTAATCCACCCAATGATCCACTCTGCACACAGGCCAAAGATGCTTAATCAAGTCACTAACTGAGACTCCAAACTCAGACAAAACTACTATTGCTTACTAATTAATAAAGCAGATACTAGTCTACAGTAGTTTGGAGCAGCATACAGAAAATAGTATAGTAGATACTTTGGAAACACTTAATAGTTCAAGTTAAAATAAATTTCCACATCCACCAAACTTCATATCCTGGAGTAACAGTATATACTTTTGCGATGCAAATAACTAAACTTTGGAAAGCATCAGTACAAAGTAGCAATATCGGTAGAGCACTTAGGAAGGCATCACATAGTGCTCATCCACCCACAAATTGTCCAGAACACGAGGCTTTAGCAACACGATAAGTAGTAGTAGTATTAATCTAGGTGGCAAAGTAGCAGTGACAATAAAGTAGGCAACTATTACTAATTTGCTCCACAACAGCTTCAGTTCACATTTGCTACAACTTTCAGTTGGAAAAGAAAGACAAAACTGATTGAAAATCCCCTAGTTGGGGTAGTGAACCTTTTTACTGAACAACTACAATTCTACCATATAGTAAGCTGTTGTATAATTAAAAAATAGTCTGAATTTTTTTGCACAAACACGGTACTGTTTTATATGTTTTCCAAGAACTTGAGATAGCTCACGTACTGAACTGAGAACACCTAGTTTGTGTTTCAAGAAATAAAATAGACATCCTTTGCTTTTTGTGATAATATTAGTGTGGACTTGGGAGGAGCGGTAGTGTGGACGGCCAATTAACCTCTCTTTTTTCTTGCTCCGGAATGCATGCGGCTGGGATCCCGTGGCGACAGAGGTGGTCATCGCGCGGCAGGGAGAAGCAGGAAGGGGCAGAGGTGGTTGTTGCCGACGCTCCGCCTTCCCACTGGTGGCCGCCCCTGCGGAGGCAGATCCATGGCGCGTCGCCGGGGGTGGGAGGACAGGGGCGCGGTGCGTCGCCGAAGGTGGGAGGCAGGGGTGTGGTGCGTCACCGGAGGTGGAAGGCAGGGGTGTGGCGCGTCGCAGGAGGTCGGAGGCAGGGGCATGTCGCATCACCGAAGGTGGGAGGCGGGGGCGTGGCGCGTCACCGGAGGTGGGAGGTGGGGGCCGTGGCACGTCGCCGGAGGTGGGAGGCGGGGGCCGTGGCGCGTCGTCAGAGGCCGGTTGCTGGGGAGTCGTCACCGGCGGCGCGTGGCGCGTGGTGCGGAGCAGATCGCGATTGAGGGAGAAAAGAGGTGGGGGTTATGGGGTGCGTGGGCTAGTTTGTTTATTTCTTCTCTTATCTGGTTCGGGAAATCATTGTCGCGCCCTTATAACAGAATATATATATATATATATATATATATATATATATATAGTATAACATGTTCATAACCAGACCATGCGTATCACCATTATATTCATGCATGCATAGGTTTAAAACATTGTGATCTCTTATTCAAATATCTGAATCCACTTTTATAATGAATTATGATCTTTGTTAGTATTTTACACCCACACAATCCTTTTCTCTTTGTAGCTAGCACTAACTTTCTCTCGTGCATGCACATGCCCTCCTCGCCCTCCCCTTCCCTCGGCATTCTCTTCATCGCACACATTTATTTATTTTAGGTCGTTCTGCCACGGTCTACATAGGTCTTCCCAGCTCCTTCTTTCCAGCACACACCGATCGATATAGCTCTCTAGCCAGGTCTGCCTACCACATGCACACACTTTCCCTCTTCTCCTCTCACCGTCCATGCCCCCTATCTCTCATACGGTCCCACACACATGCACACTCTCGCCCCTCTTTTCATCGATTTTGCACTCCCACACTCCTCCCCCTCTCTATATAGTCGGCCTCTCGCACCACCTCCTAGCCGCATCCCCCCTCTCTCTCTATCTGTCTCTCCGGGCCTTATTTGCCTCCAACACATGCATGCATACCGATCGATCTCCCTCTATACAAATAGCTAGGTCGACTATAACTCTTTTTCCCCATGCAACGATCGATCCACCTCACTAGATATGTCTCTCCCTTTCTCCGACACATGACGATTGATCTACCTATCTAGTTAGGTCTGCTTACCACAGACATATCCCCCCTCATCATCCATGCATGCCTCCCGACCCGTCTCGCACATGCACGCGCGCACACACACATCCCTTGTCTTATTGATATTGCAGTTGTACCCTCTGTTTTTCTAGTAGGTCTCTCCCACCATCTCCGAGAAGCAACTCCACCACCACCCCTCCGACACTCTAGCTCTATCTCTCTCCCAACCTTATTCCTCTCCTACACATATGTATGGATGCCGATTGATCTCCCTCAATACATAGCTAGGTCTCTTCTTCTCCACACATATACGAGTCAATCTACCTCTCTAGTTAGGTATCTGCTACTTGTGAGCTGCACTGGGATTTCCCCGAAAAGGAGAGGATCATGCAGTACAGTAGAGATAAGTATTTCCCTTAGTTAAGAACCAAGATTATCAATCCAGTAGGAGAACTATGCGAAACCTCGTTAGTAGCACCTACACACACAAAATCAAATACTTGCACCCAACACAAACAAGGGGTTGTCAATCCCTTGGTGGTTAATTGCAAGGACCAAATCTCGTAGTGATAGATAGATAAAATAAAACACAAAAATAAAATAACGGTAAATAAATTGCAGCAAGGTATTTTTGGATTTTTTATATGATAAAAGATAGACCCTGGGGCCATAGTTTTCAGTAGAGGCTTCTCTCTCGAACAAAAAGCATATGCTGGGTAAACAAATTACTGTTGGGCAATTGATAGAAAAGCGCATAATTATGACGATATTCAAGGCAATGATCGTGTATATAGGCATCAATTCCGAGAAAAGTTGACCGAATCTTGCCTGCATCTACTAATATTACTCCACACATCGACCGCTATCTAGCATGCATCTAGAGTATTAAGTTCATAAAGAACGGAGTAACGCCTTAAGCAAGATGACCTGATGTAGACAAAGTAAATTCAAGCAATATGAATAAACCCCGTCATTTTCCCCTTAATGGCAACAATACAAATACGTGTCTTGTCCCCATCTGTCACTGGGATATAGATCACCACAAGATTTAACCCATTACAAAGCACCTCTCCCATTGCAAGATAAATTAATCTAGTTGGCCAAACCAAATGGATAGATCGGAGAGAAATACAAAGTTATAACAATCATGCATATAAGAATTCAGAAAATACTCAAATAATATTCATGAATAATTTGATCATAAACCTACAATTCATCGGATCCCAACAAACACACGCAAAAGAATATTACATCGGATAGAACACCAAGAACAGAGGAGAATATTGTATTAAACATCAAAGAGAGAAAATAAGCCATCTAGCTACTAGCTATGGAACTGTAGGTCTATGGTAAACTACTCACACATCATCGGAAGGGCGGCAAGATTGATGTAGAAGCCCTCCGTGATCGATCCCCCCTCCGACAGAGTGCCGAAAAAGGCCTCCAGATGGGATCTCGCAAGAACAGTGACTCGCGGCAGCAGAAAAAGTAGATTGGATCGATTCCCCTTATGGGTGGAATAGAATGCGGTGGTAGAGACTGATAAGGAGAAGTCAAAAAGGAAGATAGTCTCACATCGACGAGGCTAATCAACAGGTAATGGAGATGCCCATCAATTGATGTCAATGCAAGGAGATTGCCATGCAACGAATGCACTAAGAGCTATAAGTGTATGAAAGCTCAAAAAAATTAAACTAAGTGGGTGTGCATCCAACTTGCTTGCTCATGAATACCTCGAGCATTTAAGGAAGCCCATCATCGGAATATACAAGCCAAGTTCTATAATGAAAAATTCCCACTAGTGTATGGAAATGAAAGCATAGGAGACTCTCTATATGAAAACATGGCGCTACTTTAAAGCACAAGTGTATAAAAGGATAGTAACATTGCCCCTTCTCTCTTTTTCTCTCATTTTTTTCTTTTTTCTTTGTCTTTTTTTTCCTTTTTTGTGGGCTCTTTTTGGCCTTTTTTTTTCTTGGGCTCTTTTTGCCTCTTTTTTTTTCTTTTTTTAATATTTCCTCACTGGGACAATGCTCTAGTAATGAATAATGATGATAATCACACTTCTATTTACTTACAACTCGATACTAGAACAAAATATGACTCTATATGAATGCCTCTTGCAATGTACCAGGATGTGCAATGATGCTACCATAACATGTATAAAAAAGGATGAATGGTGGCTGAGCCATAAGTACTATGTCAGCTATATGATCATAAAAAACAATACGACAATGAACTTGCATGGCAATATATCTCGGAATGGCTATGGAAATGCCATAATAGGTGGGTATGGTGTATGTTTTGACGAAGATATAAGGAGGCTTATGTGTGGTAGAGCGTATCATATCACACGGTTTGGATGCACCAGCGAAGTTTGCAGCAACTCTCGAGGTGAGATAGGGAAATGCATGGTACCGAAGAGGCTAGCAAATTGCGGAAAGAAGAGAGTGTATAATCCATGGAGTCACATTAGTCATAAAGTACTCATACACTTATTGCAAAAGTTTATTAGCCCTCGAAGCAAAGTACTACTACGCATGCCCCTAGGGGGATAGATGTGACGCCCCGACTTAATCATGCACTAATCATACACGCAAATGCGCACGATCAAGATCAGAGACTCACGGGAAGATATATCGCAACACAACTCTAAACACAAATTAAAGTCATACAAACTTTATATTATAAGCCAGGGGCCTCGAGGGCTCGAATCCATAAGCTCGAATACAAACGAGTCAACAGAAGCAACAATATATGAGTACAAACATAAGTAAACAATTCTGCCTTAAGAAGGCTAGCACAAACATCAACATGGATCGAAAAGGCAAGGCCTCCTGCCTAGGAGCCTCCTAAGTACTCCTGGTCATCGGTGGTCTCCACGTAGTAGTAGGCTCCATCGGGGTAGTAGTAGTCATCGCGGTGTCAGCTGGCTCCTAGACTCCATCATCTAATCGCATCAATCGAGTATAGGGGAAAAGATGGGATCAAAGGAACTGTGAGTACTCATCAAAAGTACTTGCAAGACTTACCTGATCTATACTATGTATGCATCAATATCAAAGGAATGGGGCTATATCTTTGGATTGAACAGCAGAAATGCCAGAAGAGAAGGGAAAGGCCTAGCCTATCAAAGATTAGCATCTTGCAGCATTAGAAGAGTGCAGATTAGCATAACATAAGTAGCAAGTATATTTAGTAATGCCCAGAGATCCTTCCTTGACTCCCTGTGAGAAAGCAATCCCGGAGCCAACATATCCTTTCATGTCTCCAATAGCCAGTTCTAGTTGTATCGATCGGGATACAACTCCGAGCGTCTGTTACCGTGGACACAGCTATTCGAATAGATTGATTTCCCTGCATGGGTGCACAAACTTACCCAACACGCTCGATTAACTCCGGCAGAACACACTTTCCTGGGTCATGCCCGGCCTCGGTTGATCGACACACCGTAGTCCTACCTAGGCTCAATAGAGAGGCCAGCACATCGGTCTACATCCTAAGCGCTCAGGGGTCTTGGGCTCATCGCCCTTTGCACTCATGCGCGTTGCGTGTACAGCCGGGATCAGTCCTGGCTACCTCTTTATACAAAGCAGGTGCTTACGCAAAGCACCCGGGCGCGTGTCGCTCAATCGCTAACGTCCGAAGAGCTTTCGGAGAATCGTACGACGCCGAGTGCCCATACTTATTCCCCCGTGGTGGTTAGTGCGAAAAGGCTAGAGGCCTACTCGGATCACATATCCATACCATTAGTGTCTTGGGAGCGCGCGGTAACGATCAATGATCCATGATCTGTGGTCCCGTTATCCCGTCTCACGGACTTATGGCAAGGGCTAAGAATGCTCGGCCGTTCCGCGTAATTATCTTTCGGGTATCCTCCAGATCAACATGATTCCACATCACTCGCAGGTGCCCTCATGGTCAACCCGACTTCACATTTCTCTCGCGGGTACCCCTCGGGGCTGGGCCGACTTTAACATGGTTCTAGGGTAAAGTCAAAGTACCCGTGTGTCCAAACAGCAAGGGGGAAACCCGAGGAATCACCCTCGATGGATTCCCACTCGATGTAACCGTCAAGGTGAACTTAGAGGTATCACCCTCGATGGGTTCACACTTGAGGTGTTGCACAATAGAGTCATTATCAGAAGTGGTGAAAGAGGAATCACCCTCCATAGACAATGACCAATTAGCTACACTACAGAGGTCTCATCAGAAGTGCTATAGAAGGTATCACCCTCGGCACTCGATAGTAGCTCTGCAGAGTCGTACAACTAAGGGGGTGTCGGTGATGTGTCGGGCTCTGGACATCGATCACGTTGATCGAGTCATCAATGATGTAGTGGGGGCAACAGGGACAAGGTGAGGGGTCACTGGTGGATCACTACTCAACCTATACTAAGCATATAGGATAAACAGGTAGGTAACCATAGTAGGTTACAAAATCAGGCTATGAATCAGAATAGGAGCAATCAAAATACAGTAGCAAATTCTAATGCAAGCATGAGAGATAAGGAAAAAGGGCGATATTGGAATGATCAAGGGGGTTTGCTTGCTTGGAAGCTTTGCTGAGAGTGGCTGGACGTCAGGGGTGTAGTCATACACGGCAGCAGCGTCAGTCTCGGCATCTACCGGAGAGAAGAGGGGGAAGAACAATAAATATAAAGCAATAGATGCATCACAACTTATGATATGGCAATATGCTGTGCTAGGGGTGACCTAACGTAGTGCTACACGATACAGACAAAGAGGGAAAACATATGGGGATGTTTTCCCGGTGTTTGGCAATTTCTAAAAAAATGAATTAGAGGGGAAGGATTCATGTTAATCATGTTAGAGGCATGTGACAAATGAACGGATTACATATTCGGATTCGTTATATTTTTCTGAGCAATTTTCATATATAAATTATTTTCATCTGACTGATAGATTAGTTTATATGAATTTTCAAAGTTTTAAACATTTTCTGGAATTATTATTAATTCAAAATACATTCATTGTGTCAGCAATACGTCAGCAGTCAACCCAGCTGGTCCAGGTCAAACCTGACTGTTGGGTCCCACATGTCATCGACAGAGGAGTTAACAGAGTTTAATTTTAAACTAAAATAGCCAATTAAGTATCTGGGCCCACCTGTTAGTGTTATATTAGATTAATCTAATTAATTTTAATTAACCAATTAGTTAGTTAGGCGGTGGGGCCCACCAATCAGTGTCTGAGGCTGCCCGATCAGCACCTGTTGACTGGTCAACCCAGTCAACTAGGTCAGCTGGGCCCCTGGGGCCCACCGGTCAGTGACCCTGTGGTCGCCCCAGGCTAGGCCATGTCAGCTACGCGCGTATGAGTACACGAAGGTCCGAATCCTTTCTTAGATTGCCATGACCCTCCTTTTATAGCCTAAGGGGTTACCACAATGGCAAAACAGTCATTATCTACTGATTAGATAGCCAACAGTGCTATCATACCTAACTCTGGCAGTTAGGACAAAGTGCATTAAATGCACTGCTAGGTGTCACACTGTGGATGCAGCCCGGCAAGCCTGTCGCGCCGCTTAGTCACTGCTTGTCTGCCAGCTTGACACGCCTCTGGACGGGTGTCATACGGTGGTAATCTTCCTTCCAAATGGCTGCCACGTGCCAAACGACATCCACTTAATCACTTGGGGGCTCGACACCACATTGATAAGTGACTTGCGTCGCTGTGCGGTGGAGCGGTGGAGTCTGGACGGGGAAGTGGGCCGCCAGCGGCCCCGGCAAGCCTGCCGGGGAAATATTGGCTTCACCCTCGGGGTGGCCTCGACTTGACCGAACTCGCCTGTTCGGCAAGGGAGGCTTTCCCTTAGTGATATGTTGCTATCTTGGCTTGTCTTGGTCTTCTTGATCCGCCCTTTGATTCCTCAAAGAGCTTTCCATACAGCTTGCTTGCTGGTGTGGTCATTCTCTCTTGCCATCGTGCCTGTGTACAGTCCGGGCAACATACATGAAGGTTTGTCGCACCGACAGGAGCCCCCGGGCCTGGTCCAAACATGCTGCCGGGCATCATTGGGGTAGGCCCTATCATGTACACAGGCAGGGCACTTGCGAGGATAATCTCTTCTTCCTTGATATTTTCCTTGCCTCTTCATTAACCTGTGCTTGAGTTAGTTTCCGATTTTCCCGTGCGTCGTGTAAGGCGTCGTGGGAGAGATTTATGCCACAATCTGTTGGCTGCCCACATCCCAAGTTCACGGGGTGGTAACTGCCACCCCACTAGTTCCCCTGCCCCCTGCCATTTCTGCCATGTATGCCGCATGCATCGTGCAGGGTTGGTGGCGAACGCGGAGGGCACAGGAATGAGTGCCATGGCAGAAAGCCAAGCACCACGGATAGGTGCAGGAGGTTAACCTTGATTCTGTGCGCCGTTGATGATGCAGAGGAGTCGGATTGGTGGAGCGGGGCGGTTGCCTCCTGGGTGAGGAGCCGGCCCCTAGCCCCGTTCACTTATAAAAAGGGAACGCGGGTGAGGCGCCTACTCACACATTTCCCTTCCTTCTTCCTTCTGGCATTCTCTCTCCATCATGGCAAGGGGGAGAGGGCGCGGTGGTGTTCTAGTGGTGGCGACGAGGGCCTCTGCTCAACAACGCCTCCCTCCTCCTGTTGGGGACGCGGGGGCGGAGCCCATTGTAAGAGGAGGTGGTAGAGGACGCGGGCGCGGCCGTCGCGGCGCTCGGGGCCGAGGAGGACGGGGCGGTGCTTTGATCGCCCTCCTCCAACTGCTCCGGGCCCGAACGAAGGCCACGTCGGGGACCAGCCACTGGAGTTCATTGTAAAGCTGTGCGGGGCGCCGCGCAGCCGCCTTCAGCTTCCTACTCCATTCGCGAGGGTGATGGAAATCGAGCAGGCGCCGGGGTTGAGGCTGCACATGAGGGGCTACTGTAATGGCAGCATGCAGGCGAATGTAGAGTTCCCCGCGCCTCATGTCATGCTTCTTCGGCGTGGCTGGAAAACCTTCGCTCATGCCCACAGCCTAGCGGCAGGGCACATCCTTCACTTCAAGTTAATGGATGCCATCCTGCTCTCCATCAAGGTCTTCGGGCATTCGGGTGCTCACTTAGGGTGTTGTGCGGAGAGCTTGACTGACGACGAAAGCTCCTCCTCGAGCGACAGCGACGAGGAGGACAGTGACGGCGTTGATGACGGCACCAGTGGAGCAGACGACGGCTCCAACTCCGGCTGATCACCAGCCGCACTGTCATCGTCAGCGGGAGGCTGGCGGCACCACCATCTGCACCTGCATCTCCTCCCCGGCAAGGTGATTCATCAGGGCGTTGGGTGTGGATGATGCCTCCTCCTCCTCCAGCAGTCTTCCAGCTGGACCGCAGCAGGCTTCCTCATGGACTCCGGCTTCGTCCGCCCTGCCGTGTCCTGCTGGCCCTGGTGGCGGTGACCAGGGCATCGCCTAGCTGCTCTCCCCGCCCATCACCTTCGTCTGCGTCCTCCCGATCTTGTTAGGCTGCGTCCTGCGTGTCCTGATGGGGTCAGGCTGGGCTTCTGCCCAGGCACTCCTTTTGCCCTCTTCGCTTCTCACCGTAGCTCCTAGGAGGAGAGGGACAAGAAAGGGATTATGGGGCACTTATCTTTTTTAAGTCTAAAATATGTAGGCAATTGCCAAATTTTAGTCTCAAATATGTAATCTCTTCTACCCATGTTTGTACTCTGTAAGGCTTGTACTTGTTTATCTGCATATTAATGAAAAAAAGACAAGCTTGCCGGATACTTGTGCATGTACTACATCCATGCAGAGGAGGAATGCCTCTATACTTTTAAGTAAACAAGCTTTTCCCGGCAAGATATCTTGCCGGTGCCTTCCGTCGTTGCCGCGGGGCTTGGCCTGCCAGGCACAGAACTATGGAAGGGAACCAGCCCCTCGTCGAACCTTCTCTGTCAAATGCCACTACGACCATCTTGATCAAAACATCGCTCGAATCAGGATATGGGAGCACAAATGCTTCGAAGGTGACAAGGTTTTTCTATGCACACGTTTTCTTCTTACAGAGACATGCTCATAGGTAGAGAGAAACTTATCTGTTTGGCTTGTTGGGGATCGATATGTAGGCTTGTTTCTGTTTCTTCTTTTCAGGATCGAGTCCGCGGCAAGAGCCCTGCAGTTAGTGCAGAGGAAAACAAAGCAACATATGATCTCATCTAAATGATCATGGCAAGTTTATGCTAATCTATCATGCATGCATGCAAGTTTTAGGGCGCCAACGCTTAGTTTTATTGTCTGTGCTCAGGGTCTGCACCTGGCTTTGTACAAAGGGTTACATGTGCATCGGCAAAGCTTGTACAAAATGGTGGCTGCCGGGCAGGGCCCGACAGCCGCGCCTTCCGGGTAGAACTTACGAAGATGCTCAATATTCCATGAGCTTTGCAATTGAATGCCATCTTCGGTCGCCAAATGGACTGCGCCAGGTCTGGTGACTCGTACTACCCGGTAAGGGCCTTCCCACTTCGGCGTCAACTTGTTTGAACCCTTGGCAGACTGAACACGCTTAAGGACAAGGTCGCCTTCCTCAAGGCTCCAGGCATGAACCCTGCGGCTGTGATAGCGATGCAGGGTTTGCTGATAGCGTGCAGCACGCGTAGCAGCCCAGAGACGGTTCTCCTCAAGGAGCATGGCATCGTCATGCCGGTGTTGCTCTTACTCTACTTCATCGTAGGCAAATACTCGAGGCGACCCATATATGAGTTTCGTGGGGATCACTGCTTCTGTCCCATAGACTAGGGAGAAGGGAGTCTGGCTGGTAGCTCAATTTGGTGTCGTGCGGAGGGACCAAAGAACCACCGGCATCTCATCGATCCAGCACCTTCTGCACTTTTGCAACTTATCAAAAGTCCTCATCTTGAGCCCACGCAGCACTTCAGTGTTCATCCTCTCAGCCTGTCCATTGCTCCTGGGATGGGTAACAGAAGCGAATGAGACCTTGCTTCCGAGGGCTTGAACGTATTGCATGAAGGCGCGGCTTGTGAACTGGGTGCCGTTATCAGTGAAAACTCTGGCGGGTATTCCGAAATGGCACACCAATCCCTTCAAGAACTTGATAGCTGACTGTGCGGTCACCTTTCTCACGGGCTCCACTTCTTGCCACTTTGTAAACTTGTCGATTGCAACGTACAAGAATGCAAAGCCCCCGGTAGCACGGGGGAAGGGCCCCAAGATGTCGAGCCCCTAGACCGAAAATGGCCATGACAAAGGGATCGTCTGGAGAGCTTGAGCAGGTTGATGGATGTTCTTGGAGTGGAACCGGCAGGCTTCACATCTGGTGACTAGCTCAGTCACATCTTGGAGGGCCGTGGGCCAGTAGAAACCTTGCCAGAAAGCTTTTCCAACCAAGGCTCTTGATCCAATATGGGAGCCGCACAAGCCTTTGTGTATCTCTGCCAATAGTTCCTTCCCCTCTTCCCGGCAAATGCACTTCAATTTCACACCATTGGGCCTCCTTCTGTATAGCGTGTCATCGACAAACTGATACATACTGGCCCTCTGGGCTACTCTTTCAACTTCTTCTTGCTCCTCGGGAAATTCTCCTATTTTGAGGTAATGGACTATGTGTCGTGCCCAAGTTGGAGCCCGGGGCTCGACAACAAGGATCAATGGCACCTCCTCGTTCATGGGAGCGCATACCTCAACCGCAAGAACATGTGGTTCGGTGGGAGGGTGCTGCTCACCAGGTGAAGTGGAGTTATTCCCAGCAACATCTCTACCAGGGGCCTCGGGAAGCTCTGCTGGGAGATGCTTGCCGGAGTACAATTTCCTCCTCTTTGTGGCCATCGCTGTTGGGGATACTAAGGGTTGAGTCAGGTGAAGAACAAAAGTCCCTGGTTCCTCAGGGAGCTTTTGCGCAGCGCATTTTGACAGGTGATCAGCGATGCTGTTTTTCGCACGTGGCACGTGCTCTGTTTGCAACCCATCAAAATGCTCCTCCAGCTTCCTCACTTCCTCTACATATGCCTCCATCAACGGACTCTGATAATCCTTGTTTACTTGTCTCGCCACAAGCTGCGAGTCTCCACGGATGATCAACTTCTTAATCCCCAATTATGTGGCAATCCTGAGCCCGGCAAGGAGTCCTTCATATTCTGCAGTGTTATTGGTAGCCTTCTCCCGGGGAAAATGCATTTGGACCACATACCTGAGGTGTTCTCCAGTGGGTGCAACAAGGAGCACACCAGCCCCCGCACCTTGCAATGAGAAAGCACCATCAAAATACATGATCCATTCTTGGGGTGCCTCCTTGCCAGGATAACTGTTTCTGGCGTCTCTTCATCTAGAGTAGGAGTCCATTCTGCAATGAACTCTACCAGTGCTCTACTCTGAATGGTCGAGGTACTCTCATATTTCAGACCAAAGCTTGACAATTCTAAAGCCCACTCAACTATTCTGCCGGTGGCCTTAGGGTTCCTCTGTATGCATTGCAAAGGGAAACGAGTGACAACTGTGATCTCATGGGCCTGGAAGTAGTGGCGTAGCTTTCTTGAGGCCATGATGAGTCCGAAAATCAAATTTTGCACTCTAGAGTACCTTGATCTAGCCCCCTGCAGCAGGGAGCTGACAAAGTACACTGGCCTCTGCACTACCCTCTTCCTTGCCGTGGTCTTGGGATTGCCTTCATTGCCCTATTCTTCTCTCTCCTGATCTGCACCTGACCTTGACGGGACTGGTTCACTTTCTTCTCTAGGGAGGACAGTAGCTGCAGCCGCTCCTTCATCTACTTCCTGCTACGCCACCAGCGCTGCACTAACCACTTGATTGGTTGCCTCTAAGTATAGCAGCAATGGCTCTTGTGGTTTAGGAGTGACCAAGGTGGGAGCAAAGGAAAGGTGGGCCTTCAAATCTTGGAGCGCTGCTTCTGCCTCCGGGGTCCACTTCATTGGCCCTGCCTTCTTCAGACTTTTGAAGAACGGCAGGGCCCGCTCGGCAGACTTGGAGATGAACCTACTTAGTGTGGCAACACAGCCGGTTTAACGCCTCACATCCTTGACAGTCTTGGGTGCTTGAATCTGCTCGATCTCTCTGATCTTGTTGGGGTTGGCCTCTATTCCCCGATGAGATACAAAGAAGCCAAGTAGCTTGCCGGAGGGAACGCCAAACACACACTTCTCAGGGTTCAACTTCAAGTTGATCTTGCGCAGATTTGCAAAGGTCTCTTCCAAGTCTTGAATGAGGGTGGACTTGTCCATGGTCTTGACCACTATATCATCCATGTAAGCTTCGATATTCCTGTGCAGCTATGGCCCAAAACCAATTTGCACTGCTCTTGCAAAGGTGGATCCAGCACTTTTTAACCCGAAGGGCATCCGCACAAAGCAGTATGTGCCACATGGGGTTATGAACGCGGTCTTCTCCTCGTCCTCCTTGGACATGAATATTTGATGGTACCCAGAGTATGCATCCAAGAAGGAAAGAAGATCACACCCGGAAGTGGAATCCACAATCTGGTCGATGCGCGGCAAGGGGAACGGGTCCTTCGGGCATGCTTTATTCAGATCTGTAAAATCTATGCAAAGCCTCCATTTCCCGTTCGCCTTGCGCACCACCACCGGGTTTGCCAACCATGTCGGATGCAACACTCCTCTCACCAAACCAGCCGCTTCAAGTTTCTTGATCTCCTCGGCAATGAACTGCTGCCGCTCCAGAGCTTGTTTCCTGACTTTCTGCTTGACAGGCCGGGCATGAGGGCAGACAGCAAGGTGGTGCTCGATTAACTCCCTGGGAACACCGGGGATGTCAGATGGTTGCCAAGAAAACACATCTACATTCGCCCGTAGGAAGGCAACGAGCGTGCTTTCCTATTTGTCATCAAGGGTGGAGCTGATGGTGAACGTATCACCAGCACCTCCCAGCCCTGTCGGGACCTTCTTCGTAGCAGGCGAGGTAACCTTGGACCTCTTGCTAGTGGAGCTCTCCAGCAAATCATCGACGGGTGCAGCACACTCCGGAGAGGTGCACTTCGTGGATTCCTTGCCGGTATCCCTGCTAGCCTTCTTTCCTATCTTGTTTTCCTTGTCGGGGGCTGCAGCTTCCGTGGCCTCGGCAGTGACTGCATCCCGGTACATCTTATACACGCATATGATTGCATCTTTCTTGTCTGACAGGATAGAGATGACGCCCATTGGCCCTGGCATTTTCAGTGTGTTGTAGGCATAGTGAGATGCCGCCATGAACTTTGCCAGGGCTGGACAGCCAAGAATCCCATTGTACGGCAAAGGGAGATCGACCACATCAAACACAACTTTCTCAGTCTGGTAGTTCAGTTCTCCACCAAATGTCACCGGCAGTGTAATCTTCCCCTTGGGACGACTCCTGCCGGGGTTGATTCCTTGAAACGTGCTAGTAGCCTTGAGCTCTTCATCTGATATTTATAACTTGCTGATTACCTTGGGGAGATCAGATTCAACCCTGCCCCGCCATCAACTAACATCTTTGTGACCTTGAGGTTGCGGATTATTGGCGAAACCAACAACGGCAAACACCCTACCGCAGTGGTGCGATCAGGGTGGTCCTCTACATGAAAGATGTTAGGCGTGCGGGACCACTTGAGCGGCTTCCGGGCATCTGCTACTGGCTCTACGGCATTGATCTCACACACCCACTATTTGAGTTGGCGGTAAGAGGAGTGCAAGGATGCGCCTCCATCAACGCATAGGGCCTCAGTTTCCTTCTGGAACTCTTGCTCACTGGTTTCCTCATCATCCCCTCATCTGTCACATCATCATCACCTTCCTTTTTCTCACATCCTCTGGCAGGCTTCTCCTGCTGCTGGGGAGCCTTGCCGCGGCGACCTCCTAGGTAGCCTCGGCCTTTCCCACCAGCACCTTCTTTATCTCTCTCCTTGTCACGCTTCTCATACTCAGCTTTCTGCTTTTTGACAAGTTGCTCAACTTGAGGACACTCTTGGAGATCATGGCCCTTGGTTCGGTGGATCTTGCAGTACAGTCCGTCGGCCTTCCTAGCCTTTTCGGCCACCGCAGCCTCCCGGCAGTCAGTGCACGCGGCAACTTCCTTGCCGGGGGCTTTGGTCTTGGCCTTCTTGCCGGTACTAGGGGCGCCAGAACTCTCAACAGCTAGTACTACTTTCTCCTTGCGCTTCTTGTTGCACTTTTTATTCTTCCTCTTTGATTGGGCGGCATCGTCATCGTCTTCTGAGTCGATTTCGATGCCGTCTTCTTCTCCGGGGAGTCTCCTCCCTTCCTCCGTACGGACGCACTTATCTGCCAAGGTGTATAGCTCATTAACAGTCTTGGGCAGTCGGACGTTCATCTTGGAACGTATCCTCCTGTTGCACACATTTGACTAGAACGCCATAATCACACTTGCCGGGTGGATATCTGGAATGTTCCTATGCACCCGGCTAAACCTCCGCATGTACTTCCGCAAGCTTTCCCCTTCCTTCTGTGGAATGAGCTGCAAGTCGCTGGGCCGTCCTGGTTCTTGGTGGCCGCCCATGAAGGCGCCACCAAACTCATTGGAGAAGTCAGCCCAGGACGAGATGGAATTCTCTGGCAGGTGCATCAGCCATGACCTCACATTTGGCTTGAGCACCAAAGGGAAGTAATTGGCGAACACCTTTTCATCTCTTCCCCCGGTGGCTTGAACAGCGATGGTGTAGATGCTCAAGAACTCTGCCGGGTTCAGCCTTCCGTCATACTTCTCTGGTATCTCTGGCTTGAAGATGCGGGCAGATGGCCAATGGACTTGCCGCAGCTCGCGAGTGAAGGCGGGGCACCCAACCTCGAAAGGCAAGTATCCATCTTCACTAGGCGCGGGTTCGTCGATGTCTGGGCCATTGCGCCTGTCAGATTGGCGACGGGTTTCGTGGCGTCGCTCTATAGTGACACGCCCGTCTTCCCTCTGCCGATCTTCCAGGATCTGCCGCTGGTCTCGACGGGCCCGAGGATCGGGCGAGGTCATTAATGCCTCGTCGGGTTCCTGGGTGAGCGGTTCAAGCTGCGGCCTCTGTGCTGGCTGTCGTGGAGGGGATTGTATCGTTTGAGTGGCCCTCTCGACACGGTCAGCAGCTCGGGCCGTGGTTGTTGCTCGCGGGAGCCGTGGCGGGCCTGCCCGCTATGATCCTCCTGCTTCAGCAAACCCGATCAAACTCTGAATGGTGGCTCTCCACTCATCTATCTGATCGGCCGCTGGCGGGAATCTCAACAGGAGTTGGGCCCATGCCATGGCTTCCGAAGCAGTGCTTGGCATAGATGATGATGCAGACCGTGACGTCGCGCGACTCCTGACAGTGCCAGTATTGGCGGCGCCATGTTCTTGCCGGCAGGAAGGGTGCGCCTGGGGGCCGGTGAACCCGTTTGGCGCTACGTCTGGGTTACCCTGCCCTGGAGGAAGTGCGTGTCCTGTTGCCGTGCCCGTAGCAAGGACAGATAGGGGACCGCGACTCGTACCAGAGCGGGCGTTGTCACTGCGGCTACGCCCACTAGCGCGGTGGGGAGGTGGCGGCAGTACATCCTTCCCACCCGCACCTAGGGGAACATGGCCGTCGGGATGCTGTTGATGTCGCCCTCACCCGGCATCTCCCACTCCCGCTTCGATCGTGGGGGACACGACAACAGCGCCGCCCGCGCCGGCCATGTCCACTATGACACCCGTGTCCCCCGGAGCCGCCGCTGCACCCTCAGAAGCAGCGGCTCCATGCGAGGGGGCCTTCGAGGAGGAAGGGTGAGCTATTGTGCTGGACTTTTTCTTGGGCACCATGGATGATGAAGCCGATGATGGAGAAGACGATGATGAAGATTGACGCGCTGATCACAACCTGAGGTTCATGCACGCACGCTCCCCTACCTGGCGTGCCAAAGATGTCGTGGTGGAACATGATCACCTATGGGGCAATCAGTCCCTTGTGGTTCGGCGGGGGGAACGATCACGTTGCACAAAGAGCGGAGGCCGTGGAACAGCACGGCAGAGGTGACGCTGGTGGTTTTTACCCAGGTTCAGGCTGTCATGAGGCGTAAAACCCTACTCCTGCTTTGGTGGATTGATGGAAGGACCATGGTGGAGGTGCGGCGCTCAAGCCCGGTAAGGTCGCCTCGGGGAGAGAGCAGCTACGCGCGTATGAGTACACAAGGGTCCGAATCCTTTCTTAGGTTGCCACGGGCCTCCTTTTATAGGCTAAGGGGTTACCACAATGGCAAAACAATCATTATCTACTGATTAGATAGCCAACAGTGCTATCATACCTAACTCTGGCAGTTAGGACAAAGTGCATTAAATGCACTGCTAGGTGTCACGCTGTGGATGCAGCCCGGCAAGCCTGCCGCGCCGCTTAGTCACTGCTTGTCTGCCAGCTTGACACGCCTCTGGATGGGTGTCATACAGTGGTAATCTTCCTTCCAAATGGCTGCCACGTGCCAAACGACAGCCACCTAATCACTTGGGGGCTCGACACCACACTGATAAGTGACTTGCGTCGCTGTGTGGTGGAGCGGTGGAGTCTTGGCGGGGAAGTGGGCCGCCAGCGGCCCTGGCAAGCCTGCCGGGGAAATATTGGCTTCGCCCTCGGGGTGGCCTCGACTTGACCGAACTCGCCTGTTTGGCAAGGGAGGCTTTCCCTTAGTGATATCTTGCTTTCTTGGCTTGTCTTGGTCTTCTTGATCTTCCCTTTGATTCCTCAAAGAGCTTTCGATACAGCTTGGTTGCTATTGTGGTCATTCTCTCTTGCCATCGTGCTTGTGTACAGTCCGGGCAACATACATGAAGGTTTGTTGCACCGACAGCTGCACTGGCAAAGATAGACAAAGAGATGTGGCCAGAGGTTGCACTCCAGAGTGATCTCGAATCAATGATGGCTCGACTCAATGAGATTCCCGGCCGAGTACAGGCATGGAAGAAGTCCGCCGCTCGCTGCGGGGCAGACATGGCGCTTTCACTCTTTCGTGTCCATTGCAAGGATGCCAAAGAAGAAAAGTTGAAGGCTCTCCAGGTGGCGAACACAAAGAAGCTCAAGTTTGAAGACTTCATGGAGACTTTTATTGAAGCAGCCACTCGGATTGCGGATGGCATAGACTTGGACACCTTCGTTGAGCCCGCGAGTCCCACCTATGTGTGAGAGAAAACTTATGGCCCGAGTACCTTTCAGTCGGAACATATTTGCCTCGTTATGCCGAGTGATTTTGTAACTGTTAAAACTCCTTCAGGTTTTCATCCCGAGTACTGTTATTTGCGCTTGAGATTCTGGATTTATCCAAATGCTGCTTTCCAGTTTCTTGCACAGTTATTCCGGCTGGTTCGCAACTAAGGCCCCGAGTGAAAGGGATGCTCGACAGTCGGAGTAGTTTTAAACCTAGGCGAGGATAGGCTCGCAGCTAATTAAGCCCCCGAGTCAGAGGGATGCTCATCACTTGGAGTAGGTTTTCAAATTAGGCGAGGACCAGCTCGCAGCTAAGCCTCTGAGTGAAAGGGATGCTCATCACTCAGAGAAGTGCTTAACTTAGGTGAGGACTGGTTCACG
Source organism: Thinopyrum elongatum (assembly GCA_011799875.1). Classification (NCBI taxonomy): domain Eukaryota; kingdom Viridiplantae; phylum Streptophyta; class Magnoliopsida; order Poales; family Poaceae; genus Thinopyrum; species Thinopyrum elongatum. The sequence goes on from CM022298.1 coordinate 199,365,742, forward strand.
GCTAAGTCCCCGAATGAGAGGGAAGCTCGTCACTCGGAATAGTTTTAAACTTAGGCGAGGATAGGCTCACAGCTAAGCCTCCGAGTGAAAGGGATGCTCGTCACTCGGAGTAGGTTTTCAACTTAGGCGAGGACCGGCTCACAGCTAAGCCTCCGAGTGAAAGGGATGCTCGTCACTCAGAGTAGTTTTTAAACTTAGGTGAGGATAGGCTCGCAGCTAAGCCCCCGAGTGAGAGGGATGCTCGTCACTCGGAGTAGTTTTAACTTAGGCGAGGACATGCTTGCAGCTAAGCCCCCGAGTGAGAGGGATGCTTGTCACTCGGAGTAGTTTTTAAACTTAGGCGAGGACAGGCTCGCAGCTAAGCCCCCGAGTGAGAGGGATACTCCTCAGTCGGAGTAGTTTTAACTTAGGCGAAGACTGGTTCGCAGCTAAGCCCCCGAGTGAAAAAGATGTTCGTCACTCGGAGTAGTTTTTCAACTTAGGAGAGGACAGGCACGCAGCTAAGCCCCCAAGTGAGAGGGATGTTCGTCACTCGGAGTAGTTTTTAAACTTAGGCGAGGACAGGCTCGCAGCTAAGCCCCCGAGTGAGAGGGATGCTCGTCACTCGGTGTAGTTTTAACTTAGGCGAGGACAGGCTCGCAGTTAAGCCCCTGAGTGAGAGGGATGCTTGTCACTCAGAGTAGTTTTTAAACTTAGGCGAGGACAGGCTCGCAGCTAAGCCCCCGAGTGAGAGGGATGCTCGTTACTCAGAGTAGTTTTAACTTAGGCGAAGACTGGTTCGCAACTAAGCCCCCGAGTGAAAGGGATGTTTGTCACGCGGAGTAGTTTTTAAACTTAGGCAAGGACAGGCTCGCAGCTAAGCCCCCAAGTGAGAGGAATGTTCGTCATTCGGAGTAGTTTTAACTTAGGCGAGGACAGGCTCACAGCTAAGCCCCCGAGTGAGAGGGATGCTCGTCACTCGGAGTAGTTTTTAAACTTAGGCGAGGACAGGCTCGCAGCTAAGCTTCCCACTAGGGGGGTTTGGAACACGTGTTCGAGTGAGTTAAATCATCGAAGGACTGCAGGAGTCGTGTTTTTTACAAACAAATATTCCTTAAAGTACTCTTATTACATCTCGACAATTTCAATCGTCAAGTATAGAATCGACGAAGAAGATCAGCATTCCAGGCACGCGGCTCGTCGATCTTCTTTGCGAGGTTGTAGAGGTGGTAGGCCCCGTTGTGTAGCACCTTGGTGACGATGAAGGGGCCTTCCCACGTAGGGGCGAGCTTATGCGGCCGCTGCTGATCCACTCGGAGCACAAGATCTCCCTCTTGGAATGCCCGACCCTTGATGTGTCTGGCATGGAAACACCGAAGGTCTTGCTGATAAGCAGTCGACCGTATCAGGGCCATCTCTTGCTCCTCTTCCAAGAGGTCTACAGCATCTTGCCGCACTTGTTCAGCTTCGGCTTCTAAATAGAGCTCCACTCGAGGCGAGTTGTGGAGGAGATCACTAGGCAGTACGGCTTTGGCTCCATACACCATGAAGAAGGGGGTGCGATTAGTAGACTGATTGTGAGTCGTCCTTAACCCCTAAAGGACGGATGGCAGTTCGGTCACCCAGGCCCCGGCCGCATGCTCAAGATCACGCATGAGTCGCGGCTTCAACCCTTGAAGGATAAGGCCATTTGCCCTCTCTGCCTGACCATTTGACTGTGGGTGAGCAATGGATGAGTAATCTACCCGAGTGCCTTGGGTGGCGCAGAACATTCTGAACTCTTCTGAATCGAAGTTTGAGCCGTTATCTGTGATAATACTATGTGGGACTCCATATATGAATATCAACTCTCTCATGAACTTGATTGTTGTGCGTGAATCTAGCTTCTTTATGGGCTTAGCTTCAATCCACTTAGTGAACTTGTTGACTGCCACGAGCAGGTGGGTGAAACCACTTGCGCCTGTCCTGAGTGGTCCAACCATGTCCAAACCCCACACGGCAAATAGCCAGACTAGTGCTATGGTCTTCAAGCCGGATGCAGGTTTATGGGACAAGTTTGCATAGAACTGGCATCCGTTGCAATGTTGAACGATCTCTTTGGCGGCTTCATTGGTGCGTGGCCAGTAAAAACCGGCTCGGTACGCCTTGGCTACGATTGTCCATGAGGACGCGTGATGACCACAGGTTCCCGAGTGAATCTCTTCTAGGATTAGCCGACCTTCCTTTGGGGAGATGCATCATTGGGCTACGCCAGTGACACTCTCTCTGTATAGCTGTCCGTTCATCACAGTGAAAGCTTTGGACCTACGGACGATCTGACGCGCCCCGACATCCTCCTCTGGGAGTTCTTGCTTGAGCAAATATGCAATGTACGGCACTATCCAGTCGGGTGTAATTACCAGTATCTCCATAACCAAGTCAATGACTGCAGGACCTCAACTTCAGTCGGATTTGAAGGACTTATCATCTGAGGGGGCTCTTCAGTGAAAGGATCTTCCTGCACCGACGGGGAATGGAGGTGCTCAAGGAACACGTTGCTGGGTACAGGCTTTCGAGTGGACCCGATTTTTGCCAAATCATCAGCTGCTTGATTTTTGACTCGAGGAATGTGATGAAGCTCCAAACCCTCAAATTTCTTTTCTAACTTTCTCACTGCGTTGCAGTATCCTATCATAGCAGGGTTTCTGACATCCCATTGTTTCATCACTTGATTGACCACCAGATCCGAGTCACCGTATACCATCAGGCGACGAACGCCGAGTGAGATGGCCATACGCAACCCGTAAAGGAGTGCTTCGTACTCAGCCTCATTGTTGGAGGAATCGAAGTGAATCTGTAGGACATCACTAAGCCAATCGCCTTTTGGGGATACAAAGACCACTCCGGCACCAGAACCATTCAACATTTTGGAGCCATCGAAGAACATAGTCCAGTGCTCCGGGTGGATCTGAGTCAGCTGTTGCTGTTCAATCCATTCGGCCATGAAATCTGCGAGTGCCTGGGACTTGATTGCCTTCTTCACTTCAAACTTAATGTCAAAAGGAAGGAGCTCAATGGCCCACTTGGCCACTCGGCCGGTTGCATCCCGATTGTTCATGATTTCAGACAGCGGGGCATCACTGATGACTGAGACCGAGTGTTCTTAGAAATAATGCGCAACTTTCTTTGCTGTTAAGTAGACATCATAGACAAGCTTCTGGTAATGAGGATACCTCTGCTTAGACGGAGTCAGGACTTCAGAGATGTAATACACTGGTCGCTGAACTTTGTAAGCCTTGTCTTCTTCTTCTCGCTCCACTGTGAGGATTGTATTGATGACTTGGCCAGTGGCCGCAATATACAAAAGCAGAGGTTCTTTGCTGTTCGGGGCAGCAAGCACCGGCTGGGTGCAGAGCAGGGCTTTGAGCTCAACAAACGCTGCTTCTGCTTCGGGTGTCCACTCGAACATATCAGACTTCTTCATCAGTCGGTATAAGAGTAGTGCCTTTTCTCCGAGACGAGAAATGAACCGACTCAACGCTGCGAGATAGCCTGTGAGCTTCTAGACATCATGCACGCGCTCAGGGCGCTTCATTCGGATAATCACGCTGATTTTCTCGGGATTGGCATTTATTCCTTGTTCGGAAACGAGAAAACTAAGTAACTTGCCTCCAGGCACTCCAAAGGTGCACTTGGACGGATTCAGCTTGATGTCATACCTTCTCAGGTTGGCAAAGGTTTCAGCGAGGTCAAACAACAGGTTGAAACCTTTGCGTGATTTGACCACGATATCATCCATGTAGGCCTCAACATTCCGATTGATCTGAGTAAGCAGGCACTTCTGAATCATGCGCATAAAGGTAGCACCAGCGTTTCTGAGGCCGAATGGCATGGTGACATAGCAAAAACACCCGAAAGGGGTGATGAAGGCAGTTTTTATTTCATCTGGTCCATATAGTAGGATTTGATGGTACCCGGAGTACGCATCAAGGAAAGATAAATGCTCGCACCCCAAAGTGGAATCCACTATTTGGTCAATGCGTGGGAGCAAAAAATGATCTTTCGGGCAGGCCCGTTTGATGTGCTTGAAATCAATACACATGCGGAGTGAATTGTCCTTCTTGGGGACCATGACGACGTTGGCGAGCCACTCGGAGTGGTAAACTTCGCGAATAAACTCAGCTGCCAGGAGCCAAGCTACCTCTTCACCAATCGCCTTTCTCTTCTCTGTGGCGGAGCGACAGAGATGTTCCTTAACAGGCTTGGCCTTCAAGTCGACCCTCAAAACGGTGCTCAGCCAGTCCCCTGGGTACACCTGGCATGTCAGACGATTTCCATGCGAAGATGTCCCAGTTCTCACAGAGGAACTGGATGAGTGCGGCTTCCTATTTGCTGTCGAGTGTCGTCGAGATGTTAGTCCGAGCAGCAGTAGGGTCTTCTGGGTGAACATGAACTTGTTTTGTCTCTCCTACCGACTAGAAAGCGGATTCAGAGGCTGGTTTCTTGGAACGAAGTAAATCAGTCAGGTCAGCATTCCTCTTGTACTCTTCCAGTTCCACCATAGCCATCTGCTCGTCAGCAATCTTGGATCCTTGCTGAAGACACTCCTCAGCTCTCTGCCTATTCTCCGTAACTGTGATTACACCCTTGGGACCGGGCATTTTCAGCTTGAGGTACACGTAACATGGGCGGGCCATGAAACGGGCATAAGCTGGTCGGCCGAGGATAGCATGGTAGGCGCTGTGAAAGTCCACCACTTCAAATGTCAACTTCTCCCTCCAAAAATTCTTTGAGTCTCTGAAAACCACATCCAAAGCAATCTGACTGAGTGATATTGCCTTCTTCCCTGGGATGACTCCGTGAAACTGCATGTTGCTCTCGCTGAGTCGAGACATCGGAATGCCCATTCCTTTAAGGGTCTCAGCATAGAGAATGTTCAAACCACTCCCGCCATCCATGTGGACTTTGCACAACCGAGTGCCTCCCATGACTGGGTCAACCACCAGCGCTTGCCGCCCAGGGGTAGCAACGTGAGCTGGGTGGTCTGACTGATCGAAGGTAATGGGAGTTTCTGACCACTTGAGGTATGTCGTAGTTGCTGGAACAGCCATATTCACCTCTCGGTTAATGACTTTCAGTCGACTTTTACTCTCAACGTCGGCAAAAACCATCAAAGTGGCATTGACCTTCGGGTAATCCTTAGGCTTTTTCTTCGTTGTCATATTTGTCGGAGCCCTTTTCACTCGGCTGACCTTCATGGAATTGCTGAATCAAAAACCTGCACTACCGAGTGGTATGCTTGGGCAATATCAGGTTGCCCTCTTCATCTTTCTTTGTGTGAATGGCACACGGCAAGTCGAGGACGTCATGTCCCGACTGATCTTTCATTTTCTTAGGTATCCACTATCCTTTGGGCTTCCCTTTGTTCTTGCCTTGCGCAGCCAAAGCAGCTGCTTCTGCCTGGCCTGTACCTTCGGCCTTGCGCTTCTGTTTTCGACTGAGATTACTGCCGCTAGAATCGGGATCAATGGCCTTTCCTTTGCCTTTGCGGAGATGGTCTTCTTCCTCACCATTCGCGTACTGAGTGGCTATCTCCATCATTCTACTCATGGTTAAAGTCCTGGACCAACCAAACTTCAAGATGAGCTCTCTGTATCTGATGCCAGCCTTGAAAGCACAGACGGCCCGATGCTCGGTGACATTCTCAACCACATGGAGAAGTGTGGTCCAGCATTGTATGTAATCTCTCAGAGTTTCATTCGGCTTTTGAACACAATGTTGTAATTCAGTCAGCCCGGTGGGACGCTTGCATGTGCCCTCGAATGTTTTGATGAACACTTGAGCTAGGTCCTCCCAGCAGTATATGCTAGCAGGAGCCAACTGGTTCAACCACGCCCGGGCTGACCCTTCTAACATCAAGGGCAAATGCTTCATGGTGACATAATCATTGCCCCCGCCAATCTGCACTGCCACCCGGTAATCTTCCAACCATGTCTCTGGCTTCGATTCGCCAGTGAACTTGTTGACCCCCGTGGCCAATCTGAAGTTGGGAGGTATCTCTGCAGCCCGTATGGCTCTGTTGAAACACTCGGGCTCAGAGATGTACGCGCTACTTCCACGCGGGTGATCTCTGTCTAAGCCCTCTCGGTGAGCTCTGCCTCTGTTGACTAGATTCTGCATGAGGACTAACCTTGCATTGAACCCTGGATCTCGAGGGTTGAGTGGCTCCCTCCGCTCGTCGCCGCACGGGCGCCTGTCATCGTATCGCTGGGGCGCGTACGAATCACCTCTCGGAGGAGGCGTCAGTACTCGACAACGGTCGTCACGGTGATGCTGAGGAGCAAACTGGCTACGGCCTTGATCCAGGTACTGATCCTGGTGGTAATCGCAATCTTCACGCTGCGGAGGCGATCTCGGGTTGTGGGCCGACTAGACTGTGTCTGCTCTAACAGACCTACTGTGAATCCTTTTGTGCGACTAGGAAATGGCTGAATTCTGTACCCCAGCCGCTCTGAGCAGTGCTCGAATCTGCTCAAGACCTCTTCCGGCTTTGGATCGGGATGGCTGGATAGAATCTGCAATCCTCGCGGCTGCCGCCACATTCTAAATGGGAGTGCGGAATACCTGGTACTCGTTTTGCGATTCAGTCGGGAACAGTTGCCGCTGTCGTCGATTGGAGATTGGATGTTGCCTGTGAGCGCGATTGTCGAGTGACTTCTAGACCTCCTCAAGACGTGTGCACTCAGCCAAAGTGGCTATGAGCACAGCTTCCAAAGCCTGGGCCTCGGCGGTCATGCCAACGATGGGAGTCCGGAGGACTTGCTCGTTCCTGCGCAGCAGTTCTTCTCTCTGCTGAGCGGTGAGGGGTTGCGGGTAATACTCATCGTTGGTATGCGACGGACCATCATCTCCACCTCCACCACGGCCATACCTTGGCGGGCTATGCTGAGAGCCAGCCATAAGTACTTCCGCCGCTGGGTCGCTGCTCTCGCACTCGCAAGGAAAATCCGAGTGATCCGACAACGGATCGAACAAGTCGTAGAGGGATTCATCGGGCTCGATTGCCGCTATCTGTAGAGCGGATGATTGGTGTGTCACCGCATGCCTCACCCACCGCTAGAGCCGAGAGCAACCGGATCGCTTGCGACGGTGAACAGTGGGGGAGGGAAAACGCCACCAGAGCCGACTGATACTGAGTCGACAGCTACCGGAGGAGGACGCCGCAGGAGCTTGCACGGAAGTGCGCCGCCCCTCGAACAGGGAGCGCCTCAACGTCCAAAGGGGCTTCTTGGAGCCAAGCCGAATCATCAGCGACGAAGCTGAGAGCGCCAAGACTGATCTCGCGACCCAGGAACAGTCTGTCGCCGGAAACCATGATGAAGATGATGAAAAAATGCAACTACGCCGGAAGTCGCTTAGACGCCGGCCCCAAGGTGGGCGCCAACTGTCATGGGAACATATCTGACAGTAGAGTATCGGGGTACGTATAAGAGGGTAGAGTCTAGCTATGATGTGGTTGTACACTCGGATTTACGAGTTCAGGCCCCTCTCGGAAGAGGTAAAGACCCTACGTCTCGGTGTTGCGGGAGCTTTGCTTTTCTGGAGCGTTGAGTTACAGGGGGTGCGAACCCTTGTGTAGGAGCGGAAGGGCCTCTTATATAGAGTTCGCTGGCCCCTCATGAATGCCCCGTTACCCAAGGGTTCAATGGTGAGGATAAACGATGCGGGGGTTACAAGTAATGCTAGCATTAGATGCCCTTTATGGTGACGAACAGATCGCCCGGCCTTTGCCATCTTAGGGTGGCTCTAGGTCTTCTGTTGTCGAGTGACGCTTGATGCTTCGAGTGAATAGAAGCGGTCGAGTGGCGGAGAGGCTTCCGAGTGCAACCTTTGTCCGAGTGAAATGTAAGTCATGGGCATTTTAGTCGGTGTCTCGTCTGGACCTTGTGGCCCTGGGTTCTTGTATGTGGTGTCCTTGGATAGGGTGTGTAGGTCAGGCCTAGGACCCTACCCTAGGTACATGTCCTCGTCAGTGACCGTGGCTACGGCCGTGGAGGAGGCCGAGGCGTGGGCCGCTGGGACGACCACGACCCCTGCCAGGGCTAACGCGACCAGCCTCGTGAGGGCCCCTGGCGCGAATAACCTCGCGAGGCTCGTCCTCAGGGCAACGCCGGCCTTTGATACGTCTCCAACGTATCTATAATTTTTTATTGTTCCATGCTATTATATTATCTGTTTTGGATGTTTTATATGCATTAATAAGCTATTTTATATTATTTTTGGGACTAACCTATTAACCTAGAGCCCAGTGCCAGTTTCTGTTTTTCCTTGTTTTTTAGCTTCATGGAGAAGGAATACCAAATGGAGTCCAAACGGAATAAAACCTTCGCGATGATTTTTCTTGGACCAGAAGAGAACCAGGAGAGTTGGAGATGAAGTCGGAGGAGCCACGAGGCGGCCACAAGGACGGAGGGTGCGCCCAGGGGGGTAGGGCGCGCCCTCCACCCTTGTGGGCCCCCCGTGACCCTCCTGACCTAATTCTTTTGCCTATATATTCACAAATATCCCCAAACCACCAGAGGCATCCACGAAAAGACTTTTCCACCGCCACAACCTTCTGTACCCGTGAGATCCCATCTAGGGACCTTTTCCGGGACCCTGCCGGAGGGGGATCTGGACACGGAGGGCTTCTACATCAACCCTATTGCCCTTCCGATGAAGCGTGAGTAGTTTACCACAGACCTATGGGTCCATAGCTAGTAGCTAGATGGCTTCTTCTCTCTCTTTGATTCTCAATACCATGTTCTCCTCGATGTTCTTGGAGATCTATTTGATGTAATACTTTTTTGCGGTGTGTTTGCTGAGATCCGATGAATTGTGGATTTATGATCAACTTATCTATGAATATTATTTGAATCTTCTCTGAATTGTTTTATGCATGATTTGATATCTTTGTAATTCTCTTCGAACTATTGGTTTGGTTTGGCCAACTAGATTGGTTTTTCTTGCAATGGGAGAAGTGCTTAGCTTTGGGTTCAATCTTGCGGTGTCCTTTCCCAGTGATAGTAGGGGCAGCAAGGCACGTATTGTATTGTTGCCATCGAGGATAAAAAGATGGGGTTTTCATCATATTGCTTGAGTTAATTCCTCTACATCATGTCATCTTACTTAATGCGTTACTCCGTTCTTTATGAACTTAATACTCTAGATGCATGCTGGATAGTGGTCGATGTGTGGAGTAATAGTAGTAGATGCAGAATCGTTTCGGTCTACCTGACACGGATGTGATGCCTATATTCATGATCATTGCCTTAGATATCGTCATAACTTTGCGCTTTTCTATCAATTGCTCGGCAGTAATTTGTTCACCCACCGTATTATTTGCTATCTTGAGAGAAGCCTCTAGTGAAACCTATGGCCCTCGGGTCTATTTTCCATCATATAAGTATCTATTTTCCATCATTTTAGTTTCCGATCTACTATTTTGCAATCTTTTACTTTCCGATCTATAAACCAAAAATACCAAAAATATTTACTTTATTGTTTATCTATCTCTATCAGATCTCACTTTTGCAAATTACCGTGAAGGGATTGACAACCCCTATATCGCGTTGGGTGCAAGTTGTTTGATTATTTGTGCAGGTATTAGGTGATTTGTGCGTTGTCTCCTACTGGATTGATACGTTGGTTCTCAAACTGAGGGAAATACTTATCTCTACTTTGCTGCATCACCCTTTCCTCTTCAAGGGAAAAACCAATGCAAGCTCAAGAAGTAGCAGGAAGAATTTCTGGCGCCGTTGCCGGGGAGATCTACGCCAAGTCAAGACATACCAAGTACCCATCATAAACTCTCATCTCTTGCATTACATTTTTCGCCATTTGCCTCTCGTTTTCCTCTCCCCCACTTCTAAAATGATTTTCAAAAAGATTTGCCTTTTTATTCACCCTTCTTTTCTTTGATCTTATGTTTGCTTGTGTTTCCATGTGCCTTCTATTTTGCTTGCATCTTTGCTTGCTAAAAATATATTGATATGGATCCACTCAAAGTTTTCTACCTGGATCATCTTCGATCCATATGTGCTCGTGCTGAAACCCCAACTAGTTTAGTTGAGCGAAAATCTTTAGATGAGCATGCTCATTTTGTGCGTCATCGTTTGTCTGAAAAAGGGAAGCTCCTATGGAATCAAATAAATTGTTTGCTATGCTATGCTTGGAATCTTTGTGAAATTTGTGATTTTACTTGTTGCTCCAAGAACTCTAAAAAACACCTTCCCTACCTATGTGAGTTTAATGATAATGAAATCTTGTCTTCTTATGAAAAGGGTGTTTATAGTTACTATGATATCGAACAAATTGAAGCATTTGTTGCTTTTAAGGGTGCTTATGAAGTTGCTTCTTTGATTGAAAAGTATGATATTACTCTCTACAAATCTGAAAATTTTGACATACTTAAATATTGCTATGAAAACTATGCTCATAATTTCTATGTCAAAGAATTTATTGAGAGAATGACCGTTGCTTTGGAAGAAAATAATGATATGCATGAATCTATAGATAATTATGATTTTGATGATTTGATTGAGATACCCTCCCTTGATGAGTGTGATGCTTGCTATTCTTGTGGCCATGATGCCAATATTTATGGAGATGAATTTGCTATAGTCCCTTATGTTAAACATGAAATTATTGCTATTGCACCCACACTTGATAGTTCCTTCAATGAAAAGCATGATTGCAATGATGTTATTATAAATTCTATTAATGTCAATTGTGTTAATGATATGCAAAACCGTAAGCTTGGGGATGCTAGTTTTGCTATGTCCACTACTTGTTGCAATGATCATGATTGGGGTGATTCTTCTTATGATCTTGAAAATTTATTTAAGCATCATGATGAATATGTTTGCTATAATATAGAATGTGGGTTTGGAAGAGTGTCAACTTTAGAAAATAATGATCCCACTACATTGGAGATTGATAAGTCTTATGAAATTTTTGATAAAAGTGGGTTTGGAGAGGTCATGACTTAAGTTAATGTTAATCCCACTATTTTGGAAGAGTGTCAACTTTGCATGCATGTGGATCGTGTTGAGATAAATTTATGTGATAGCTATATTGTTGAATTTTCTTATGATCCTACATGTAATTATTATGAGAGAGGAAGATATGGTTGTAGAAATTTTCATGTTACTAAATTACCTCTCTTCATGTTGAGATTGCTATCGTCTCTTTCTTCTTCCTTGAATATGCTAGTTTTTGCTTACCTTGATAATTTGTTTGCTTATAAAATGCCTATGCATAGGAAGTATGTTAGACTTAGATGTGTTTGTCACATGTTTCATGATGCTCTCTTTGTGCTTTAATTCTTCTCTTTTATGTGAGCATCATTGAAATTATCAATGCCCAGCTAAAAGGCTTTAAACAATAGCGCTTGTTGGGAGGAAACCCAATTTTATTTTTGTTTTTGCTTTTTGTTCCTGTTTTTATTTTTATAATTCATCTAGCCTCTGGTTAGATGTGGTTTTGTGTTTTAATTAGTGTTTGTGCCAAGTAAGACCTTTGGGATGGCTTACGGTGATAGTTGATTTGATCTTGTTGAAAAATAGAAACTTTTGCAACCAGTCACAGAATTGTTTAGATTTACTGGAGAGTGGAAAACCCCTGAATTTTGTACACAAGATTGATATACAAATTTCCTCCGTTTTCCTAATTTTTCAGAATTTTTGGAGTTACAGAAGTATTAGAACAATTCAGATCTTCACAGACTGTTCTGTTTTTGACAGATTCTGTTTTCTATGTGTTGTTTGCTTATTTTGATGAATCTATGGGTAGTATCGGGGGGTATGAACCATGGAAAAGTTGGAATACAGTAGATATTACACCAATATAAATAAAGAATGAGTTCACAACAGTACCAAAAGTGGTGATTTATTTTCTTATACTAACGGAGCTTATGAGATTTTCTGTTGAGTTTTGTGTTGTGAAGTTTTCAAGTTTTGGGTAAGGATTTGATGGACTATGGAATAAGGAGTGGCAAGAGCCTAAGCTTGGGTATGCCCAAGGCACCCCATGGTAATATTCAAGGACAACCAAGAGCCTAAGCTTGGGGATGCCCCGGAAGGCATCCCCTCTTTCGTCTTCGTCTATCGGTAACTTTACTTGAGGCTATATTTTTATTCACCACATGATATGTGTTTTGCTTGGAGAGTCTGTATGATTTGAGTATTTGATTTTTAGTTTGCCACAATCATCCTTTCTGTACACACCTTTTGAGAGGGACATGCATGAATCGTGATTTATTAGAATACTCTTTGTGCTTCACTTATATCTTTTGAGCTAGGCAATTTTGCTCTAGTGCTTCACTTATATCTTTTTAGAGCACGGCGGTGGTTTTATTTTATAGAAATTAATGAACTCTCATGCTTCACTTATATTATTTTGAGAGTCTTTAAACAGCATGGTAATTTTCTTTGGTTATAAATTTAGTCCTAATATGATAGGCATCCAAGAGGGATATAATAAAAACTTTCATATAAAGTGCATTGAATACTATGAGAAGTTTGATTCTTTATGATTGTTTTGAGATATAAAGATGGTGATATTAGAGTCATGCTAGTGAGTAATTGTGGATTTGAGAAATACTTGTGTTAAAGTTTGTGATTCCCGTAGCATGCACGTATGGTGAACCGTTATGTGATGAAGTCGGAGCATGATTTATTTATTAATTGTCTTCCTTATGAGTGGCGGTCGGGGACGAGCGATGGTCTTTTCCTACCAATCTATCCCCCTAGGAGCATGCACGTAGTACTTCATTTCGATAACTAATAGATGTTTGCAATAAGTATGTGAGTTCTTTATGACTAATGTTGAGTCCATGGATTATACGCACTCCCACCCTTCCACCATTGCTAGCCTCTCTAGTGCCGTGCAACTTTCGCCGGTACCATACACCCACCATTTACCTTCCTCAAAACAGCCACCATACCTACCAATTATGGCATTTCCATAGCCATTCCGAGATATATTGCCATGCAAATTTCCACCGTTCCGTTTATTATGACACGTTCCATCATTGTCATATTGCTTTGCATGATCATGTAGTTGACATCGTATTTGTGGCAAAGCTACCATTGATAATTCTTTCATACATGTCACTCTTGATTCATTGCACATTCTGGTACACCGCCGGAGGCATTCATATAGAGTCATATTTTGTTCTAAGTATCGAGTTGTAATTCTTGAGTTTTAAGTAAATAAAAGTGTGATGATCTTCATTATTAGAGCATTGTCCCAAGTGAGGAAAGGATGATGGAGACTATGATTCCCCCACAAGTCGGGATGAGACTCCGGGCGAAAAAAAAGAGGCCAAAAAAAAATGAGAAGGCCCAAATAAAAAAAAATGAGAGAAAAGAGAGAAGGGACAATGTTACTATCCTTTTACCACACTTGTGCTTCAAAGTAGCACCATGATCTTCATGATAGAAAGTCTCATATATTGTCACTTTCATATACTAGTGGGAATTTTTCATTATAGAACTTGGCTTGTATATTGCAATGATGGGCTTCCTCAAATTGCCCTAGGTCTTCGTGAGCAAGCGAGTTGGATGCACACCCACTTAGTTTTCTTTTGAGCTTTCATAAACTTATAGCTCTAGTGCATCCGTTGCATGGCAATCCCTACTCACTCACATCGATATCTATTGATGGGCATCTCCATAGCCTGTTGATACGCCTAGTTGATGTGAGACTATCTCCTTCTTTTTGTCTTCTCCACAACCACCATATTCTATTCCACCTATAGTGCTATGTCCATGGCTCACGCTCATGTATTGCGTGAAAGTTGAAAAAGTTTGAGAACATCAAAAGTATGAAGCAATTGCTTGGCTTGTCATCGGGGTTGTGCATGATTTGAATATTTTGTGTGATGAAGATGGAGCATAGCCAGACTATATGATTTTGTAGGGATAAGCTTTCTTTGGCCATGTTATTTTGAGAAGACATAATTGCCTAGTTAGTATGCTTGAAGTATTATTGTTTTTATGTCAATATTAAACTTTTGTTTTGAATCTTATGGATCTGAACAATCATGTCACAATAAAGAAAATTACACGGATAAATATGTTGGGTAGCATTCCACATCAAAAATTCTATTTTTATCATTTACCTACTCGAGGACGAGCAGGAATTAAGCTTGGGGATGCTTGATACGTCTCCAACGTATCTATATTTTTTTATTGTTCCATGCTATTATATTATCTATTTCGAATGTTTTATATGCATTAATATGCTATTTTATATTATTTTTGGGACTAACCTATTAACCTAGAGCCCAGTGCCAGTTTTCTGTTTTTTCCTTGTTTTTTAGCTTTGTGGAGAAGGAATACCAAACGAAGTCCAAACGGAATAAAACCTTCGCAATGATTTTTCTTGGACCAGAAGACAACCAGGAGACTTGGAGATGAAGCCGGAGGAGCCACGAGGCGGCCACAAGGACGGAGGGCGCGCCCAGGGGGGTAGGGCGTGCCCCCCAACCTTGTGGGGCCCCGTGACCCTCCTGACCTAATTCTTTCGCCCATATATTCCCAAATATCCCCAAACCACCAGAGGCATCCATGAAAAGACTTTTCCACCGCCGCAACCTTCTATACCCGTGAGATCCCATCTAGGGACCTTTTCCGGCACCCTGCCGGAGGGGGATTCGATCACGGAGGGCTTCTACATCAACCCTATTGCCCTTCCGATGAAGCGTGAGTAGTTTACCACAGACCTATGGGTCCATAGCTAGTAGCTAGATGGCTTCTTCTCTCTCTTTGATTCTCAATACCATGTTCTCCTCGATGTTCTTGGAGATCTATTCGATGTAATACTTTTTTCCGGTGTGTTTGCCGAGATCCGATGAATTGTGGATTTATGATCAGCTTATCTATGATTATTATTTGAATCTTCTCTGAATTATTTTATGCATGATTTGATATCTTTGTAATTCTCTTCGAACTGTCGGTTTGGTTTGGCCAACTAGATTGGTTTTTCTTGCAATGGGAGAAGTGCTTAGCTTTGGGTTCAATCTTGCGGTGTCCTTTCCCAGTGATAGTAGGGGCAGCAAGGCACGTATTGTATTGTTGCCATCGAGGATAAAAAGATGGGGTTTTCATCATATTGCTTGAGTTAATTCCTCTACATCATGTCATCTTACTTAATGCGTTACTCCGTTCTTTATGAACTTAATACTCTAGATGCATGCTGGATAGCAGTCGATGTGTGAAGTAATAGTAGTAGATGCAGAATCGTTTCAGTCTACTTGACACAGACGTGATGCCTATATTCATGATCATTGCCTTAGATATCGTCATAACTTTGCGCTTTTTAATTGCTCGGCAGTAATTTGTTCACCCACCGTATTATTTGCTATCTTGGGAGAAGCCTCTAGTGAAACCTATGGCCCCCGGGTCTATTTTCCATCATATAAGTATCTATTTTCCATCATACTAGTTTCCGATCTACTATTTTGCAATCTTTTACTTTCCGATCTATAAACCAAAAATACCAAAAATATTTACTCTATCGTTTATCTATCTCTATCAGATCTCACTTTTGCAAAAAACCGTGAAGGGATTGACAACCCCTTTATCGCATTGGGTGCAAGTTGTTTGATTGTTTGTGCAGGTATTAGGTGATTTGTGCATTGTCTCCTACTGGATTGATACCTTGGTTCTCAAACTGAGGGAAATACTTATCTCTACTTTGCTGCATCACCCTTTCCTCTTCAAGGGAAAAACCAACGCAAGCTCAAGAAGTAGCAGCCTTCCACCATTGCCGCCGCCACCGCCAAGGAGAAAGGACGGCAACCGGCAGGACGAGGGGGCTGGGGGCTTCCAGGAACCTCATGCGATCGCCTGCATCCTGGGCGGTGCTCAGGCCCCTGCCTCTAACCGCATCTTCAAGCAGTTTTCTTGCGAGGTGAGCGTGGCCCTCCCGAAGCTTGAGGCCACGCGTCCCTTCAGGTGGTAGCAGTACGCCATTACCTTCGACTCCAAGGATCACCTCAAGTGCTCAGCCACCGCAGGTGCGCTCCCCATGCTCTGCACGCCCACCATCAGCAATGTCCTCGTCACCAAGACCCTCATCGATGGTGGCACGGGGCTCAATGTCCTCTCTGTCGAGACGCTCGAGACACTTCAGGTGCCCTATGATCAACTCATGCCAACCAAGCCATTCTCTGGGGTGACCGAGGGGTCCACCGTCCCCCTCGGGCAGGTGCGCCTCCCGGTCACCTTCAGCAAGCGCGACAACTACCACACCGAGCTCATCGACTTCGACGTCGCCCACATCGGCCTCCCATACAACAGCATCTTGGGGTACCCTGCCCTAGCCAAGTGCATGGCCGCAACCCAACATGGCTACAACGTCCTCAAGATGCCTGGTTGCAACGGCATCATCACAGTCGCCTGCGATGAGAAAGATGAAGTTTGTTCTCTTGAACGCGCCTACCAGGCCGCCACGGCCGAAAACTCTGACGACAAAGGCGGCATCATGCCTCCTGAGGCCACCCCCAAGAAGAAGAAGCAGCTCCTCCCCAAGAGCCGTCAGGAGGTTGGGGCGCCTGCAGGTAGCGCCTTAGGCTCCGCGCCCACTGCTGGGGCGCCTCTCCCTCCCGCATAGGAAGGCATGCCCGGCGCCTCCCTCAGGACGGTCTCGGGGGCTTCCGTTTGGAGAGCCTCTGACCTAGACAGTGTGATGAGGGAGGTGCTCGGGCACCACTTGGAGTCATGCTTTGAGGCGCGCCCCTGCGGGCAAGGAGCAAGGCGCGAAGCGCTGGGAGCACGGGAATTCATCACCAAGGCGATCAAGGAGCTTCAGGAGGCGCAAGCCATGCGTGGAGAGCGTCGCCCCGCACCACCCACCAGTGCAGCTGCTACCCCCGACGTGGGCGGCGGGTTGCGCGACTGCGTCAATGTCCCGGGCCTCAACAGGGCTGCGTCTCAGGGCCTCTTCTGGCCGTCGCGCATCGGCCGGAGTGGGGGCTACCCCTGCAACTAGGTTCGCATGCCTTTTGGCCTTCTGAACGCGGGAGCCATGTACAAGCGCCTCACACAGGCCGTGCACGCGTCTCATGAGGCCCGGCGTCGGGCGGTGATGGCTGAGGAAGTCTCGGACCCGTGCGAGCCTCCTGGGGTTCGTGAGTTTCCCAGGCCTCCGGAGCCGCCGGGGTCATGAGGAGTGATCTCCATGGCACGCGCCTTCAGCTACCTCGACGCTTCTACAACACTAATGCCAGGTGACTTTTTGGTTTGTTCAGTTGAGGGCACCCCTCGGGCTGCAATATCCTCAAGCTGTCAGGGCCGGCCCCTGCAGCTGTATCGTTTTGCGCATGTATCAGAACTGGCTTTCCATTTAAGAATTTCCTAAGTATTTCAAACTGCGTGCCCGGTGCTTCGTCACCATGAGTCGTTGCGCCCTCACAACCCCGCCCTCCACTGCCTCATGATTAAGGACTGGCACGACGTTAGTGCTTGGGTCTGTCCCTGTAGCATTGGCAAATCCAAGCGACCGAGCTCTGTCTCACAGGCCAGCCCCGTGTACGTCCCCTCCCAGGGTCCTTGGTGCTTTGTTCTTGCGTGAGCTAATCGGGAGTGGGTGAGTAAGGGCGCGTGGCACGGTTCATTCAACCGCAGTCCAGTGTTTTGCCGTCGCGGGAGCCGTGCGTCGGTTGTTTTTCCTCAAGATTGTTGCATGAGAAGACTGGGCACGGCGTCTGTGCTTGGGTCCGTGCCTGCAGCGTCGATAAACCCAACGGCTAAGCTCTGTTTGGTGGGCCAGCCCCGTTCACGTCACCTCCTGGGGTCGTTGGTGTTTGGCCTTCTCATGCGATGGCCTCCGAAGATCCATTCGGTGCAGGTTGCCCCCATCACACAGGTTTTGTATGCGCGCTCCGCGCCAGAGAAATCAGGTGCAACCCGCCTTGAGGTAGGGCCTCGTGAGTCCCGCGCTGGCTCACGGGTGCCCAGATACACCTCCTCCAGTTCTGTCGTGCCAGTCACGCGTACGAACGAAATTGGGCTGTACACGCCCGGAGACTCTAACACAGAGCTCCCTTCCCACGCCCCAGTGGAAGCCCCATGCTCCGTGCTGGCGGACGACACGGTCGATGAGCGACTATGCCCATGCCCAAGTGGAAGCCCCATGCTCTGCGCTGGCGGACGACACGGTCGAAAAGCGACTATGCCCATGTCCAAGTGGAAGCCCCATCGTCCGCGCTGGTGGATAAACAATTGAGGGCGCCCTAGCAGCTTCACTAACCTCAGGATAGCCTTTCGGCTCGTCACACGGTCCCGTCACGCAGCTTTCTCCATGAGAGGTACGTGCGAGGGGGCTACACACGAGGGTTCTGATCAGGCCAGGCCTGGCACACGCCACCCTACCATGTCCTGGTACCAGGTGTGGCACCCCGGCTCAGAGTAAACCAGAACGCCCCGTATTCCAGCCCAGGGACAAGTCCTCTGGAATACGGCACTGTTGGCATAGAACAAATCAGCTCTTTATTACTATGGATATGGTTACAAAGGGTACATGGATTACATCGGCACGGCGACACTACGCCTGCCCGGGGTAGCTCTATGCTAACAGCGAAGTCACATCTCTCGGCAGCGGAACAGCGATGACGGTGATGGGCTCCACTCCACAGGGACTCTGGCTAGAACGCGTCTCCTAGGTCGCAAACTCAGGATCCTCGACAAGCAAGCAATCATGGCATGACCTGCAAACTGGCATGACACGCCAGGTGAGTACTTTGAATGTACTCGCAAGCTCACAACAAACATCAGCGTTAAGGCAAGACAACATCATAGCAGTCAAAAATAACAAGCAGGGTTATCCAGCAAGATAACTTCTGAAGTAAATGCAGTAAGGTAAAGCATATTTAATTTTGTACTCCAAATAATCTCAGGATGCAATCCAAACCTGTGCCAAATCCCAATTCCCAAGCATGAGGTCATCCGACCACTCAACTCATAGCCATCCCATGGCTATCATATCATATACCTGATTCCGTCTGCACCACAAGTCAAACATACTCTCTTTCAGGTTGTCTCACAATCCTCAGAATACTCACGATCCATCGAGTACTTCTGATCATACGACGAGTTCTTCCATCATCATCATCATCACTACTATAGTTGACCACCTAGTGAGGTCTGGGCGGACTGTCCAATACCGTGGACACGGCTATTCGAATAGATTTTTTTCACTCTGCAGAGGTTGCGCACTTTACCCACACTATGGAGCACTGACCTCGTGATCCCATTCGGGTGGACCAGTGTTGCTCCAACGAAACCTGCCTGACCCGTGACTCTCCCATCGTACCGCTGGCAATCGCACTCCCTCGGAGTCAAGCCTTGGGTGGCCCCTGTGTCACCTCGTGACACCTGCCACCGTCGTGGCCCAACTAAACTGTCCCAAACGGGGACCTGGATCCAAATAACTCAACTGGGCTCACAAGGTTATCGCCGCCTACCGGGCCAGGGTAGCGCGCACGCATAACCTTCCTTGTCGGGCGGTACCGGTGAAAGAGCACGCGATCAGACCAAGTCAAGGCCGTCCCATACCGGCAAATGTGGTTGCACGGATAAGTCCGGACAGGTGACTCAAGGTCAACCGACTAAATATCACATCTCCGAATAATATTTTCGTCATGGCTGACACTCCAATAACCGGTATGCTTAAGCCACTGCTACTAATTCATCTCCATGAACTGTCGGGTGAACTCCAAGATAATCATAGACAGTAATCTCAACATCATAGTATCAACAAGTGGGTAAACTACTAGTCACTAATAATCCGGTACTCAACATAGTAGTCAACTATCCGAGAATTAACTCAAACATTGCATAATCCAATCCGCTTCACAAGTAACTCGTATTTGCCGTTAAAGTAAATAGTTAAACTATGACATTGCAGTGCGATAATGCAGATGAGAGTTGTGGCTTGCCTGGGGATGAAGGAATCATCGGGAAGGAGTGCGGAGAGTCCGCGGAAACGATCGCCGGAAACAGTTCTCTCCCGGAGGGGGGGCTATTTACGGACAATGGCAAAATGGTCATTTCCACTGTGGGACCACATAGTGAAAATGATACCAACATGTCGGGCTCGAAGAGACGAAGAAGTGGGCTTTGGAATCACCTCGATCGGAGTCACGGGCAGAAAGTTATAGCCCGACGAAGTTCAGGGACCAATCTACAAAAATAACTCTACAAATGGGTCCCTGGCTGAGAAAACAGAAAGCGCCTTCTTGGAAAATACGTTTCCCAAAGCAGAAAACGTAATCTTTCCCGAAACAGAGCCCGAGTACGCTTCCTTAAGTGGAAAGCGTATTTTTGGAGAGTGCGCCTCCACTTAAACAGCGCGGGCCCGGGGCGTTGACTTCTTGCAACCACTGACTGGTGGGGTCGGCGATGCGGGGCCTGCCTGCAGGGGAGCTCGTCTCCCACCTCGCGCGCGCCCACGGAGCAGAGGAGATGGCGCGCTCCGGCGGCGACTGCCGACAACTCCGGCCACCGTTCCCAGAGTTCCGAGTACCGGCGAGATCAGGAGAGAGTGCCGCATCCATCCCCGGGTGGCACGACCGTCGGGGAGCACTGGAGCAGGCGAGGTATCGGCCGTGGCGGCGGGCATCTCCGGCGAGCTCGAGCTCGGAGCTCTGATGATTCCCGGGTTAGGAAAGTGCTCGGGAGAGCCTCGGGATAGTGGTGGTGGTGTCCTGGTGCAGCTAGAGAAGCAATGGGGGCTGGAGTGGAGGGAATTTAGGGAAGGCCGAGCGATGGTCGTGGCGAAGCTTGCCGGTGATTTGAGCCACGGGAGCTCGATTGGCTCGGTTGGAGGGGTTCTGGGAGGGAGAGGAGAGGCTTGGTGAGCTCGTAATGGGCTCGGGCAGCCTATATATAGGTGGGCGACGAGGAGGTCCGGGCACGGCGGCGGCGCCACGTACGCTGGCGTCCCGGCGCTTCCAGAGCTTGCTTGGAGGAGGGGAGAAGCTTTCCGGACGGTCAAGGAGGGGCGGAGAGAGCTCAGGCAGGGTCGGGATGGCTCGGGAGAGCTCCATCGACCGGTCCCGTCGACGACAGGGGGCGGCCATGTCACGGGAGTCATCGTGTACTGCGAGGGAGGGGACGTGAGAGGGGGGAGAGGGGTCCAGAGTGTGGGCGATGACGAAACGAAGCTGCTAGCCATAACTAGGTGGCGAGGCCGCGAGGAAACGGCCGAGGCCGAGGGCCCCATTGCACAGAGCGCCAGTACTGCACATTGACTGCGTGGTCACCATGTGCACTGGTGTACACGGTGCACTCTGTTGCCTAATTCGTTGTCTAGCAGCAAGTCCTTGATCCTCAAGGCATCCTGGAAGTGAAAGATCATCAAAATAAGCCAGGAGTTGACAAGAGGAAGCTTGGTTACAATGCACCAGCAAAGTGTTTGATATGATGTGAGGGGGATGGAGCAGGAACTAGACTCAGGGCTTTTGTTTGAGAGTGATCACACACTAATGTGGTCATCTCTGCGAAGTTGAAACCCATTTGGATGAAGAGAAATAGCACTTGCAGTACAAATGACCACACTGGCCAGAATTGCAAATCTTGAAGTAGCACTCACATGGAGTAGCCACTTGAGCTAAAATTTGGTATAACATGAATATTTGGTCATATGAGGATTCTGTAAAATTTTCATACCATTTGGATAATTTAAAATGGCACTTCCTTCACAGATATCCCCTCTGACCAGAATCTTGAGAAAAATGCTGAGGAAAGATGGCTAGATATATTGAGCCCAAATTTGGTGGAGAGGGGTCATATGATTAGGAGAAGGTCCTGGTAAATTTTCAGCAATTATGAAGCAATATAAAATATAGTTGCTTCACAACAGGAAAATATGACCAGAAACCAAGATTTGATGGTTTGCTCACATAGATGATTGGATAGGGTTTAAACTTTGTGGAAAGTCATGATTTGATCATATGAATGATCTTGCAAAATTTCAACTCATTTGGATACTCCTAGCTGGTACTTCCTTCATTAGGCCTTCAGTTGGCCAGAAACTTAGGAAATTAGCCAAGGGAGATTTACTAACCAAATGAAGTTGAATTTTGGCATGAGGCAATGATTTGGATAGGAAAGAGTTCACAAAAAGTTTGAGAGCAAGAAAGCAAATATAAAGGGTACTTGCTTCACAAACTGCCAGCTGGGGCAGAATCAGAAAAGGAATATTGGTGGAATATTTTTGAACATGGCAAGGAAGGTTTTGACATATCTGAGGAATATATGACCCAAACAATTTATGAGAATTATTTGGGAATCTTTTGAATGATGGAAATGTGGGTTGCTTCACAACCCAAGGCAAATAGGGTTATTCCTTTGATAGAAAAAGGAATATCCCCAAGGAAAAGAATATTGGGATTAGTCCAGGATGGAAATGGCGAGGTCTTGAGATGATTTTGAGATTGACAAGCCACTGGGGAGAGGAATCAAAGGTGATCTCTCCAGGTTTCAAGACCACTAAGCCACAGAAAAGCAAAACCAGGCCAAAATTAAAAGCAAAAGAAAATGGGCAAAATCCAAGGTGTTACAAACCTACCCCCCTTAAAGAAATCTCGTCCTCGAGATTTGGTTGCTCAGGGATCAAACTTGAATATTTCCACTTAAGGAAACCATTTCCAACTCAGGTTTCCTTTTTACCTTTGTATAATGTTCCTGCTGAATTTCATATGACTGACTGCCTTGCTTCGGGGTGGTTTGCTTTTACTAGACCCTTTTCTGGCAAATCTTAACTCATAGGTTACTCTGACTCCAATCCTTTTATGTATGCTATCTTGTCTGAGGTAATAAATTATCCGGACCGAACTATGTGCCCTTCTCGTAAATCCGAGGGTGGTTCCTCATGGACGTGTCGTGACCGAGTCCAGTACGAACGACCGTTCTCTGAGTTGTGAACAGATCCTCTTGGTGGACACGAAATCTTTTACTCATTGCATTGGGTGACTTCAAATGGATGTATGTCCTCCAGGCTCAAAACAGTACTATGAATCGTATCGTTCTCCTGACGGAATCTGACTTCTCGCACGGATAGCTGGGTCATCTTGGGTATCTTCACTGTCTCGGGTATAGCGCTTCTACCAAATATTTGATTGTCACCTGTCGTGACCAGCATAGAGGTGTACAGTCTTATAGTGATATTATCCATAGACTTGACTGACAGTGGTCCTGGCAGCAAAATCTTGTTCAAGCCAGGTTAGTCTTTAATTGATTCCCATCCATGAGGACACATACTTCGAGACTGTTGTTCATCCTTCTAACCACACAGTCTGTCGGTATTTCTATGTGGATGGTAGGCCGTGTAATGCTTTAACATGGTTGCTGAATTTGAACTGCTAAGTTATTCTTTCGGCTAACCTGACCAGCTTGGTTGCCCTTCTTCTGACAATTCTAAGCATATCTGGTTGGCTGGGCGAGTTGTCTTGATATGGGGTCCTTGCAAATGGAATAGACCCCATGGGTGTGTACCCATGGTGACTGGTACCGAGCCAGACTATCCGGAGTATTTGTACCATGTTGCTCTTGCAACCATTATCATATCTGTATGGCCAATCTTGCTTTTTCATTATAGTTCTCCTTGCCTGGATCCTTTGTTGACGAACTTGGCCTTATGTGTTCTTGATTCTCTGTGTGACCATAGGTGTTGTCAGATGCAATATTCCGGCAGGCATATTACTTTACAAGTTGTAGCTGTAGGGTAACGACCGTCTGAACCCTTGGATAAAACCGGCAAATAAACCAGTAACCACCAGAACGGTCTTTACAACTCAGATCTGGGACTTTTACTGGAATAACTCAACCCCGACTCAAGACGGCTGAAAAGCAGCTCAGAGCATGAGACGGTGTCGATAAGAAGAAAGTAGCAACTCCCTAAGACGGCCGAAAAACAGCTCAGAGCATAGGGTCATTGCTACGAAGAGAAATTCAACAGCTGCCCGAGACGGCCGAAAAGCAGCTCAGAACACGGATAGTTGTTGATAAGAGAAATAAAAATCGGCATCCACCCCGGACGGCTGAAAACAGCTCAGAACACAGGCGTGGTGCCGTTACCAAAGAAAAGTAGGCAAGGGTTCATCCGTGTTCCATACAGCTTACTATTATGCATACAGGTATGAGCATAATAATTTGAACATGCCGAAATAACACAGAGCAATGCTATAAGACATATACCAGATGGTCAGCTTGCTCCATAGGTTGTTGGTCATCACACTGAAGCGTATAACTGGCGTTCTCTTCTTCTTACATGGCTCATGCAATAGTCAGATCCTCACCGGGCTGGCCTCATTGTATGGGTAACCCATATGGCCTTGGTAGCGTGTCCGCCATATCTATGGAAACATGTGTGGCTGGCCACTTGATCCCCGAGGCAAGTTTGTATCCTGACAGATTTTTTTTTTGCCTTCGGACCAACTGTTGCGGATCTGACCCTTGCATCGGAAGATGTCCATGTGTTGTGTCGAGGAGGACACCTGAATCCTTGAGGTTACTGCTGTCGGTTACTTGTTGTATGCAACAGAGTATTCGACTATCCTTCTTGTTGTACACTAAGCACATAGCTCATGCTCGCTTGCTTTCAAGACATAGCAGGGTTCAAATTGTACTCATAGCAGACTCAAACCATGTATATATGGACCATACCTTTGGCACAGAATGCACTGTGTATCATGTACACATCTTTGCCTTCTTGCTGATGCGATCATTATTGCTGTGAAGATTACACTGATGTATACTTGATGTTGATAATCAATCTGGTCAGGATATCATTTGTATTCAGGCCCGATATTCCCGATATAACACAGTCTGCTGAAGGTTTCATATTGCTGAGCTTTCAGATGGCTGTCTCTTCACTAACTCTTTAGGTTCAGGGTCGGTGAGCAACTTCCTTAAGGGGAAAATAAGGTAACACCAAGGGCCCAAATAAAAGAAACGACTAAAACAAAAGCACACAAGGCAGCAAGATTACACACACAAGCAAAATCACACTCTACAGCCATCCACAGCAATAATATGCATTCCTACTTAGGCACACAAATCTCGCAAGAACTCCGGTATTATGGTCTAACATGTTGTGGCGATGTGCACGAAAATGAATCAATGTGTGGAAGAAAATTGGTGTAAACAAGGCTACACCAATTACGAGCTTAACACGGATGGAACCGGTGGCGAGGACGAACTTGGTGATCGGGGTCGGAACACAAAAGTTACGACCACATCATCATCAAGCGTACGGAAGAAAACCGTACACGTCCACAGGATAGGTGTCAGAATGAAATGGGGGTGAAGAGAAAGGCTTACAGGCATTGCCCTTTTCTGATAACATGGATCAGTAAGGGTTGCCGAAGTGGCTAGTGGAATGGCACGATCCGGGATAGAACTTGTCTATCACCGAAATGATAGGGGTGGCTGAAGAGAATAAGTTGGTGTGGTACTGGTGCATCAATCCGACAAGGGATCGACACCTCCAAGCACCTTGGCATCACTCCGCTGGGACGAAGATGACACCACACCAAGGAACAAATATGCAAACTGGAGAGCGCAGGTAGGAAATCGAAAACGATGCCACCTACACTCACCAGATCCATCGTTAGCGATAAAACATCTAGTCTATATGCATGCTATGCACAAACAAATGCAACAAACAGGTGCAGCAAACCAACTGGATCCTGTACTACTGGTTACTAACGCTTGCACCTAGACCGCGCGTCCTATAGCCAGACCTGCTCTGATACCAACTTCTGTGGCACCCCGGCTCAGAGTAAACCGGAACGCCCCGTATTCCAGCCCAGGGACAAGTCCTCTGGAATACGGCACTGTTGGCATAGAACAAATCAGCTCTTTATTACTATGGATATGGTTACAAAGGGTACATGGATTACATCAGCACGGCGACACTACGCCTTCCCGGGGTAGCTCTATGCTAACAGTGAAGTAACATCTCTCGGCAGCGGAACAGCAATGACGGTGATGGACTCCACTCTGTAGGGACTCTGGCTAGAACGCGTCTCCTAGGTCGCAAACTCAGGATCCTCGACAAGCAAGCAATCATGGCATGACCTGCAAACTAGCATGACACGCCAGGTGAGTACTTTGAATGTACTCGCAAGCTCACAACAAACATCAGCGTTAAGGCAAGACAACATCATAGCAGTCAAAATTAACAAGCAGGGTTATCCAGCAAGATAACTTCTGAAGTAAATGCAGTAAGGTAAAGCATATTTAATTTTGTACTCCAAATAATCTCAGGATGCAATCCAAACCTGTGCCAAATCCCAATTCCCAAGCATGAGGTCATCCGACCACTCAACTCATAGCCATCCCATGGCTATCATATCATATACCTGATTCCGTCTGCACCACAAGTCAACCATACTCTCTTTCAGGTTGTCTCACAATCCTCAGAATACTCACGATCCATCGAGTACTTCTGATCATACGACGAGTTCTTCCATCATCATCATCATCACTACTATAGTTGACCACCTAGTGAGGTCTGGGCGGACTGTCCAATACCGTGGACACGGCTATTCGAATAGATTTTTTTCACTCTGCAGAGGTTGCGCACTTTACCCACACTATGGAGCACTGACCTCGTGATCCCATTCGGGTGGACCAGTGTTGCTCCAACGAAACCTGCCTGACCCGTGACTCTCCCATCGTACCGCTGGCAATCGCACTCCCTCGGAGTCAAGCCTTGGGTGGCCCCTGTGTCACCTCATGACACCTGCCACCGTCGTGGCCCAACTAAACTGTCCCAAACGGGGACCTGGATCCAAATAACTCAACTGGGCTCACAAGGTTATCGCCGCCTACCGGGCCAGGGTAGCGCGCACGCATAACCTTCCTTGTCGGGCGGTACCGGTGAAAGAGCACGCGATCAGACCAAGTCAAGGCCGTCCCATACCGGCAAATGTGGTTGCACGGATAAGTCCGGACAGGTGACTCAAGGTCAACCGACTAAATATCACATCTCTGAATAATATTTTCGTCATGGCTGACACTCCAATAACCGGTATGCTTAAGCCACTGCTACTAATTCATCTCCATGAACTATCGGGTGAACTCCAAGATAATCATAGACAGTAATCTCAACATCATAGTATCAACAAGTGGGTAAACTACTAGTCACTAATAATCCGGTACTCAACATAGTAGTCAACTATCCGAGAATTAACTCAAACATTGCATAATCCAATCCGCTTCACAAGTAACTCGTATTTGCCGTTAAAGTAAATAGTTAAACTATGACATTGCAGTGCGATAATGCAGATGAGAGTTGTGGCTTGCCTGGGGATGAAGGAATCATCGGGAAGGAGTGCGGAGAGTCCGCGGAAACGATCGCCGGAAACAGTTCTCTCCCGGAGGGGGGGCTGTTTACGGACAATGGCAAAATGGTCATTTTCACTGTGGGACCACATAGTGAAAATGATACCAACATGTCGGGCTCGAAGAGACGAAGAAGTGGGCTTTGGAATCACCTCGATCGGAGTCACGGGCAAAAAGTTATAGCCCGACGAAGTTCAGGGACCAATCTACAAAAATAACTCTACAAATGGGTCCCTGGCTGAGAAAACAGAAAGCGCCTTCTGGGAAAATACATTTCCGAAAGCAGAAAACGTAATCTTTCCCGAAACAGAGCCCGAGTACGCTTCCTTAAGTGGAAAGCGTATTTTTGGAGAGTCCGCCTCCACTTAAATAGCGCGGGGCCGGGGCATTGACTTCTTGCAACCACTGACTGGTGGGGTCGGCGTTGCGGGGCCCGCCTGCTGGGGAGCTTGTCTCCTACCTCGCGCGCGCCCACGGAGCAGAGCAGATGGCGCGCTCCGGCGGCGACTGCCGACAGCTCCGGCCACCGTTCCCAGAGTTCCGAGTACCAGCGAGATCAGGAGAGAGTGCCGCATCCATCCCCGGGTGGCACGGCCGTCGGGGAGCACTGGAGCAGGCGAGGTATTGGCCGTGGCGGCGGGCATCTCCGGCGAGCTCGAGCTCGGAGCTCTGATGGTTCCCGGGTTAGGAAAGTGCTCGGGAGAGCCTCGGGATAGTGGTGGTGGTGTCCTGGTGCAGCTAGAGAAGCAATGGGGGCCGGAGTGGAGGGAATTTAGGGAAGGCCGAGCGATGGCCGTGGCGGAGCTTGCCGGCGATTTGAGCCACGGGAGCTCGATTGGCTCGGTTGGAGGGGTTCTGGGAGGGATAGGAGAGGCTTGGTGAGCTTGTAATGGGCTCGGGCAGCCTATATATAGGCGGGCGACGAGGAGGTCCGGGCACAGCCGCGCGCGCCACGTACGTCGGCGTCCCGGCGCTTCCAGAGCTTGCTTGGAGGAGGGAAGAAGCTTTCCGGACGGTCAGGGAGGGGCGGAGAGAGCTCAGGCAAGGTCGGGATGGCTCGGGAGAGCTCCATCGACCGGTCCCGTCGGCGACAGGGGGCGGCCATGTCACGGGAGCCGTCGTGTACTGCGAGGGAGGGGACGTGAGAGGGGGGAGAGGGGTCTAGAGTGTGGGCGACGACGAAACGAAGCTGCTGGACATAACTAGGTGGCGAGGCCGTGAGGAAACGGCCGAGGCCGAGGGCCCCATTGCACAGAGCGCCAGTACTGCACATTGACTGCGTGGTCACCATGTGCACTGGTGTACACGGTGCACTCTGTTGCCTAATTCGTTGTCTAGCAGCAAGTCCTTGATCCTCAAGGCATCCTGGAAGTGAAAGATCATCAAAATAAGCCAGGAGTTGACAAGAGGAAGCTTGGTTACAATTCACCAGCAAAGTGTTTGATATGATGTGAGGGGGATGGAGCAGAAACTAGACTCAGGGCTTTTGTCTGAGAGTGATCACACACTAATGTGGTCATCTCTGCAAAGTTGAAACCCATTTGGATGAAGAGAAATAGCACTTGCAGTACAAATGACCACACTGGCCAGAATTGCAAATCTTGAAGTAGCACTCACATGGAGTAGCCACTTCAGCTAAAATTTGGTATAACATGAATATTTGGTCATATGAGGATTCTGTAAAATTTTCATACCATTTGGATAATCCAAAATGGTACTTCCTTCACAGATATCCCCTCTGACCAGAATCTTGAGAAAAATGCTGAGGAAAGATGGCTAGATATATTGAGCCCAAATTTGGTGGAGAGGGGTCATATGATTAGGAGAAGGTCCGGTAAATTTTCAGCAATTATGAAGCAATATAAAATATAGTTGCTTCACAACAGGAAAATATGACCAGAAACAAAGATTTGATGGTATGCTCACATAGATGATTGGATAGGGTTTAAACTTGGTGGAAAGTCATGATTTGATCATATGAATGATCTTGCAAAATTTCAACTCATTTGGATACTCCTAGCTGGTACTTCCTTCATTAGGCCTTCAGTTGGCCAGAAACTTAGGAAATTAGCCAAGGGAGATTTACTAACCAAATGAAGTTGAATTTTGGCATGAGGCAATGATGTGGATAGAAAAGAGTTCACAAAAAGTTTGAGAGCAAGAAAGCAAATATAAAGGGTACTTGCTTCACAAACTGCCAGCTGGGGCAGAATCAGAAAAGGAATATTGGTGGAATATTTTTGAACATGGCAAGGAAGGTTTTGACATATCTGAGGAATATATGACCCAAACAATTTATGAGAATTATTTGGGAATCTTTTGAATGATGGAAATGTGGGTTGCTTCACAACCCAGGGCAAATAGGGTTATTCCTTTGATAGAAAAAGGAATATCCCCAAGGAAAAGAATATTGGGATTAGTCCAGGATAGAAATGGTGAGGTCTTGAGATGATTTTGAGATTGACAAGCCACTGGGGAGATGAATCAAAGGTGATCTCTCCAGGTTTCAAGACCACTAAGCCACAGAAAAGCAAAACCAGGCCAAAATTAAAAGCAAAAGAAAATGGGCAAAATCCAGGGTGTTACACCAGGTCTTCTCGCGTCCTTCCCAAGCAAAACCTGACGAGGAAAGGTATTGGGGCTCCGGATTAACCTCACCGCTTCCTGCGTTTCCTTCATGAGGGCTGCTCGCACGTCAAGGGGGACCTCCTGAGCATCGCGACTCTGGGGCCTCACTAGTCATGTAGCCCCACGCTCCTTGGTGTCGTCCTGGCGATCCAGACACCCCAACGGCGGTCGAGGTATGCGCGGGGCTGGGCCCTGCCGACGCAGAGCACAAAAGCAAACAAGAAGGAAACCAAGCATGAAAAGGAAATCGGGGAATCCTAGCAGTTATTACAAGCACCAAATGTTCTGTGAATTTAAAACAAAGTCTTACACCTCCGCGAGGCATGATAAATGTCGCGGGATAAAATCTAGATGGAGGGGTCGTCGCCGCCATGGTCGTTGCTGCCACCTAACCCAGTCATGGGGAGCTCGTCATCGACACCGCTGCCGCTGTCGTCGCCACCGCTGGCCTCCACCGCCGGGGGTTCGGTGTCGGGGATGCAGAGGAACTTCTTCAGCAACGCATCCACATGACCCTTCACGGCCTCCGCGGCAGTGGAGTAGCACTCAGGAGCAACCAAACGGATCACTACGTCGAAGTTGAAGCTTGGGTCCTGGAGGTAGAGCTGGCTGAAGACGCGCGTCACAGCTGCAGGGAAGAGCGAGCGGCACTCCTCCTCCAAGATGGAGTCCACCTTAGCGGTAGCACCCTTAAGCGCTTCGGCAAGCTTGGAGGAGAGCCCTGCAATGCCGCCCTCAGGGGCCGATAGCGGCTCCTCGAATCCTCCCCTACAGATGGAGTGTAACGCTTGGCGAGACCGGAGCTCGAGAGAAGGGAAGGCGTCGCGCTCCGTGGCCGCTTTCTTCTCCGTGGCGACGATGGTATTCTACCTAGCGTCCAGTTGGGTTGTCGCCTCGGAGATGCGTTGGGCGTGAGACGCCTGGGCTTCATCCACCTCCTTCTTGAGCTTGGCCAGTCGCTCACGCTCCGCGGCCTGGTCGGTAGTCACCTGGGCTAGCTCGGAGTCGCGATCAGCGAGCTTCGCCTCGCGGGCCTTGAGGTCCTCTTCCTACTGGTGGAGCTGCTGGGCATGCGCGGCTTGCTCCTCCTGGAGTGTCTTCAGCTTGGCCTCCGCCTCGCTGCCGCGCCTCTCAGCAGACACCGCGCGGGTCAGCGCCGCGTCGCAAGCCTCGTTGGCCTTTGGCAGCCTCCTTCCCGCTCTCCGCGGTGGCGGCTTCAGCCCGGCTCCAAGCTATCTTGATGGCGGTGTTGGCCTGAAGCCACCCGAAGATGAGCCCCAGGCGCTCCCTCGCGAGGCACCTGTCGGCATCTAGGAGGTCAGCCCGGATCCAGCCGAGCGCGATGTAGGCCTCGTCCAGTGCCCCAGGCCTGATCAGGGGGCCGCGGTCCACGAGCGTGAGGGCCTGAGGAGGAGGCAGCACTGGCACATCGGCCGACGCCGTGCCCGAGGAAGCATTGGCATGGGTATCTTGGGGCGCCGGAGGCTCCAGGCTCACCTCGGGCATGATGAGGGCAGACGGCGCCACAACCTGCTGGCCCACGGGGGCTGGGTCCTCCTGAGGGTGCATGGTCGCATCCCCGGGGACCACATCCTCTACCAGCGCCGGAGCCACCACAGCTACGACGGGGGGTGTCGCCTCCTGAACCCTAGCGTCCTCGGCGGGTGTTCCCCCAAGCGGCACCGGCGAGGCACCAGGAGCGGGCGGAACGCTCGGGTGTTTAGGCGTGGTGCCACCTGAGCGCCCAGGGACTGCGCTGGGCTGGCGTGGCGCACCTCCGCGCCCGCCGCGACCACAACCGGAGGCTGACGGCGCCCTCAGGACAGGGGGCTCCTTCGGCTTAGCGCTCCCCCTCTTCTTCTTCGCCGCGTCGCCACACCTGGTCATCAAAAAGAAGGGGCTGTGAGCACAATTGCAATCTACGCTCAACCCAAGGGCAAGTTGGGTCACTTACTCCTCCGGGTCGACCCACTTCTTCTTCTTCTCGACAAGGGTTGGGGCGCGCTCAGGGGGTGGAAGGGGTGCTCCTCGACGGGCCTCGGCGCGGCGCTGCCGCCTGGAGAGTTGAGGGGGTCGCCCAGAGAGGACACAACTGGCGAGGCCGACGTCTCGGCCGCCCTGCTGGCGTTTGCGGAGCCCTCCGGAGCGGGCATGGCCGCTCTCTTCTTCGGGGTCGCCTGGC
The DNA here is from genome assembly GCA_011799875.1 of Thinopyrum elongatum. NCBI lineage: Eukaryota > Viridiplantae > Streptophyta > Magnoliopsida > Poales > Poaceae > Thinopyrum > Thinopyrum elongatum. The sequence continues at coordinate 199,397,908 of CM022298.1, forward strand.
CAGACGTTTGCGCCGTCTGGGCAGTGGCCCCTGACCTCTTGAGAGCCCTGGTGGAGCACGGGGAGCCTGCGGCCGGAGGCTCGTCAGTGTCATCATCGTCTTCGATGTGGCGGAGGAGCTCACTCTGCAACGGGGGGAGCACCTCCTTCACGTTGTCGTCCACAGCCGCCTCCGAGTCCTCCTCGCTGCTGCTATCGTCGGAAGACACCAACACGGGGGAGCTGGGGCGCTCGGGCGGCAGGAGCCCTAGCTCGTCGAAGGCAGGCATGGCGGCGACCAGCTCCTCCCTGTCGTCGCGCTGGTATGGTGGGACGTAGTCTGCGAGGAGGTCCCCTGGATCGCCATTCAGCAAGACGGCCATGGCCTTGTCCAGCTCCTTGCCCATCAGGCTGGTGGTGCATAGCCTCGTGTTGTCCCTCGCGCCCCGGAACTCCCACATGGGCCTCGTGTGCGACTGGAGCGGCACCAGACGCTGCTTCAAGAACTCCTTCACCAGCATGCCTCTCGTCAACTGCTTGGCCTCCAAGTCCGAGTTTATCCTCGCCAAGATAGGCTCTGCATGGGGGTCGGTAAGCTTTGCATGGCCCCACCTCTCGAGCCGCTCAGGCAGATCTGTCGGTAGCTCCAGCCGCAGGTTGAGGCCCTTGATGTCCAGGAAGACCTAGCGGTGTCGGAAGCCTTCCACCTTCTTTCCGGCCTTTAGGAGAACATTCCTCTTGTGGACTGCGACAAAGGACACGCAAGCAGAGCACTGCGTCGGATCGTGCACCCGTAGGTTGAAGAAATGGCGCAGGAGCGCCACGCAATGCCTCGCACCCACGAAAAGCCTCGCAGTAGAAGGCAAAGATGGACAGGAAGAGGATGGAGTTGGGTTGAAGATGAAGGGCCTAGATCCCGTAGTGGTCGAGGACGGCGCAGAAGAATTCTGAGAGGGGCGGAACGAGCCCCGCGAAGACGTTGTGGTGGAAGAAGGGGTAGACCGTCCGGGCTAAGGTCTTCTAGTCGGCGGAGCCAGCCCAGATCACGGTCTCGCCCCACTCATTGTCTTCGCTTGCCGTCTTCGGGAGCACGGGGTCAAGATGCCCCACCTCAGTGATGGAGGACGCGCCAAGTGCCAGCGAAGGGGAGGAGGAGCTTGTGGCCTAGACCGCGGGCTTTGACTTCCCGGGCGCAATTCGCGGGGTCGCCGGCATCGTTGAAGTAGAAGGAAGGAGGCGGGGTTGCGACTAGATCTGGAGAAGCTCTTGTTTGGAGAAGGGGATCAGGAGCGAGGCGAGAGAAAGCAATGATGGCCCTGCGGCAGACGCCAGACTTTTGTTAGCCTGGGTGGTTGCCGAGGCGGCGTGGGGGAGTGGAGGCGTCCGCGTCCCATCGCCCGCCACATGTCGAGCCTGGCCTATAGGCGATGTGGGGCCCGCAACGCCCCGACCTTGCCCCTTGGCCTCGCCTCGAAGCCATCTCGAGCGCGCCTTGGGCCCGGGGGCTACTGTCGGCGTTCTGGGTTCGGGGGTACCCAGACTTGCCCGCCTGTGGCCTAGTGCGTGGGCCCAACGACAGCATGGTACGGCCCAACTGCAAGACCCCCCAAGACAAGACCATCGCGAGGGCCCCTAGCCTTGTGAGGAGAACGACACCAAGACCTCCAGAGGAGCGGCCTTCCCAGGTTGCCTCCTGAGGAGCAGAGATTCCTATGCAGGTAACCAGGCTCACAAGGTTGCGATGACATAAGCCATGATGACCAAGGCTAGGCGGGCGCCAGCGGGCGCCGGAGAGATAGTTTCCTCTTTGGTGCTAAGGGGGCAAGGACGTACACGGGTTCCCAAGGAATCCCCCAAAGGTTTCCATTCCGGTGCAACGAGACCAAGACCACGGGCATGACAGGATGGATGTCATCGCCGAGCCCACCTCTGCGTCATGCCCAGAAGCTTTGCAGGCGAAGACCACCTTTCATCAGGATTAGATGTACTTCTTGTCCCCTTTCAAATTGGCCATTGTGGGATCCCTTCCCGCCAGTGATGAGGGAAGAGGACCAAGGTCACTATAAGTACAGACTAGCCACCACCATAGAGCAGGACGGGCCCTAGATCGCACCTATTCAACCCACACCACTCGAGCCCTCACGAGGTCGCTCAACCACTGTACTAGTTCATCCACCACCTTCTCATGAGGCCAATCCACCAAAAGCAGGAGTACGGTTTTACACCGCAAGGTGGCCCGAACCTGGGTAAACTGTTGTGTTCGTCCTCTTCCCTGCTGGTGTGAATTCATCTGGGCTTGTCCATAGGGCGCCAAGCGCGAGGGTTGGGCTGGTTGAGATCTTCGCACACGCCCTAGAGTTCGAACCTTCTTGGGTCTGCGGAGCCCTGAATCCGACAGTTATTAAAGGAACCCTGTGGAACGAGGTGAAGGTTTAACTGGCAAAGTTCTTCATGAAGGCAGGGTTGAGCTTTCTGAACCATATAGTTGTTGCAATAAGACTTGCGGCTCAGAGCATCGGCCATGACATTAGCCTTGCCAGGGTATACGAAATTCCGCAGTCATATTCTGTAATAGCTTCTATCCATCGCTGCTGATGGAGGTTCAGATCTGGCTGAGTAATGATGGTCGGTGAAGATGTCGCAACGATTACCGAGAAGGTAATGTCATCACAACTTTAGTGCATAGATAACCGCAACAAGCTCGAGGTCATGAACTGGGTAGTTCTCTTCATGAGGGCACAATTGATGAGAGGCATAAGCAATCACCCTGCGCTCTTGCATTAGGACACATCCTAATCCTTGACGGGAGGAATCACAGTAAATGACGAAATCCTTTTGGGAATCTGGAGGAGCAAGCACTGGGGCAGAAGTCAGCTTGTCCGTGAGTGCCTGGAAACTTTCCTAACACTTTTCAGTCCAATCAAACTTAACGCCCTTGTGAACAAGAGTAGTCAGTGGCTTGGCGATCTTCGAGAAGTTCTCGATGAAACAACAGCAATAGCTGGCTAGTCCAGAAAGCTTCTGACTTGTTTGACATTCTTTGGGGGAGTCCAGTCAAGAATGGCCTGAACTCGTTTTGGGTTGACAGCAATACCATCCTTGGAGATTACATGACCAAGGTAGGTTACTTCAGGTAACCAGAATTCACACTTGGAATACTTGGCATATAGCTGATGCTCTCGAAGCTTTTCCAGAACAAGTCAAAGATGTTCAACATGTTCTTCTTTATTCTTGGAATATACCAGGATATCATCCAGATAAACCACGACGAACTTGTTGAGGCATTCCATGAATATATAGTTCATCAGATGAGAGAATGTCGCTGGAGCATTTGTTAAGCCGAAAGACATGACGGTGTACTCGTATGAACCATATCGAGTAACAAATGTGGTCTTTGGGATATCCTCTTCACGAACCTAGATATGGTGGTAACCCAACCTCAAGTCGAGTTTAGAGAATATAGAGGATCCAGCAAGTTGATCATACAGATCATTGATCCGAGTAAGGGAATACTTGTTCTGAATGGTTTCTTGGTTGATAGGTCGGTAGTCTTGGACCAAACGATTTGTTCCATCCTTCTTCTTGACAAAGAGAGAAGGTGCTCCCCAAGCAGAGGAACTTGGATGAATGAAACCCTGATGAAGTGAATTGTCGATTTCTTCCTTAAATTCAAGGAGTTAATGCGAATGGATCTTGTAGGTTCGTTTGGCGATAGGAGTGGTGCCTAGTTTCAAGTCGATGACGAATTCGAAAGCCCTAACAGGGGGTATCCATGGAAGTTCTTCTGGAAAGACATCTTGGACTTCACGAACGACTGGAATGTTTTCAATTCCCTCTAGAGGTGATGCGTTCAACACATTCAAGGAATAAAGTCGTGCTTCGACATTTTGAACAAGACGAGCATGGTAGCTTACTATCTCATCCGAAGGGTGTAGGAGATGCACGGTTTTAGTGGCGCAAATGATAGAAGCAGTATATGTGCTTTCAACCAATCCATTCCCAGAATGAGGTCAATATTGGGAGACTTCAATACGATGGGAGAGACATGGAACACCAACCCTTCAATTTCAATGGGGACGTTGTTGCTAACCATGGAGGTTCGACATTGGCCCGCAGGGGTGTGTACCACTAGCGAAGTGTTCTTGTTCTCACATCTAATGTCGTGCGTGTATGCAAAATCTTCTGATATGAAAGAATGTGATGCTCCTGAATCAAATAAAACATATGCTGGTACTGAATTAACAAGAAGGGTACCCATCACAGTAATAGGCTGGTCTTGAGCTTCATTCAGATCAATGTGGTTAGCCTGACCACGACCATAAGGCCTGGCATTTTTGTTGCGGGACTGATTGTTACCATGGCCAGTTGGAGGAAGTGCAAGATGGTACTGATTATGAGGACATTCTCTGGCACGGTGACCTGGACGGCCACACTTGAAGAATAACCCGTCATTGGCACGGGGAGCAGGAGCTCAAGGTGGTGTAGCTTGAAGCCTTGGCTACCTAGGTGGTGGAGGAGGCAGATAAGGTGCAGCATAGGACGGTCTGGGTGCAAGTGCAGTTGGACGTTAGATGTTGTGGGAGATCCAAATCCGACGCTTCTGCGAGGATAGGCCCGAAGATGAGCCAACGTCACGGTTGCGCTTGAGGGATCCCTGGTGTTCCTGTAGGCCTGTCTCAACCTGGATGGCCTTGTTCACCAAGGTGGCGAAGTCAGCGAAGTCATGAACAAGGAGTGTGAGTTTGATATCATCTTGAAGTCCCTCATAGGACTTTTCCTATCTATGTGCATCAGTAGCAATGTCTTCTTCAACATAGAGGGACAAGTCAAGGAACTCCCGCTGATAAGCATCCACAGTCCTGTTGCCCCGGGTGAGGTTGCGGAACTCTCGCTTCTTCCTGTCCATGATTCCCTGAGGAATGAAGCGAGCATGGAAAGCAGCTTGGAATTCCGGCCAAGTGATGGATGTTCCAATAGGTAATGAACGCCTGTGGATGTCCCACCATTGAGCAGCGGGACCCTTGAGGAAGTAGGATGCAAAAGTGACATAGCTGGCAGGGGGACCACTAGTAGACTACAGCTCATAGGTGATGTCACAGAGCCAGTCATCAGCATCAAGGGGCTGAATAGAGCTGCGGTAGATGGCAGGGTTGAGGTGCGCAAAGTCTTGCAGAGTCACTGGGGCTGGCTACTGATTCATATTGGGCCACAGAATCTGAGCCATGACTTTTTCCATAAACCGACGATTCAGCTCAAAATGTTGTATCATTCCGGCCATATATTCGGGCAGTGGTGGAGCGTTGGCATCACGGCCATGACCATCGGGTCTAACCATCCTGCTAAATGTAACAGGGGTAGTTTAGCACTGAGCAATTGCAGAGACAAGGAATCATTCATGAAGTAACATGCACAATGAAAGGAGTACGATGGATACAACTTAGTAGTCAAGCACGACATACGGATCCATACATAGAGTTGGCTACATGCCAAAAGTACAAGTTCAGAAAGGGAAAGGTAGTCTGGACCAACTAGGCAGCACACAGGCACGCGATGGAGGGATATGACAATGGTACATAGCAATATGCTACATCAACGTCGGGGAAAACCTCTGAAGTTAGGCAGCTGCAGGTGACGAAAAGCCAGATGGTTCTCGAGAGAAGGATCCTATGCTCCGTGAATACTCTGGTGTAGGTACTGGTCCCGAACTGGAAAGAGAGGTCCACGTGTAGGGGTATCACCTCCAACAGTAGGCCACACAAGACCTGGTGGCATCTCGGTCCTGTGCGGGTAAAGGATGTACTCTGGCTGAATCCTCGCGATGACTGCTGGTACCATCTGTGTCAGAGTGTCGTAGTAATGAGCACGAGTGGCGTACAACTTGACAGCAAGAGCTCGAACAGTGCGATCCAGAGCCTCAATGTATCAAATCATAACTTGAGGGTTGTAACGACGGCTCACGTAGGGGGTACAGACAGTAGTGTAGTATCCAGTCACATCCCTAGCTGGAAGGTACGGGATGTATCTGAACCCTGTCTCCTCCAAGCGGGGGTGCTCTCCACGGAGACGGGTAATAGCAACAAAGGCACAACTATGGACTGCCATCTCAACGGTCACTCCAACACCCCGGAAGGTGTGCAACTCGTGGGTGGAGTTATCCCATTGATCATAGATAACAACCACAGCACGGTACTGCTCCTAGTTGAACTCGCGGTAGTCCTCGTAGACGGTGTGCTGGGGGTACAAACGATATCCCAGCATGGTCAAGAGGTCGACCAGAATAGCCGGGAACCCAGTCGCATCAACAACCATGGTCTGGCGCACGATCTGCGTTGTGGGATGCATCTGAAACAAAAGTGTTCAAAGATGTCAAATGACAATGTGTGTATCATTCATTATACTTCAAAGGAATAATTACAGATAATCCAGCTCTCCGGGTGGATGTGATCACGAGACCCTAATGTTAGAGTTAGCAAAATCATTTAACCTGAATAGAAGAGAGATCAGAGTTCCAGAGTAAAGACGAGGAATAAAAGATCCTAATACCACCCAATTGTGATGTGGGCCCGTAAGCCACACAACAATGTTAGTAAAAGTTTTCCAAAGACTAGACTCAACTTCAGCCAAGGAGTTGGAAAGGGGCTACCTACAGGTAGTCGGCTCTGATACCAACTTGTGACGCCCCGACTTAATCATGCACTAATCATACACGCAAACGCGCATTATCAAGATCAGAGACTCACGGGAAGATATCACAACACAACTCTAAACAAAATTAAAGTCATACAAGCTTTATATTACAAGCCAGGGGCCTCGAGGGCTCAAATACATAAGCTCGAATACAAACAAGTCAGCGGAAGCAACAATATCTGAGTACAAACATAAGTAAACAAGTCTGCCTTAAGAAGGCTAGCACAAACATCAACATGGATCGAAAAGGCAAGGCCTCCTGCCTGGGAGCCTCCTACCTACTCCTAGTCGTCGGCGGTCTCCATGTAGTAGTATGCTCCGTGGGGGTAGTAGTAGTCGTCGGGGGTGTCAGCTGGCTCCTGGATTCCATCATCTGATCACAGCAATCGGGTATAGGGGAAAAGAGGGGAGCAAAGAAACCGTGAGTACTCATCCAAAGTACTCGCAAGACTTACCTCAGATCTATACTAAGTATGCATGAGTATCAAAGGAATGGGGCTATATCTTTGGACTGAACTGCAGAAATGCCAGAAGAGAAGGGAAAGGTCTAGCCTATCGAAGACTAGCATCTTGCAGCATTAGACGAGTGCAGATTAGTATAACATAAGTAGCAAGTATATTTAGTAACACCCAGAGATCCTTCCTCGACTCCTTGCGAGAAAGCAATCCCAGAGCCAACATATCATTTTCATGTCTCCAGTATCCAGTTCTAGTTGTATCGATCGGGATACAACTTCGGGCGTCCGTTATCGTGGACATGGCTATTCGAATAGATTAATTTCCCTGCAGGGGTGCACAAACTTACCCAACACGCTCGATTAACTCTGGCCGAACACACTTTCCTGGGTCATGCCCGGCCTTGGCTGATCGACACGCCGTAGTCTTACGTAGGCTCAACAGAGAGGCTAGCATGCCGGTCTACATCCTAAGCGCACAGGGTTCTTGGGCCCATTGCCCTTTGCACTCCCGCGCGTTGCATGGACGGCCGGGATCAATCCTAGCTACCTCTTTATACAAAGCAGGTGCTTACGCGGACCACCCGGGCGCGTGCCGCTCAATCACTGATGTCCAAAGAGCTTTCGGAGAATTGTATGATGCCGAGTGCCCATACTTATTCTCTCGTGGTGGTTAGTGCAGAAAGGATAGAGGCCTACTCGGATCACATATCCAAACCGTTAGTGTATTGGGAGCGTGCAGTAACGATCAATCATCCACGATCTATGGTCCCTGTCGGTTCTATATCCAGCATATCTCGTGGTAGGGGTCCTAAGCTAGGCATCTTGGAGTGATGGTAACACGGACACAGGATTTTACCCAGGTTCGGGCTCTCTCGAAGAGATAAACCCTACGTCCTGCTTTTGATTGTATTCATATGGGGGATAGTACTGGGTACATGTATCTACCATGAGATGTTCTAATGAATATGACCTCATCTATTGACTAGCCTAGCCTCGGTTTATATAATGCACCAGAGGCCTAGGGTTTAGGAGAGTCCTCGGCTTGGGTGCCATGTCTTGTGGTGTCTTCCTTGTATTCGTCATGGGCTACCCGAACTGGCCCATTAGTGAACCACCATGGGGTCCTCGGTCTAATCCACATGGTCGGTTGTCGACGTGATGAGTACCCCCTAGTCCAGGACACTATCAGTAGCCCCCTGAACCGGTCTTCAAGTTGGGGACACTCCTCGGTTCTTCCGAACTGTTCTTCATCTTCGACCGTTGTCCTTGAATACTAGTTCAACAAATCTTCCCATCTCCGATCTTAAGGATCGCAGAGGTATATTCGAAGAGTTCACACGTCAAGCATCCGAGGAGCCCCTTTAGGTTCTTGGCCTTTATCAATGCCCTGTTTATTTTTATGCCTCACCTCGGGTTCAAAGTTTTTCCCGGGTGGCGGTGTCCTCTTGCAGCCGAGCTCCAATGCCGGACTGCATCTGAGGTGTCTTTTGCAGCCGAGCTCCAATGTCGGACTGCATCCGAGGTGTCTTTTATAGCCGAGCACCAACGCCGAACTGCATCCGAAGTGTCTTTTGTAGCTGAGCTCCAATGCCGGACTTCATCCGAGGTGTCTTTTGCAGCTGAGCTCCAACGCCGAATTGCATCCGAAGTGTCTTTTGTAGCCGAGCTCCAACGCCAGACTGTATCCGAGGTGTCATAGATCACCTTGGTTCAAAAAAGTTGAAGGAGTTCATCCGAGCTTAATGCCGGAAATGCCCTCTATGGAGCCAACCACTTGTATCCGAGCTTTATGCCGGACTGCATCCGAGGTGGTTCACCACCTCGGTCATGAACTAATTTTTTATGAAATTGTTTCCAATCCGTACAAATTATTTACTACCGATATGTATAACCAGTAGCCCTCAAGGTGTATGTCGGTCTAAAACCCGAGATGCACCTAAAGAAAAACATGAAACCGCTGATCCCAGTAGCCCATGAGACTCAGGTCGATTCATGAAATCGGCCTGAGGATCAACTCCTAGCTCAGCAGCATACGTAGGAATGGAAACACGGTGTGCATAGTCCTCGAGGCCCAGGTTGGGTGCGGCCGACCAACCTGAGGATTGTAATCTCCTCGGAAACTGTTTTGCACTTTGTAAATGGTCTGCATTGAATCGTCAATGCAATAGCCGCCGAGCCACTGGTCGGGTGGCAACACCAGATCAGGGGATCGATGTAACCCGTTAATGGCTTTTAAGTGAGAGGCGCGAAGCCCAGTAGCCCCCGAGCCATAATGTGGGCACGGGTGGCCGAATTAAGGATCGATACCTGCTTGACAGAAAATTTTGTTGTGTTTAACACATACTTCTCAAAAAGAGAATAAAGATCTCTTAAAGGAGCTAGAGCTAGCGAAAGCTGAGCTTGCCAAGGTCGGCCCCAAGGGGCTTAATAGATAGGAAATCAATGCCAATAGGGAATTATGAGAGGGTTACATCAGCTGCTCGGTTGTCTCAGCGAGATTGTGCCCTTGACTCTTTAAAAGATGGATTGTAGTAAATTGACTTTACTCGCAATTTATGTGTAATGATTCTATGTATCCAAGTACTTCACATCATTAATGCTCGGATCCGCATTGTACAAAACTTTGTTGACCGACCATCGGTTTCAACCTCCTCGACCAATAGCCGGGGAGTGTTTCTCCTACTTTATAAAGCCTTAATTAGGGCAAAGATTTACGACAAACAAGGCAATCCAGCCATACGGTTTTAGAAACAAAGGTATGCAGAGAGATATGTTATATTACTTTTAACGTAAGAAACATCTTTTGGGAAAAATAGTTCCTTTATAAGTTCCTTTTCCCAGGCTATCATGTTGACCATGATCGTGAAACGTCAACTCCGAACAATGTGGGAGGAAAATATTGAGGTTTTAGTTTGGGGAAAGTTCCCAAACCTGGTGGTCTTTAGGGAACCTCAATTTTCACTTCCGTCGTTGCTGACCAATTATATTCTTAAGATAGCTAGCTTTCGGCTTCACCTAGTCCAAGGTACTAACCCGGATGACCCGGTAGTAACAATCACAGAGGTGCTCCCTTTACCCCCTAGCCGAACAATCGGGAACGTAGGGTGTAAACACAGGAGCCAGGCAACCCAGCTTGGCCAAAATCTTAAGTCAAATTGATGCATATTTATGGCTTTATAACAATAATTATGGAAGGCAACGCTTGTATATTGAATACAAACGCTGATGATATATGTTTATTTTGACTCCGTTGCGACCGTTTATCATTTGAAAGTGGCCCATCGTCGGCTTCTACCCCTTTGTAGATGCTACGCAGCGTGTTTCCGCAGTAACGAGACAACCCTTAGCCGACGTCTCGGTGCCCGGAGGCGATTGCGTTAGCAGAAATGAGGCAATCAGATAAGCAGGCTTTATAACTTTCACTTAGTCATAGGGGCTTAAAGTTGGGAGACCAGTTACTAGCCCCCGGTTAGTGTTCGACATTAGACGAGGTCAAGCCATTAACATTTCTGGCAATTTTATGAATGGCCCGTCGTTTAACATGGGGTAACCTCTATCGATCTATAGTTTGACATGGTAATCGGATCGCTGACCAGTTTACGCTCATTGTGACAGTCAGTTTTCGGCTTTCTCCACTGAGGTACTTGACCAGTTTAACCAGAAGTACAATCGCAGTGGTTCTCCCTTTGCACTCCTAGCAGAACAAAGTGGAACGTAGCAGGCAAGTGTGACACCCTGATTTTTGCCAACTTTTTCTTTTCAAAATTTGACTTGACTTTATTTGAATTTGAATGGATTTCAAATTCTTTCACATGGACTTGGTCATTTTTGAATCTTTGCCAAGTGGTTCCTAGCCTCATCATCTTGCAAATGTTCTGCCAGGAACCTCAAGTACTCAAATTTCCATTCAAATCATTTTCAAAAGCTTTTTTCTTTTAATTGGGAAATTAGGGCATTGGCATAGGTTGTGAAGCAACCTATAGTTTTGATGCTCCTAAACTTCTCAATTAATTCCTAAAAATCCCTTGGACCATATCTCCACCAAATCTTCAAAAACATTCCTTGGTCATGTTCAAATATTTTGCTTAAAAATACATTTTCCTCTCTGTCCAGAACCAGCCATTGTGAACGAAGTGCATTTTTGGTTTGTCCAATTGCTACCAAATTTTTACAGCAATGAGACAACACCAAATGAGCACTCTCCACAAATTTTCAGCCCTCCAAGAATTATCTTTTGATCAGTACTTCCATTTGCAGATTCAGGCCAGTTTTGTGCATTTCACATGAGCTACCCTCAAACTTCAACCAAATGAGCTCAAACTTGGTCAGCTTGTCGTTCATTCAACCAGAATCACACCAGACAAGCTCATTGGCTCCCCCTCATCTTCTCCTAAGCTCCAGAAGCCCCTCCATGTTTCTGTCAGAAACTGTTGTTGATGAAACCTCTCAGCACAGACCACTTCAAGCCAAACCAGAGCCCCGGGTGATGTGAATGGACCATGGTCGACACGCCAGACAAGGTCGCCAGGGCAACGTGGCCGTGGAGCGCAAGATGGCATGGTGAGCACGGGCCTGGCATGGCTGTCGCCGCGCGCTGCGCAGCACCCGTGCCCGAGCCATCGCGTCCCTCTGCTCCCTCGCCACTATGGCTTGTCCACGCGTGCCGACTAGGTCCCTGGCTGCCGCATAGCCCCTCAGGTCACCTCACCTGTGCCGAAGAGGCCCTCGCTGACCGCCGCGTCACCGCCGCCATGTTCGGGCCGTGACCACACTGTACGTGCGGTGCGTCCTCTTCTCCCCGCCTCGTCCTCTCCGCATTGAATGCTCCCTCTGCCCTCTCCGGTCTCGTCGCCGCTCGCGTCCAGCCAGCGAGGCGTACGAGCGCCGTCGCCATGGCCCGCATCGCCATTGTTCGGGAGAGATCGCCGCTCGGCTCCCCCGCCTATAAAAGCCCCTCCCCGGCCTCCCAGAGTTCCTCACCCCTCTCCTCCTCCACCCAAGCTCCTCCTGGCAGCCCCAATCGAAGCATAGAGGCCCCTGGCCTCGAGCTCGACCGGAGCTCCGCCACCCGCCCTCTCTTCCTCCTACCCTCTCTGATCCACCTCCGCCTCCACCACGACCACCAGTGAGCTCAGTGAGGTCCCGTGGAGCTCCCCGACCCATCGCCGTGGCCAATCCTCGCCGGAATAGACGAGTTCGCTGACGCCCGAAAGTGCCGGCCGCCGGAGAAGAAGTGGGCGACGCCGTCGCTGCATCCCCGGCCACGCCACGGGTACGAGGCGAACCGCCTCTCTGAGCTCCCTCCATCCCGCCCATCGCCAGCCCCTCCCGCCGACCAGATCGCTGGCGCTGCTCGCCGGAGTGCCGCCTCCCCCTCGGCCTCCTCTTCCTCCTCTGTTTCGTTTGAAACGAAGGGGTAAGTGGCCCTGGGCCAGTGCATTGTCGACGTGGGCCGGCCCAGTTACTCCGTTTGTTTTATTTGATTTTTAAACAAAACTGATTTAACAGAGACCTTTGACTGTTAATAACTTTTAACAGAAAGGTCCAATTCAAATGATTCTTTTTGCATTGGGTCCACACCTCAATGCTCTATTTTTCCACCAAGTTTCACATTTTTATTTTACTCACAGAATTTCTGGAACATTAAACAGTGTTGCTTGATATTTTTCGTTGCTGTTTTTGATTATTTTCAGAAGGTGAAAACCTTGGAGTTGAAGAACCAGAGTTTTTGAACAACTCAGCAGACCAAGGCAAGCCAGGATAACCATGTTTTGAAGCATGTCATAGCATTGCATTTTCATATGCATTTTGCATATTAAATTTAACCCCAAATAATTCCAAGTAAATTAATAGATGGCTAAGATGACCAACTAAGTTCACACGAGTTGATAACCTGCTGAATGTTTAACGAAACTTAGTTGGTTGACCGAGAGTCACCTGTCCGGGTTAAAACGTGCAGCCACATTTGCCGGTATGGGACGGCCTTGACTTGGGCTGGCTGCGTGCTCTTTCACCGGTACCTCCAAAGAGGGAGGGTTATGCGTGCGTGCTACCCTGATCAGGTAGACGACGATAACTCTGTGAGCCCAGTTGAGTTATTTGCCGGTGTCCCTGTTTGGGACAGTTAGTTTGGCCACGACGGTGGCAGGTGTCTTGAGGACACGGGGCCACCCAGGGCTTGACTCCAAGAGGGAGTGTGATGGCCGGTGGTACGATGGAAGAGTCACGGGTCAGACAGGTTTCGTCGGAACGTCGTTGGTCCACCCGAATGGGAGTACGAGGCCATGAGTTCCGTGGTGTGGGTAAAGTGTACAACCTCTGCAGAGTGTTAAATCTATTCGAATAGCCGTGTCCACGGAATTGGACAGCCCATCCAGACCTCTGTAGGAGATCAACCGTAATAATGATACTGATGAAAGAACTTGTCTTATGTGCGGAAGTACTCAGTGAGGTGGAGTACTCCGTGGGTTGTGAAGCAACCCGGATATGAGTAAGTTGATGACCGTGATCTCAGCATTTAAGACTCAACATGTTTATTGCCATGCTATTACTTGCGGCATTATTTGGTTGTCATGTGCTTGCGAGTACATTCAAAGTACTCACCTGGCGTATCATGCCAGATGTAGGAGAAGACCAAGACGCAGGTCTTGGAGGTTCGTGTTATAATGCCTAGGATGTGTCCACAGCAGTGTCTCTGTGGATGGAGTTGCTGCCATATTCCGCTACGCTTTAGCTTTCCGCTATAGTATCGCTAAGTTATGCCGAGGCCCATCATGTTTGATAAATAATGTACATACTGTATAGCACTTGTTGTGCTCTGGCCTCGAGGGTCTTGTAAGCTTGTACTCTTTATTATCAATAAAAGTCAGCTATGTTTCTGTTGCCAAGATGTTGAGTGTTTCCAGAAGACAATGATCTCTGGGCTGGGAACACTGGCATTCCGGTTCTATGAGCCAGGGTGCCATAGCAAGCTCAGGAGCCGGGCAACCCAACTATTGACCGAAGACACAATTCGAAACTGATGCATATAAAGCAATATCCGAGAATGTTTTGCCGAGGACTCCATGGAGTACCTTGGCTTTTGGTGGGTTCAGCTCTAGCTGTAGCCCCCTGTTGATATTGCCAATGCTTTAAAGGCGTCTGGCGTTGCACTGCGAGAGTTATGCTGGAGACAAATAAATAGGTTAAACGTGCCATAAACTTGGAAAAGAAACTCACATAAAAAGTTTACGTCTAAATTAGATCAATTTTTTTCGTGCCAATCCAAAATTGGACTTAAAATTAATATGTGGTAGAAAAAGACTTTGCAACAACTGAGAAGAAGAACACTTATTATAAAATAGCTCATATAAATTTAAGAGCCCCCAGTTAACATGGGAAAAGAGGTGTTTTTAACAAACAACGTTTTTGACAAACAACTTTTTTGTTTAACACAAATATAATGCTTGGTTGAACCGCATAGAAATTAAAAACTGAAAAAAGTTGAGCATGAAAGCGACTTAGCTGGTTAATGTGCTCAGTGTTCTTGACGTGATCCGAGCTTACGGCGGGTCGAGGCCTCAGCCCCCAAGCCGGTCCCAAGGTGCCCGAGCATAGAGCTCGGCTTGATGAAGTGATAGAACAACAGTGCCGATATGTCGAGGCAAAGCTCCCGGTCCAGCCGAGGAAATAGAGTAGGTCGGCAGGGTGACGCCAAAGTCCTTGGAGGAGGTCGATGAAGAGATGGTGAAGCCCCCGATTCAGCCGAGGTGATGGGCAGGCTGACTTATTGGATGTCGGCTTGACGACGTGACGCCGCGAGGATGCCGACGCTGGGCAGCGCGCCAAGGCGATGACAAAATTAGATCGGCGGAGGAGTGACGATGACGTCGGCATGTCGAGGTGACCGCGTGACGTAGTTGAAGTTGATTACCTACACACATAAAATAGTGCAACCCAAATATAATAATAGAAATATATAAAAAATTCTTGCATAATTAATTTACAAAAAAGTAATTTATTTAAAGAGATGTGGCCTGGCATCGAAGTCAACTTCGATGCAGGGCGTCGGCATGATGCGGTGAAGGCGTGACAAAGCCTGAATTTGCAGGGCGGTCAGAGTTCCCTATGCGGCGTTCGCCGAACTACGGACGGGAAACTGACTGAACCATCACGCAACCATCGTTAATGCCGCCACCATTTGACGGACCTGATTTATTTGTTGTAGCAATCCGAAGAGACACATGTGGGTGTTCCTGGATTTGCATCTATTAATAGTACTAGTACCAGCGCTAGCACGTGGGAAGTGCAAGAAAGACATATGATTAGCAAAAAGCAAAGATTGCCTTAATTAAATAACAAAGAAAAGAGAGAAGGATTGGGTCTCTCTGTATGCCACCGAGCGATCTGAATTCAGCCTGTGTCTGCTGCTCTCTATGAATTACAACTAGCTTTACGGTGTCCTCGACTGGGGCGCCACCGATCAGATTGCACCCCTTTTTTTCTTGACCTGACACATGTGGCAAACCTAGCTTGATGCTGCGTGCGCGTGCTCGGCCGGAACACAGCCGTTCAGGATCTCCCATGATGCGCAGAACGTCCTCGCAAGTCGCATCTGTTGCTAGTCTGTCGTAGCGGACCTCAGATCTAATGTGTAACCAGGCGGCACACACGGCCGCCGCCGCTGAAATTTTCTTGACAAACACAATAGCATGACCCGGCGGCGATGATTTGCGAAAAAGATAATTTATGTAAAATAGATCTAACTAAAAAAATGTCGGTAAATTATCTCTGCAAAAATAATGCAGACAAACAGAAAATATTCTTCATAATAATTTTAAGTACTAAACTAGGAAAAATAAACCTGCTTGACGATCGATGACCGCAGTATAGCATACCAAAAAAAATAAAAGGCAAGGGTCTGTACAAAACAAGTACGAACTAGTTCCATGGAAAGATTCGCTTTGATCTCTACGTGAGGTAGTATTTGGAATTACTAGAATTCAACCACGTCCAAGAAACCGTGCTGCAAAACTAGTAGTCAATTGGATTAGTACTAGTAGTCAATTACGTGAAGTAGCAAGATCTTAGGTCTATGCACTTTTTAGAAAAAGGTAGCAGAGGACCAGCGGCCGAGCAGAAGATAAATTAAAAAAAGGAAGATGAATTAAAAAATGAAGGGAAACGGATCTCCCTAGTGCGTGGGTTCCATTGAGCTGATTTGATGGGCCGATGTGTACCGTTCCTACGCATGAGCAGTACTAGTCCAGGGTGTCTCCTCAGTTAGGGCGCCGCCTGATGGATTTTTCCATTGCATGCGTGCCCATTTTCTGGCGCGCGGATGCCGCAATAGTGGAACTCGGATCTGCCGTATTATCAGGCGTCTGACACTTCTGTATGATCTTGATTTGACTACGGACAGGGTAGCCCAAGGCAGTAGTCATAATTTACAATAAAGATAGTTTATACAGAACACATCTAATTGAAAAAATATCATCTGATCATCCCATCGATCCGCGACGATCACCCAGTAGGCTCTCAATGAAAGCACCAATGTCGGTTCTATATCCGGCATATCTCGTAATAGGGGTTCTAAGCTAGGCGTCTTGGAGCGATGGTAACACGGAAACAGGATTTTACCCAGGTTCGGGCTCTCTCGAAGAGATAATACCCTACGTCCTGCTTTTGATTGTATTCATATGGGGGATAGTACAGGGTACATGTATCTACCATGAGATGTTCTAATGAATATGACCACATCTATTGACTAGCCTAGCCTCGGTTTATATAATGCACCAGAGGCCTAGGGTTTAGGAGAGTCCTCGGCTTGGGCGCCATGTCTTGTGGAGTCTTCCTTGTATTCGTCATGGGCTTCCCGAACTAGCCCATTAGTGAACCACCAAGGGGTCCTCGGTCCGATCCACCTGGTCGGTTGTCGACGTGATGAGTACCCCCTAGTCCAGGGCACCATCAGTCCCTTCACCCCATCTCACAGACTTACGGTAATGGCTAAGAATGCCCGCCTATGCCTCGTAATTATCTCACGGGTATCCTCCAAATCAACCTGACTCCACATCACTCGCAGGTACCCTCACGGTCAACCCGACTTCACGTTTCTCTCGCAGGTACCCCTCGGGGCCGACCCAACTTTAACATGGTTCTGGGGTAAAGTCAAAATAACCGTGTGTCCAAACAGCAATAGGGGAAACCCGAGGAATCACCCTCGATGGATTCCCACTTGATGTAACCGTCAAGGTGAACTTAGAGGTATCACCCTCAATGGATTCATACTTGAGGTGTTGCACGACAGAGTCGTTATCGGAAGTGGTGAAAGAGGAATCACCCTCCTTAGACCATGACCGATTAGCTACACTACAGAGGTCTCATCATAAGTGCTATACGAGGTATCACCCTCGGCACTCGATAGTAGCTCTGCAGAGTTGTACAACTAAGGAGGGTGTTGGTGATGTGTCGGGCTCTGGACATTGATCATGTTGATCGAGACATCAATGATGTAGCAGGGGCAACAGGGACAAGGTGAGGGGTCACTGTGTGGCACCCCGGCTCAGAGGAACCGGAACACCCCATATTCCAGCCCAGAGATCAAGTCTTCTGGAATACGGCACTGCTTGGCATAGAACAAATCAACTCTTTATTATAAATACTCGGGGTACAAGGGTTCGAGTATTACAACGGAATATCTCGGCACGGCGACACTACGCCTGCTCAGGTTGCTCTATGCTAGCAGCGGAACAACTCATAGCAGCGGAATAACTTCTAGCAGCAGAACAACGACGACATCGATGGACTCCACTCTGCAGGGACTCTGGCTGGAACGCTTATCCTAGCTCGCAAACTCGGGATCCTCGGCAAGCAAGCAAACACGACATGACCTGCAAACTGGCATGGCATGCCAGGTGAGTACTTTGAATGTACTCGCAAGCTCACAGCAACCAAAGCAATCAAGCCAAACAACAACATGGCATTTACAGGGTAAACAATGATGAACATGGTACTACTCGACTGATATAAGCATGGCATGGCATGAACATATGAACATGATGATACTAGCATGTAGCATCTTTAAACTAGCATGATTCAACTTACTCTACTCGGGGGTTATCTCGTAGGCACCACATGAATCAACTTACCAACTTGAGCATCGCACGATCACCTCAGTACCAACCAAGCTTGGTATTAACAATACCGTAGTGATCACCTGAGCACAAGGAGCTTGATCTTTACCCGGGATCATCACATGACACTATAAACATCAACCAACTTCAGTATCCACGATACCACTGTGATCCCCTCACGATCACATAAAGATCAACCAACTTCTTTCCTCATCGAACCAGGGTTGTATATTAATCAGGTTGTTATTACTATTAACCCATAGTGTGACCTACTACGAACTGGGCCCATATCCGCGAGCGCGGCTATCAATGGATTATACACTCAGCAGAGGTTAGTACACTGTACCCACACCACGGAACCCAAGGCCTCGTGCTCCCATTCGGGTTGACCAATGGCGTTCCGACAAAATCAATCTATCGCATGCCACTCTTCGGGCCACTCCGACCAACTCCCCTTTGGGCTCAGTCCTGGGTGGCCCCGATGTCACCTCGTGACATCCAACGGCCATCGTCGTGGCAAAACATAAACTGTAACACCCCATGTCATTAGCCACAGTAATCACTTTTGATAATGACAAGTCAGCATGTTTAACAGTGCATAATCATCATTAGCATCATATTGCATTTCAACTCCTAACTCAAATTCAAATTTAAATGAAAGTGGAAAATAAAAGTTGTCCAACATAGAAACTAAAATGTTAAATAAATAACAAATATTGCAGAGGCTAATCTAAAATTGTAACCAACAATAAATAAATTAATTAGGTGGCTCAAACTTTACCAAAACAGCAAGGTTTAATACATTTTATTTATTATAAAAATTGTGTGAACTCAAATTGACTCCAAACTAATTTTTATTAGTAGTAGAGGATGCCTAGTATTTATGGGAACAATTCCCATGTTTTACAAAATTCAATTTGAGGCCTAACTATTTACTAAACAGGAGTTATGAATAAATAAAAAGAAAAAGACAAAAGAAAACAAAACAAAACAGAAAAAAATAAAAAAGAGAAAATTCCCCCCCCCGGCCCAACTGGGCCACGGCCACCAGACCGGCCCAGCTCCCCCCACCTATATGGCCTCCCCCAGGCCGAACCCTAATCCCCACCGACACTCCCCCCCCTCGTTCCCCCCCGATCTGGATCGGGCCAGCGCCTGCGCGCTCGCCCCGCACCGCGCCCGACGCGCTCGACCCCGCGCCCGACGCCGCTCGTCGCCGGGCCTCGCCTTACCATCCACCTCGCCGGACACGCCGCCTCGCCTCTCCCTCATCAGACGCCATCCCCGCTCGCTCCTTGTCCCCCTGCCCCGAACTGCTGGCCAGTCCCTACAGCTCGCGGTGAGCACCGCGCCGCTCGCGCCCCTCCTCTCCCCTCGGTCGCCGCTGCTTCGCGCCCGAGCTCGGCCTCGCACCGCGCCGGCACCTCGCTCACCGCCACTCGCTCGCGCCCTCTGTCGCCGGACCGCGCCCGTCCCCGGCGCCTGCTCACGCCGCCCCGCACCCGCGCGCTCGCCCGCCCGCCGCTCGCGCCACCGCTCCTGCCGCTGCTGCCGACCGCCCGCGCGCCGCCCCGCTCCGGCCTTCCGTGCGCCTGCCCCGCCCCTGCCACGCACGCACACGCGCGCACGCGCACGCGCGCCGCGCCCGTCGCCCGTTGTGGCCCTCGTGCCACTGACCGGTGGTGCCCAGTGCCCCAGTGCCACTGACCGCACGGGCCCACGCCCTGAAAATGGAAATAAAAATATAAATTATTAAAATTAAAAATTAATTAATTAAATAGTAATTAATTAGCTTAATTAATCCTAATTAGATTAACCTAATCACTAGTTAAGTTAATTAAACCCTGATTAACTAGCCAGTCTATGACAGGTAGGACCCACGTGTCAGATGACTGCTGACGTCAGCATGAGGTCATGCTGATGTCATCAACACTGTTTCGAATAATGTTAATTTAAATAATTAATTAAATTCCAGAAATTAATAAAAGCTTTAGAAAATCTTATTAAATAAACCGTAACTCCGATGAAAATAATTTGTACATGAAACTTGCTCAGAATTTCGATACGAACCCGAATACGTCCTCCGTATTCCTGTCAGACACCCGTAGCTATATAAACATTGAACTTTTAGACCGTTTTCAGTAAATGAATAGTGCCCCACATTGATTAAATAAATCCAAATAAATTCCTAAATTAACTAAATCATTTAGTTAGGCAGTAGAACACCCCGGCATATCATTTAGGCATGTCATACATATTGTTTGCATTATTGCCATGAATTTATTGTTTCTCTTCCCCTCCTTCTCTCTCGATAGACGCTCAGACCGATGACGCCGCACCTGGGTACGACTACACTACCGACGAGCAGCCCGTTGACGATCTCTCTCTCTTGCTAGAGCAACCAGGCAAGCCCCCCCTTGAGCATCCAGATATCGCCCATTCTATTCTCCTGCTTGCATTATATTTTGCTACTGTTAATGCATGCTCCTATTCTGATGCATAGCCTGCTGTTGTAACCTGTTCATTGTTACCTTACCTGCCTATGATAAACTGTTTAGTATAGGTTGGTAGTGAACCATCAGTGATCCCACCACCTTATCCTTGTTGCCCCTGCTTGATCATCGACGACTCAATCAATGTGATCGTCGACCAGAGACTGACACCTCACTTCACACCCCCTTAGTTGTACGACTCTGCGTAGTAACTATCGAGTGCCGAGGGTGATACCTTGTAACGCACTCCCGATGAATACTCTGCAGTGTAGCTGTTCGATCGTGGTCATCGAGGGTGATTCCTCCTTCTCCACTTCCGATACGACTCTGTCGTGCAACCCTCAGTGTGAACCTCAAGGGTGATACCTCATACGTTCACCCTGATGATTTCGTCGAGTGGAATCCCCCGAGGGTGATTCCTCGGGTTTCCCCCTTGATGTTATGACCACACGATTACTTGACCTTTGTTACAGGCGGGTCCACCCTGGTGGGTACCTGCTGGGGATCTATGATGTCGGGTGTGCCGGAAGGGCACTCGAGTGTGATATTGTGGCGGAGCATCAGAGACTCTGATTGTCTCCGCGTGATACTAATTGAGCCTATTGGATTTGGGTGTGTGATCTGAGTGGGTCGACGTGCCCTATACGCACTACCACCACGCGGGATAATGGTTATGGGACCCTCTGCGAAGTACGTTTCTCCCGAAAGCTTGTCTGACGTCACGATTCACCGTGCGGGCTGATTGTCGGGATTGGGCTGGATACTTCACTGATGAGCTCAGTGTCGCGCCTGCACCTCGACCAGTCTCGCAATGCGCAGGGTGCCCAGGGCGATGGCCCAAGACCTCTGGGTGCATAGGTTTGTCCAGCGTGCTGACCTCTCTGCCGAGCCTAGGTAGGGCGTTGCTTCGTGTTGATCTTCCGAGGACGGGCATTACCCGGCAAGTGTGTCCGGCCAGAGTTGATCGAGCATGTTGGGTAATAGTAGTGCACCCCTGCAGGGATGAATCATCTATCGATAGACGGTCCTACGGTAAAGGACGCTCAGTTTGTGTATCCCGATCTACTACTTGAACTGGATACTTGTTACTTAATTGATGCTTCGGGATCGCTTTCTCGCTTGGGAGTCGAGGAAGGATCTTTAAGCTGTACTTCAACATGTTTGCTAAATAAAATGCTACTCTACTCTCTTCCACTGCTGCAAGATGATGGCCTTGTGAAGATGTTCAAAGATGCTAGTCTTCGATAGGACTAGGCCTTCTCTCTATTCTGGCATTTCTGCAGCCCAGTCCACATATACAGCCTTTTCTCCATTGATAATGTTGCATATGTAGTATAGATCCTTGCTTGCTGAGTACTTCGGATGAGTACTCATGGTTGCTTTACTTTCTCTTTTCCCCATACCCCACCTTGATGATACATCAGATGATGGAGTCCAGGAGCCAGATGCCACCACCGGAGCTTACTACCAGGAGGGTCCAGAGGGCACTTACTACTGGATTGAGCCAGCCGACCAGGAGTTGGATCGGAGGCTCCCAGGTAGGAGGCCAACACCTTTCGATCTAGTGTCGCTGTTTGTGCTAGCCTTCTTAAGGCAAAACTTGTCTAACTATGTCTGTACTCAGATGATATTTGTATGACTGACTTATGTATTTGGATCTTCGGATCCCTGGTCTGTAATATTGTGGACCTCCGTTTAAATTGTGTTAGAGTTGTGTTGTGATATCTTCTCGTGAGTCCCTGTGCTTGATCGTACACGTTTGCGTGTATGATTAGTGTACGATTGAGTCGGGGGCGCCACAAGTTGGTATCAGAGCCGACTGCCTGTAGGAAGCCCCCTTCCAATTCCTTGGCCGAAGTTGAGTCTAGAAACCGAAAAACTAATTTACTAACTTGGCTGTGTGGCTTACGGGCCCACGTTGCCAACTGGGTGGTATTAGGATCTTTTATTCCTCGTCTATACTCTGGGACTCTGATCTCTCTTCTACTCGGGTTAAATAAATTTTACTAACGCCGACACTTAGGATCTCGTAAATCCCATCTACCCGGAGAGCTGGATATCTGTGCGATTTCGCTGTCATTGATCTGATTAGTCTGATAATCATTTTCCTTTCCATTGTTTTGTTTAACCTTTCTCTCCGAGTTGTGTTAAACTTCTCATTGTCATTTGACAAATCTGAATTTCCTCTGTTTCAGATGGACCATTTGTTTCCACCACGTCCTACGACACAGCTTGTGCTTCGCACTTGGGCTCGTGATGCCCCTGGGTTTCTAGCTGTCCTGATCGCTCTCATGACCAGACTTGGCTACCATTGTTATCCTGAGTACTTGGTTTATGAGGATTACCGCGAGTTCAATCAGGAGCAGTACCATGCTGATGTTCGTATCTATGATCAGCAAAATGACTCAGACACCGAGCTACACCTTTTCCACGGTATCGGCATGACGATTGAGATGGCAGTCCATGATGCCGCCTACTCTGCTATCGCACGTCTCCGAGGACAGTTCAGTGATATCTTGGATGACTCTGAGTTTCGATATATTTCGTATGCCCCTGCTGGAGATGCTACTGGATACTACACAGCTATCTGTGCCCCGTACGAGCCTCGTTGCTATGACCCGCGCGTTCTGATTCAGTGCACTTAGGCTCTGGATCGCACTGTTCGGGCTCTTACCGTCGAGTTGGTTGCCACTCGAGCACGTCTCTACGATGTTATGACGCAGTTGCTACCCGCTGTTCGCACAGGGATACATCCTGAGCACATCCTTTACCCGCCGTGGACTCAGATGTATGCTGGTATTGATTGGCCTGCTGTTGGAGGTCATACACCTGCACGTGGACCTCTTCTTACAGCTCGAGACCGGATTCTGCATCAGAGTGCACATGGAGCGCAGGATCCTTCTGCGACGAACATTCGTCGTCCGCACTTGCAGTTACCCCGTTTCAGTGGTTTTCTCCGACGTTGATGTAGCCTTTGCTATATCTCGTTGTGTACTTCCTTACCGCGTGCCTGCGCGCCGCCTAGTATGTCTAGTTTTTGAATTTGCGCCGTTATGCTGTCCGCATGTACCCAACTCTGTGTATGGATCTGTATGTCTTAATTGACTACTGTTATGTATCTGTTACACTACTTAAATTGTTGTCGAGTTACATCATGCTTGTCACTGAACGCTCGCAATTGCTTTTACTAAACTACCCCCTGTTGATACTTAGCAGGATGGTTAGACCAGGTGGTCGTGGTCGTGGTACCCCTGAACACCCACCACCGCCAGACTATATGGCAGCCATGATGCAACAATTTGAGCTCAACCGCCAGTTCATGACTGGAATCATGGCTCAGTTTCCGCATCAGAACAACCAGAACCACAACCCAGCTTCAATAACTTTGACAGAGTTTATGCGACTTAACCCAACTCAGTTCCGCAATTCTGACAAGCCATTGGATGCTGATGACTGGCTCCGCGACATCACTCACGAGATGGAGTCAGCTAATGTCGCCCCTGCCAACTTCGTCAACTTCACGGCCTTTTTCTTAAAGGGACCCGCAGCTCAATGGTGGGACACACACAAGCGTACTCTGCCTATTGGAACAACCATCACCTGGTATGAGTTCCAGGCTGCTTTCCGTACACGTTACATCCCTCAGGCAATTATGGAACGCATGAAGACCCAGTTCCGTAACCTCACTCAGGGCACCAAGACTGTCAAAGCTTATCAGCGGGAATTTCTTGATCTCTCCCGCTATGCTGAAGAAGACATCGCCATAGATGCTCGTAGACAAGAGAAGTTCCGTAATGGGCTGCACCCAGACCTCGAGCTTGCCCTTGCTGCTCAGGACTTCAATGATTTTTCCACTCTTGTGAACAAGGCTATTCTTGTTGAAACCGCTCAGATGAAGTATAAGGACTCACAGAAACGCTATCGTGATGCTGGCTCATCTTCGGGCTCAACACAGAAGCGTCGAGTTTGGATTCCCAACAATGTGATCCGTTCCAATACCTCTGCGCCAAAGAACAACTATGCTGCACCACGTCTGCCTCCTCCACCACCGAGGCAGCCAAAAGCTCAAGCTATTCAAAACAATGCTCCTCTTCGTCCTGAAGATGGTCTGTGCTTCAAGTGCCGCAAACCAGGTCACTAGGCTAAAGACTGCAGCCAAAATCAGAATCAGTTAGCCTTTCCTCGTGCTGGCCGTGGCAATGGTCGTGGTAACAATCAGACCTGCAACTATAATACTGGGTCTGCTGCACATGGTCGTGGACACGCTTACAACATTGACATTGAAGAAGTCCAGGATCAACCTGCTACTGTGATGGGTACCCTTCTTGTTAACTCAGTACCCGCTTCTGTTTTATTTGATTCAGGAGCATCACATTCATTCATCTCTGGAAAATTTGCATTTATGCATGGCATTCGATATGAGAAAATGCATACTCCGTTAGTCATTAAAACTCCCGGAGGTCATTGTCATGCTGACGTGATAGCACCTGACGTTACCGTCGAAATTAAAGGGTTGGAATTCCTTGCCTCGCCCATCGTCTTGAAGTCTTCCACCATAGACCTCATACTTGGAATGGATTGGTTGAAAGCTCACATTGCTTTGATCAATTGTGCCACTAAAGTCGTCCAACTTCTTCACCCCACCGATGAGATAGTGAACTATACTGCTCGCATTACTCGGGACGCCGAAGCTCAGATATATGTTCTGAATGCTTTGAACGCCTCACCTCTGGAAGGGATCAAGAACGTTCCTGTCGTTCGAGATTTTCTAGACGTCTTTCCAGAAGAACTTCCAGGAATACCCCCGGCTAGAGCTGTCGAGTTTGTCATTAACTTGAAGCCTGGCACTGTCCCTATTGCCAAGCGACCTTATAAGATGCCTCCGCATCACCTACTCGAGCTTAAGGAAGAAATCGACAAGTCACTTAAGAGTGGTTTCATCCGCCCCAGTTCCTCTGCTTGGGGAGCACCTTCACTCTTCGTTAAGAAGAAGGATGGAACTAACCGTTTGGTTCAGGATTATCGGCCCATTAACCAAGCCACAATCCAGAATAAATACCCACTGCCTTGGATCAATGATCTTTATGATCAACTTGCTGGATCATCGGTGTTCTCTAAACTCGACTTGAGGTTGGGTTATCACCAGATCCGTGTCCGTGAAGAGGATATTCCCAAGACTGCATTCGTCACTCGATATGGCTCCTATGAATACACCGTTATGTCATTTGGCCTAACGAATGCTCCAGCAACTTTCTCCCGTCTGATGAATTATATATTCATGGATTACCTCGACAAATTCGTCGTGGTTTATTTGGATGATATCCTTATATATTCTAAGAATAAAGAAGAACATGCTGAACACCTCCGTTTGGTACTAGAAAGGCTCCGAGAACACCAGTTGTATGCCAAGTATTCCAAATGTGAATTTTGGCTTTCTGAAGTAACTTACCTTGGTCATGTAATTTCCAAGGACGGAATTGCTGTTAACCCCGAATGAGTTCAGGCTATTCTTGACTGGACTCCCCCGAAGAATGTTAAGCAAGTCAGAAGTTTTCTCGGACTTGCAAGTTATTGCCGTCGATTCATTGAGAACTTTTCCAAGATTGCAAAACCATTGACAAATCTGCTTCACAAAGGTGTTAAATTTGAGTGGACAGAAAAATGTCAAGAAAGCTTTCAGACACTAAAAGATAAATTGACATCTGCCCCAGTATTAGCACCCCCGGATTCCCAAAAGAATTTCATGATATACTGCGATGCCTCCCGTCAAGGATTAGGCTGTGTCCTAATTCAAGAACGCAAAGTGATTGCTTATGCCTCCCGACAATTGCGTCCTCACGAAGAAAATTACCCAGTGCACGATCTCGAACTTTCTGCGGTTATTTATGCCCTGAAGCTATGGCGACATTACCTTCTCGGTAATCATTGCGAGATATACACGGATCACCAAAGTTTGAAGTATTTATATACTCAACCAGATCTGAACCTTCGTCAACAAAGATGGCTCGAGACAATAGCCGATTATGATATGAATATCTCATATACCCCTGGCAAGGCAAATGTAATGGCCGATGCTTTGAGTCGCAAGGCTTATTGCAGCAACCATGTGGTTCAGGAAACACAACCTCTTCTTTATGAAGAGCTTCGCAAATTGAACCTCCATATTGTTCCACAGGGTTATCTCAATACCCTCGTTGTCGAACCAGATTTAGAACACAGCATCAAGACTATGCAACGGTATGACTCTGAAGTTGAAAGGATCAAGCGATACCTTGAAAAAGGAAAACCGTCGGAGTTCCATCTTGATAATGATGGGATCCTATTTTTCCAACACTGTCTCTTCGTACCTAAGTTCAAGGATGAGAGAGAACACGTTATGATGGAAGCTCATGACACTCCTCTGTCAATTCATCCTGGTAGCACAAAGATGTACCATGACATTTGTCAGAGATACTGGTGGCCTAATATGAAGCGAGATATTGCTCGTTATGTTTCTGAGTGTGACGTTTGCCGCCGCATTAAAGCTCAACATCAAAGGCCCGCTGGAACTCTGCAACCCCGTGCAATTCCTGAATGGAAATGGGACAAGGTCCAAATGGATTTCATTACTGGTTTTCCCAAATCTCAGAAGGGTCATGATGCTATTTTTGTCGTCATTGACCGATTCTCCAAGGTTGCTCACTTTCTACCAGTTAAGGAGACAATCACTGCTAGCCAGTTAGCAGACTTGTATGTTTCCCGAATTGTGTCACTCCACGGTGTTCCGTTGGAGATCAGTTCTGATCGTGGCAGCCTCTTCACCTCCAGATTCTGGAATAGTTTCCAAGAAGCTATGGGAACTCATCTGTCATTCAGTACCGCTTTTCACCCTCAGTCACAGGGTCAAGTTGAACGAGTTAATCAAGTGCTCGAAGATATGCTTCGAGCGTGCGTCATCTCCTTCGGTAAGAAATGGGAGGAATCTCTCCCGTATGCCGAATTCTCTTACAACAATAGCTATCAGGCTAGTTTGAAGATGGCACCGTTTGAAGTTCTATACGGTCGTAAGTGTCGAACCCCTCTGAATTGGTCAGAAACTGGGGAATGCTCACTCGTCGGACCGGACATTATTCAGCAAGCAGAAGAACAGGTCCGCATTGTCCGTGAACATTTGAAAACTGCTCAGTCACGTCAGAAGAGCAACTATGACCTAAAGCACCAGGAAATGGTCTATCAACCTGGCGAGCAAGCTTACCTCCGCGTCACTCCGTTGAAAGGCACTCATAGGTTCGGAATCAAAGGCAAGTTAGCTCCTCGCTACATTGGCCTGTTCCGTATTCTTGCCCGTCGAGGAGAAGTGGCATATCAATTGCAATTGCCACCAAATCTTTCACAAGTACATGATGTCTTTCATGTATCCCAACTCCGTTGCTGCTTCAAGGATCCTATTCGAGCTGTGGATCACGAAGTGCTTGAATTACGGGAAGATCTGTCTTATCCAGAATATCCCACCCGTGTTCTTGATGAAGCCGAACGTCGGACTCGTCAAAAGTCAATCAAATTCCTCAAGATTCAATGGTCAAATCATTCTGAAGATGAGGCCACTTGGGAACGCGAGGATCATCTTCGCGAAGAATACCCCACTTTCTTTCAGTCTTCCTCTTAATTCTCGGGACGAGAATTCTTGATAGATGAGGAGAATTGTAACACCCCATGTCATTAGCCACAGTAATCACTTTTGATAATGACAAGTCAGCATGTTTAACAGTGCATAATCATCATTAGCATCATATTGCATTTCAACTCCTAACTCAAATTCAAATTTAAATGAAAGTGGAAAATAAAAGTTGTCCAACATAGAAACTAAAATGTTAAATAAATAACAAATATTGCAGAGGCTAATCTAAAATTGTAACCAACAATAAATAAATTAATTAGGTGGCTCAAACTTTACCAAAACAGCAAGGTTTAATACATTTTATTTATTATAAAAATTGTGTGAACTCAAATTGACTCCAAACTAATTTTTGGTAGTAGTAGAGGATGCCTAGTATTTATGGGAACAATTCCCATGTTTTACAAAATTCAATTTGAGGCCTAACTATTTACTAAACAGGAGTTATGAATAAATAAAAAGAAAAAGACAAAAGAAAACAAAACAGAAAAAAATAAAAAAGAGAAAATTCCCCCCCGGCCCAACTGGGCCACGGCCACCAGGCCGGCCCAGCTCCCCCCCACCTATATGGCCTCCCCCAGGCCGAACCCTAATCCCCACCGACACTCCCCCCCCCCTTGTTCCCCCCACCCCGATCTGGATCGGGCCAGCGCCCGCGTGCTCGCCCCGCACCGCGCCCGACGCGCTCGACCCCGCGCCCGACGCCGCTCGTCACCGGGCCTCGCCTCACCGTCCACCTCGCCGGACACGCCGCCTCGCCTCTCCCTCATCGGACACCGTCGCCGCTCGCCTCCTCGTCCCCCTGCCCCGAACCGCTGCCCAGTCCCTACAGCTCGCGGTGAGCACCGCGCCGCTCGCGCCCCTCCTCTCCCCTCGGTTGCCGCTGCTTCGCGCCCGCGCTCGGCCCCGCACCTCGCTCACCGCCACTCGCTCGCGCCCTCTGTCCCCAGACCGCGCCCGTCCCCGCCGCCTGCACGCGCCGTCCCGCACCCGCGCGCGTGCCCGCCCGCCGCTCGCGCCCCCGCTCCGGCCTGCCGTGCGCCTGCCCCGCCCCTACCACGCACGCACACGCGCGCACGTGCACGCGCCCGCGCACGCGCGCCGCGCCCGTCGCCCGCTGTGGCCCTCGTGCCACTGACCGGTGGGGCCCAGTGCCGCAGTGCCACTGACCGCACGAGCCCACACCCTGAAAATGGAAATAAAAATATAAAATAAAAATAAAAATTATTAAAATTAACAATTAATTAATTAATTAATTAGTAATTAATTAGCTTAATTAATCCTAATTAGATTAACCTAATCACTAGTTAAGTTAATTAAACCCTGATTAACTAGCCAGTCTATGACAGGTGGGACCCACGTGTCAGATGACTGCTGACGTCAGCATGAGGTCATGCTGATGTCATCAACACTGTTTCGGATAATGTTAATTTAAATAATTAATTAAATTCCAGAAATTAATAAAAGCTTTAGAAAATCTTATTAAATAAACCGTAACTCCGATGAAAATAATTTGTACATGAAACTTGCTCAGAATTTCGGTACGAACCCGAATACGTCCTCCGTATTCCTGTCAGACGCCCGTAGCTATATAAACATTGAACTTTTAGACCATTTTCAGTAAATGAGTAGTGCCCCACATTGATTAAATAAATCCAAATAAATTCCTAAATTAACTAAATCATTTAGTTAGGCAGTAGAACACCCTGGCATATCATTTAGGCATGTCATACATATTGTTTGCATTATTGCCGTGAATTTATTATTTCTCTCCCCCTCCTTCTCTCTCGATAGACGCTGAGACCGACGATGCCGCACCTGGGTACGACTACACTACCGACGAGCAGCCCGTTGACGATCTGTCTCTCTCTTGCCAGAGCAACCAGGCAAGCCCCCCCCTTGAGCATCCAGATATCGCCCATTCTATTCTCCTGCTTGCATTAGATTTTTGCTACTGTTAATGTATGCTCCTATTCTGATGCATAGCCTACTGTTGTAACCTGTTCATTGTTACCTTACCTGCCTATGATAAACTGTTTAGTATAGGTTGGTAGTGAACCATCAGTGACCCCACCACCTTATCCTTGTTGCCCCTACTTGATCATCGACGACTCGATCAACGTGATCGTCGACCAGAGACCGACACCTCACTTCACACCCCCTTAGTTGTACGACTCTGCGTAGTAACTATCGAGTGCCA
Source organism: Thinopyrum elongatum (assembly GCA_011799875.1). Taxonomy (NCBI): domain Eukaryota; kingdom Viridiplantae; phylum Streptophyta; class Magnoliopsida; order Poales; family Poaceae; genus Thinopyrum; species Thinopyrum elongatum. The sequence continues at coordinate 199,428,491 of CM022298.1, forward strand.
ATGGTGATACCTCGTAACGCACTCCCGATGAATACTCTGCAGTGTAGCTGTTCGATCGTGGTCATCGAGGGTGATTCCTCCTTCTCCACTTCCGATACGACTCTGTCGTGCAACCCTCAGTGTGAACCTCGAGGGTGATACCTCATACGTTCACCCTGATGATTTCGTCGAGTGGAATCCGCCGAGGGTGATTCCTCGGGTTTCCCCCTTGATGTTATGACCACACGATTACTTGACCTTTGTTACAGGCGGGTCCACCCTGGTGGGTACCCGCTGGGGATCTATGATGTCGGGTGTGCCGGAAGGGCACTCGAGTGTGATATTGTGGCGGAGCATCAGAGACTCTGATTGTCTCCACGTGATACTAATTGAGCTTATTGGATTTGGGTGTGTGATCTGAGTGGGTTGACGTGCCCTATACGCACTACCACCACGCGGGATAATGGTTATGGGACCCTCTGCGAAGTACGTTTCTCCCGAAAGCTCGTCTGACGTCACGATTCACCGTGCGGGCTGATTGTCGGGATTGGGCTGGATACTTCACTGACGAGCTCAGTGTCGCGCCTGCATCCCGGCCAGTCTCGCAACGCGCAGGGTGCCCAGGGCGATGGCCCAAGACCTCTGGGTGCATAGGTTAGTCCGGCGTGCTGACCTCTCTGCCGAGCCTAGGTAGGGCATTGCTTCGTGTTGATCTTCCGAGGACGGGCATTACCCAGCAAGTGTGTCCGGCCAGAGTTGATCGAGCGTGTTGGGTAACAGTAGTGCACCCCTGCACGGATGAATCATCTATCGATAGCCGGTCCTACGGTAAAGGACGCTCAGTTTGTGTATCCCGATCTACTACTTGAACTGGATACTTGTTACTTAATTGAAGCTTCGGGATCGCTTTCTCGCTTGGGAGTCGAGGAAGGATCTTTAAGCTGTACTTCAACATGTTTGCTAAATAAAATGCTACTCTACTCTCTTCCACTGCTGCAAGATGATGGCCTTGTGAAGATGTTCGAAGATGCTAGTCTTCGATAGGACTAGGCCTTCTCTCTATTCTGGCATTTCTGCAGCCCAGTCCACATATACAGCCTTTTCTCCATTGATAATGTTGCATATGTAGTATAGATCCTTGCTTGCTGAGTACTTCGGATGAGTACTCACGGTTGCTTTACTTTCTCTTTTCCCCATACCCCACCTTGATGATACATTAGACGATGGAGTCCAGGAGCCAGATGCCACCACCGGAGCTTACTACCAGGAGGGTCCAGAGGGCACTTACTACTGGATTGAGCCAGCCGACCAGGAGTAGGATCGAAGGCTCCTAGGCAGGTGGCCAACGCCTTTCGATCTAGTGTCGCTATTTGTGCTAGCCTTCTTAAGGCAAAACTTGTCTAACTATGTCTGTACTCAGATGATATTTGTATGACTGACTTATGTATTTGGATCTTCGGATCCCTGGTCTGTAATATTGTGGACCTCCGTTTAAATTGTGTTAGAGTTGTGTTGTGATATCTTCCCGTGAGTCCCTGTGCTTGATCGTACATGTTTGCGTGTATGATTAGTGTACAATTGAGTCGGGGGCGCCACATAAACGGTCCCAAACGGGGACAATTGTATACCAAACAACTAACGGGCACACAAGGCTTATGGCCGCCTACCTGATCAGGGTAGCGCGCGCACATAACCTTCCCTAGTTGGAGGCATGCACCAGCGAGAGGCATGACAATAGACCGAGTTAGGACCCCACATAAGGCATGTGTGGCTGCACTGGTCAGCTCGATTTGATGGCACTATGATTCAGCTAACAAATGTTCAAGTTTGATTATTGTCCGGTTAAACTTGACTGGTGAACAGCTGAGTCATAACAGAATAACATGATGGAATAACAATGCATATAAGCATGACATCAACATGAGCACGAATGGATAACACAACCATTTAGCATGTTCCTCTTAACATCAATAACAATAAAACATTTACTCTACCAGATGCAAATGAACATGGCATAGCGATGATTAAGAATGACAGTAGTATACACTACATACGAACCAAAGCATGATCACTAGCATCAGAAATAATTACCATAATATAACATGATAATAACAATAGCAAGAAATCATTTAACTAACAGTGTAAAAAGATCACGGCATAGCTAGTAACAAGCATGGGTCCATAAGCATATAAAGCATTCACGGAAATATTAACATGCACAACTTATTTAAATATTCAAGTGGAAAACCAAGACTATTGCAAGACCATCATGCAAGTGGCTGTCGTGGCTTGCCTAGGATGAAGAATACACCGAGAAGAAGTGCAGTGAAGCCGCGGAATGATTCACCAGAACATTTCTCTCTCGGAGGGGGCTAGATAAGGGAAAGGGCGAAATGATCATTTCGAGTTTGTGGCAACATAGTGAAAATGGTACCAACAAAATGGGCTCGACGAGACGAAGAGGTGGGCTTTGGTATCACCTGATTCGGAGTTACGGTCGCGAAGATACGGAAGGTTGAAGGCTAGGGACTAGTGTGTAAAACAAATATTCACAAACAGGTCCCTAGCAGAATAAACAGAGAGTGCCTTCTGGAGAAATACGTTTTCTACACAGAGAAACGTATTTAGTACCGAAGTGTAAATAAAATACGCTTTCTAGCTGGGAAGACATATTCCAAAGAATACGCCTCCACTTATGCTGATGTGGCAGGGCTTCTGGTCGCTTACAGGTGGGGTCGGGGGGGGTGCTGGCTCATTCATCGTCTTCTTCGTCTCGCTCCCCTGACAGGAAGCAGAGGAAGGAGCAGGGGAGGGCGCTGCCAACGGCGGCCCGAGCGACTCCGGCGGTCTCCGGCCAGGGCGAGACCACCGACGGACTCGGGACAATGCGCCGCCTCTGTTCAGGTGCAGCATGTGCGCATGGGAGGAGAAGGGCTGCGGTGGCTCAAGGCAACAGAGGGCAAGGCGAGCGGCGGCCGGACTTGGGGGCGAGGCCACACGGGCACGCCGGCGGCGAGCTGAGGGGCTGGGGTAGGACCACCGACGAGTGGGGCTTCTAGTGGTGAGGTCCAGAGGTGGAGGGAAGGGCTATGGTCGGAGATAGCCGAGGGGATCAGCGGCGGATGGCGGACAGAGGAGGGGAGAGGGGCTCCGGTAGGCTTGGGGCTGGTTTGGGAGGGCGATGAGGAGTGGAGGAGGTCGGGGCAGCCTTATATAGGCACGGGGAGGGCTCTGGAGAGCTCGAGAGGCCACAGGAAAGCTGCCAAGGCGATGGCAGGGGCTGCAGGTCACGGGCGAGCTCGATGGCGACTCAACGGCGGCGAGATAGGATGGGGTAGAGGCAGGGAAGTGACCGCACGGTCACGAGGGAGCTGTTGGACAAGGTTAGACAGCAGGGGAGGCAGGGGAACGGACGAGCACAGGGACGGGGTTTGCCAAAGCGCGCGGACATGCATGCCAGGCACGCAGTCACCGCGTGAATAGGCGCACGCGGTGCACTCTGGCTGGCCTAATCATGTCAGAGGGATTGGTCATTCAAAAGAGATAGCCAAGGAGGAAGGAACCAAGGGCAGGGGCAAAGAAGAGATTTGCACATGACTCCAAAGCAGATCAACAACAAGGTGCTTGACGTGAAGTGAGAGAGATTGAGCAGGAGATAAACTCTAGTCTTTGGCTAAGAGTGATTACATACTAAGATGATCATCTCTGCAAATTTGCAGCTCATTTAGATGAGTATAAGTGGCACTTGCTGTAGAAAGCACCCCACTGGTCAGAAATGCAAAGCAAGGAGTAGCACTCACATATCAAATGGGATTGACATAAATTTTGGAGGATGTGAGTTATATGAGAATGTGAAGCTACTGTAAAAGTTTCATACCATTTGAACAAGACAAAGTGGTACTTGCTTCACAATGATCCTCTCTGGTCAGAAACTTAGAAAAATTCTAGGGAAATATTGGATAAATTAAATGATCCCAAATTTGGTGGAGGGATTTTATATGGGTAGGATCATGTCCTTGTAAATTTTCAGCAATAATGAAGCAATATAAAATATAGTTTCTTCACAACCTGAAAATTTGACCAGAAACGAAGATTTGATGATGAGCTCACATGGAGTGATGGATGAATCTCAAATCTTGATGAGAGCTATGATTTGAGCATATGGAGGATGTGACAAAATTTCAACTCATTTGAATTTTCCTAGCTGGTACTTCCTTCACAAGGCCTCTTTTTGAACAGAAACTTTGAAAAATTGCTGAGGAATATTCACTAGGCTAATGGAGTTGAATTTTGTCATGTGACAATTATTTGGATAAGAGAGAATGCCCAAAAAGTTTGGGAGCAAGCAAGAAAAGATAGGTGGCACTTCCTTCACAGAAGGCCACTCTGGATAGAAATGAAAGATGAATAATGGGGAATTATTTTTGGGCTAGGAAAGAAAAGTTTGGACATATTTGGGGCATATATGATGCATACAAATTATGAGAATTATTTGGGAATTTTTAGAGTGATAAAAATATAGGTTGCTTCACAACCTAGGGCAAATAGAATTATTCCTTTAATAGAAAAAGGAATATTCCCAAGAAAAGAATTTTGGGGTTGGTCAAATATTGAAGTGACATGGTCTTGGGATGGATTTGAGGATGACAAGCCACTTGGGGAAGAAAGAAGAGATGATCTTCCCAGGTTTCAACACCACAAAGCCACAGAAAATCAATCCAAAGCAAAAATCCAAACAAATTCAAAAGAAAAAGAAAGGGCCAAAATCCAGGGTGTTACACACTGGTGGATCACTACTCAACTATACTAAGCATATAGGATAAACAGGTAGGTAACAATAGCAGGTTACAAAATCAGGCTATGCATCAGAATAGGAGCAATCAAAATACAGTAGCAAATTCTAATGCAAGCATATGAGAGAAGGAAAATGGGCGATGTCGGAATGAGCAAGGGGGGTTTGCTTGCCTGGAAGCTCTGCTGAGAGTGGTTGGACGTCAGGGGCATAGTCGTACATGGCAGTAGTGTCAGTCTCGATGTCTACCGAAGAGAAGAGGGGGAAGAACAATAAATAGAAAGCCAAGGGATGCATCACGATGCATGCCATGGAAATATGCTGTGCTAGGGGTGACCTAACGCAGTGCTACATGATACATATGAAGAGAGAAAACATCTGGCGATGTTTTCCCGATGTTTGGAAATTTCTGGACAGATGAATCAAAGGGGAAGGATTCATGTTCATCATGTTAGAGGCATGTGACAGATGAACGGATTGCATATTCAGATTCGTTATATTTTTCTCAGCAAATTTCATATATAAATTATTTTCATCTGACTGATAGATTAATTTATATGAATTTTTAAAGTTTTAAATGTTTTCAGGAATTATTATCAATTCAAAAATATATTTATTGCATCAGCAATACATCAGCATGACTCCAGCAGTCAACCCACCTAGTCGAGGTCAAACCTGACCGCTAGGTCCCACATGTCATTGATAAAGTAGTTAACAGAGTTTAATTTTAAACTAAAATAGTTAATTAAGTATCTGGCCCCAACTACCAGTGTTATATTAGATTAATCTAATTAATTTTAATTGACTGATTAGTTAGTTGGGTGGTGGGGCCCATCAGTCAGGGTCTAGGGCTGCCCAGTCAGCACCTGTTGATTGGTCAACCCAGTCAACTAGGTCAGCTAGGCCCCTGGGGCCCATCGGTCAGTGACCTTGGGGTGGCCCCAGTCTAGGTCATGTCAGCACGGCTGGTGACTCGCCTCCGGCGACCAATTTACACGGCAGCGCGCACTCGAGGGGATCGGAAATCGGCTAGGGTCCGTGTTGGCATGGGAAATCGCCGCGCAACACCAAGATAACCGTCGTGCTTTCGTGACGACGAACGATTGCTTTACAAGCAAAGCAAAAAAGATCTCCTCACTTTCGTAGAGGAGAGATGACCGTTTTTCAATGCAAAACAACAAAGATTACCAAACCCTAGGGCTGCTAGGGCTCGGCAGAGAAGAACGATAGAGAAAAAGACATACGTGAAAAGTAATGTATTTGTTGATAGATCGATTGTTGATGTTTTTTCCAATCGGCCGTGGCCTTATATATAAGGCACACTGGACTTTGCGTATACAGGGCAGGACTTGGCGTACAGAAATAGAACTCCAAAACTGAAACCGAACAGGACTTCTCCTCCTTATTCGGCTACCATGTATATGGCTACAGAATCTACATGCTAATCTGTAGTACGTATCTAGGCCATATCCACGTACAAGCACTCTTGCATATATGAATAAAATATTCCGGCAAGGTCGCTAATATTCATGATGTGTTGCTGCACCTTTACCTACGTGACTTCATCACCCGTGCAAAAATCCTTCAACTTGGCAGCCACGTTTTAGCCCAGCATATCATAATCTGTTCAGGATTTGTCTCGGTAGCCGTTAGTCCATGCAAAACTCCATTTAGTTGTCCTGGATAAATAACTTTGCTACGCTTGATCTGTTGCTATATGGCATATGTATTGAACTACCACCAAGCCTGCATTTTGAATCAAACAGCAAGGGCGAATATATATATCAACCAATAATCTAACCACAATCATTTAAATTAATTTGGCCCATTATATACTAACTAGCCAAATTACACCATCAACACATGCCCCCCTGTTTTTGGTGCAATTGCATTCACCAAAAACACTATTATAACACCTTAGGACGATGTCGATAACTTCATCGGCCATTTAATTGCTTAGGGCGATGTCCAAAGAGCACATCGGCCAATTTTTCTTAGGGCAATATTTCAAATAATATATCGGCCAAATATCTTTAAGCCTGCTGCCACATGCTAGGATAGTACCTTTTCAAACATTTTCCTATTGAGAGCTTTTGGGAACTTCTCCCCCACAATGCGCTTCTCCCTCCATGTCATCTTCGACATCATTGGTTTTTCTCGATTGAACAATTCACCGCACTTCTTCTCGGCTATCCCTTCCTTTATTTCAAATGCTTGTAATCACTGTACACGCCGTTTCTGAGTGTGCGTGAGTCCCATTGGGCACCACTAAGGTCCTGGTTTAGTTCCTGGCGTGACTGACTTAATTCTCTTGCCCCCCATGTTCCTCAGCTTGTACTGACGTACTGCCATTTTTGGCCCAAATATTTGGTCCTTGGCCGAAGATATTCTCTGCTGATCAGACACACCACCAGCTCCATCTTTCTGGCTGCCTATACTGGTTGAATTCCAATGTGTAGATGTACCAATGCTAGACTTGAAACCTTTGGATGTTCCTGGGCCACAATCTCCCATGACTAAATCCGCATATGAGCTTGCCGATTTAGACATTTGATTAGTACGTGAGGACACCACAAATGACTTGTCTGATTGTGCATGCATGCTATGCCCAGAATTAGTTTTTCCCTCACATTGATTAGATCGGTCCATTGGCTGCACCTTCACACCATCGTTCTCCTCTGTACTAACAATTTCTTTTGGGACCGATCCTAGTTCAGCATCATTGCTTGATTCTGTGCTATTGACAACAACTTTATCTGATTGATGTTGCACCACTTTCAGGCTGGCATCAAAATCATCTGGACATTTTACTGGTTTAGGTTCAACACGCTTCACCGGCATCCATACGCGCTTGTGGTCGCCCTTATAGTTTTTGCCCTCTGCATTGCGTACCGGTGATCGACCTCCTCGAATCTCAATGGCGTCACATGACCTAGCTCCTTCATTAAACCGAGCCCTTTTGTCGTGCATCTCCGGTCTGAACATAGGCCTCGGCGGAATCCACCCCGGCTGAAAATAACCTGCTGGCACTGTAGGATATGGCGCCCAAGGATTAAACCCCCATGGAGGAAATTGCGGATACATAGGAGGTGCACAGCCCCAATATGTCGGCTCCATTGCAAAATATGGCTACTGGTCATATGAATTTCTTTGCCATCGCTCATGAATGTCAGGTCCAGAAAGAGATCTAGGACGCTTATTACCTCCGAGCCGATTAAACACATTGTTGGCCTTGCGTGAAGTATATTTTTCCAACAACATACTAACTGTCGGCTTTGGCCTTGGAGCTTGTTTTCTTCTGCCATTAACTTTCCATACTCCTAGTTCTGGATTTTTTGGTTTGATCATCCTTGGAGGAGCACTGTCATCAACAACATTTTTCTCTCTTGCGGTTTCGGTCTGATCTGACCGAATAAGCATTTTTTGACTCTCAAGCTCGACAACATTGATAGGAAAAGGGTCGCTGTCGAGCTTCATCTTAGAACCTTCTGTAAATGTCAATCGTCCTTCATTGATGGCCGATTGCACCTGTCGACGAAACACGTTACAATCATTAGTAGCATGAGAAAAAGAATTGTGCCACTTACAATAAGCTCTTCTACCCAATTCTTCTGGAGGTGGAATTACATGACCCTCTCTCACTCTAATTAATTTATTTTGCAGTAACATATCAAAAATTCTATCACACTTGCTTACATCAAAAGTATATTTAATTTTGTCTCTTCTAGCAGGTGTATGTTTCAAAGCAGAACATGCAAAGGGTTTTGACTTTGGCGCTTGAACCCATTCGGCTACACGTATATTAACGCCAACTTCACTAGCCGAATCTCTATCATAATCTAAGGCATTACCTACATGGTTATCCTTCTCATTATCAGTATTATCTTTAAACCGGCTATATTGTTTAATCTCCTTAGTCCGGTTTTCCAGCGCCAAAGTTTTGTGTAAAACTTGATTAACATCTAAAAATTTGTGTCCTTCTAATTTATCCTTAATATGAGCAAGCATACCCGAAAAGGCAAGATTGGCTAAATCCTTTTCGGCTATGGTCAAGCTAAAACATCAGTTCTTGACATCTCTAAACCTCTTAATATAATCATAAACATGCTCATTATATTTCTGCCTAACCATAGTTAAATCTGAAAGTCGAAGTTTAGTTTCACCGCTATAAAAATACTCATGGAATTTTTGCTCCAATTGTGCCCATGTTGAAATTAAATTAGGAGCAAGTGATGTAAACCAAGTAAATGCAGTACCGGACAAAGACAAAGGAAATAATTTAACCCTATAAACATCTGATGTGCCGATGTCACAGCATTGTGCTAAAAATTGTCTGACGTGCTCAAAAGTGGATCTACCATCTTCCCCTGTAAACTTAACAAAGTCTGGAATTCTGAAATCACGAGGATATGCCGTCGAGTCGAAGTAATCAGGGTATGGTTTTTGATACGCACATGCTTTACCCTTAGGTTTTAAACCAAATTCTCTTGGTATACTAGCAAGCTTATCCTTAAAACTATCATTTGATTGTAGAGAACTGGTTTGTGGAGCAGATGGAACGCTAGCACGTGATGGGAACTCCGGCAAAGAAATTTGAGCATGTGATGCTTGCAACGGAGGCCCACTAAAATTTGAATCGGGTACCGGCCCGTACGGAATCCCGGTACCGACAGGCAGCAGCGGTGGTATATTATATGTTACTTCTTGATAAATAGGTTGATGCAAATTAGAATTTAAGGCGGCGCTTCGGTTATTGCTGCTGTAAATTTGTGGAACCGAAGTTGACATAATAGGAGAAGCAACGCTATGCACAAAGTTGTTGGCCGAACTACTGGCATGGCTCCGGCCACCTTGAACTTTATTTAGAGGAACGTGAGGCTGCACAACATTAGCCGATGCATCAAGTGTATGAATATTACTAGGCAAATTAATGAAACCACTATTTTCAAGAGGCACCAGCTTTTTCTCAGAACATTCATCATTGATTTGCAGCACTAATGAGCGAACATGACCAGATAGATTATTTTCAAGATCTTTATTAAGCCGCTCCTTAAATTCTTCAACTCTCTTAGCTACTGCTTGAGTAATCGTATGTGCCGTATTCTCCACATCAGAACCATACTTACTAGCTACGGACACATCAATTAAATGAGCAATTTCTTCGGTTGAGTTTTTTACCTCAGATTTGAACGCATCGGACGGGTTCGAAGCTACCTTTTTGGCGATGACGTTCCTCATCTTTTGGTATCCAGTCAATTTCAACATTAGCATCTCAACCTGCTCTTCTTCAAGTTCCTGTTCAAGTTCGTGCCGATCATCTTCCGACAGATCGTCGAGTGTGACGGTGATGACGTTCTCCATGTCAATGTCGCTCCTGTTCTTGGTTTCGGTGTTCATCGTGTAGCTTTTTTCTAAAACACTGGATGCTCTGGTCTCTAGAACCGGATATTCTGATTTTATTAGTGTTGCCTTCTGTTGTGTGTGTGGAGGTAGCACGCCATCTGAATTCTCATTAATTCGGCTAAAGTTAAAAGTAACATATGGAGCCGAATCATGATAATTAGGATTTATATATGATGCCGAATTCGTAGGTACGACCTCCACTCTAGTGGACTGAGGTGCCACATATGGTAACCGAGAATAATTGGCTGGATAATTAATATTAGCATGATCAATTATCTCATTCACCGGCATGTGTTGTGGTGGAACCACATATTGCGAATTTGCTGCCGATGAATAAAAAGATGAAACACCGTGTTGCATATTACAAAAACTGCTAGCATGTGATGTTTCAGAATAATTGGCTGAACTCACCATGTTAGTTCGGCCCTGATAATCGTTCATCGGCATATGAACTTGTTCTGCTGCCGATGCGTGGGAATACACGGGTGCTTGTTGTATGTTGATAGTGGCATTAAAATTCAAAGTATGCATATTACTTGTCAGCGTTGGTGTAAGTGCATCTAGTGCCCCTTAGTGATTTTGGTGTATTGAAGACTTATAGGTTAAGGGACTAATGTGTTTGTGAGTGTACACAGGTCTATAAGTCTATGAGGAGTTTGTTATTTACGATGAATGTCGACCCCTAAAAATGAATGTCTTCAACTGAAGACTTTGGTTTTCTTGAAGACTTTGAAAGTGAAGAACTTGGTGTGACCCTGAAGACTTGATATTCATGCGAGGATTATGAAGCGTGAAGACTTTTGTTTTCGTAGTTTCATTTTCTTCTTCTTGAGTCATAGGAAACACCGTACTGTTAAAGGGGGTCGAGGTAAAACTAAGGAAAAGTTTCCAAGTGATGCTCAACTCAAAATCCTACACCTACCCAATCCTTTCGAGTGAAGCCATTGGAAATCTCATACAGTTTAGTCAAGTTCTTCAGTGATAGAGACGAAGTTCTTCTGTTCTCTGAGGAATTTGTTCTGACTGAGGAGTTAGGAATTCGCTAGTGCGGATTGCCTACAAGTGAGGAACATGATAGCCCTGAGGAATTTGATACTCAAATTTCCGACCGTTGCTGTGCTACGCGCCAGCTGTCCAAATATCCTACCCACCTAACGGTCATATCATTGAAGGGCATTTATGTCTTATCATGTCGGGCTGCTCCCTAGGCTATAAATAGCCGCCCCCCTCAACCACTAGCTGGTTGGCTGCTCCAAGAAATAGGTTGACACTTGTCATTTAGAGCATCCCATCCTCCGAGGACTTTGAGCGAAAATCATCAAGTGAGGAAAAACCCAAAAAAAACCCAAACACCTACAAACCCAAAGTGATTGAGCATCACTGAAGAGATTGTTCCTGTGTGGAACCGACGCTTGTTACCTTTGAGGACTGTGCATCCTCCAGACGGTTAGGCGTCATGGTCTAGAGCATCCAAGAGGAAATTGCGGATTGCCGAGTGACCGAGTATGTGAAGGTTTGGAAGTCACCTGAAGACTTACCACGAGTGATTGGGCGAGGTCTGTGTGACCTTAGCTCAAGGAGAATATGGTGAGGACTAGGTGTCCTGGACTGTGTGTTCAGGACTGGGTGTCCGGAACTGTGTGTCCTCAGGTTTAAATACCTAGCCGCTCCAACCAGACGTACAACTGTCACAGCAGTTGGAACTGGTCTACCAAATCATTGTCTTCACCGAGCTACTGGTTCTATTTCCTCAACCCTTTCATTTCCTCGCATACTTGCTATGTATTTGATCATTACTGTTTGAAGACTTTGACTAAAGACTTTCTCAATTTCCTCAGTTCAATTTCTTCAGTCAGTTTGTCTTCAGCCTGCTTATCCTTTGTTTACGCTACTCGTACTCTGTGCTTGTTTTCATTTCATCATGATGACTGTGCTACTGCTCTGTTATGCTTGCATTTGAGTACTTATTCCGCTGCTAAGTAGTTCGTTGCTTAGGAATTTCCTCACCTTGAAATTCCTCAGTGACGAATTTGTAAAAATCGCCTATTCACCCCCCCTCTAGTCGATATAACGCACTTTCAATTGGTATCAGAGCAAGGTACTCCCTTGTTCTGTGTGATTTTGGTTTAACCACCTGGAGTTTTAGTTATGTCGACTGCAGGCATGATCAAGGTCTCAGCTGGGTGTCCTACCTTCGATGGGACGGACTACCCCTACTGGAAGAACAAGATGCGCATGCATCTTGAGGCAATTAACAACGATCTCTGGTATGTTGTGGAAAAGGGTGTTCCCTCTGTCACTCCTTCCGTAAATGCTGCTGATGTGAAGAGATTCAAGCAACTCGACTCTCAAGCGAAGAATATCATATGTGGCCATCTGAGCAAAGGGTAGTATGGCAGAGTGAGTGCTTTGGAGACAACTAAGCTTATCTGGGATAGGCTGTCCAATGTCAACGAAGGAGTCTCAACTCAACGTGACTCTCGAGTTGACGTTCTTCGCAATCTCTTCAACCGTTTCAAAAGACTCGACAACGAAAATGTTCAGCAAACCTTTGATCGCCTCACTGACATTTCAAACGAGCTTCAAGCACTGGGTGCCACTGACATCACCGACCATGAGGTGGTGAAGAAATTGCTGAGGTCACTCGATTCTTCATTCGATACACTGGCACTGATGATTCAAGAACGTGGAGACTACAAGTCACTTGATCCTGCTGATATCCTCGAGAGGCTAAATACTCATGAATTCCAACTAGCTGAGAAGAGAGATCTCTACGGACCGAGCTATGGTAGATCTCGTGCACTGAAAGCCAAGGCAGTCTCTGAATCTGAAGATGAAGATTCTGGTAGCAGCCTTGGTGATCCTGAAGAACTGAGTCAGGAGCTAGCAATGCTCGTGAGGAAATTCCAGAAGTTCTCTAGATGTGGCCGATTTGGAAAATCCTCAAAAGGTGATGACATGAAATCAGATTCCTCATCCCGTGATTACAAGAAGAGAACTTGCCATAAATGCAAGAAACCTGGTCACTACATTACTGATTGTCCTCAGTGGGAGAAGGAATCGAAGAAGAAGAAATCTTCAAAGTCCTCATCGTCAAGATCTTCAAAGTCTTCATCTCACAAGAAGAGCAGCTCCAAGAAAGCTCGGGCATTCATTGGCAAGGAAATGGACTCTGAAGCTGAATCTGAGGAACATGAGGAAGAGGAGGCATCTGAGGAGTCAGACTCTGGTGTGGCGAGCCTAGCCCTCGCTACTGCTTATGTTAGCAAGTCCATCTTCAACACTGAGGAAAATGGCTTCCCCAACACTGCTGATGACGGCAACGATGACTATGCTCCCACCTATTGCTTCATGGCAAAAGGTGCCAAGGTACTCAAGTATCCCTCCTCTGAATCAAGTGAGGATGAATCTGATGATAACCTCAAAACCAGCTATTCCAAACTTGCTAATATTGCTGTTAAACAACAAAAGGCTTTGGAAAAGGTTCAAAATATGCTAGACAAAAGCGATGATCTGTTAGGTGAGGAAATGGATCGAACTCAAACACTGACTGATAATCTTCAGCAACTACAGTCTAAGTTTGACAACCTTCAAGGTCGTCATGAAACTCTCCTAGCCGATCATGAGAAGCTTTCTTATGAATTTCTTCAAAGAAAGCAAGATCTTGAGAAGCTAAGGGTGAGTCATGAAGATCTTCAGAAGGAAAATAATTCTTTGCTTGCTCAACAGATCAGTTCCGCTCAGGAAGAATTTATTCCACCATGCTTGAAATGCATTGAACGTGAAACTGCTAATTCTTCACCTGAATGTTCAAATGCTTCCATTGCTGCAAATTCTTCAACTATCTCTGTGGTCACAAATTCCTCATCTGAGGATACCACTAGTATCACTGACGAAAATGCAGGGTTGAAGGAATTGTATGTGACAGGCATGTACAAAAGCCTCAAAGGGCATCAGACTCTTTGTGATGTGCTCAAAAAGCAGATCTTGAACAGGAACCCTAGGAAAGAGGGTATTGCCTTTGAGAGGAAACTCAATGCTGATGGAACCTACTGGAAACCGGAGCAGTATCCCAAAACCTCATGGGTTGCTGCGAAGGGACCTCCCGTAGATCCATCCACTTTATCTGGCTTTACTTGTGAATCCTCATATTCATCTGATGAGTCATTTGACTCCAACTATAAACTGTTCAAAAATCAGAATGGTGAGGTATTTGCTAGATATGTTGGATCTAACTGCAGGAATGGTCCCCCTATGAAGAAAATCTAGGTTCCCAAAAGGTGCCTTGAAAGTCTTCAGGTGAATGTCCTCATGACACCACCTGTGAAGAATAAGAACCCCAGATCAAATTCTTCACATGAACCAAGGTCTTCATATGGATCCAAGTCCTCTTATGGATCAAATTCCTCACATGGATCCAAGTCCTCACATGAACATCATCGTGCTAACACTTCTGTTTCGCAGGGAAAGCCTAAGGGCTATGAATATATGCATTATTCTTCAAATCATTATGTTCATAAGTCCTCGAAGAATTTCTCTGCTTATTCATATGCTTACCCTAACCCCTCTTATGTGAAACGAAGTGGTCTGGCGTCTATGCCACCTTTCTCTTATGGAGCTCGCAGAATGATGAACTCTTTGCCACCCCTCCAGATGTGGGTGGTGAAGAAAAGGAACTAATCTCTTATGCAGGGTCAGGTCTCCAGACGAACTAAATCGTCTGAAGAATTTGCTGGAGACCTGAAATGCTTGAAAGAACGCAAGCTAATCATGAAGAAATGATTTATTCATTTCTCACGTCCTCACATTGCTATATATACATATGTTGCTTTAATTGATGAAATATGTCTGATGAATTTGATGTCATATTCTTCACTCTGAAGTATATGAGTTCGTAAGATGCACCATGCTTGATGAATACAAGACACCTCGTCACTTCTGGCCTGAGGCAATTGATACTGCATGCCACATCATCAACAGGGTATATCTTCACAAATTCTTCAAGAAGACCTCATATGAACTCCTCACTAACAAGAAACCCAATGTGAGTTATTTCAAAGTCTTCGGTGCTAAATGCTGGATTAGAGATCCACATCACAATTCTAAATTTGCACCGAAAGCACATGAAGGTTTTATGCTTGGTTACGGAAAGGACTCGCACACCTACAGGGTCTTCAATGCCTATCACAACAAGGTTGTTGAAACTGTAGATGTGCGGTTCGATGAAACTAACGGCTCGCAAAGAGAGCACCTACCTCCTGTGCTAGATGAAAAGACGCCTGAGGAAACCATCAAGTTCAAAGCTACTGAGGATGTCATTCCTACTGAAGAATCTGCTGAAGAAATCATTCCAGAACATGAAGAACAGCATGCTGGCACATCTGAAGAAAATGGCTCTGAAGAAAATGCTGAGCCAAATCAAAGTCGTCAACCTGCTCATCCCCGCGTTGCAAATGAAGTACAGATTGAGAGAATCATCAACGACATCAACGCACCAGGTCCTCTGACTCGCTCAAAAGCTTCACATTTATCTAACTTTTGTGGGCATTTTGCTTTCGTCTCTATCACAGAGCCCACCAAAGTTGATGAGGCATTTCTGGAGCCTGAATGGATTCAAGCAATGCAAAAGGAATTACATCAATTCAAGCTGAACAATGTGTGGGAGCTTGTCAAGCGACCAGACCCATGCAAGCACAATATCATCGGTACCAAATGGATCTACCGCAACAAGCAAGATGAAAATGGCCTAGTGGTGAGGAACAAGGCTCGTCTTGTACCTCAAGGCTACACACAGGTTGAAGGAATTGATTTCGATGAGACTTTTGCACCTGTTGCTAGACTTGAGGCTATTCGCATATTGCTTGCTTATGCTAACCATCATAATATCATCTTATATCAAATGGATGTGAAAAGTGCATTCCTCAATGGTAAGCTTGAAGAAGAAGTATATGTTGCTCAACCCCCAGGTTTTGAAGATCCTAAGCATCCTGACAAAGTCTTCAGACTCAATAAGGCCCTCTATGGCCTCAAGCAGGCCCCTCGGGCGTGGTATGATACTCTGAAGGAATTTCTCATGAAGAAAGGCTTCAAACCCGGTTCACTCGACCCAACTCTTTTCACCAAAACCTATGATGATGAATTATTCGTGTGCCAAATATATGTTGATGATATTATCTTTGGCTGTACTAACCAACATTACAGTGACGAATTTGCTTACATGATGAGTGAGGAATATCAAATGTCCATGATGGGAGAATTGAAATTCTTCTTAGGTCTTCAAATTCGTCAACAACGTAATGGCATCTTCATTTCTCAAAAGAAATACCTCAAGGACGTTCTGAGGAAATTCGGTATGCAAGAATGCAGAGGCGTCAAAATCCCTATGACCACAAATGGCCATCTATGCACTGATGAAAATGGAATAGACTTCGATCAAAAGGTATACCGCTCCATGATTGGCTCTTTATTGTACCTATGTGCATCTAGGCCGGATATTATGATTAGTGTTTGCATGTGTGCCCGTTTTCAAGCTACACCAAAGGAATCACACCATAAGGCTGTGAAACATATTCTTCGATATCTAGCTCACACTCCAACACTTGGATTATGGTATCCCAAGGGCTCGGTTTTTGATCTCATTGGATATTCTGACTCTGACTATGCCGGTGATCGTGTGGACCGCAAGTCAACTTCAGGCACATGCCATTTCCTCGGACGATCCTTAGTATGTTGGTCCTCGAAGAAGCAGAACTAGGTATCACTCTCTACTGCTGAAGCTGAGTATATTGCTGCTGGTTCTTGCTGTGCTCAATTGCTATGGATGAAGCAAACCCTCAAGGACTACGGCATCAATGTGAAGAATGTGCCACTCTACTGCGACAATGAGAGTGCCATCAAAATTGCTCATAACCCAGTTCAGCACTCGAAGACAAAGCACATGGAGATTCGTCATCATTTTCTTCGAGATCATGTGTTGAAGGGTGACATCTCTATTGATCCCGTGAAGTCTGAAGAACAACTAGCGGATATCTTCACAAAGCCCTTGGATGAGAAGAGATTTAGCAAGTTGCGGTGTGAGCTAAATATCTTAGAATCTTCGAATGTCCTTTGAAAAGGACACACATCCTAACACTTATGCAAATTGATGACTTAGGTGTGCAACACATGAAGAAACGTTTTTCTTCAATCAATGAAGACTAACCCTCTAAGTGTGAAGAAATTAATGAAGAATTTGATTCTCAGAACCCTACGATAATTGTACGCGGTGTCTGAAATCATCATTCTTACACGGTGGGTCACGCCACCACAAAAAGTTGAAAATCTTCAAAATCTAAGTCTTTCATCATTGTGCAAATTCTTCAAATTTTCAAATTCTTCAACTTTGCAAAATCTTCACTCTTTCCGACTGTGTTCTTCATTGACTATATATATATATTTGAGTTTTCTGTCCTCTACAGCATTCACTTATTGCTAATTCTTCAAGTTGTGTTTCTTCTAAGTGAATGTGATCGGACCCGTTCCCCCTCTATGCTAAACTCAATCCAGTCCGTTAACAAATTCTTCATGTGCGTTCTATTTGAAACCCGTTCAAAGTCTTCACTGTGTCCTTAACAGCTGAAGAATTTGCGAACGAAACATTAAAATATTCTTATCTGAATTTTCGGCTTTTGCCGCTCAAACCGTTCCTTATCCCTCGATAAGATTTATCTATTCACCCACGATCTAACACGATCTCCACTTCACAGTACGTGGGTGACACATGTCGCTAGGATGAGAAGGGTCAGGGGCAGGTTAGTCCATTTTCCTCGGACGAGCGGTTTTTTTTTTCACCTCGGCTATAAATACCCCTCACCCTCCTCAGAGCTCATTTACCCCGCTCGATCTTACTCCCTCGCTCGAGCTCTTAGACCTAGCGCCGCCGCTACACTCCATCGTCGCCGGTGAGGAAGAGCTTCACTGCCTCGACCTCGTCGCCGTCGTACCCACGCCGGCCGCGGAAATCTTCACTCCGCCGCCGCCGTAGCCGTTTTCCATCGCCAAGTTAGGGCGTGGAAGATCTGAACGGACGAACATCTCCACTGCCACTCTCAGTTCGTCGTGTTCTTCGTCAAGGGTAAATAAAATTTATTTTTACTGCCCTTGTTGATTCTGATGATTTCCACAAAATCTTCAAAAGGTGTTTATTCTTCAACTTTCATGTTCTTAAACACCAACTTGCTTCTGTCCTTGATCAGTTTCTCTAAGCAACGTTTTTCTTCAAGATTCCTCAATTGTGTGGATTTTCAATCTACACAACTCTGGAACCTAAGTCAAAATGCTTAGTGAAATTCCTCAAGACACCCCTGGTCATCTTCCTCAAACTTGATACTTTTGAAAATCTTCTGAGAACGCATATGACTTCTCCAAAACTCTTCGCACCTATATTCTGTTCACAGGTACACATGTCCGCTGCTAAATCTCTAGGTTCTCATCAACTTAACTCATTTGCAGCGTTCCTTGAAGAAAAATTGCATACCTCATCAGAAAATTCGATTGTTCAAAACCCTCAAGTGAAGAAAATGGCTGATGGTAAAAGACCTCAGAAGGGAGGAAAGAGGCCAGAAACAAATACTGCTTTTGAGATCCCTGATGACATCTATGATGAATATTGTACTCCTGATGAAGCAACTCATGGCAAGGAGAACAAAAATCAGCGCAAAGTGCGCATTCAGAAGATTGAGAGGAGATGGGCAAGAGAATGGAGGGAATATCACTATGTCACTCCCAAGTACATGAAGAAATTTGCTGTTAACCCTCCATGTCCAAGACCTCCATTGGCTCCTGGCCAAGAGTGATCCCACTAGCATCAGAAGAGGGAGGAGGAATTTCCTCAGGAGTGGGCTAAGCGTCAAGCCAAGCTGGCCAAAGTGGCTAAAGAGGCAGTAAAGAAATTCAATGAAGATTCTGTTGCTGCCGCCGCTGAGGCTCTGCTATCAAGCCTAAGAAGGCTATGCTGAAGAAATCAGCTGTCAAGACAAGGTTCCTCAGCTGCAATGCCCTCACGGCCAAGCTCTTCAAAGCCCTCACGGCCTGTTCCTCAAGCAAATTCCTCAAAAGCAGCTCCAACTCCCTCGGTTGCAAAATCCTCAGCTGCTCCTGCAAAGTCCTCAGCACCTGTGCATCTTGCCACATGCCAAAGGACTACTGGAATCTCAATTGCTTCAGGAGTCTCTGCAAGTTCTTCAGCTCCACCTCAGTCTTCAACAACTCTGACCTTGCTGAAGAAAAAGGCCACTGCTGGACGAGGCACAAGGCCAAGTCCTCACAAGAAGCAAGTCGCCTTTCAGGTTCCGTCAAGCGAAGACGAAGCTGATGATGAAGAATTAGCTGAGATCATCAGAGATCGACAACAAAGGGCCGCTAAAGCCAAAGGCAGTGCTGTGCCCCTCATGCTGGATCCAAGGAAGATCCTTGATTTCATCGATCTATGGCGCAAGGATCCAAATACACCTTTGCCTGAATTAAACCTCACTCCTGGTCAAAGTCACATGTTGACGGCCTTCATAAATGAAGAGAAATGGAAATTTGAAAAGGCCAGGCAGGTGAAGAAGGCTCAGTACAAGAAGGAGCGTTTTCTGAAGAACAATGTTGTGAAAATGTCTCCTGAAGAACTTGTGTCTATGCATGCTGAGATCAAAGCACTCAGTGATGAATTTCATGCATTCCATGCAGATTGGCTAGGTGCCAAAGTCAGATTCGTCAGAATGGCAAAAGGATTTACTCCAAGTGTTGCAGCTTCATCGCAACCCAAATTTCCTCAGACTGGAACATCTGTTCAGTCTGCTGAAGAAAATGAAAGGGCCAGAGCTGATGAAGAAATTCCAGTCTCTGAAGAAAATGCCAGGGCAACCTCCAATATTGCGCCTGAAGAGCAATCCAGGCCAGTTGAAGCATCTGCTACTGTGCCTGAGGAATCTGAACAAGCCAGGGCAACTGCATCAGTTGTGCCTGAAGAAATTCAACCAATTTCCTCTGCTCCTCCTGCACCGATGACAAGCATCAACCTTCCTTCTGCATCAGAAGCGAAGAAAACCAAGGCTGCGGAGCGAGCAGCTGTGAAGAAAAGGAAAGCATCTGCATCTTCAGAGTCTTCAGCTCCCAAGAAATTGAAGACTTTGATGAGTTTATCTGAAAACCCAATTGATGCTATTCCAATATCAAGCATGCCATCAAAGGAGATCATTCCCTTTGGTGAGGAATATGAAATTCCAAGTAAATTTGATGAAGAAGATCCTTCTGCTGCTTCGACAGAGCAGATGGATGAAGAATTTGAAGTGGATACTTTCTCTTCAACCCCACTGGTATCATCGCCCATGCCTCAGTTCACAGCTGAAGAGGCAGGCGTCGAAGGAACTGAAGAAGATGAGGATGTGGATATTGGGTCTACAACACCTATTCTGAATGATGACTTTTGGGAAAGTCATCACCCCAATTCACCTCTGACAACCCCTCTACATCATGTTCCTCAGTCCCCTGTGCCAACTGAAGAAATTCATACGGGCTCTGATGGACGTCAAGCTTCACTTCATTCTATTCCTGAAGAAGTTCCAGCCACTAGCGCTGATGTACATATGTCTGAAGAAATGGAGGCCAAGGCTGCTGCTGAAATTCCTCAGCCAGTGGCTCCAGTGGCTATACCTCAAGAGGCTGTAAATTCTTCAACTGTTAATCTTCAGCCCAAGCCACAGAACCCTCACTCCAAGAAGCAGAAGTTTAATGCTGAGGATTTCTTCAACGAGCACATATTCTTCACTGACTACAATCCCTATGACTCTGCTCGTCTTTGTCGCAAGCGTTTCTGGACTGCAAGCCAGATGAACTTCTACTCCTCATTGTTGGTTGATAACGATAAGATCTTTGAACATGAGCAAATTCCTCATGTAGATATGGAATCGCTGCCCTGCTTCACCCCAGTCCTCAGTGTTCTTCATGACGCTGGGTTACTCAATTTCTGCACCGACATCTGCGATTAGAATGAAGAACTCATTCTTCAATTCTTCGCCACGCTGCACATTACTAGAAATGTTGATGATGTCAATTCATGGGTATTGGACTGGATGACCGATAATACTCATTTCAAAGCACCGGCCTCTGAATTGCTTCATGCCGTCCCAGTCAGTCCTCCCACTGAAGGTGCAAGGCTTCTCTATGTTGAACCTGAACTGTCTGATCATCTGATGCAAGTGCTGATGAAGCCTTTGAAGCCAGGCCAACCTCCAAGGACCAAATTCCTCGTCAAGGAATTGCTCTATGTGCCAAGGACAGTCTATCGCATATTGACCAAAACCCTCAGTCCAATCAAGGGCCACAACTCTGATGATGAAGAAGTTGTTCGCATTATGAAGAATCTGCTGTTCAATATCATTCACGGTATTCCTATCGACTACCATGATTTCTTCATGAGGACTTTGGCCAATGCTGCTCTGTCGCCTTTTGAGTTGAAGCCTTATGCTCCCTGGATCATGAGATTCATCAGATCAAGGTCTTCAATTCATTATAAGGCTGACTTTCAAAATCATCTTAGCTATTTACCCCCTATTGAAGTCCTCAAACGGACTATTTCCTCAGCTGACGAGAAGGGCAAGGCTGCTATTATTGATGAAGGTACTCGTCCATTGGATGGACAGTTTCGCAAAGCTACTTCCTATTCCACCAATGATGACTCTGCAACTCAAGATTCTGCCGCCAAAGCTTCAGAACATCATCCTCAAGCCACAGCTCCGCGTGTGATGACTGATCGTGAACTTCTCCTTAGTCTTCATCAGAAAGTTGATCGAAATCACAAGTGGGTCAAGCGTCAGTTTGGTGCAATTCTTCAGAACATGACAGTCACTCAAAATACTGTGAAGAAGAATCACTACTACTTGCATGAAGTCTTTGACCGCACTTGGGCGATTCTGTCTAATCTTCATAGTGCTGAAGAACTCAAGGAGATGGGCTTCCAACAGGACTTTGACTGGTCCCAGCCACCTTCGAAGAAATTCAAGAAAGTCAAAGTTCCTCAGCTTGTTGCCAGTTCATATTCTTCATCGCACGAGACAGATGAGGCTGAAGACTTGAACGACACTGCGGCAGGCCCTACCTCAACAGACGACCCCAACAATGCTGGCGCTCCTCCATCGACATCATGATGATATTCTTCAGGGGCGTTAGTCCTCATTTTTCGTCCCTTTTGGTCATTCGATGACAAAGGGGGAGAAATTTGAGTTTAGTCTTCAAGCGGGTCTTATATATGGTCTTATATATGGGCTATATTTAACTCTTGCTTTTCTGAGGTGTTTGCTCCGATGAGTTGGAAACTTAAGTCCTATGGTGGTCTGATACTTTTGCTCTATTTTTCTGCATGCTATTTCCTCAATACCATAATGCACGCATGCTGAATTTCGTCAGACACCATATTTCATCATGCATTTCAAATTCTTCATATCATATGATAAATGCGTGTATGAATTTCAAGATATAGGAGGAGATCTCCATGATATTATTCAACAATGTGCATTTGCTATTTCAAAGCAAATTCTTCAAATATGCACATCTTCAGGGGGAGTTCTTCTATATCTTGCAGTCAAATTCCTCAATATTAGTATTTACACTTCATATGTTTATCCCCGTTGAAAACTTAACCTATATTGTCATCAATCACCAAAAAGGGGGAGATTGTAAGTGCATCTAGTGCCCCTTAGTGATTTTGGTGTATTAAAGACTTATAGGTTAAGGGACTAATGTGTTTGTGAGTGTACACAGGTCTATAAGTCTATGAGGAGTTTGTTATTTACGATGAATGTCGACCCCTAAAAATGAATGTCTTCAACTGAAGACTTTGGTTTTCTTGAAGACTTTGA
The DNA here is from genome assembly GCA_011799875.1 of Thinopyrum elongatum. NCBI lineage: Eukaryota > Viridiplantae > Streptophyta > Magnoliopsida > Poales > Poaceae > Thinopyrum > Thinopyrum elongatum. The sequence goes on from CM022298.1 coordinate 199,451,546, forward strand.
AAATGAAGAAATTGGTGTGACCCTGAAGACTTGATATTCATGCGAGGATTATGAAGCGTGAAGACTTTTGTTTTCGTAGTTTCATTTTCTTCTTCTTGAGTCATAGGAAACACCGTACTGTTAAAGGGGGTCGAGGTAAAACTAAGGAAAAGTTTCCAAGTGATGCTCAACTCAAAATCCTACACCTACCCAATCCTTTCGAGTGAAGCCATTGGAAATCTCATACAGTTTAGTCAAGTTCTTCAGTGACAGAGACGAAGTTCTTCTGTTCTCTGAGGAATTTGTTCTGACTGAGGAGTTAGGAATTCGCCAGTGCGGATTGCCTACAAGTGAGGAACATGATAGCCCTGAGGAATTTGATACTCAAATTTCCGACCGTTGCTGTGCTACGCGCCAGCTGTCCAAATATCCTACCCACCTAACGGTCATATCATTGAAGGGCATTTATGTCTTATCATGTCCGGCTGCTCCCTAGGCTATAAATAGCGGCCCCCCTCAACCACTAGCTGGTTGGCTGCTCCAAGAAATAGATTGACACTTGTCATTTAGAGCATCCCATCCTCCGAGGACTTTGAGCGAAAATCATCAAGTGAGGAAAAACCCAAAAAAAACCCAAACACCTACAAACCCAAAGTGATTGAGCATCACTGAAGAGATTGTTCCTGTGTGGAACCGACGCTTGTTACCTTTGAGGACTGTGCATCCTCCAGACGGTTAGGCGTCATGGTCTAGAGCATCCAAGAGGAAATTGTGGATTGCCGAGTGACCGAGTATGTGAAGGTTTGGAAGTCACCTGAAGACTTACCACGAGTGATTGGGCGAGGTCTGTGTGACCTTAGCTCAAGGAGAATACGGTGATGACTAGGTGTCCTGGACTGTGTGTTCAGGACTGGGTGTCCGGGACTGTGTGTCCTTAGGTTTAAATACCTAGCCGCTCCAACCAGACGTACAACTGTCACAACAGTTGGAACTGGTCTACCAAATCATTGTCTTCACCGAGCTACTGGTTCTATTTCCTCAACCCTTTCATTTCCTCGCATACTTGCTATGTATTTGATCATTACTGTTTGAAGACTTTGACTGAAGACTTTCTCAATTTCCTCAGTTCAATTTCTTCAGTCAGTTTGTCTTCAGCCTGCTTATCCTGTGTTTACGCTACTCGTACTCTATGCTTGTTTTCATTTCATCATGATGACTGTGCTACTGCTCTATTATGCTTGCATTTGAGTACTTATTCCGCTGCTAAGTAGTTCGTTGCTTAGGAATTTCCTCACCTTGAAATTCCTCAGTGACGAATTTGTAAAAATCGCCTATTCACTCCCCCTCTAGTCGGTATAACGCACTTTCAGTTGGCATATAATTTTCTGATTCATAATTTGCATATCCAAAACCATCATCTGAACTGGCTGATGTAATACGCACACTATCACTAGGCCTAGCAACATCAACATAAGAATTCATGGCACTTGCAAAATAATCATAAGAAACAGGCGATTCATTTGCAAGTTGTACCTTGGGTGTGGTGTAGTAATATTGTAGTCCAGCACCGTGGTAGCACTCCATGTTCAATGGTTGATGACGAGCCTCCTAATTGCTTCCTTTATTGGCGCGGATAACAACAACAACTATGTGTAGGAAGCAAGAATGCTGGTCACAATAGATGCAATCGGCCGGCTGGCCTGATGCAACGGTGATGACGACAACACAGTAATAGATCCAGTTGGAATTGGCTAGGGCAGAAATATTCGGCTGTAGCTATAGCCAAAACTATCGTCCCCAGCGGAGTCGCCAATTGTGTTGGCACGGGAAATCGCAGCGCAACACCAAGATAACCGTCGTGCTTTCGTGACGACGAACAATTGCTTTACAAGCAAAACAACAAAGATCTCCTCACTTTCGTAGAGGAGAGACGACCATTTTTCAACGCAAAACGGCAAAGATTACCAAACCCTAGGGCTGCTAGGGCTCGGCAGAGAAGAACGATAGAGAAAAAGACATACGTGAAAAGTAATGTATTTGTTGATAGATCGATTGTTGATGTTTTTTCCAATCGGCCGTGGCCTTATATATAAGGCACACTGGACTTTGACGTATACAGGGCAGGACTTGGCGTTCAGAAATAGAACTCCAAAACTGAAACCGAACAGGACTTCTCCTCCTTATTCGGCTACCATGTATATGGCTACAGAATCTACATGCTAATCTGTAGTACGTATCTAGGCCATATCCACGTACAAGCACTCTTGCATATATGAATAAAATATTCCGGCAAGGTCGCTAATTACACTAGGTAATAAGGAATGATCATTCATGATGTGTTGCTGCACCTTTACCTACGTGACTTCATCACCCGTGCAAAAATCCTTCAACTTGGCAGCCACGTTTTAGCCCAGCATATCATAATCTGTTCAGGATTTGTCTCGGTAGCCGCTAGTCCATGCAAAACTCCATTTAGTTGTCCTGGATAAATAACTTTGCTACGCTTGATCTGTTGCTATATGGCATATGTATTGAACTACCACCAAGCCTGCATTTTGAATCAAACAGCAAGGGCGAATATATATGTCAACCAATAATCTAACCACAATCATTTAAATTAATTTGGCCCATTATATACTAACTAGCCAAATTACACCATCAACAGGCCGCCAAAATGGACGAGGCCGGTCCCGTTTGATCGATCGGAGCAAGCCACATCGACCTGGACCGGTGGCACAGCCGGAGGTGACCTACTGCGGCGGCGGTGGCGAGCGGGGCGGACGGACGGAGTCGGGAGGGGTCGAAGTCGTGGCTAGGGGCGTCGTAGAGCTGCGTGCGTGCACGCATTGTGTTCCTGGGAACCCCAGGAGCTCGATGGTGAGCTCAGTCGCGCGTGACAGCGGTTGTGGCCACGGCGACGAGCTCAACGGCGACGGTGGGTTCGGCCATGACGTTGGGGGAGAGCCATGGGCGCGGAGAGGGGCAGGGAAGAGGGGGAAACAGTGCGGGCTCACTGCGGTCATGTAGGCGAGCAAGGCGGGAGCGGGGGCGGCTCGAGGTGGCCGAAATCGTCGATGGTGTGCGGTGGGTCCGAGGAGGAAGACAGGGTCGGGGCGGTGCTGCTTGGCCGTCTGGCTCGGTCTGCTCTAATACGTCTCCAACAAATCTAAATTTTTTGATTGTTCCATGCTATTATATTATCCATCTTGGATGTTTTATATGCGTTATTATGCTATTTTATATCATTTTTTGGACTAACCTATTAACCTAGTGCCAAGTGCCAGTTGCTGTTTTTTCCTTTTTTTTGTCTCTACAGAAAATCAATACCAAACGGAGTCCAAACGGAACGAAACTTTTTGAGGATTTTTCTTGGACCAGAAGACACCTAGGAACCTTCGGGAGGAGGTCAGAGGGGCCACCAGTTGGCGACAAGCTCAGAGGGCGCGCCCCAGGGAGTGTGCGCCCCCAGGCTTCTGGGGCCCCTGATGCTCCTCAAACCCTAATCTTTGCTCTATAAATACCCAAATATTCCCCGTATACCAGAGGGCACACCAAAAATACTTTTCCGCCATCGCAAGCTTCTGTTCTCGTGAGATCCCATCTTGGGGTGTTTTCCGGCACTCCGTCGGAGGGGGATTTGATCACAGAGGGCTTCTACATCAACCTTGCTGCCCTTCCAATGATGTGTGAGTAGTTTACAACAGACCTACGTGTCCATATCTAGTAGCTAGATGGCTTCTTGTCTCTCTTTGATATTCAATACAATGTTCTCCTTGATGTTCTTGGAGATCTATTCGATGTAATCTTCTTTTGCGGTGCGTTGGTTGAGATCCGATGAATTGTGGAATTATGATCAGATTATCTATGAATATTATTTGAGTCTTCTCTGAACTCTTTTATGCATGATTAATATAGCTTTGTATTTCTCTCCGATCTATTGATTTGGTTTGGCCAACTAGATTGATTTTTCTTCCAATGGGAGAGGTGCTTTGTAGTGGGTTCAATCTTGCGGTGCTCATACCCAGTGACAGAAGGGGACATGACACGTATTTGTATTGTTGCCACTAAGGATAAAAAGGTGGGGTTTATTCATATTGATTGGATCTATCCCTCAACATCATGTCATCTTGCTTAAGGTGTTACTCCGTTCTTGTTAACTTAATACACTAGATGCATGCTGGATAGCGGTCGATGTGTGGAGTGATAGTAGTAGATGCAGGCAGGAGTCGGTCTACTTGTCATGGACGTGATGCCTATATTCATGATCATTGCCTTAGATATCGTCATAACTTTGCGCTTTTCTATCAATTGCTCAACAGTAATTTGTTTACCCACCGTATGCTTTCTTTCAAGAGAGAAGCCTCTAGTGAAAACTATGGCCCTCGGGTCTATTTTTATCATATTATTTCCAGATCTATAAAATCAAAAACACAAAAATACCTTGCTGCAATTTATTTACCTTTACTTTATTTTGCACTTTTACTTATCTTTTATACCTATCTCTATCGGATCTCATCCTTGCAAGTAACCGTGAAGGGATTGACAACCCCTTTTTCGCGTTGGGTGCAAGTATTTGTTTGTTTGTGTAGGTACAATTATTGGAGACTTGTGTGTTCCTCCTACTTGATTGATACATTGGTTCTTAACTGAGGGAAATACTTATCTCTACTTTGCTGCATCACCCTTTCCTCTTCAAGGGAAAAACCAACGGAAGCTCAAGAAGTAGCAGGAATAATTTCTGGCGCCGTTGCCGGGGAGGATCTACATCAAGCCTACCAAGTACCTATCATAAACTCTCATCTCTTGCACTTACATTATTCGCCATTTGCCTCTCGTTTTCCTCTCCCCCACTTCTAAAACGTTTTCAGAAAAACACAAAAATATTTGCCTTCTTTCCGTTTGCCTTTTGTTTGCTTGTGTGCTAGATTGCTTGCTTTGTCATGACGTCTCAAGAAAATACTAAGTTGTGTGATTTTTCCAACACTAATAATAATGATTTTATTAGTATGCCGATTTCTCCTGCCACTAGTGCGGAATCTTATGAAATTAATGCCACTTTGTTGAATCTTGTTATGAAAGAACAATTTTCTGGTAGTCCTAATGAAGATGTTGCATCCCATCTTAATACTTGTGTTGAATTGTGTGATATGCAATAGAAAAAAGATGTGGATAATGATATTTTTAAATTGAAGTTGTTTCCGTTCTCACTACGAGATCATGCTAAAACTTGGTTTTCATCCTTGCCTAAACATAGTATTGATTCATGGAATAAGTGTAAGGATGCTTTTATTTCCAAGTATTTTCCTCCCGCTAAGATCATCTCTCTTAGGAACGATATAATGAATTTTAAGCAACTTGATCATGAACATGTTGCACAATCTTGGGAGAGGATGAAGTTAATGATAAGAAATTGCCCCACTCATGGTTTAAGTTTATGGATGATCATACAAAAAATTTATGATGGATTGAATTTTGCATCTAGAAATCTTTTAGATTTTGTCGCGGTTGGTACTTTTATGGAAATCACATTAGGAGAAGCTACTAAAATCCTATATAATATTATGGCAAATTACTCTCAATGGCATACCGAAAGATCTTCTACTAAAAAAGTGCATGTTATTGAGGAAATTAATAGTTTGAGTGGAAAGATGGATGAACTTATGAAATTGATTGCTAGCAGTAGTGCTCCTATTGATCCTAATGATATGCCTTTGTCTACTTTGATTGAGAATAATAATGAATCTATGGATGTGAACTTTGTTGGTAGGAACAATTTTGGTAATAACGCGTATAGAGGCAATTTTTATCCTAGGCCGTTTCCTAGTAACTCCTCTAATAACTATGGTAATTACTACAACAATTATTATGGAAATTATAATAAGATACCCTCTGATCTTGAGAATAATATTAAAGATTTTAGTAATTCTCAAAAGATTTTCAATGCCATGGTAGAAGAAAAATTGCTTAAGATTGATGATTTGGCTAGAAACATTGATAGAATTTCTCATGAGATTGATTCCTTTAAGATTAGATCTATGCCACCCAAGCTTGATATTAATGAGTCTCTGAAATCTATTCTAATTTCTATTAATGAAAGTAGGGAGATAATTTCTAGAATGCGAGCTAAGAGAAATTGGCTAGAAAAGCATGTTCTTCTAGTTTTCGTGATAATCATGATGAATATCTTAAAGTGATTGGTGTGACTCCTATTGAATCTTTGTTTGCTAAAATAAAACTTGATGAAGAAGGGACTGGAGAAGAGTCAACTTTAGCTAGAACGCGTCCCAATAATTTGGAGGGTGATGATCTTAATGAAAAATTGGATAAAAGTGGGATTGGCGAGGTCAAAACTTGAAGTAGTGATGAGCCCACTCTTTTGGATCTCAAGGATTTTAATTATGATAATTCTTCTTTGATTGAGTGCATTTCCTTGTTATAATCTATGCTTAATTCACCTCATGCTTATAATCAAAATAAGGCTTTTAGTAAACATATCGTTGATGCTATGATGAAATCTTTTGAAGAAAAACTTGAGTTGGAAGTTTCAATCCCTAGAAAGCTTTGTGATGAATGGGAACCTACTATTAAGATTAAGATTAAAGATTATGAGTGCTATGCTTTATGTGATTTGGGTGCTAGCGTTTTCACTATTCTAAAAACTTTATGTGATGTGCTAGGTTTCCACAAACTTGATGATTGTTCCTTAAATTTGCACTTAGCGGATTCTACTATTAAAACCTATGGGAAGAATTAATGATGTTCTTATTGTTGCAAATAGAAATTATGTGTCCTTAGATTTTATTGTGCTTGATATAGATTGCAATCCTACATGCCCTATAATTTTTGGTAGACCTTTCCTTACAACGATTGGTGCAATTATCGATATGAATGAAGGAAACATTAGATTTCAATTTACATTAAGGAAGGGCATGGAACACTTCCCAAGAAAGAAAATTAAGTTGCCATATGAATCTATTATGAGGGCTACTTATGGATTGAATACCAAATATGACAGTACCTAGATCTATGCAATATGCCTAGCTAGGGGCATAAAACAATAGCGCTTCTTGGGAGGTAACCCAATGTTATTTTTATTTTTCTTGTTTTGCTTCTGTTTTTCAATAAATATGCAATTATGCTTCTGTTATGATTGTGTTTTTATCATATTATTTTCAGATCTATAAAATCAAAAACACAAAAATACCTTGCTGCAATTTATTTACCTTTACTTTATTTTGCACTTTTACTTATCTTTTATACCTATCTCTATCAGATCTCATCCTTGCAAGTAACCGTGAAGGGATTGACAACCCCTTTTTCGCGTTGGGTGCAAGTATTTGTTTATTTGTGTAGGTGCAATCATTGGAAACTTGTGTGTTCCTCCTACTGGATTGATACCTTGGTTCTTAACTAAGGAAAATACTTATCTCTACTTTGCTGCATCACCCTTTCCTCTTCAAGGGAAAAACCAACGCAAGCTCAAGTAGTAGCATGCTCCACAAGCCAACGTAGACGAGGGAGAGGGTGCTAGTGGGCACGACAGGCAGGTGCGAAGAGCTCGGTGGGCGCGTGCGCGACGGTGGCCATCGTGGCGGTGCTCGGTTGCGAGCAGGGGAAAGCGGATCTGGGCGAGAGGGAGAGTGAGGGGGCGAGTGGGTGGGGGAGGTGAGGTGGCCGAGGAGCCCGAGGCATCAGAGGGGTGCCCTTATCCTCTCCGGGGTGTCACCGGCGAGGCGATCCGGCGAGGACGCGCGCACCGCACGCACTGTAGTGGTGCGGCTCGACAGGTGGAGGGAGAGAAGGTGAGGTGGGCTGGGCCGGTGCACTGTGCACTTAGGCCCAGAGCCCAGGGGGGTCTCCTTTTATTTTTATTTTCTTTTTATTTTAACTTATGTTTTTCTTAATTTTTCAAAAGTAATTTAGTTATATAAAATACAAAACTAGCACCTTAATTGGTGTTATAAATTAGGCCACCGCCACAATAAGTTTGGCAATTAAATAAAATAGTTTGCAATTTTTATAATTTAAAAAGCATTTAAATTATTGTTTTGGCCCCTGTTTTAATTATTTTAGGGCATTTAAACACTTTATAAAATGTTGGTTTCTCCACCATAATTATCTATGGATTATTTGCTACATTATGAACATTTTAGTTTTCATGTTTGTGAATTTCTCAATTTCACTTATGATTTGAATTTGATTTTAAAATGGAATTTGATATGATATGTGAGACAAAGATGACCAAACACTGTTTTGCAAAATGGCTTGGCTTAATCAGAGAGGTTACTGAAGCTCATTACACAGGGGTGTTACAATAGATTGGTAGGAAAAGACCATCGCTCGTCCCCGACCGCCACTCATAAGGAAGACAATCAATAATAAATCATGCTCCAACTTCTTAGCATAACTAGAGACCATACGTGCATGCTTCAGGAATCACAAACCTTAACACTAATATTCTTACTAAGCCACAATCATTCACTAGTACCTCCCACATATTACCATCTTAATATCGTAAAACTATTGTAAGGAATCAAACTTATCATATTCAGTGATCTACATGCAAGTTTTTATTATATCCTTCTTGAATACCTATCATATTAGGACCAATTTCATAACCAGTGCATATTGCCATTACTTTTATAAGACTCTAAAAATGATTTTAGTGAAGCCTGAGAGTGCAACTATTTCTTCAAAATATAACCACCATCGTGCTCTAAAAGATATAAGTGAAGTACTAGAGGAACTGCCTAGCTCAAAAGATATAAGTGAAGGACAAAGAGTATTTTAACAAATCACGAATGCATGTGTGTCCCTCTCAAAAGGTGTGTCCAGCAAAAATGACTGTTGCAAACTAAAAAGCAAACAAATCAAATACTCATATAATACACAACGCTCCAAGCAAAACTCATATCATGTGATGAATAAAAATATAGCTTCAAATAATTTACCTGTGGTTGTTAGATGAAAGATGGGATGCCACCCGGGGAATCCCAAGCTTATATGCTTGGGTCACTTTGAATATTACCTTTAGGTGCCTTGGGAATCCCCAAGCTTAGGTTCTTGCCACTCTCTATTCCTTCATCCATCGTGATCTCACTCAAAACTTCAGCACACAAAACTCGACAAAAACCTTCATGAGATCCATTAGTATAACAATCAAATCACAAACTTTCGGTACTGTTATGAACCCATTCATATTTTATTATTCCATAATACCTATTGTATTCCAACTTCACCATGACTTATACCCCCGATACAATCCATAGATTCATCAAAACAAGCAAACTATGCAACGAAAACATAATATGTCTAAAGCAGAACAGTCTGTAGCAATCTAAATAATGACTGTACTTCTGTAACTCTAAAAATTCTAAAAAATTATGAAAATGTGGGAAATTTGTATATCAATCACGCGTAAAAAATTAAGATCAAAAACACGTTCCAGTGAATTTAAACAATTCTGCTACTGGGCGCGAAAGTTTCTGTTTTTTCACAGAATCGAGTCAACTATCAATCAAATCATCCCAATTACTTGGCACAAACACTAGTTAAACCACAAAAGCACAAACATAACAATATCATAATTGTGTGTACACTTAAAAGCAGAAAAATTAATAAAGATAACTATTGGGTTGCCTCCCAACAAGCAATATTGGTTTATGCCCCTAGCTAGGCGTAATGCATAGTTTCAAATGTTGTCATCTTTCAAGTGAGTTCCATAGGTGGACCTCATAATGCATTCACTAGATCATCAATGGCGTGCATAGCAGCACCCATCCATTTTTTCAATAGAATGATAAACATTTATGAACTTATGTAAAAATAGGGATAATGGTGCACCCATTCATTTCATTTAGAAAGAATGATATAAAGATATGGGAAAGATATGGTAATCTCTGTAATAGAATATGAACAACGCAAACTTGATGCATTCAGATTGTGGGTGTGAATTAAATCCAAATAAAATCATTTGCAAAACACGACATCATCATTTGATACAAACTTTAGCAAATCTCACAATATGAAACAAATTGAAATTAGTGTGTTACATGCCCCAAAAAAATCCATACAGCCTTTTGTCCACGTTTAGTTCACTGCATGTACCACCACTAGTATCATCATCATCTCTCCCTGCATCAATGACATCATAATCAGAATCAATCACTGTTTCTCCATCTATGTTGTATGTCCCAAGGTCGCTCAACGATAAGTTGATACTTTTTCGTTCAAGAGTAAATAGAAGCAAGCCTTTCTTTTTTTGTTATTCATTCATAAACATTAGGATTAGAGATCTTTAGGATGAAGTCTTGGTCAGAAACATAATTCACATAGAAAGTCGAAGACAGTACATAAATTATTTTGATCAAAGTACTAAGGAGATGGTACATACAATAGCAGGAACAACAAAAATAGTAGTACAATCGCATAAAGTCAAACCATGTTTTTAGATAATTTTCAATATATGGAGATAAGATTGATAAGTGCATATTAAGTTAAATATAATTGAACTGCAAAAAGAGACGAACAATGCAAGATTTACCATGTGGTAGATTCCTTATACTGTAAAAAAGCAATGGGAAACACACATAATGAACTAACAACAATATTTAAAATGGAAAAGGAACACTTGCAATTGTATATGCTTTTAATGGAAGCCTAACTATACAATGGTATCACGACTATTTTTTCTAGTCAAAGTAGTAGTTTTCATGAAATAAGCCAGCTTATCCCTCGTGGAGTGATTCCTAATAGTAGTTAAACTGCATCATAGGCAAATTGAGGGCAAGGATTTCCGGAGATATTAGTCTAAACCTCCTTTTCATAGCTGATAGTTAAAGTCATTTCATGATATTAGTTAATATATAAAGACAGATTGAGTTTTTAGTCTTGTAGCTCATCGCTTTTTAGAACGTCTTGGAGCTCCTCAACCCCCTGAAATTGGCCAGCAACAGCAATCGAACAACTGAAAGCATTCAAATGCCAATCAATATCACCTTCAGGAAGAACATGTTACATGAAGGATATGAAATCAACATGTCAAAACAGATATGCACTGGCATTTGTCCCCAAGTCCTGAACACAGGATAGGATACCGTGTCTTAAGCTTCAGAATACATGTTTGGATATTTGTTCTGACCAATGAGTGCATAAATGAATTGGCAAATGGACCATGGAAATCAAGTACAGATCCGACAGTGTTCCATAATGTGGAAGTTACGATTATATTCCAAACTTTAATAACAAAATTACAATCGCCCAATAGTGTATGTGACATGACAAAGATAGTGCGTCATACCTCCTTTTTTACTTGATATTACAAAAAAGGACTAATGAAGAACAAACACCGCATAGTGTGTATCACAAACATACCTACATGTTCAACATGTTCCTGGGAGAAGGAACATCATAATCAGAACATAATTTTATAGAAATAAAGCTCGCAACATTGGATTGCTCTGTAGGAAGAAGATTATCTCTTACCTCCTTTTCTGTTTGATACCGATGCAACATTGGAATTGTCAGAAATCTACCATCAGAAGTGTTGTTTCTCTCCAAATGACGCACAGTTTGCAGAATGAAATCATACTACCAATAGAACGAGTAAAATTGCTGTCAAATGCTCCAATTATTCATGGCTGCTGGTAGTTCTGAAAAAAGAAAGATTCCTGAATGAATTGCCATAATATTCCAGCTAGCAAATTCCTACTTGATAAAATTTCCCAAAAGCGAAATCCTGCAGCTGACACATCCAAACTGTAACATATCATTGCAGAAATAAGTGCACTGTAATAAGAAACAAGAAGAATTAGCAAAACTCTATAGGAAATCAATAGTCCAGCTTCCAAAAAAATTGTGTACCTATGAATTACAATGTGCAAGCGTAGAAGCATGTGAATCGGCTACAGATTCTGCGAGTAAACTAATGGCTACATGCAGTGTGAATGGAAAAAGGAACAAATGAGCATAAGTCGATTTTTGGTGCTTAGTTGTTTACTGGTAGATTGACTTGAATGCTTGATCCTAATGCACCTAGCTCCACAATGTTGACACTTGACAGGAATACAGGATACATCTACCACTCTACAATTAAAACATGCAACCCGTTAGGTCTCAGAAGCTAGGCAAATGGGGAGGCAGGCATCACCTCAAATTAATACTGGGTGTGGGTTACATACATGTTTCTTGAGAATTCTATCCAAAAGTCTGAAGAAGATTATCACTGCAGCACGAGGGGTAAGACAAAGCCGATGGGGAAGACGAGCAAGATGTGCAACAGTACGTCGAGCTCTTTCTCTCTCTTTCCGCATTTCACCATCGAGGTCCAGATCCGGATTGCGGAGGCTGAAAAAGTGAAAATAGGTTTTTTTCACCACGTAGGATGGGGGAGGCGTCCAGCTTTGGCCGCTGCTCCTATGCTCCCCTGGCTCGCGGTGGCAGCAGCCCCTGACCACCCCGGCAACTGCATGATGCCGTGGACGACAGCGTCCTCCCGGCGGTGTGGTCATCATGGGCGTTAAACATAGAGGAGGAATGCGGAATGGTGTTAGCGGCGATGGCTGATGACAGAGGAGGAGGGAGGAGTGCGACGCTCAATGGGTGCAGCGGTTGTGGGGATCACGGAGAAAGGAGGCCAGGGTTTTTGCATGGTGATGGACTAGCGATTGGGCTGGGAGAACAACCCAGTTAACCAGAGGACTCTGTTTCGGCCTCTGGAGCAGCAACCCACAGGACAATTGGGCCCGTATTTACCCCATGTGTTGGACATAATGGCTTTTACACAACAGATCTGACGGCTAGGAATGCCCAGGTCATGAAATCAGACGGTCGAAAATGCAAATCAATGAGAGTGCTCGGTTTAGGCTCAGTTTTAAAGTCCTTAATATGGTGGCTTAATTTTCTTTCTAGGGAAATGCTCCATTCCTTTCTTTAGTGGAAACTAAAATCTTATGTTACCTTCTTTCATATCAATAATAGCACCTATGGTACGTGTCGTGATTTTGTCACGGCAGATATCCTAGTGTGAGGACTTAGTCGTGAGGCCATCGCAATTAGGTAGTAGCTTGAACGGGGTTGATCGGAATTGAGAGACGCGAGTTTTACCCAAGTCCGGCCCCTCGCGGTCGAGGTAAAAGCCTATATCCTGCTTGATTGATATTGACGATGATCTTGATTACAAGGGCGGTGTTTCGCTACCTCTATCTCGAGAGCATCTACTCTGATCTTGTCTAAGACTTGTCTGTCTGTCTAAACTTGTCCCCCTTTGGGGTGCCTTGCCCCTCCTTATATAAGTTGAAGGGGCTGGCTTACATGTAGAGTCTTAGTAGGATTAGGACCAGTCTATCTTCTATTACAAGCCAGATACAAGTCCGGGTCTTGCTTCCCTTGCCAGGTCTTGCTCTTCTTGGACCTTCTCCGTGAGCCGGCCATCCAAGCCTCTCCTTGAGCCGGCCCTCTCACGAGCCGCCAAGTCTGGGTGGGTTACCGATGATGCGCCATATCCCGACCGGGTTATATCGCGTGGTATATCCCCGACCTTAGCCCCCTGTTTAATTTTGATTTATCCATGTTAAACTTATCCTGAAAAATAAAAACAAGAAAAAATTTGACAGGTTGTGCGTCGAGTTGAGTGTTCTTCTGAGTCGACATCTGCTCATCCTTAAGTCCTTGTCATTTCCTTTTGTGAAAGCACCCGACCGAGTCAATCTGTGCTGGGTCGTGCAAATTTTGAGCCTCTTCCATATCGTGACATGATCTCAGCCACCTTGATACGTGCCCATGATCTCATAACAAATCATTTTAGCAAATATGACAAACTTTGTCAGTGCAAAAATCCAGGCACTTTATTCGACGGAATCCCTCCTACAAAGTCCGAGTCTCTTGGTTATATCAATAGGCCAGCTTCAAAATCAATTTTCTGATATTGGTTTTTGCAGAAAAATATTGGGGAAAAATAATCCGTTTGAGTTGGCTTCCAATGCTCTGGCTTGACAAAAATATTAGACTTTAAGATATTCATCTGATGTACTCGGTGCTTGCTTTTGTAAATATAGCTTCGAATCATTGAGTCAGCTCTCCAGGCCTTTCTATGAATAACTCAGAGGAGATAAACTTTGCAAATTTCTCCACTAAGAATATGATACCCGGTTTGCTCAAAACTAAGAACATGAAGGTGTACCTCCCTTATATCCATATTACCCGTAGCCCCCAAGTCTTAAGAGGGGAACGTAGTGATAGCTTAAGACTTGCTTCAATATAAATGCTACAACTTTGGAGAAATCCGGGTTGTTCATCTGAGTCGCCAGTCATGAACTGAATGTTTTGCATTTCACATGTGTAGCCCCCAAGGGCCGGCTCATCAGTATTTGGTGGGTCGGGTCTTCAATTTGGACCTTATGATCTATTGAAACAACTGAGCGATGTAGCCCCCAAGTGTCGGGTTGTCTTGCTTGCAGCAACCTGGGACTTTGTATTTGTCTTACGCTCATAAAACTTCAGCCAGTGTAGCCCCCAAGGGCCGGGTCATTATGCAATAATGAGCAGGGACTTTGTAGATCTGATTATGTAGACTTGAGCAGCAATGTGTAGCCCCCAAGGGTCGGGTTATCAAACCAATGATAGGCCGGGTCTTTAATGAGAACCCGTAAAATAGAAGTCTGATGTAGCCCCCAAGGGCCAGCTCATCTTCATGAGATGAGACGGGTCTTCTTATCATAGAACTGAAAAATCAACCTGTAACCCCCAAGGGCTGGCTTATCTTTATGAGATGAGATGGGTCATCTTATCATAAAAGTGAAGAGTCAACCTGTAGCCCCCAAGGGCCGGCTCATCTTCATGAGATGAGCCGGGTCTTCTCATATCATTTGTTATAAAAAACTGATGTGCATTAGCCCCCAAGTGCTAAGTATATTGCTTGCAATCTGCTTGGGACTTGAATAATTTTATCCTTATCTTTACAGGAGGCTTTAAATATAGGTGAGTCAAACTTAGCCGACTCAAAGAAAAATTTAGAAGCGGAACGAGCTGAACGCGCCAAGGCTAAAACAAGCCTGCAGTCTTCTGTTGAAGAACTGAGAAAGATCAAGGCGGATTTTAACTCAGAGAGATCCGCCTTTGAGAATGAAAAAGCTACTCTGTTGAAATGAGTGCAAGACGTCGAAGACAAACTTAAACCGGTGGTAGAGGAGTTGGCTGGCTTAAAATGCCATATTTCTCAAATGACCGAAGCTGTCTTTGGTAAGCACAAAACTTTTGCATCAAAAAATGACTCGCCTGGCGATTTTAAATATTTGAATATAACTCGCATGGTGACTTTGTTTGACCATGCTGCAGGTGCCAGAAGCGCCAATCTTGGGCAGAACATGGCTATGAAGCTGAAAGATGTTTACTCCTTATTGGAAGAACTATATGCTGGAAGTCATCGCACCATTGTGAAAGTATCAGGCAAAAGAAAGCCACCGCAACTCATAAAAGATGTGGTGGATCAACTGTCAACTATGCCCAAACAAATTGATGAACTGAAGATGTCAGCCACCTGAGTAGAGGCGATAACCTCGCTAAGCCGGGTGAAAGCTTATTCAGCCGAGTTAGACTCAGAAGAAATGGCCGGCGGGTTCCCGCAATACAAAGACGACGGGTCTGAATTCACCTCGGCGGATTATGCATAATGTGTCAAAGAAATGCGAGCACTGGCATGTCAACTTGTGCAGAATCTTGACTTGAAGAAGTATCAGCCAGCTTACGACAGCAACAATGTGCGAATCAAGGCACCTACATTTGAGGTGATGGACTTAACTTCGCAACATCGTAAGCACCTATTTGCCCCTGATATCGACCCTTCTCCTATCATCAATGATGAAGCCATATTTGAAGCCTTAACCGGTGTCAGCTAGGCTCTGGACAATCTTCAGATCGGAAGCATGGAAGACCCGGCACAAGGTGATCCGAAAACTTCAACCGCAAAGACTCATCATGAGTCTAACCCGGAGGACCAGAACCCAGGCGGCTCAGGGGCCGGCTTACAGAAGTGATGCAGTTGCAAAAAACTTGGTTGAACTTTTTGGGCTCAACTGAAGCCTTGTAATAGGCTTAGTAAACACTTGGTTGCTATGTCGTGCCTTCGTGCATGTTATTTGACTGATGTTCCAAAAACGGCATTGATAACCCGCCTTGGATATTTTGTCTATCTGACATGCAGCTTGTACTATCATTATCCTTTGAATAAACTTGCCAACATCATATACTGATGCAATAACTGTGCGAAAAATAACCCGACAACTCATGAATTGGTGACTTATAGCCTTTAGTATTTCAATTGTTGATAAGCAGTACTGGGTTAATAAGTCGGTGGCTCATGGCCAAAGAAGGGCTCAATATCGATCAATGATAACCCGGAGTTCGTCTGACCCAGAGACTTATAGTCTTTGCAATAAATGATCCAGAGCAAAAATATTCCTGCAATCACAGAATAAAGCATACAAATATGTATAGCAAGTAAATTATAAGTTAGCTTTCGAGGCTCGACAAAAAAGACCGGATTTCGAGGCTCGCATCTTGCTTCAATGAAGCTTGGCATGATAGCCTTAGTTTATCCTCGCTTTTCGTAAGCCGGCTCTCACGTGACTTAAGCCGTCGTTTTAACTTTAACAAGTTCAGGGTCATAAAGATTGACTTGTTAAGAGTACAATGGGTCACCTTTTTGGAGTAGCATCTTGCTTACAGGCAGGTTTAACCAATATATTGTGGCATTTTTTTTGCCTAGTCAAGAGGGTGAGAAAGCTAAACTCGTTGAGTTGGAAGCCCCAAGTGACTTATGATCAACAAATAAAAGACTCATACACGATATACGAGATGAAACGACAGAGTCCCCGAGTTTCGGGGATGCCGGCTTTATTATATTCGATCATAAAATTTATATACATGATATGTATGTACAATGACTGGAGCCGGTGGCTCAAGTGTAGTAAGGCCGAAGAAGAGCAATATTCCAAGGCCTGTTGGTCTCCTCCTCAGAGGTACATGACTTATTGCATTCACATGTCTCGATAAGATAGTATGACCAATTGTTGAGGTTTTTTATAACCACAAAAGGTCCTTCCCAAGGTGGGGAAAGCTTATGCATGCCTGTCTGATCTTGAATCAAATGGAGCACTAAGTCGCCTTCTTGGAAAGTACGGCTTCTAACCCGGCGGCTATGATAGCGACGCAAGTCTTGCTGGTAAATTGCAGAGCGAGCCGCTGCCAGTCACGTTCTTCCTCCAAAGCATCCAAAGCGTTCTGACGAGCCGTCTCGTTGTCTGTTTTAACGTAAGCTGCCACCCTGGGCAAGTCATGCCGGATATCACTTGGGAGAACAACCTCTGCTCCATTAACCATGAACGGCGTGTAGCCTGTTGATCTGTTGGGTGTAGTCCTTATGCTCCAAAGTACTACAGGAAGCTCTTCAACCCAACAACCCGGAGTGTGATCCAAAGGAACTATGAGCCGGGGCTTGATCCCTTGTAATATCTCCTGGTTAGCACGCTCCGCCTGACCATTGGACTGTGGATGAGCAACTGAGGATATATCAAGACGGATGTACTCCCTTTGACAGAACTCCTTCATAGCACCTTTAAACAAGTTTGTCCTGTTATCAGTGATGATACTATGAGGGTAACCGAAGCGGAAGTTCAAAATTTTCACAAACTGAACTACAGTCGTTGCCTAGCAATTGCCGACTGGCTCTGCTTCAAACCACTTGGTGAACTTATCCACGGCAACCAGAAGGTGAGTCTCTTTATCCTTAGATTGTTTAAACAGGCCAACCATATCAAGCCCCCAGACCGCACACGGCTAAGTGATTGGGATCATCCGCAATTCTTGAGCCGGCACATGAGCCTGTCTCCCAAACTTTTGGCAGCCATCACACTTGCGAACAATATCCTCTGCATCAGCATGAGCAGTTAACCAGAAAAAACCATGCCTGAAAGCCTTGGTCACCAAAGATCGTGACCCGGCGTGATGACCACAGTCCCCAGCATGAATTTCACGGAGAATCTCAAGGCCCTCTTCAGGAGCGACACAACGTTGGAACATGCCAGTCACACTTCATCTATGTAACTCGCCATTGACAATTGTCACGGACTTAGATCACCAGATAATCTGTCGAGCCAAAAGTTTATCCCCTGGAAGCTCACCTCAAGCCAGGTAAGCTAGGTAAGGCATCGTCCAATCTGGGATAGCATGTAGAGCCGCCACCAGTTGCCCCTCCAGGTCTGGGATGGCCAGGTCTTCCTCGGAGGGCAACTTGACAGAGGGGTTATGTAATACATCAAGGAACACATTAGGGGGGACCGGCTTACGTTGAGAGCCCAGCCGAGATAGAGCATCAGCCACCTCATTGTGGCGTCTGTCAATGTGATCCACCTGATAACCCTTGAAGTGACCAGCAATATTAGTCGCTGCCCGTCGATAAGCCGCCATGAGTGGGTCCTTGGAATCCCACTTTCCTGAAACTTGATGTGCAACGAGGTCTAAGTCACCCAAGCACCTAACCCGGCTCAAGTTCATCTCCTTGGCCATGCAAAGCCCATGCAGCAAAGCCTCATACTCAACTGCGGTGTTAGTACAGGGAAACATAAGCCTCAAAACGTAACAGAACTTGTCACCTCATGGGGAAGATAAGATAACTCCATCCCCTGAGCCTTCCAATTGCCTGGAACAATCAAGGTGTATCGTCCAGTATGTATTATTCGGCTTCTCCTCAGGTGCTTGCAGCTCTGTCCAATCATTAATGAAATCCATGAGAGCTTGACAATTGATGGCAGTCCTGGGCACATATTTCAGATGATGTGGCCCAAGCTCAATTGCCCACTTAGCAACCCGGCCTGTAGCCTCTCTGTTTTGTATGATATCCCCTAGAGGAGTTGAACTAACCACAGTGATTGGGATGCCCAAGGAAATAATGCTTCAATTTGCGACTCGCCATGAAGACCCCATACACCAATTTCTGCCAATGCGGATATCTTTGTTTGGACTCCGTCAGAACCTCACTGACATAATAAGCCGGCCGCTGAATAGGATACTCTTTGCCTGCCTCCTTGCGCTCCACAACAACTGCTACGCTGACAGCCTTGTTATTAGCCGCCACGTACAGGAGCATAGGCTCTTTGTCAATCAAAGTAGCCAAGATGGGTAGCTCAGCCAACTGCCGTTTAAGCGCCACAAAAGCCTTGTTAGCAGCATCACTCCAGACAAAGTGGTCAGTATTCTTCATCATCTGATACAAAGGAATTGCCTCCTCGCCCAGGTGGCTTATAAACTGGCTCAGGGCTGCAATACGACCCGCCAGGCGCTGAACATCATTGATACAGGCCGGTGTCGTGGTATCACACGGCCACCTATGGGGCTATCGGCCCCTTGTGGTTCGGCAAGGGGGAAGAGCGGAAAGCACAGAGCAGCACGGCAACGATGACACGAGCATTTTTACCCAGGTTCAGGCCGCCGCGAGGCGTAAAACCCTACTCCTGCTTTGGTGGATTGATAGAAGGACCGTGGTGGAGACGCAGTGCTCTAGCCCGGCAAGGTCACCTCGGGACAAGAGTAGCTACACGCGTACGAGTGTACAAGGGTTCGAATCCTTTCTAAGGTAGCCACGGCCCTCCTTTTATAGGTCAAGGGGTCACCAAAATGGCAAAACAGTCATTATGCACTGATTAGATAGCCACAGTGCTATCATACCTAACTCTGCGGACAGGACAGGGTGCATTAAATGCGCTTCATAGTGTCACATCATGGTGTAGCCTGGCAAGCCTTGCCGTGCCATTCAACCACATTTTTGCCTGTCCGCGCGACACGTCGCCTGGACGGGTGTCATTTAGGGATGATCTTCCTCAAAAATGGCCTGCCACATGCCAAATAACAGCCACTTAGTCACTTGGGGGCTCGACACCACATCGATGGGTGACTTGCGTTGCTATGAGGTGGAGCGGTGGAGCTTTGGCTTGGTAATCCGCCCTTGGCATCCCCGGCAAGCCTGTCGGGGGAGTCTTGAGGCTTGTCTTGGGGTAACCTCAACCCCGCCAGGCTGGCCTGCCAGGCAAGGGAGGTTTTTCCTTAGTGATATCTTGCTTGTTTGGTTGGTCTTGGTCTTCTTGATCCGCCCTTTGATTTCTCAAAGAGCCATCTCTTCTGCTTGGCCTTATCTTGAATGTCGCAACCTTGCTCTTGAGCTTGTGTACAGTCCGGGCAACACACCTGGGGTTTGTTGCACCGACAGGAGCCCCCGGGCCTGGCCTGAATGCGCTACCGAGTGTCATCGGGGTAGGCCCTGTCTAGTACACAGGCAAGCGGGTTGCGGTAGCTCATCCTTTGACATCTTCTTCGCTTCTCCATTAACCTGTGCTGGAGTTAGTTTCTGGTTTTTCCGCGCATCGTGCGAGACGTAGTGGGGAGGTTAGTAAGCCACGATCCGTGGGCTACCCACGCCCCATGTTCACGGGGCGGTAACTGCCATTCCGCTATCTTCCCCGCTTCTGCCGTTTCCGCCATGTGTGCAACATGCATTGTGCTGGGTTGGTGGTGGACACAGAGAGTATGGAAACGCGTGCCATGGCAGAAATCCAGACGCCATGGATTGGCGGACGGGGTCGGCCTTGATTCCATGAGCTGTTGGTGGCGCGGGAGGGAGCCGAATTGGCGGAGCGGGGCGGTCGCTCCCCCTGAGTAGGGAGCCAGCCCCCGGCCTCGTTTTCCTTATAAAAGGGGACGCAGGCGGGGGTGCATGCTCATATCCATTCCCTTCTTCTTCCTTCTGGTGTCGTTTCTTCATCATGGTGAGGGGAAGAGGACGCAGTGGCACCCCAGTAGTGGTGACGAGGGCTTCTGCTTGACAGCGCCTCCCTCCTCCCACCGAAGATGCAGGGGCGGACCCTGCTGCGAGAGGAGGTAGGAGGGGGCGAGGTCGCGGCCATCATGGTGCTCTGGGTCGAGGAGGGCGAGGGGGCGCTCGGGCCGCCCCTCTGCCGGCCGCTCAACCCCCAATGGAGGGCCACATCGGAGACCAGCCACTGGAATTCATCATCAGGCTGTACAAGCCCCCGCGTGGCCGCCTCCGCCTCCCTACTCCGTTTGCAAGGGTGATGGAGCTTGAACAGCCGCGCGCATTGAAGATGAACATGAGGGGTTGCTACAATGGCAGCATGCGGGTGGATGTGGACTTCCCCGCTCCTCATGTTATGCTCTTCCGACACGGCTAGAAGACCTTTGCTCGCACCCACAGCTTGTCGGAGGGGCACATCCTCCATTTTAAACTAATGGAGGCCGATCTGCTCTCTGTCAAGGTCTTCGGGTGCTCGGGTACTCGCTTAGGGTGCTGCACGAAGAGCTCGACCGACGACGAAAGCTCCTCCTCGAGCGATAGCGACGAGGAGAACAGTGACGGCGATGACGACGTCACCGACAGGGGGGACGACGGCTCCGACTTTGGCTGAACACCAGCCGCACCATCACCGCCAGGCGGCGGCACCATCATCTGCACCTGCATCTCCTTCCCGGCAAGGCGATTTGCCGGGGAGTTGGATGCAGAGGTGGGGGTGGTGCCCTCGGCTCTTCCATCAGCCTTCCAGCTAGACCTCGGCAGGCTTCCTCTCGGGCTGCAGCTTCGTTCGCCCTGCCGCGTCCTACTGGCCCTGGTGACGGTGGCCAGGGGGACCCTTCCACCATTCTCTTCACCATCACCTTCGCCCGCGCCCTCTCGATCTTGTTAGGCTCCTCGCCACAGGGCCTGACGGGGTCAGGCTGGGCTTCTGCCCAGGCGCTCCTTTTGCCTTCTTCACCTCCCACCGTAGTGCCTAGGAGGAGAGGGACAAGAAAGGGATTATGGGGCACTTATCTTTTTTTCAGTCTAAAACATGTAGGCACTTGCCAAACTTAAGTCTAAATTATGTAAACTTCTTTATCCATGTTTGTGCTCTGTAAGATTTGTACTTGCTTATCAGCATATTAATGAAAAAGACAAGTCTTGTCGGGTACTTGTGCATGTATCATGTCCATGCAGAGGTGAGTTGCCTCTATACGTTCAAGTAAACAAGTTTCCCCTGGTAAACTATCCTGCCGGTACCCTTAGTTTGCTGCCGTGGGGCAAGGCCTGCCGGGCATAAAACTATAAAAAGGGACTGGCCCCTCGTCGAACCCTCTCCATCAAAGGCAACTGCAACCACCTTGTCTGAAGCAACGTTCGGGACAAAGGATGGGAGCACCTATGTTTCGAAGGTAGCGAGGTTTTCATATGCACAAGTTTTTACATTACAGAACAGGTATGGATAAGAAGAAACTTATATGTTTGGCTTGCCGGGGATCACTGTGTAGGCTTGTCTTCATTTCTTCTCTTTGGGATCAACTCCACGGCAAGAACCCTGCAATTTAGTGCAGATGAAAATAGTGCTACATGCGACCTCATCTACATGATCATGCTATGCTCATGATATGCTTATGCATGCATGCAATCTTGTCGGGGCCCCCCCAGCACTTCGTTTATTCATCCATTGCTCAGGGTCTACGCCTGGCTTTGTACAAAGGGTTACATGCAACATCGGCAAGGCTTGTACAAAAGGGTGGCTGCCGGGCAGGGTCCGACAGCCGCGCCTTACGGGTAGAACTTACGGAGATGTTCAATATTCCATGAGTTTTGCAACTGAATGCCATCTCCGGTCTCCAGATGGACTGCGCCGGGTCTGGTGACTCGTACTACCTGGTAAGGGCCTTCCCATTTCGGCATCAACTTGTTTGCACCCTTGGCGGACTGAACACGCCTAAGGACAAGGTCGCCTTCCTCAAGGCTTCGGGCATGAACCCTGCGGCTGTGATAGCGACACAGGGCTTCCTGGTAGCGTGCAACACGCGCAGCAGCCCGAAGACGGTTCTCCTCAAGTAGCACAGCGTCATCACGCCGGTGTTGTTCCTGCGCTACTTCATTGTAGGCAAGCACTCGAGGTGATCCGTGTATGAGTTATGTGGGGATCACTGCTTCTGCCCCATAGACTAGGGAGAAGGGAGTCTGTCCGGTAGCTCAATTTGGTGTCGTACGGAGGGACCAAAGAACCACAGACAGCTCGTCGATCCATCGCCTGCCACACTTCTGTAGACTATCAAATGTTCTTGTCTTGAGTCCTTGCAGCACTTTAGCGTTTGCCCTCTCAGCTTGTCCATTGCTTCTGGGATGGGCAACAGATGCAAATGAGACTTTGCTTCCGAGGGCATGAACGTATTGCATGAAGGCGCGACTTGTGAATTGGGTGCCATTATCAGTGATGATCCTGGCGGGTACTCTGAAATGGCACACCAATCCTTTCAAGAACTTGATAGCTGACTGTGCGGTCACCTTCCTCATGGGCTCCACCTCTGGCCACTTTGTGAACTTGTCGATAGCGAAGAACAAGAACTCAAAGCCCCCGGTAGCACGGGGAAGGGGCCCAAGATGCCGAGCCCCCAGACCGAGAAGGGCCATGACAAAGGGATCATCTGGAGAGCTTGAGCAGGTTGATGGATATTCTTGGAGTGGAACTGGCAGGCTTCACATTTGGTGACTAGCCCAATTGCATCTTGGAGGGCCGTGGGCCAGTAAAAACCTTGCGAGAAGGCTTTTCCAACCAGGGCCCTCAATCCAATGTGGGAGCCGCATATACCCTTGTGTATCTCTGCCAACAGTTCCTTTCCTTCTTCCCGGCAAATGCACTCCAATTTTACTCCGTTGGGCCTTCTTCTGTATAGCGTGTCATCAACAAACTGATACATACCGGCCCTCCGAGCTACTCTTTCAGCTTCTTCTTGCTCTTCAGGAAGTTCTCCTGTTTGGAGGAAATGTACTATGTGTCGCGCCCAAGTTGGAGCCTGAGGCTCAGCAACGAGGACCAGCGGCACCTCCTCATTCGTTGGAGCGCACTCCTCGACCGCAGAGATTGGTAGTTTGGCGGGAGGGTGCAGCTCACCGATCGAAGGGGAGTTGTTCCCGCCAAGCTCTCTGCCGGGAGCATCGGGAAGCTCTGTCCGGAGAGGCTTGCCGGAGTCTAGTTTCCTCCTCTTCCTGGCCATTATTGCCGTGTATACGGAGGGTTGAGTTAGATGGAGAACAAAAGTCCCTGGTTCCACACGGAGTTTTTGCGCAGCGCACTTTTACAGATGATCAGGAATGCTGTTTTCCGCACGCGGTATGTGCTCTGTTTGCAATCCATCAAAGCGCTCCTCCAACTTTCTCACTTCCTTGACGTATGCCTCCATCAATGGGCTTTGATAATCCTTGTTCACTTGCCTCACCACAAGTTGTGAATCTCCATGAATGATCAACTTCTTGATTCCTAGTTCTCTTGCGATCCTGAGCCCGGTAAGGAGTCCTTCATATTCTGATGTATTGTTGGTAGCCTTCTCCCGGGGGAAATGCATTTGAACCATGTACTTAAGGTGCTCCCCAGAGGGAGCAACAAGAAGCATGCCAGCTCCTGCACATTGTAGGGAGAAGGCACCATCAAAGTACATGATCCATTCCTGGGGCGCTTCCTTGCTAGGGATAACTGTCTCCAACACGTCTTCATCAGGGGTAGGCATCCATTCCGCAATAAACTCCGCCAGTGCTCTGCTTTGAATGGTTGACGTGCTCTCGAACTTCAAACCAAAGCTAGATAACTCCAAAGCCCATTCCACTATCCTGCCAGTGGCCTCAGGGTTCCTCAATATGCGTTGCAAGGGGAAGCGGGTGACAACCGTGATCTCGTGGGCTTGGAAGTAGTGGTGCAGTTTCCTTGAGGCCATGATGAGGCCAAAAATCAACTTTTGCATGCCAGAGTACCTCGACCTAGCCCCCTACAACAGGGAGCTGACGAAGTACACTGGGCGCTGCACCACTTTCTTCCTTGCCACGACCTTGGAGCTGCCTCCATTACCCCGCTCCTCCTTGTTCTAATCTGCCTCTGACCTTGCCGGGGCGAGTTCACTTCCTTCTCCAGATGGGACGGCAGTTGCAGCTGCTTCTTCATCTACTTCCCACTGCACCACCAGCACTACGCTAACCACTTGATTGGTTGCCGCTAAGTATAGCAGCAACGGTTGTTGTGGTTTTGGAGCGACTAAGGTGGGGACAGAGGAAAGATAGGTCTTCAGATCCTGCAGCGCAGTGTCTGCCTCCGGGGTCCACTCCATGGCCCCAGCCTTCTTCAAGATTTTGAAGAACGGCAGGGCACGTTCGGCGGACTTGGAAATGAAACTGCTTAGCGCGGCAACACATCCAGTCAAACGCCTCACGTCTTTAACTGTCTTGGGTGCTTGAATTTGCTCAATTGCCTTGATCTTGTCGGGGTTGGCCTCTATCCCCCAGTGGGACACAAAGAAGCCAAGCAGCTTGCCAGAAGGAACGCCAAACACACACTTCTCTGGGTTCAGCTTCAAGTTGATCTTGCGTAGATTTGCAAAGGTCTCTTCCAAGTCCTGAATGAGAGCTGATTTGTCCTTGGTTTGGACCACTATATTGTCCATGTAGGCTTCAATATTCCTGTGCAGCTGAGACTCAAAGCCAATCTGTACTGCCCTTGCGAAAGTGGATCCAGTGCTTTTTAACCCAAAGGGCATACGTACAAAGCACTACGTGCCGCATGGGGTTATAACCGCGGTCTTATCTTCGTCTTCTTCGGACATGAAAATCTGGTGGTACCCGGAGTAGGCATCCAAGAAGGAAAGTAGGTCACATCCAGAGGTGGAATCCACAATCTGATCGATGCACGGCAGGGGAATGGGTCCTTCGGGCATGCTTTATTTAGATATGTGAAATCTATGCAAAGCCTCCATTACCCATTCGCCTTGTGCACCACCACTGGATTCGCCAACCAAATGGATGCAACACTCCTCTGACCAAACCAGCCGCTTTGAGTTTCTTGATCTCCTCGGTAATAAACTGCTGCCGCTCCAAAGCTTGCTTTCAGACCTTCTGTTTGACGGGTCGGGCATGTGGGCAGACAGCAAGGTGGTGCTCGATTACCTTCTTGGGAACACCTGGGATGTCAGATGGTTAACAAGCAAACACATCGACATTTGCCCGTAGGAAGGCAACGAGTGCGCTTTCCTATTTGTCGTCAAGGGTGGAGCTGATAGTAAATGTGCCATCAGCGCCAACCAACCCTGCCGGGACCTTCTTCATAGCAGGCGTAGCAACCTTTGAGCTCTTGCTATTGGAACTCTCCGGCAAATCATCAACAGGCGTAGAGCAATCCGAAGAGGCACGCTTCCCGGATTCTTTGCTGGCGTCCTTGCTAGCTTTCTTCCCTTTCTTGCTTTCCTTGGCGGGAGTGGTAGCTTCCGCGGCCTCTGCAGTGGCTGCTTCCCGGTACATCTTATCCACGCATATGGCTGCGTCCTTCTTGTCTGATGGAATGGAAATGATGCCCATCAGTCCTGGCATCTTCAGAGTGTTGTAGGCATAGTGGGATGCCGCCATGAATTTTGCCAGGGTAGGGTGGC
This sequence comes from Thinopyrum elongatum, assembly GCA_011799875.1. Taxonomy (NCBI): domain Eukaryota; kingdom Viridiplantae; phylum Streptophyta; class Magnoliopsida; order Poales; family Poaceae; genus Thinopyrum; species Thinopyrum elongatum. The sequence goes on from CM022298.1 coordinate 199,478,006, forward strand.
CAAGGATTCCATTGTATGGCAGGGGGAGGTCGACCACATCAAACATGATCTTCTCGGTCTGGTAGTTCAGCTCCCCCCCCCCCCCGAATGTTACCGGTAGTGTGATCTTCCCCTTAGGATGACTCCTGCCGGGGGTTGATGCCTTGGAAAGTACCGGTAACCTTGAGCTCTTCATCCGCTATCTGGATCTTGCTGACGACCTTGGGAGATATCAGATTCAACCCGGCCCCGCCATCAACCAATATCTTTGTGACTTTGAGGTTGCGAATCGTTGGTGAAACCAACAATGGCAAACATCCTACCGCAGTGGTGCGGTCAGGGTGATCCTCTTCAACAAAGATGATGGGTGTGCGGGCCACTTGAGCGGCTTTCGAGAATCTACCGCTGGCTCCACGGCATTGACCTCACGTGCCCACTGTTTGAGCTGGCGGTGAGAGGAGTGCAAGGACACACCTCCATCAATGCACAGGGCGTCAGTGGCCTTCTGGAACTCCTGCTCACTGGTTTCCTCTTCATCTCCTTCATCACTCCCATCATCGCATTCCTTCTTCTCACGGCCTCCGGCCGATTTCCCTTGATACTGAGGGGCCTTGTCGGGGTGACCTCCTCTACCACCTCGGCCCTTCCTGCCAGCACCATCTTGGTCTCTCTCTTTGTCACGCTTCTTGTACGCACCTTTCTGCTTCTTGACAAGCTGCCCAACTTGACGACACTCTTGAAGATTATGTCCCTTAGTCCGATGGATCTTGCAGTACGACCCATCAGCCTTCCCAGCCTTCTCGGCAGCCGTGGCTTCCCAGCAGTCAGCGCACGCGGCAACTTCCTTGTCGGGAGCCTCGGTCTTGGCCTTCTTGCCAGGACTAGGAGTGCTTGCTCCTTCAACAGCCATCACTGCTTTATCCTTGCACTTCTTGTTGCGTTTCTTGTTCTTCTTCTTCTGATTGATGGCGTCATCATCGTCCTCTGAGTCAATGTCGACGCCATCTTCTTCACCGGGGAGTCGCCTCCCCTCCTCTGTTCGAGCACACTTGTCCGCCAGAGTGTATAGCTCATTCACAGTCTTGGGCAATCGAACGTTCATTTTGGAACGTATCCTGCGGTTGCGCACGTTGGACTGGAACGCAGCTATCACAGCTGCTGGATGTATGTCCGGAATGTTCCTGTGCACCCGGCTGAACCTCTGCATATACTTCCGCAAACTCTCTCCTTTCTTCTATGGGAGGAGCTGCAAGTCGCTGGGCCGCCTTGGTTCTTGATGGCCGCCCGTGAAGGCGCCAATAAACTCATGGCACAGATCATCCCAGGTCGAGATGGAGTTCTCTGGCAAGTGCATCAGCCACGACCTCATGTTTGGCTTGAGTGCCAAAGGGAAGTAGTTTGTGAACACCCTCTCGTCCCTTCCTCTGGTAGCTTGAACAGCGATGGTGTAGATGCACAAGAACTCTGTCGGGTTCAATCTTCTGTCATACTTTTCTGGTATCTCTGGTTTGAACATACGGGTAGATGGCCAACGGACTTGCCGTAGCTCACGAGTGAAGGCGGGGCACCCAACCTCGAAAGGCAGGTACCCGCCCCCACCGGGCATGGGTTCGTCAACGTCGGGGCCATTGCGCCTATCAGACTAGCAGCGGGTGTCGTGGCGTCGCTTGATGGTGATGCGCTCGTCTTCCCTCCACCTGTCTTCCAGGACCCATCGCTGGTCTCGACGTGCCTGAGGATCAGATGAAGCCATTGATACGTCGTCGGGTTCTTGGTCGCATGGCCCTGGCTGCGGCCCCTGCGCTGGCTGTCACGGAGGGGACTGCACCATTGGAACAGCTCCCTCGATGCGGCCAGCGGCTTGGGCCGTTGCCGCCGTTGGTGGAGGCTATGGCGGGCCTGCCTGCCGTGATCCTCTCGCCTCAGCGAAACCAATCAAGCTCTAGATAGTGGCCCTCCACTAATCCATTTGATTGGCCACTGGCAGAAATCTCAACAAGAGTTGGGCCCGCGCCATGGCCTCCAAGGTGGTGCTTGGCACGGACAACGACGCAGATCGCAATGTCGCCCGGCTTCTGATGGTGTTTGTAGAGGCGGCGCCATGTTCTCGCCGCCGCAAGCCAGTCACCAGGGCGGCATGACGACGAGGCGGATGCGCTTGGGGGTTGACAACCTCATTTGGCGCATCGTCTCGGCTAGCTTGCCCTGGGGTGGCGCGGGCCCTGTAGCCGCACCCGCGGTGGGGGCAGCTAGGTGATTATGGTCTGCATCAGGGCGGGCGCCACCGCTGCAGCTGTGTCCCTCGGCGAGGTGGGCAGGCAGAGACGAAGCGTTCTCCCCACCCGCACCTTGTGGAGAATGGCCGCCGGGTTGTTGTTGGTTTCGCCCTCCTCCGGTGCCTCCTGCTCCTGCTTCGGCCGCAGGGGGAACGGTGATGGCGCCGCCTGCGCCAGTCACGTTCCCCACGGCATCGGTGTTCCCATGTTCCCCCACAGCCCCCACGGCATTAGTGGCCGCATGCGAGGGAGCCTTCGAGGTAGACGGGTGAGCTGAAGCACCGGATTTCTTCTTGGGCGCCATGGATGATGAAGCCATTGATGAAGAAAATGATGATGAAGATGACGCGCTGCTCGCACCTTCGGGTTCGCGCAAGCGCTACCCCCCTACCTGGCACCCCAAAGATGTCGTGGTATCACACAGCCACCTATGGGGCCATCGGCCCCTTGTGGTTCGGCAAGGGGGAAGAGCGCATTGCACAAAGAGCGGAAAGCACAGAGCAGCACGGCAACGATGACATGGGCAGTTTTACCCAGTTTTGGGCTGCCGCGAGGCGTAAAACCCTACTCCTGCTTTGGTGGATTGATGAAAATACCGTGATGGAGATGTAGTGCTCTAGCCCGGCAAGGTCACCTCGGGGCGAGAGCAGCTACGCGCGTACGAGCGTACAAGGGTCCGAATTCTTTCTAAGGTAGCCACAACCCTCCTTTTATAGGTCAAGGGGTTACCACAATGGCAAAACAGTCATTTATCCAACGATTAGATAGCCACAGTGCTATCATACCTAACTCTGCGGACAGGACAGGGCACATTAAATGCACCGCTTAGTGTCACATCATGGCGTAGCCCGGCAAGCCTTGCCATGCCATTTAGCCACCTTTTTGCCTGTCCGCGCGACACATCGCCTGGACGGGTGTCATTTAGGGATGATCTTCCTCAGAAATGGCCTGCCACGTACCAAATAACAGCCACTTAGTCACATTTTGGCTCGACACTGCACCGATGGGTGACTTGCGTTGCTGTGAGGTGGAGCAGTGGAGCTTTGGCAGGGTAATCCGCCCTTGGCATCCCCGGCAAGCCTGTCGAGGGAGTCTTGAGGCTTGTCTTGGGGTAACCTTGACCCCGCCAGGCTCGCCTACCCGGCAAGGGAGGTTTTTCCTTAGTGATATCTTGCTTGTTTGGTTGGTCTTGGTCTTCTTGATCAGCCCTTTGATTTCTCAAAGAGTCATCTCTTCTGCTTGGCCTTGTCTTGAATGTCGTAACCTTGCTCTTGAGCCTGTGTACAGTCCGAGTAACACACCTGGGGGTTTGTTGCACCGACAGCCGGCTTAGACAGAGAGGTGATGACCTTGATCTTCTCCGGGTTAGCCTCAATGCCCCGCTCTAAAACCAGAAAACCTAGCAATTTGCCTGTAGGTACACCAAAAACACACTTGCCCGGGTTAAGCATCATCTTGTAAACCCGAGGATTATCAAAAGTTTCCTCCAAATCACCAAGAAGGGTTTCTTTCTTCCTGGATTTAACCACAATATTGTCCACATAAGTGTGAACATTGCTCCCATTCTGTCCATGAAAACAATTCTGAACACAGTGTTGGTAAGTCGCCTGGGCACTCTTGAGCCCAAAAGGCATAGAAGCATAGCAGAAAGCTCCAAAGGGCGTGCTAAGCTGTTTTCTCCTGGTCCTCAACTGCCATCTTGATCTGATGGTAACCAGAATAAGCGTCCAGGAAGCATAGACTCTCACAACCCACCATTGCGTCAATAATCTGGTCGATACGGGTGAGAGCAAATGGATCAGCCGGACAGGCTTTATTGAGGTCTGTGTAATCCACACACATATGCCATGTGCCATTTTTATTGAGCACAAGCATAGGGTTAGCCAACCATTGAGGGTGAAAAACTTCAACGATAAACCCGGCAGCAAGAAGTCGGGCTACTTCTTCTCCTATAGCCTTACGCCGATCTTCATTGAAACGGCGGGGGAACTGTTTGACCGGCTTCACTTTGGGATCCACATTAAGGTGGTGCTCAGCGAATTCTCTCGGTACACCCGGCATGTTAGAAGGTTTCCATGCAAAGATGTCCCGATTCTTATGGATGAACTCGATGAGCGCGCTTTCCTATTTGGGGTCCATCCCAACACCAATGGCGAACTGCTGGGAGAGTCGCTAGGGACAAAATCCACTTGCTTTGTATCATCAGCCAATTTAAACTTGAGCAGAGGGTCCTGTTCAGTAGTGGGCTTCTTCAGAGGGGTCATGTCAGCCGGATCAACATTGTCCTTATAGAACTTGAGCTCCTCAGTCGCACAAGCGCCTCTGCATAAGCAGCATCACCTTCTTCACACTCCAAGGCAATCTTATGATTGCCATGAACCATAATTGTCCCTTTCGGCCCTGGCATCTTGAACTGCAAGTAGATATAACAAGGGTGGGCCGTAAAGTGAGCATAAGCAGGTCGTCCGAACAATGCATGATATGGACTCTTAATTTTCACCACCTGAAACCACAAAGTCTCTGCTCTGTAGTTATATTCATCACCAAAAGCTACCTCCAGGGCGATCTTTCCAACAGGATAGGCCGACTTGCCCGGCATAACATCATGAAAGACTGTAGAAGACGGCTTAAGATCCTTCTCTGTTAGATTCATCCGTTGAAAAGTGTCATAATACAATATGTTGATGCTACTACCACCATCCATAAGCACCTTGGTGAATTTATAACCACCCACTTGGGGGGCTACCACAAGGGCCAGGTGACCCGGATTATCAACCCAGGGTGGGTGATCCGACCGGCTCCATGTTATTGTGTGCTCTAACCACCTCAAATACTCTGGCACGGCCGGCTCAACTGCATGAACCGCCCGCTTGTGAACCTTTTGATCACGCTTGCAAATACTTGTAGTAATGACGTGATACTGGCCACTATTTAGCTGCTTGGGATTACTCTGATATCCAGACTAGTTATTCTGTTGTCGATTACCCTGACCAGACTGTTGGTTATGATCCCCATGGTTACCTTGGTTCTGATACCCGGAGTTTGAGCCGCCACCATTGAAGCCGGCACCTGGGAAGCCTCCTGAGCCTGACCCGTCGGATGGCCCGTTATAGTTACCATGATGCTAAAATGATTGATTCCTGTATTCTCGCATGATGTAACAATCTTTCCAAGCATGACTAGATGGCTTGTTAGGATAGCTGTGCTTTGAGCACACTACATTAAGGGCCTCCTCGTAATTCTTGGGCTTCCCCCCATTATAAGGCTGCTTGCCATTGTGACGCTGATTTTTGAACCATGCATTGGCGTTGGCTACAAAATCTGACCCTCCATCAGAGTGTTTGCGCTTCCCACCATTGCCATTATTATGATTATTATTCTGCATTGGGGTATTCTGTTGCTGACCCTTGCCGCCACCGTTTTTCTTGCCCTTGCCAGACTTATCATCATTTGAGGTAGGATCCTTTGTACTGTCTGAATCAGCACATCTGGTAAGTACACCCATGAGATTGCCCATATCCGTGCACTTGCGTTTAAGCCACCCGAGCTTCTGCTTAAGAGGCTGAAAGTGACGGTTCTTTTCCAAAATCAGAACCGCTTGAGCCGGTCCAATATTGTATGAAGAATGGATGATGGTGGCGATCTGGTGAGCCCAATGATGGGCCAACTCATCCTCACACTGCACACAGTGCTCCAAATCCACAATTGTCATCGGCTGCTTGCATGTTCCTTGAAAATTCTGGATAAAGCGTTCCTTCAACTCTGCCCAGGTGTTGATGAGTTGGGGGGTAGGTTCTTCAACCATGTGCGAGCCGGCCCTTCCAACATCATAGTGAAATACTTGGCACACACCGCGTCGCTGACATCCAACATCTCCATGGCCATCCCATAACTCTCAACCCACGCGGCCGGCTCAAGATCCGCCGTGTAATTGGGTATCTTACGAGGACCCTTAAAATCCTTCGGCATGCGCTCACCACGTAGAGCCAGCACGAGACACGGCACGCCGATAGTCCTACTGCTCAACCTGGGCACTACCAAAGTGGAAGAGACTACCGGGGTGGCTGATAAGCCCCCTGGTTTACTGCGTCAGCGTCATGACAGGCCCTTGCCTCATCAGCAATTGCTTGGGCATCAGTGCACAGGTTACGGGGCAGGTTATCTTGGGGCGGGTTACGGCGTCGGTTGTTGCTAGAGACCACAGGCGACTCAACATGCCGGTTGTAGCTTCAACTCGGCAAGGGAGTTGAGTGCACATGATTACGGCTATATGAATACTTTTCCTGCTGAGCAATCGCCGTTTGAAGAAGCTCAATGGCGTTCCGTGCTTCCATCACGATTGGCGACTCACCAGTAATAGGGAGCGCGTTGAGCCGGGTGGCCGCTGCCACCATGTTATCCACTGGGTTAGAAAAGTGACCCAACGGTGTAAAGAAATGCTGGGGTGGCGTCTGGACCCAGGGTGACCCTAGCACCGGCTCGTTCCTGCGGGCTAGCTTTGGCTGATGAGGGTGAGCCGCCGCCATATTCCTAGGTGCCTCTGCGGTTACTGGGGGTATAACTGGTGCTTCTGGAGCACTAGGTCCTGCCCCTGGTGTGTTGAACAAATTCATGGGCTCATAGTTTAGAGGCAAATAAGTCTGGTGCCTCCTTCAAAAAACTGCATTGGAAGCATTCTGATCCAGACTTAAACGCAAAGCCTCTGCCTTTAGGAGCTCCGACTCTGAATAAACCTGGGCCTGTAACGTGACCGTGTGGGCGTTCTCAGCATTGATATCCTCCTGGCCTTGGTCATCTATTCTCGGATCTTAGCAATCTCTGTGTTGCGTTCCGCCTTGTTTTCTGCAGTAACTTCAGTCGCCAGCAGGGTCATCAGAGTTCCCATCAGGTCAGATAACACTTGAGACGACGGCATGACTGAGCTGGATGCGCCGGCCGCTGCGGCCACTGGGTCAACTGCTGCTGTTGCTCCAGCCACTGAAGAGTTGAGAGCCGGCGCCATTCCTACCATGAAGATGGCGGCTCGGCACAGCGGCTCATAGGGGTCCGGAATAATGTTGCCATCGGAAGAGCCCCCAAGCCTGTCGTCTTGAAGTTGGTAGATTCACTCTGTCTCGCCGGTCGAGGACTCATCACCGAAGTAGATGAGAGTCTCTCCTCCGGATGCAGAGTTTTCCACAAGTTCCACGCCTTGCGTGAAAACAACGAAGACACGCTTCCGGCCGGATTGGACCCGGGCGGGTTGCATGCGCCGAGCCGGCTCGACGAGGTCGGTGCAGATGTCAGGCTCAGGCTCAGATCTGCCGATCTTGCCGATGAAGACGTGGATTCCGAGGGACCTGGTACCCATATGTCGTGGTATCACACGGCCAACTATGGGGCCATTGGCCCCTTGTGGTTCGGCAAGGGGTAAGAGCGCATTGCACAAAGAGCGGAAAGCACAGAGTAGCACGGCAATGATGACATGGGCAGTTTTACCCAGGTTCGGGCCACCGCGAGGCGTAAAACCCTACTCCTGCTTTGGTGGATTGATGGAAGGACCATGGTGAAGACACAGCGCTCTAGCCCGGCAAGGTCGCCTCGGGGCAAGAGCAGCTATGCGCGTACGAGTGTACAAGGGTCCCAATCCTTTCTAAGGTAGCCACGACCCTCCTTTTATAGGTCAAGGGGTCACCACAATGGCAAAACAGTCATTATGCACTGATTAGATAGCCACAGTGCTATCATACCTAACTCTGCAGACAGGACAGGGTGCATTAAATGCGCCACTTAGTGTCACATCATGGTGTAGCCCGGCAAGCCTTGCCGTGCCATTCAGCCACCTTCTCACTTGCCCGCGTGACACATCGCCTGGACGGGTGTCATTTAGGGATGATCTTCCTCAGAATTGGCCTGCCACGTACCAAGTAACAGCCACTTAGTCACTTGGGGGCTCGACACCACACCGATGGGTGACTTGCATTGCTGTGAGGTGGAGCGGTGGAGCTTTGGCGGGGTAATCTACCCTTGGCGTCGCCGGCAAGCCTGCCGGGGGAGTCTTGAGGCTTGTCTTGGGGTAACCTCGACCCCGCCAGGCTCGCCTGCTCGACAAGGGAGGTTTTTCCTTAGTGATATCTTGCTTATTTGGTTGGTCTTGGTCATCTTGATCCACGCTTTGATTTCTCAAAGAGCCATCTCTTCTGCTTGGCCTTGTCTTGAATGCTTGGTGCAGTTTGCTCTGTTGCTGTCGCGCCGGAGATCTGCCTGTCCGGGCACAAGTCAGGGGAAAACATACACCCTTGTTTGTGTACCCCGACATAAGCCCCCGGGCCTGAGCCATACGTGTCACTGGGCACATTGGGTTAGGCCTCAAAATGGTGCACGGACACGTGTTGAAGATATGCGCTCCTCTGAGCAACCTTGCATACCGCCACCCCGAACTCAACCATGCTAATGGCTTCAGGAAGCTCCCGGCAGGTGCTGATGTTTTTGCCGCTGAGAAAAAGGCTGCCCCCTACGCCGACAAGGTGCTCTCCGTTCCCAGGGCTCAATAAGGCCGTCAAGCACGGCTCCGAACCATTCGCATTGGCGTTCTGCCCTGTAACAAAACATTATGCATGTCCTGTGTTTAGACATCGTACTTCTTTTGCTTGCGCTGAACTGGTGTACTAATTAATTCTGAACACATTCTATCCCCCTTGCATTTTATCCATGGATGTTCGTATGGTTAGTTTCTTTTTATGTGTTTTGGCTGCCTGCTGGTAGCATACTGCCGCGATTGCTGCAAGGAACGGGTCCTTAGCGTTTGGCTGGCAAAAGTATGTCTCGGCAGGCTTTTCCTTTAGGAGCCCTTGATGCAGCCACCCGCTCCGTGAGCAGGCTCGGAACAGAGCGAGGGCGCAGGCAAACCCGTTAAGGTGCCATCACACAAAAGGCTTGACCATATGAAGGAACATTGGTTTCTGGGGGATAGGCAAATGCGAATTCTGGATCTATAAAAGAGCAATGATCACGTGAACTTAGCTTTTTGCTCACGCTTTTCTCCTTTCTTGGTTGCGGTCGCTTGCCGTGTTCGCATATCTTGGGGATGGCCCTTCGCGTGCCACTATCAGACCCTCAGCAAGGGCCGGAGGGGGGGCCGCAAATCTCTTGTGGGTGGTAGAACTTGGCGTAAGGTTGGGCTGGTTTCGCCCTCCTTCCACTTACAAATTTGACAATCCTACGATGGCTGGCACAAAGGTCATGCTGACATGGACGGCTCTGCCGGAGCGTGCTTGCCAGGGCATCAATCAACGGATTTGCACCGGCGCTATACTCAGGATTCTCCCTTAGCAGGGCCAATGCTGAACCGAGTTTTGCGCGGGCTCATCGACGTTGACGACGCTAAAACCCAGGGTGGCTCGATCGTTGACAAGTGAAAGTGGTGGAGGGAGAAACCATGTACCTTACCACCTTGCTCTTTTCCCCGAACAGGGCGCGCATAGTGGCCGCGCTACACGAGCCGTTCAGGGTCACCATGCCGTCGTCGTCCCTTGTTTCCGCCGCCGCTTGTGGCCGCAGCGGGGATAGATGACTGAAACTGGGCAAGGTGGCGAAGGAGTGATGTCGCTTCCTCCTCGAGCTGGCGCGTCGGGGGCCACGAACAATGAGATCGCCGACGAAATCGATGGTGATGAAGATGACGCGTTGCTTATACTCTCGGGTTTGCGCAAACGCTTCCCCCTACCTGGCGCGCCAAAGATGTCGTGGTATCACACGGCCACCTATGGGGCCATCGGCCCCTTGTGGTTCGGCAAGGGGGAAGAGCACATTGCACAAAGAGAGGAAAGCACAGAGCAGCATGGCAATGATGACACGAGCAGTTTTACCCAGGTTCGGGCTGCCGCGAGGTGTAAAACCCTACTCCTGCTTTGGTGGATTGATAGAAGGACCGTAGTGGAGACGCGGCGCTCTAGCCGGCAAGGTCGCCTCGGGGCGAGAGCAGCTACATGCGTACAAGTGTACAAGGGTCCGAATACTTTCTAAGGTAGCCACGGCCCTCCTTTTGTAGGTCAAGGGGTCACCACAATGGCAAAACAGTCATTATGCACTGATTAGATAGCCACAGTGCTATCATACCTAACTCTGCAGACAGGACAGGGTGCATTAAATGCGCCGCTTAGTGTCACATCGTGGCATAGCCCGGCAAGCCTTGTCGTGCCATTCAGCCACCTTCTCACCTGCCCGCACGACACGTCTCCTGGACGGGTGTCATTTAGGGATGATCTTCCTTAGAATTGGCCTGCAACGTACCAAGTAACAGCCACTTAGTCACTTGGGGGCTCGACATCGCAACGATGGGTGACTTGCATTGCTGTGAGGTGGAGCGGTGGAGCTTTGGCGGGGTAATCCGCCCTTGGTGTCCCTGGCAAGCCTGCCGGGGGAGTCTTGAGGCTTGTCTTGGGGTAACCTCGACCCCGCCAGGCTCGCCTGCCCGGCAAGGGAGGTTTTTCCTTAGTGATATCTTGCTTATTTGGTTGGTCTTGGTCTTCTTGATCCGCCCTTTGATTTATCAAAGAGCCATCTCTTCTGCTTGGCCTTGTCTTGAATGCTTGGTGCAGTTTGCTCTGTTGCCGTCGCACCGGAGATCTGCCTGTCCGGGCACAAGTCAGGTGGAAACATACACCCCTGTTTGTGTACCCCGACATAAGCCCCTGTGCCTGAGCCATACGTGTTGCTGGGCACGTTGGGTTAGGCCCCAAAACGGTGCACGGACACGTGTTGAAGATGTGCGCTCCTCTGAGCAACCTCGCATACCGCCACCCCGAACCCAACCTTGCTGACGGCTTCAGGAAGCTCTCGGCTGGTGCTGATGTTTCTACCACTAAGAAGAAGGCTGCCCCCTACGCCGACAAGGTGCTCTCCGTTCCCAGGGCTCAATAAGGCCGCAAGCACGACTCCGAACCATTCACATTGGCGTTCCACCTTGTAACAAAACGTTATGCTTGTCCTGTGTTTCGACATCGTACTTCTTTTGCTTGTGCTGAACTGGTGTACTAATTAATTCCGAACACACGTTATCCCCCTTGCATTTTATCCATGGATGTTCATATGGTTAGTTTCTTTTTATGTGTTTTGGCTGCCTGCTGGTAGCATACTGCCGTGATTGCCGCGAGGAACGGGTCCTTAGCATTTGGCAGGCAAAAGTATGTCCCGGCAGGCTTTTCCTTTAGGGGCCCTTGATGCAGCCACCCGCTCCATGAGCAAGCTCGAAACAGAGCGAGGTCGCAGGCAAACCCATTAAGGTGCCATCACACAAAAGGCTTGACCATACGAAAGAACATTGGTTTCTGGGGGGATAGGCAAATGCGAATTCTGGATCTATAAAAGAGCAATGATCACGTGAACTTAGCTTTTTGCTCACGCTTTTCTCCCTTCTTGGTTGCAGTTGCTTGCCGCATTCACATATCTTGGGTGGATGGCCCTTCGCGTGCCACTATCGGACCCTCAGAAAGGGCCGGAGGGGGGGCCACAAATCTCTTGCGGGTGGTAGACCTTGGCGTAAGGTTGGGCTGGTTTCGCCCTCCTTCCACTTACACTTTTGACAAGCCTACGGCGGTTGGCACAAAGGTCACGCTGACGTGGACGGCCCTACCGGACCGTGCTTGACGGGGCATCAATCAACGGTTTTGCACCGGCCCTATACTCAGGATTCTCCTTTAGCAAGGCAAATGCTGAACCGAGTTTCGCGCGGGCTCATCGACATTGGCGACGCTAAAACCCAGGGTGGCTCGATCATTGACAAGTGAAAGCGGTGGAGGGAGAAACCATGTACCTTACCACCTCGCTCTTTTCCCCGAACGGGGCACGCATAGTGGCCGCGTTGCTCGAGCCGTTCAGGGTCACCATGCCGTCGCCGTCCCTCGTTTCCGCCACCGCTTGTGGCCACAGCGGGGATAGATGACGGAAACTGGGCAAGGCGGCGGAGGAGCGATGTCGCTTCCTCCTCAAGCTGGCGCGTCGGGGGCCACGAACAATGAGGCACCGACGAAATTGATGGTGATGAAAATGATGCGTTGCTTATACTCTCGGGTTCGCGCAAACGCTTCCCCCTACCTGGCGCGCCAAAGATGTCGTGGTATCACACGGCCACCTATGGGGCCATCGGCCCCTTGTGGTTCGGCAAGGGGGAAGAGCGCATTGCACAAAGAGCGGAAAGCACAAAGCAGCACGGCAATGATGACACGAGCAGTTTTACCCAGGTTCAGGCCGCCGCGAGGCGTAAAACCCTACTCCTGCTTTGGTGGATTGATAGAAGGACCGTGGTGGAGAAGCAGCGCTCTAGCCCGGCAAGGTCACCTCGGGGCAAGAGTAGCTACACGCGTACGAGTGTACAAGGGTTCGAATCCTTTCTAAGGTAGCCACGGCCCTCCTTTTATAGGTCAAGGGGTCACCAAAATGCCAAAACAGTCATTATGCACTAATTAGATAGCCACAGTGCTATCATAACTAACTCTGCAGACATGACAGGGTGCATTAAATGCGCTGCATAGTGTCACATCGTGGTGTAGCCCGGCAAGCCTTGCCATGCCATTCAGCCACCTTCTCGCCTACCCACAGGACACGTCGCCTAGGCGAGTGTCATTTAGGGATGATCTTCCTCAGAATTGGCCTGCCACGTACCAAGTAACAGCCACTTAGTCACTTGGGGGCTCGACACCGCACCGATGGGTGACTTGCGTTGATGTGAGGTGGAGCGGTGGAGCTTTGGCGGGATAATCCGTCCTTGGTGTCCCCGGAAAGCCTGTCAGGGGAGTCTTGAGGCTTGTCTTGGGGTAACCTCGACCCTGCCAGGCTCGCCTGCCCGGCAAGGGAGGTTTTTCCTTAGTGATATCTTGCTTATTTGGTTGGTCTTGGTCTTCTTGATCCGCCCTTTGATTTCTCAAAGAGCCATCTCTTCTGCTTGGCCTTGTCTTGAATGCTTGGTGCAGTTTGCTCTATTGCTGTCGCGCCGGAGATCTGCCTGTCTGGGCACAAGTCAGGGGGAAACATACACCCCTGTTTGTGTACCCCAACACCATACTCGATTGAGTCGGCCTCGGGGCCCCAGCCGGCGTCGTTGAGGTAGAGCTTGCCGCGGTGACTCTTGGTCATCCTGCCAATGGCGTATCCCTCAATCCCTGGGAAAGAGCCCTTCAAGAACTCGAAACCACCATGTGCTAGCCCCATGGTGGGCGCGAACTGTCGTGGATTTTTCAAGACAGATGTCCTATTTTGAGGACTTAGTCGTGAGGCCATCGCAACTAGGTAGTAGCTTGAACGGGGTTGGTCCGAATCGAGAGACGTGAGTTTTACCCAGGTTCGGCCCCTCGCGGCCGAGGTAAAAGCCTACATCCTGCTTGATTTATATTGACAATGATGATGATCTCAGTTACAAGGGCGGTGTTTCATTACCTCTATCTCGAGAGCATCTACTTTGATCTTGTCTAAGACTTGTTTGTCTGTCTAAACTTGTCCCCCTTTGGGGTGCCTTGCCCCTCCTTATATAAGTTGAAGGGGCTGGCTTACATGTAGAGTCCTAGTAGGATTAGGACTAGTCTATGTTCTATTACAAGTCGGATACAAGTCCGGGTCTTGCTCTTCTTGGACCTTCTCCGTGAGCCGGCCATCCAAGCCTCTCCTTGAGCCAACCCTCTCATGAGCCGCCAAGTCTGGATGGGTTACCAATGATGCGCCAAGTCTCGGCCAAGTCATACTTCCGGCTGGGATATATCGGGCGGTATATCCCCGACAATACGTAAGAACGGTCTACCAAGTATTATGGGACAAGACGGATTGCAATCAATATCAAGCACAATCAAATCAATGGGCACATGATTTATATTTGCAAGAATAAGCACATCATTTATTCTACCAAAGGTTTCTTAATAGTAGAATACGCCAAGTGCAAATTAAGAGAACATTCATCCATATCGGTAAGGCCTAGCACATCACATAAAGATTTTGGTATTGTGGAAACACTAGCACCCAAATCTGTAGCGACCCGACTCAGAAACGGTCAAGTCTCTGTGTATCTGTACCATCCCAAGATCATGGTGGCACAGACAGTACATTGATGAAAATATCAAAGTTCAATCACACCTGATTTATTACATCGAATCTCATATAGAGTCTTTGTTACAATAGAATAAATTCGGCCGAAGGCCAACTCATGAGAAAACTACTACGGAAGCGTAGACAAAAAGCAAGTCCATCAGACTCCAAAAGGCAATCACGTAGCATAGATCATAGCCTCACTCCTGGTTGGAATAATCCTCTGCAACATGAGATGTTGCAGCCGTGTAGGTCAGCATTTTCAATATGCCGGCAAGTCACAGAGAGAGAACAATAATAGAAATGCTATCACTATATGCAATTTTGGCTGTGGGGCTCTAAGTTTAAGTTTTTGCGAAAAGCAAAGTTTTCCCTACCACAAAAGGACTTGCTTGCAAATTACTACAAAATATTGGTTGTTATTGAGATGGTTCCGGCAACCAATGCCTCACTCCCGAAAACATTATAAACCCATCAATTAATTATTTTGGTGTTGAGACTTCTGAATAAATCCAATTCCATTCTCGGATGTTCATAACCGAGGACACGGCTAATCGATTAGATTTCCCACTCTGCAGAGTCTTGTGCACTTTACCGGCAAGAATCGTTCCCTCCTTTATGTCCTCACACTGCAGGGTGTTTGAAGAAGGGACGAACAAAACAAAGTCTTTCGTAGGGATCCTCTGGGCCACTGCCGGTGCCCATCCATTTCCTACCGTTCTTCTACATCTGCTGGCACCGTCCGTCTAGAGTCATGCCTAGGATGGACAAGCCAGAGCCCATAGCGTCTTTCGGCTACATAGGTAAGCTTCCGGTCAAGGTGTATCCACCCGTCTCTTTGTGCCTGGGTGAATCTTTCCGCAAGATGTCATGGCGCTTATCCATGCATCCCTGGGTCAACCACTGGGTACTCCAGGGTGTCCTTCCATCCGTCCTCCACCCAGTAGTGGATTGAAGTCCGTCTTGAGATCTTGAATTCTTGGGGTTGTAGTCATCATCTTAACTCTCACAACTCCCATGTAATTCACTCAACCAACCCCGTCAACGAAGCATAGCAAAATAACTACAACATTTCACGGGCCTTGGTAACATGGGGATTTGGGTTCAACCTACCACATGACACTACTCAAGAACATAACTCAAATTCACCTACTTGCATGCATGGTGGGGAGGATATCAACTAATGCAATGAAAACATAGGTAATAAAATACATGATCAAATGACTTGCCTTGGTGAAGATCTTCGAACTCTAAAGACTCGTAGTAACAAGCCTCACACTCCGGGTAATCTATCAAAACAAACAAGACATACATAAGAAAAAATTCATACCAATAATACTACAATAGCAAGTAAAACTAATAACAACACAATCATTAAAATACACAAAGAAAACACAAAAACAAAACCAAAGAAAGTAATAAAACTCAATGCAAAGCTTAACTACAAGTGAAACAAGCTACTACTAAGTTTTTTGCCACTAATAAATTTTTAACAGAACAATAAATAAAGTTTTTAGTAAACAACAGAAAGAAAGACACATAGAAAAATTTGTGCAAAAAGAAACACATTAAAATCATTTGTGAAACTCCTATAATGCTCAAAACAAGTTTTCTAGTAAAACAAAAGGAAATAAAATACTAAAAATATAATTTTAAAACAAATAAAATTTCTACTACTAAGTTCACAAAAATTAATAGAACTTGTCAAGAAAAGCAAAAGAAAACAATTTAAAACAAATAAAATTAAAGGAAATAGCACAAAACCTATAAAACACTAAAACAATATTGTTTTTGTTAAAACCTAATTTTAAATAATCCTAAAATTCACAAATTAATTCCTACTGACAAACAAATTCACAAAGAACCAGTAGCAAAAAGAATCACTCAAAAATATTGATCCTAGCTCAAACTATAGCCAAACTAGTGATTTGAACAAACTTCATGCAAATTCAAATTCAAAATTTCAAACATAGCTAAAACTTGATATCTACAGAAACTTCATAAAATTTCCAATCTAATGCAAAAGGAATCAAATTAAATTACTAAAAATCCTAGGAGATAAGAATTTTTTAAGATTGGAACTATTCTGTTTTTAAAACAAAAACGAAAATGAAACAAAAACACTACCGATCGGTTATGGGCCATGTGGCAAGCTGTTATTGGGCTAGGGGGTGGCCGACGGAAGCTATACAGCACTCGGCCGTAATCTAACTAAACCACGCGTGTGCGTTTAAATAAAAGGAAAACCGGCCACGCCTTTTCGATCTAAACCGTGAATTAAACCGATCTAAATAAAAAACGGTTTGCTGCTCTAATCTAGGCCTTAGAACTTCGATTTAACGGACAGAAACGACGGCGGCTTACAGCGAGTGGTCGACGGCGAGAGGTGGCTCGGGTGACGGTGGCACGGCTGCTCCGGCGGTCGCGGCGGTGACAGAGGTGTCCGGGCGATACGGTTTGATGAGGGGAAGTCGGGGTGGGCTCGAGGGCACTCGGGGACGATGGAACAGAGTGGTGCAAGCTTGGCAGTCCTCGGGTACTCCGCGTGCTCCGATGGAGGCGGATGATGCTTGGGCGTTCTCTGTAGATGACAAAAGTGACCAAAACGATGTCAATGGAGCGCGTGGGGTTGAGCTAGGCCGATGGCCAAAACTAGAGGGGCTGGACGTGCTCACCGGTGGAGAGAACGGCGATGAACGGTGGCGGGGGAGGCTAGATCGGGTCGGGGACAGCGTGCTCTGTGGGGGGTTTTGGCGAGAGGTTTTGAAGGGGATAGAGAGATGAGGGTAGGGGTATATATAGGCCATGAAGCTTGGGCGAGGGGAAGACTAGGAGCGCGATCCTGAGAAGATCAGAGCGGCGGTGGTGCTCTGGAGGCGCTCTGGTTCAGCCAGATTGGGCGCGATCATTGCGGGGGTAGGGGACGAGGCGGGGCCTGCCTATTAGCGGCAGCGGAGAGAGGGGCGCGGAGCGGGAAGCCGACCCGAAAGGATTTGGTTCGGGGCAGGCCGTGGCTGTGGCTAGTTGGCGGCTAGGCCGGCTCAACTATTGGGCCGGCTGGTCTGGCGCCTGGCCGACGCCGGCTAGGAGTTTCCTTTTTTTTGAATTTTGACAGAAAAAAAAACAAAGGAATAAAGAAAACTAACATAATTTTATGTAGACAATATATATATCAAAAGGATCAAAAAAATAAATCCTAAAAGATGAACTATTTTTCAGAGGCAAAATACAAACTTTATAAAAACATTTTTTTTGAAAATTCCAAATAAACTCAAATTTGAATTCAAATACTTTTGGCATTATTTTTCTTTAGACTTTTGGGGTGTCATGTTACCCCCTCTCATACTCTTTGATAAAAGTATTTGTCAGGAATTTTTGAAATGCAATTCACATGCCAATTTGAATTGAACTCAAAATTCAAAAATGAAACCAAAGTGCCTCTGAAAATTTCAAATGTCACCTCAATTCATTCAAAATGCCTAGATGCTTAGCTAATATTATAAAACATTCCAAATTGAAAAATTGGGATGGTACAAAATCACATAAAGCATTACACTCATAATTTTTTATATTTACATTAATATTAGGTTCCCACTCATCATATAATTTCCTAGGTATTGAAACTTCCATCTCTAATTTTTCTTCATAGGCTTTCATCATATCTTCTACGATATGTTTAGTAAATGATTTATTTTGTTCATAAGCATTGAGTGAGTTTATCACGGATTGCAACAACGAAATACATTCAGCTAAAGAGAAATTATCATAATTAAAATCCTTGTGATCCAAAGTAGTGGGCACATCACTAGCTAAAGTTCTGACCTCTCCAAACCCACTTTTATCAATTTTTTCATTAAGATCATCACCCTCCGAACAATTGGGACACCTTCTAGCTAAAGTTGACTCATCTTTAGTACCTTTATCATCAAGTTTTATGTTACTAAACAAAGATTCAATAGGTGAAACACCAATCATTTCAATCTCTTCATCATGATTACGATAAAAACCGGGCAGAATCGCTTTTTCTAGAAATTCTCCTTAGCCCTCAACCTAGTGGTTCTTTCTTTACTTACATTAATGGATACATAGATAGCGTTAATAGACTCACCAATATCAAGCTTGGGTGGAAAAAATTTAACTTTGAGAGTATCCACATCATGAGCAATTCTATCCATGTTCCTAGCCATATCATCAACTTTACTCAAATTTTCTTCTATCGTAGCATTGAAAATCTTTTGAGAATTTATAAATTATTTTATATTTTTCTCAAGATGAGAGGGTATCCTATTATTATTACTATAGGGACTAACATAGGAATTTCCATAATTATTAGAGGAATTTTTGAGAAACGGTCCAGGATTGAAATTACCCCTATAAGCGTAGTTGTTGAAGTAATTCCTAGAAACAAAATTCACATCAATGGCATCATTATTTTGCTCAATCAAAGTAGACAATGGCACATCATTAGGATCAACATGAGCATTTTTACTAGCAACCAATTTCATGAGAGCATCCATCTTATCACTCAAAGTATTAGTTTTCTTCAACAAAATTTATTTTCTTACTAGTGGGAGCTCTTTCGGTATACCATTGAGAATAACTTGACATAATATTATCAAGCAATTTTGTAGCTTCTCCTAATGTGATTTCCATAAAGGTACCTCCCACGGCAGAATCTAAAAGATTTCTATAAAGAAAGTTTAATCCCGCATAAAGAAATTGTATGATCATCCATAAGCTTAAACCATGAGTAGGACAATTTGTTATCATTAATTTCATTCTCTCCCAAGATTGTGCAACATGTTCATGCTCAACTTTCTTAAAATTCATGATTTGATTTCTAAGAGAATTTTTACGGGAGGAAAATACTTGGCAATAAAAGCATCTTTACACTTATCCCAAGAATCAATGCTATTTTGAGGTAAAGATGAAAACCAAGTTTTAGCGCGATCTCGTAGTGAGAACAGAAATAATTTCAATTTCAAAATATCACTATCACATCTTTTTTATTTTGCATATCACACACTTCAACAAAAGTACTAAGATGGGATGCAACATCTTCATTAGGACTACTAGAAAATTGTTCTTTCATAACAAGATTTAGCAAAGCAGCATTAATATCACACGACTCCACACTAGTGGCGGGAGGAGCAATCAGATTTCTAGTAAAATCATCATTATTAGTATTGGAAAAATCACACAACTTAGTATTTTCTTGAGACATCGTGACAAAGCAAGCAAGCAAACGAACAAAAAGGCAAACAGGAAATATTTTTATGTTTTTTGTAAAATTGTTCTAGAAGTGGGGGAGATGAAAACGAGAAGCAAATGGAAAATAATATTGAATGCAAGTAGATGATAATTTGTGTGCACGTACTTCATTGGTTTTGGTGATGTCTCCTCGGCAATGGCGCTATAAATTCTTCCAGCTACTTGTGAGCTGCGTTGGGATTTCCCTGAAGAGGAGAGGATAATGCAATAGAGTAGAGATAAGTATTTCCCTCAGTTAAGAACCAAGGTTATCAATCCAGTAGGAGAACCACGCGAAACCTCGTTAGCAACACCTACACACACAAAATCAAATACTTGCACCCAACGCAAACAAGGGGTTGTCAATCCCTTGGCGATTAATTGCAAGGATCAAATCTCATAGTGATAGATAGATAAAATAAAACACAAAATGAAATAACGGTAAATAAATTGCAGCAAGGTATTTTTGGATTTTTTTTATATGATAAAAGATAGACCCGAGGGCCATAGCTTTCACTAGAGTCTTCTCTCTCGAACAAAAAGCATACGGTGGGTAAACAAATTACTATTGGGCAATTGATATAAAAGCGCATGGTTATGATGACATTCAAGGCAATGATCATGTATATATGCATCATGTCTGAGACAAGTAGACCGACTCCTGGCTGCATCTACTAGTATTACTCCACACATCAACCGCTATATAGCATGCATCTATAGTATTAAGTTCATAAAGAACAGAGTAACGCCTTAAGCAAGATGACATGATGTATACAAAGTAAACTCAAGCAATATGAATAAACCCCATCGTTTTCCACTTAATGGCAATAATACAAATACATGTCTTGTCCCCTTCTGTCACTTGGACATAGATCACCACAAGATTGAACCCATTACAAAGCACTTCTCCCATTGCCAGATAAATCAATCTAGTTGGCCAAACCAAACGGATAGATCGGAGAAAAATACAAAGCTATAACAATAATGCATATAAAAATTTAGAAAAGACTCAAATAATATTCATGAATAATCTAATCAGAAACCCACAATTCATCGGATCCCAACAAACACACCGCAAAAGAAGATTACATCGGATAGAACTCCAAGAACATCGAGGAGAACATTGTATTGAAGATCAAAGAGAGAAAGGAAGCCATCTAGCTACTAGCTATGGACTCATAGGTCCATGGTAAACTACTCACACATCATCGGAAGGTTAGCAAGGTTGATGTAGAAGCCCTCTGTGATCGATTCCCCCTCCGGCAGAGTGCCAGAAAAGGCCTCCAGATGGGATCTCATAAGAACAGAGATTTGCGGCGGCAGAAAAAGTATTTTGGGTGGCTTTCTCTTGGTTTCCCGATTTTAGAGAATTTATAGAGGTGGAATTAGGTCAGCCGGCGAAACAAGGGGCCCACAAGGTACTTGGGCGCCCCCCAGGGCATGCCCAAGTGCCTTGTCGCCTACTCCTTTGCCTTCTGGCATCCTCCCGAAGTTTATAGGGTCTATTATGTCAAGAAAAAAATTGTCAAAAAGTTTCATAGCGTTTGGACTCCATTTGGTACTGATTTCCTGGAAACCCAAAAACATGCAAAAAACAGCAACTGGCACTTGGCACTGGGTTAATAGTTTAGTCCCAGAAATTGATATATAATTGCATATAAAACATCCAAGATTGATACTATAATAGCATGGAACAATCAAAAATTATAGATACGTTGGAGACGTATCGGTCTCTGCCTCCCCCCTCCCCCACACACACACATAGACCGATAGTCGAACGATGTAGTTAGGTATCCCTGCCACACACAAATTGCACCTCTCCCCTCTCAAGTTCTAGTAGGCCAGCCCCTCAATATCTTTGACGTGCGCACACACAATTTCGCTGGCTCTTTGAATCCATCTCGCACCCATACACTTCATACCTGTCTTCGATTCTATCTATATCTCACACCGATGATCCCTTCCCGCTCTTCTCGTGGATCGCCCCCTCTATATATGATATATCTAGGCCTCTGTTTCACACACATTACATATGTTACATTTTTTTGAGATATCGTCGACACATATTCCATATCTATCTCTCACGAACACAAATACACTTACGAAATCAACCCCCCCCCCAAAAAAACACTCACGAACGCACACACTATCTCTCTCTAGGTTTGTATCTCTCTCTCTCTCACACACACACGTAGGTGGGGTACGTGCATGAAGAGAATAGATGCACGCACGACGCATGTACTCACGTATCGTTCCCAACCACACCCGCGCAGGTACATTGTGGAGCTCATTTCTGTATGGAAAGGCAGCCCACGTGATAATTTGACGCGTGTAGTGGTTGTTCACTTGATGGAGGGTTGTGTACCACGCGTGAAAGAAACAAAGTGCGACTTGACGCATTGGCGCATTATTTTTTAATAAAGTTTTATTCCTCAATGGCACGTACAGAATATAAAATGATTGTTATCGAGAAAAAATTAAACTGCTCCACTATGTACTATATAATATAAGGAGGAGACTCAATGCTTTCTTGTTGGGGTTGGTCTCTCTTCACACTCTCTCACACAAGACAGCGGTGGCCTCTCTCTCTTTCTCTCTCTCTCTCTCTCTCTCTCTCTCTCTCCGCTGGTCATTGATTCAGCCAGATCTCGTCCGTCCACGGAAAGGGCGGATGTGCAGTGTTGCTTTGTTTGACGGCATCGAGGCAGGAAACCCACTGCCGGATCGTCCTGGTCTATGGTACCCACCGTTCTCTTTGACCAAGCTCCGGTGCGGTAGTGCCTTCTCCCCTTGCTTGCTGCCATAGTATGAGCAGATCACGCCCGTCGACGCCCTCCTAGTTACATCTCAACGACCCTCAAGTGCAGCTTCTTCCGGCCTTGCTCCATTACCCATCTTCCCACATCACTGCATGTGGATCTTCTCTAGTTCTTTGCCTAAAATGTAGCTCAGCCAGCGTACTTTCCATGTTGCAATCTCGTCCTCGCACCATTTTAGATAAAACCACCATGATGCTATCTTTCCCTTAGGACAAGGAATATGCTTCTTTTTTGTCGGTGTATGTGTCATCAACTGTTATTGGCCAGTAATTGTTTCCTTTCTACCTCTTTTTGCAAACAAGGCTATCCATTTCACCACGTTGCTATTGCGAACTTTTGGTGAACTGCACAAAGCACTTTTCTCTTAAGAGTGTTTTGTGCAGTTCTACTAACATGTCACATGGGCAACATTTCTACATTTCAGTGGGACTGCACAAAGGGAGATTGGTTTTGCTATCCTCCTCATCCAACTCCGATCCTAATCTTCTCCAACAAGTAGTTAGTTTTATGAGAGATTGCAAAGGTGAGCGGCCTCTATTTGCATGTGTATGTTTTCATCAACTAGTGCCACTATTATTGTAATCACACTTATTCAATATCTTTGCAAACAGGGATGCTCGCCTCGATTTTAATGGAATTGCACAAAATGATCGGATGGTCCATGTCCTCCATACACCTCTTTCTTGGTTAACATGTCTTGGTCAGTTTGACAAAGCTGCGTAAAACTAGCTACCAACCAATGAACACCGTGGCCAGGAAATGGAACCATGCCTACGGACAACATTGATCAATTTTTTATTTTTCTTTATTTGTACACCTTCTCACAACTTTGTCTTCAGTTGTGATGTAAATATTGGCGCTGATCTGCGAATCATTGAGATGCATTAGTATCCATGTTAGTTTCCTTTGAATTTGATGAATGTTGTAAAGAGAAAACATTGGAGGCAAGAGGACACATGCAACCAAAGTTGAAACCTTCGTAGCATTACAGTACAAATTCATTATGCTGGAAAATTATGTGTACATATAAACAAATCCTGAATGCTTCATAGCAATGCCAAAAACCATTCAACTTCGTTTTGTCGGCATGTGGGACATCCAGCATCCGGGTCCACCTGCCATGCACCAATATTGAGTGCACAACTACAAGGGAGATTCACCCAGTCATTGTGCCGCAGTAATAATGACTAGTGAGCAGTTAAATCATAGAGTCCCACCTTTGCCATAGTAAGTTGCTCGGACGAAGCAATCATCACTTCACCTTTCCCACATTAAGTACCTCCTTTTTATTCTACCACCATACGCGAATATTGGATAGTAACAACACAACATCAATTGTATGGCTTTGAAATCGAAACCAACCAATGAACTACTAGATGGTGAGCTACTAGTATCATGTAGTATTAATTGCAACGCATGCATGCGTGAGGAGTACAATGACCAATAACGTTTACATGCATTAGTTAAATTATCTTAATTGTTGCATGCAATAATTTAATGCACTTTGAAATCTAAATATGTGATTGTGACCAATAAAACTGAGACTGACAAAATGGTATAGTAGTACAAAAATTTGGAGATTAGGCTGTATAAACCAGATGCGAGTGATATGGTATACTCTAGTAGGACGGTTGACGGGATTAGTAAAAAGAGAAACGCATTTTTAGCAGGGATTTGCATCAATCTATGAAGGTGCAAAACCAAGTGTAACTACTACACCAAACAAGTTCAAAACGAAAAACTGGACGCACTCACGGCATGGCACGCCTGTCTCGTTTGGTCACTCGGTCAAAGTGCTTCCTCTTCGCATATCACTAGAGTATTTTTTTAGGGGAAACTAGAGTATTTTTTAAATGCTCTTGGCATATCACTAACATGTGGGAGCGAGTGTGAGCAAACCGGCCTCAATTCGCCAGCCTGCCACACTTTGAGAGATACAAGGAGCGAGAAGCGATACGGGTTGGTGGATTAATAGAGCTAGGTGTCGCACGAAGACCGAGAAATGTGGTGATAAAGTGAGGTGGGCCATGTATGATGTAATTAACTACATTGGGTTGTCGTGTTAAGGACTCTTCTAGTCTAAATGTGGAGAAGATTGGGTTGATTTTATATCAGTGAATAATATAAAATACTTTTTAAGAGTGCAGACGTCCCATGGCGCGGTTCCTGGCTCCTTCTCGGTCGTCGGAAAGCATTATTCTTCCTTTTGCCAACACATGGGACTTCCAGCATCCAGGTCCATGTGTCATGCAAGAAAATGGAGATAAGTAGACTGGCCAAGTTCAAGAGTAACATCGGGCCCAACTCAACAAATTTGCCTACGTGGCAACGAGTTAATGAGGAGAGAGGTAGAGTGAGTACTACCTTCGTCCTCGTTTACTGGTCCTCTACATAGTAACTTAGCTACTTGCCATAACATCACATATCCCAAGACAATATGAGTCTATAACCTAACAAATGTAGCTTTGCATGACACCACACATATGTTACTGCCGACTAAGGTACTGTAGTAACATAGCCTAGGGTAGCATGTACTATGTTACTAGTGTAAGTTACTCTCCACTGTGGATAGTCTAAGTGGGCCTCACCAACGGTCACGAACGTAAGTGGAGTACTTGCGCGTATCACCCGAAAAAAAGAGTACGTGCATGAAGAGAAGAGGTGCACGCACCGACACATGTACTATTTGCCTCTTTCCCTAACACACACGCACAGGTACACATTAGAGCTCATTTCTGTAGGAAGAGGCAGCTCGCGTGATAATTTGAAGCGTGTAGTAGTTGTTCACTTAGTGGAGGGTCGAGAACCACGCGTGAATGAATCAAAGTTCGACCATGACGCAGTGGCGCGCTATTTATAAATTATGTTTTTTCTCTTCAATGGCACGTACGCAATGTTTTTTTCTTCAATGGCACGTGAATCGTCCATGTACTCAATGACAGAGCACGGGATGGTAGCCATAGACATGGTTGGCCCTTTTTGGAGACTACTACTACTTTGATGTTTCCCATCAACTCGTAGAACCAGGAAAAGCTTGCTTACTATGCCCTCTCCCTCGGCCACGCGCGCCCGGTGGCTCGCAGGACGAGGATAAGATTTTGCTTACAATAGTGGGCTTATACAGGCGTTGGACGTGCAACAGTTCATTCGGTGCCAGATTGCCAGAAGTACTCCGTATATACTGTAGTACCATTATAATTGTTCGACCTCCGAAAGAGGCGAAGAGCCAAGCGCAAGGTCGCCTACTAACCTAGTATAGCCGAAGTTGTGCCACCTTTTTAGAGGATGGTTAATAATATAGCCGGCTGCTAGCTCTATTCTTGTGGCACATCATTTAGAGCAAGTACTCCCTCTGTTTCTTTTCTTTGATTCGTAGGATTCTTAAAACGCGGGAATAGAAAAAATAAAGGATTGGAGTGGCATGTCCACTTGAATCCCATAGGATTAGCACACAATGTTTGAAAAACAAAGGAAGTGAAAAAAAGTTGGAGTGGATGCTAGATTTCCAATGAAATGTAGTACACCTGATTCCATAGGAAAAAATCCTATAGGATTAAATTCTTTGAATCAAATGACCAATGTAGGAAAAATTCATAAGGATTCTAACCCTCCAAAAATCCTATGAAATTCCTTTGAATCAAAGGAGCCCTAAGGTCTGCATACGAAATTTTTTCAACGTCAAATTTTGCAAAGTTTGACTAACTTTGTAGAAAAAAATATCACGGGGGTCTCTACAACAGTGTTCCTCGGCTGACACCTAGCATCACGGGGGTCGAACTCGGAGCCATTCATCTGGTACATGGGGCATCTCAGATCTGGACAAAAGGTGACATACACGGTCAAGTTCCATGAAGGATAATGTTGTGCTCAAAGTCGGACGTACACGGTCAAGGTTCACAGACAAGGCGGCTCAGGGAAGACATGACCTCTCACTGCGTCCGCAATTGAAGCGGCACGCCGGCCGAGGGTGCCGTCCGCTTCACGCCCAGCTGAACGTGCCTTCTCGCCGCATTGAAATGCCTAAATTAAAGCCGTGTGGAATCCGAGAAACCTACTCCGGCCACACGTCCATTCAGGAGCGGGACACCGGTCAAGATCCTCCTTCCACCATTTTCTCCACTCTTTCGATGGCATAAAAGTCGGCTGAGTGGCCCGCTGAGCCCGACGGCTACAAGCGAGGCAGCTCACTGCTCCACCTTCTCGCCTAGCCCGACGGAAC
The DNA here is from genome assembly GCA_011799875.1 of Thinopyrum elongatum. NCBI lineage: Eukaryota > Viridiplantae > Streptophyta > Magnoliopsida > Poales > Poaceae > Thinopyrum > Thinopyrum elongatum. The sequence goes on from CM022298.1 coordinate 199,504,600, forward strand.
CAGTTGCCGCCCTAAGCCAGCGCGTGGTTCAGCAACTGGCCGCTCCAGTCCAGCTCAAGCAGGAGCGGTGAGTTGCTCCACGCCGGCACGGCGAGGAGCACGACGACACGGACATCATCGCTGCTGTCGATGCTGCTGCATCATACTGCGCCTCCAGTGCCTGTGATTGCACCATCCGCCATCGACCCGAGCGTAGCCGCACTATGTAGGTAGAGAAAGAAGCCAGCTATGCAGATGCCGAGGAGAAGTAGAACACGAGAGGCCGCCGCCACTTGTATCCCATGAAGGCCACCGCCGAGGCGATGCCGGAGTAAACAACTGATGTCTTGCATGATTCTTCTTCAGCACAGACCATCGTCGACCATGCATGGGCTCCATGGAAGAGCAGCCACCCCCTGAAACGTCTCCAACGTATCTATAATTTATGAAGTATTCATGCCATGTTTACAACAATTTTATATGGTTTTGGTATGATTTGGATGGAACTAACCCGGACTGATGCTGTTTTCAGCAGAACTACCGTGGTGTTCTTTTCCGTGCAGAAATTAAAGTTCTCCAAATGCAACGAAACTTTTTGACAATTTTTTCCGAACAAAAGAGGCACTAGAAGCTTCGTGGGAGGGCCAGAAGACCCACGAGGTGGGCACAACCCACCAGGGCGCGCCAGAGGGGCTTGGCTTGCCCCGGTGGGTTGTGCTCACCTTGAGGCCCATCTTCGCATGATTCCAATGCTGAAAAATCCTATAAATAGAGAAACCATCAGAAATAACCCAAGATCAGAAGTTCCGCCACCGCAAGCCTCTGTAGCCACGAAAAACCAATCTAGACCTCGTTTCGGCATCCTGCCGGAGGGGGAAATCATCACCGGTGGCCATCTTCATCATCCCGGCGGCCACCATGATGAGGAGGGAGTAGTCCACTGAGGGAGTCCTGGATTAAGGGGTCCTCGGGCGTCCAGGCTACGTAACATGTGCCGGACTGATGGGCCAGAAGATACAAGACAGAAGACTCTCTCCCGTGTCCGGATGGGACTCTCCTTGGCGTGGATGGCAAGCTTGGCGTTCGGATATGAAGATTCCTTTCTCTGTAACCGACTTTGTACAACCCTAGTCCCCTCCGGTGTCTATATAAACCGGAGGGTTTAGTCCGTAGAGAATAATCACAATCATAATCAGACAGGCTAGACTTCTAGGGTTTAGCCATTACGATCTCGTGGTAGATCAACTCTTGTAATACTCATATTCATCAATATCAATCAAGCAGGACGTAGGGTATTACCTCCATAGAGAGGGCCCGAACCTGGGTAAACATCGTGTCCCCCGTCTCCTATGACCATCGACCTTAGACGCACAGTTCGGGACCCCCTACCCGAGATCCGCCGGTTTTGACACCGACATTGGTGCTTCCATTGAGAGTTCCACTGTGTCGTCGCTAGAAGACTCGATGGCTCCATCAATCATCCACAACGATGCTGCCTTGAGGGAGGTCTTTCTCCCCGGCCAGATCTTCGTATTCGGCGGCTTCGTACTGCGGGCCAACTCGATTGGCCATCTAGAGCAGATCGACAGCTATGCCCCTGGCCATCAGGTCAGGTTTGGAAGCTTGAATTATGTTGCCGATATCCGCGGAGACTTGATCTTCGACGGATTCGAGCCCATGGCAGCCGCTCCCTGCCACCACGATGAACATGACCTAAATCTGTCATCGGACCATATCCGGGAGATAGCGCCTGTAACTGCCTTGGCCCTAGATCCAGAGCAGATTGCGCCATCAGAGGACGGGAAGCTCAACCCCGCCACGGAGGCCGCAGACTCAGCGGCGTTGGAGCCGCACACAGACCCAACTTCGGACGGGATCTATGTCACCGGAACCTCGGACTCGTCTCCGGCCACAAGTTCCGAACCACGTGCGTCCGCGCCCATCGAGCTCGATCGGGCGCCGATCGTCGAGTTCAACTCCGCGGACATCTTCCGACACTCACCTTTGGGTGATGTGCTAAACTTACTAAAAACCCTCTCCTTAGCGGGGGGCTCACAGCCGAATTATATCCGGTTTGAACTGGAGGCTGATGACGGAGAATTTCACTTCCCACCCACCGCCCACTTCATTGCCACTGTCGAAGACTTAACCGACATGCTCGATTACAACTCCGATGACATCGACGGTATGGACGACGATGCCGGAGAAGAGCAGGCCCAAAACCCGCCGTTTACTGGGCGCTGGACAGCCACCTCCTCGTATGATGTGTATACGGTGGATACTCCCAAAGAGAATAACGGCGATAACAAGAAAGATCCAGTCGAGAATAAACCTCCTGAGATACAGCCAAAGCGCCGACGTCAGCGGCAACGCCCTAAATCACGCCGTGGAAAAGACAGCAATACCAGCACAAGAGAAAACAATACTCCGGATGATGCCGAAGACAAAGAAGATCCCGTCGAGCCGACTTCCGAACAGGACAATAGGGAAGATGGGCAATTCAGCCCTGACGAACAGGCCATAAACGAAGACTCGGAGGACAGCAACTATCTTCCACCCTCCGAAGATGAGGTGAGCCTCGGCGACGAAGACTTTATCGTGCCTGAGGAACCCGTCGAGCAGGAGCGCTTTAAGCGCCGGCTAATAGCCACTGCGAGGAGCCTGAAAAAGAAACAGCACCAGCTTCAAGCTGATCAAGATCTACTCAACGACAGATGGACTGATGTCCTGCCAGCCGAGGAATACAGACTCGAGCGCCCCATTAAAAGTTACCCGAAGCGTAAATTGTTGCCCCAATTCGACGACGAGGCACTTGAGCCCATGCCATCAACACGTAATGTGGCTGACCGACCACCACGTGGCCGGGACAAAGTGGCAACCCAAGCTGAACACCTGCCCATACTACCTCACCGTAAAGGCAAAGATACCACAGCTCAGGAATACACATATGACCTGCGGCAAAACCTGGAGAACAGAGCAGGTCAGTCCAGATCGATCTACGGATCACGGGGGCATGCCCTGGCGCGCGACGACGGCTATCAAGCCAGACGTAACGAGCATAACCTCGCCCGGGCTGAAAACCGCAGACGGACTACATCCGCACTACGTCGCGACTTGGCCCAATATAGGGGCGCCGCACATCCCCTCTGCTTCACTGATGAAGTAATGGAGCTCGAATTCCCGGAAGGGTTTAAACCCGTAAATATCGAATCATATGATGGAACAACAGATCCCGCGGTATGGATTGAGGATTTTCTTCTCCATATTCATATGGCCCGCGGCGATGACCTTCACGCCATCAAATACCTCCCACTAAAACTCAAGGGGCTAGCTCGGCACTGGTTAAACAGTCTGCCTGAAAACTCTATTGGCAGCTGGGAGGACTTGGAAGACGCCTTCCGCGACAACTTCCAAGGCACATATGTACGACCTCCGGATGCCGATGACTTAAGTCACATAGTTCAACAGCCTGGAGAGTCGGCCAGGAAATTCTGGACTAGGTTCCTAACTAAAAAGAACCAGATCGTCGACTGCCCGGATGCCGAAGCCCTAGCGGCCTTTAAGCATAACATCCGCGACGAATGGCTCACTCGTCACCTCGGCCAAGAAAAGCCGAAGTCCATGGCAGCCCTCACGGCACTCATGACCCGCTTTTGTGCGGGCGAGGATAGTTGGCTAGCCCGTAGCAGTAACACTGCAAGCGATGCCGGTACCTCTGAAGCCAAGAATAGCAATGACAAGCCCCGACGCAACAGGCACAAGCGCCGAAGCAATGGTGGCACTGCCGATGACACGGCGATCAATGCCGGTTTCAGCGGCTCCAAGTCCGGCCAGCGGAAGAAGCCATACAAAAGAAACAATGCGGGCTCATCCAGCTTGGACCGCATACTCGATCGTCCATGTCAGATCCACGGCACCCCTGTTAAACCAGCCAATCATACCAACAGAGAATGTTGGGTTTTCAAACAGGCCGGCAAGTTAAATGCCGAAAACAAGAAGGGGTCGCAAAGCAAGGACGACGGCGAGGAGTCCCGTCCGCCGAACACAGGAGGGCAGAAGAAGTTCCCTCCCCAGGTTAAAACGGTGAACATGATATATGCCACTCATATACCCAAAAGGGAGCGCAAACGAGCGCTCAGGGACGTCTACGCGATAGAGCCAGTCGCCCCAAAGTTCAACCCATGGTCGTCCTGCCCGATCACCTTCGATCGCAGGGACCATCCGACCAGTATTCGTCATGGCGGTTCAGCCGCACTGGTCCTCGATCCAATTGTTGATGGTTTCCATCTCACACGCGTCCTCATGGATGGCGGCAGCAGCTTGAACCTGCTCTATCAGGATACAGTGCGCAAAATGGGCATCGATCCCTCAAGGATCAAACCCACAAAAACTACCTTTAAAGGAGTCATACCAGGTGTAGAGGCCCGTTGTACGGGCTCAATCACACTAGAGGTTGTCTTCGGATCCCCGGACAACTTCAGAAGCGAAGAGTTGATCTTCGATATCGTCCCCTTCCGCAGCGGCTATCACGCACTGCTCGGACGAACCACATTTGCTCGATTCAATGTGGTGCCACACTATGCTTATCTCAAGCTCAAGATGCCGGGACCACGCGGCGTCATAACAGTAAAAGGAAACACGGAGCGCTCCCTCCGTACAGAGGAGCACACCGCGGCCTTGGCAGCAGAAGTACAGAGCGGCCTTGCCAAGCAGAATCTTAATTCAGTGGCCAAGCTCCCGGACACTGTCAAGCAGATCCGGACTACTCCGCACCATAATAGTCCGGCTCGTCAGGAGTCAGACTAGCAATCCGGCCTCCATCTCCGTCCCAGCCAAATGGCGGCATACGTACCACGTGTACATAACTACGCACTTAAAATACCATGGGCATAGACGGAGGCATAATTAGATTGTGGTCCATAATACGGCTCGACCTCCCCTGGACACACATACTTTCACTTTTTCTTTTTTATCCTTTTCAGGTTTCTTTTCTACAGGCCCCTCAAGACGGCCTGATCATCGGTCCTTTCGAAGGAAAGAGACACCAAGACAGCAAGAAGCATTGAGGTATACGGGAATCTTTAGGAGATCTTTTTGACGATCACTTCACCTGTTCTCAGGACCCGCACGCAGCTCTCTCTTGGTCATGGCATGTTAAATAGCCCTGTTGCTTATCGCACTACTTATACACTTTGACGTATCAATAAAATTATAATGGAAACAGTTCGTGGCCAACTTCTGCGGCACTAGCTTACTACTTCATTTTTTCTTGATAATCTAATCAATTGCACCCATACACTTTGGTACAGCTTAAGTTCGCCAGGGGCTCTATTGCGCCCCATATTACGGCCACAAAGTCCGAACACTTTTTACAGTATAGTTCGGCACCCCGAATTTAGCATTATATGCATTGGCTCCGAATCATGTCTTTGGTCAATAATTGGGTTGCCCGGCTCCTGTGCTTGCTACCTTATGTTCCGCTATATCGGCTAGGGTAGTAAAGGGAGAACTACTGCGATTGTGCCCTGGTTCATTCGGATGAGCACCTCAGTAGAGAAAGCCAAAAACTGACTGTCATGATGCGGCGTGAGCCGGTCAGCTCTTCGGAGGTTACAAATCTTTTGCGATTTTTTCCGCGTTATGCGACGAATCGGTCTCTACCCGATCAGGCGTTTACAGCACCCTAGTTCGGACTCACGAATACTAGGGGCTGCGCCTAAATTTCTATTATAAAACTCCTATGGCTAAGTGAGGGTGATAAAGCCACATAGTCTGATTGCCTGGTTCGTTGCGCTAAACACCTCCTTCAAGGACCAAACTCTGGATCAAGAGTGTTTAGATTTTATCCCGAACACCCCCGTACTACCTACGTGGGGGCTGAAGCCGACGACTGGCCAACTCTCAGATTTAATAAAACGGCCGCACAGGAGGAAAAATCTTGATATAAACAGGAGGCCCTAATCACCTCGGCACAAATTGCCAGGGGCTCGATACGGCAACACACGAGTTGCCGACAAGTCCGAACAACTTTTCAGCACACTTCGGCGTCACGAGTTTGGCCTTATATGCACCAGCTCCGAATCATGTCTTTGGTCAATAGTTGGGTTGCCCGGTTCCTGTGCTTACTACCTTACGTTCCACTTTATCGGCTAGGGTAGTAAAGGGAGAACTACTGCGATTGTGTCCCGGTTCATCCGGATGAGCACCTCAGTAGAGAAAGCCGAAAACTGACTGTCATGATGCGGTGAGAGCTGGTCAACCACTCGATGACTCATCAGAATCCTTCATGATTCTCTCCGTATTACACGAAGGACCATTTTTCTGGTCACCTATGTGACGCACCGTATTCGGGTAAACGCGTACATACCAGGGGCTATATCATAGACCCGCCATCAAATTCCTATGGCTAAGTGAGGGTGATAAAGCCACATAGTCTGATTGCCTGGTTCGTCGCGCTAAACACCTCCTTCAAGGACCAAACTTTGGATCAAGAGTGTTTAGATTCTATCCCGAACACCCCCGTACTACCTGCGTGGGGGCTGAAGCCGACAACTGGCCAACACTCAGATTTAATAAAATGGCCGCACAGGAGGAAAAACTTTGATATAAACAACTAAACATTATATTACATATCAGTTTTGTTCCATTGTGCAGGACAGGATAACATGAATATATTCATCCAAAGATAATTTCTTTTGCACACTGCTCCGCCACAATGCGGGGTCCCTCCAGGACATCGTTAAAATATCGCTCAGGCGTGCGGTGCTCCTTGCCCGCGGGCGGTCCCTCGGTCGCGAGCTTGACGGCGTTCATCTTCGCCCACTGTATCTTGACACGGGCGAAGGCCATCCGCGCACCTTCAATACAGACCGACCGCTTGATGGCATCAAGCCGAGGGCATGCAGCAACCAGTCACTTCACGAGCCCGAAGTAGCTGTTGGGTATGGCTTCGGCAGGCCATAGACGGATTATCAAATCCTTCATGGCCAATTCGGCCACCCTATGCAGTTCGGTCAGCTGTTTCAGCTGATCACTGAAGGGCACCGGATGCTCTGGCGCAAGGTATTGCGACCAGAACAGCTTCTTCATTGAGCTCCCCTCTTCGGCTCGGAAGAAATTCGTAGCATCAGCAATGCTACGCGGCAGATCCGCAAACGCTCTTGGAGAACTCCAAATCCGGGTCAGTAAGAGGTACCTTTTCTTCACAAATTTGCCTCGCATTATAAAGGCCTTACCCGCCGTGATTTTCCTGGCCTCTTGGATTTCCTGGAGGGCGCCCTGGGCTTCAACCCGGGCCTCTTGTGTGCTCTGGTGGGCCTTAGCAAGTTTGGACTTTTGATCCGTAATCTTGCGCTCCAAGGACTCGCATTTCTTTACAGCGTCCTGGAGCTCTTGTTGGAACTCACCGACCCTGGCCTCGTGCTTTTCGCGGACGGATTGTTCCTCGGCCGCTCTCTTTTCGGCCTCGGCCAGCGCCTTTTTAAGGCCTCCACCTTGGTCGCCGTTCCTACAAATATCATGGCACTATGGTCAATACAAATCATCTATCCATTCTGATATACAGAAGGTCATGGCATACCTTGCTTGTCCTCCAGCTGCTTTTTCACACGGCCGAGTTCTTCCTCGGCCCGCTCCAGACTCTGCTTTAGTCCGGAGACTTCGGCAGCATGTGAGGTCGCAGCCAGCAGTGATGCCTGCTTTTTCACATAGACATGTATGGTTAGTCTCCTGCGAAAATTGTTTGATCCTATGTCCGGCTTTTCTTTTCGACCACCGGACAGTGTCTCAGGGGCTACTGTCTATACTGTGACATTATTTTTACATAATTTCATTTCATACCTCAAAACCTGTTAGAAGGCTTGTGCAGGCTTTGGTCAGTCCGCTCTTCGTGGACTGAATCTTCTCAATCACCGTACCCATGAGGGCACGGTGTTCCTCTACAACAGAAGCACTTCGCAGCGCCTCCAGTAGGGTGTCCGGTGCCCCTGGTTGGACAGAGGTCACCGGCGAAATAGGCACACCTCCTTCTTTCGAAGGAGGTCGCTTGCCGGATTCCGGAGCCGTATGGGTCTCCAGGACCGTATTCGGCTGGGGGCCGAATTGGACCTGGCCCCCATTGCCAGTCTCCATGGGGATTTGCTCCCCCATGTGTCCGGCGGCCGAGGTTTCACCCTCTGGCGCCGCGCTGACGGCCTCCTGCATCTCTCCCTAGCCTGGGATCCTTCGGGACAACGCCTCGGTGTCACCCGTGGCCTTGGGAGAAGAGGCCGCCGGAAGGGACCCGCTGTCCATCACCTTCGGATCCAAAGAATTCCCCGAAGATGAGGATCGCACGAGGTCGGAACAAGCCGGACTATAAGTACATGATTTAACATGTTAAAATTGTGGAGAAAAGAGGCTGGATATATGAATGCGTCAGGGTCTTTGAGTACTCATGACTCGGCCAGGGGCTTATCTCGGGGGCGCCGCTCTGGGCTGCTGTTGACGTCCCACGGGGAGTTATCCACGAGGGAGACCTTCCCCTTCTTGGACGCCTCTGCCTCCAGATTTATGGGGGCCGCCCTTTTCTTCCTTCCCCCCTCAAGGGGAGAGTTGCTTTCCTCCGCCTCCTCGTCGTCCTCTGCTGCGGTGGAGTGAGTCTCGGCGTCTTCGGACGTCGCGTCCGAAGTTCCCTTGCGACGAAGGCCACTTCTGGTCTCCTTGGCCTTTTTCTTGGCCTTCTTCTCCGGCACCTGGTAGGGCGCCGGGACCAGCATCTTCGTCAGAAGCGGGATGGCTGGTTCCTCGGGCAGCGGAGCCGGACACTTAATCCGCTCTGCCTTCTTCGTCCAGCCCTGAAAAAATAAATAGGGAGGCTTAGGCATTTTCCCTGAGTAAGCAAGTAAAGGATACACCTTGAAGTGCGAAAGACTTACCGGACAAGCGGGATGGGCCAGGTCGAGCCCATGGTCCTCGGTCGTCTCCGGCCACTTCTCGTTGGCCTTAAAGAGCACCTTCCAGATGTCTTCGTGCGTGGTTCCGAAGAACTGTTGCAAGGTCTGGTGCTCGGCCGGATCGAACTCCCACAAATGGCAAGTCCGGCTTTGGCATGGAAGGATCCGGCGAACTAGCATCACCTGGATCACATTGACAAGCTTGATGTTCTTGTCCACCATACTCTGGATACGCGCTTGCAGCGCTGTCAGCTCCTCCGATGACGCCCAATTCAGGCCCTTCTCTAGCCAGGAGGTGAGCCGCATTGGGGCTCCGGACTTGAATTTGGGAGCCGCGGCCCAGGTGGCGTCGCAGGGCTCTGTGATATAGAACCATAGTTGTTGCCACCCTTTTACAGTCTCCACAAATGTACCTTTGGGCCATGTGACGTTGGGCATCTTGCTCACCATGGCGCCTCCGCACTCTGCATGTTAGCCATCCACCACCTTTGGCTTCACATTGAAGATCTTGAGCCACAGTCCGAAGTGGGGTGGGATGCGGAAGAAGGCCTCGCACACGACAATAAATGCCGAGATATTGAGGAAAGAATTTGGGGCTAGATCATGGAAATCTAGCCCGTAGTAGAACATGAGTCCGCGGACGAAAGGGTGGAGTGGAAACCCTAACCCGCGGACGAAGTGGGGGATGAATACCACCCTCTCATGAGGCTTGGGGGTGGGGATGATCTGTCCCTTGGCCGGAAGCCGGTGGGCGATTTCCTTGGCCAAATACCCCGCCTCCCGGAGCTTCGTGATGTCCTTCTCCTTGACGGAGGAGGCCATCCACTTGCCTTGCGCTCCGGATCCGGACATGGTCGGAGTGCTTCTTCGAGGCGGAAAAGATGAGAACTTGGGCGCTGGAGCTCTGGAATGGAGAGGCAGAGAAAGAGAAGGCGTGGGTGAAAAAGGGTGAATCCTTATCTCCTTATAAAGGCAGTGAATATCAAGCGCCTCCCCACTCGCCTTAAAACTCGCCTATTCCCAAGGGCTGTGCAAACGGCACGGTTGGATCACCCACGCCCGTATTGATGAGAATCCCGTAATGAAGGGACACGATCTCTGCTGTGACGAGACATGCCACTGGAAACCGCATCTTAAAGCATGGAGCGCGGTTTGGAATAATTACCGTGCAGGAACATGGTGTCGCGTTACACAAAGTTGTCAGCAGATTGGAATCGTGAAATATTATACTCTCTGCGGTTGTGTGTGGTACTTCTTTTGCAGAGCCGGACACGCTTTCTGTGCTCGAAGTCTATTCTGGAGTATTCGGAGGACGAACCCGCCTTGCAATGCCGAAGACAATCTGCACGCCGGACACATCGTCATTGACGCCTGGTTCAGGGGCTACTGAGGGAGTCCTGGATTAAGGGGTCCTCGGGCGTCCAGGCTACGTAACATGGGCTGGACTGATGGGCCAGAAGATACAAGACAGAAGACTCTCTCCCGTGTCCGGATGGGACTCTCCTTGGCATGGATGGCAAGCTTGGCGTTCGGATATGAAGATTCCTTTCTCTGTAACCGACTTTGTACAACCCTAGTCCCCTCCGGTGTCTATATAAACCGGAGGGTTTAGTCCGTAGAGAATAATCACAATCATAATCAGACAGGCTAGACTTCTAGGGTTTAGCCATTACGATCTCGTGGTAGATCAACTCTTGTAATACTCATATTCATCAATATCAATCAAGCAGGACGTAGGGTATTACCTCCATAGAGAGGGCCCGAACCTGGGTAAACATCGTGTCCCCTGTCTCCTGTTACCATCGACCTTAGACGCACAGTTCGGGACCCCCTACCCGAGATCCACCGGTTTTGACACCGACATCCACCCTCGGGGCTGAGGGTTTGTACCAGTAGCTATGTGTTTAATCTCTCTCTCTTATGTTCTTGAGTTGGCACGATCTTGATGTATCGCGGGCTTTGTTAATATAGTTGGATCATATGGTGTTTTCCCCTCTCTATCTTGTTGTGATGAATTGAGTTTTCCCTTTGATATTTTGTTTTATTAGATTGAATACTTTTATGGATTTGAGAGCACTTGATATATGTCTTGCATATGAATACCCGTGGTGACATTGGAGTATCTATGTGACATTAGTGTTGGTTGATGTGTATCATATGGTGTTATTTTAGTACGGACTCTTGGATAGATCAAACGGAAAGAATAACTTTGTGTTATTTTAGTACGAACTCTTGAATAGATCAAACGGAAAGAATAACTTTAAGGTGGTTTCGTACCCTACAAACAATTTCTTCTTATGTTCTCCGCTAGATAAGAACTTTGGGGTGATTCTTCATCGCACATTGAGGGATGGTTATATGATCCAATTAGATTAGCATTGTTGAGAGATTGCGCTAGCGAAAATACGAACCCTAGGCCTTGTTTCCAAGCATTGCAATACCGTTTGTGCTCCGTTTTATCAATTGCTACCTTGCTGTTTTTTATTGTTCCTATTACAAAAATCAATATCTACTATCATTACTACACTTGTATCACTATCTCTTCACCGAACTAGTGCCCCTATACAATTTACCATTGTATTTGGTTTGTTGGGGACACAAGAGACTCTTTTTATTTGGTTGCAGGATTGTTTGAGAGAGACCATCTTCATCCTATGCCTCCCACGTATTGATAAACCTTAGGTCATCCACTTGAGGGAAATTTGCTACTGTCCTACAAAACTCTGCGCTTGGAGGCCCAACACGAGTCTACAAGAACAAGTTGTGTAGTAGACATCAAGCTCTTTTTTGGCGCCGTTGCCGGGGAGGTGGGTGCTTGAAGGTATATCTTTAGATCTTGCAATTGAATCTTTTAGTTTCTTGTTTTATCACTAGTTTGGTTTATAAAAGAAAACTACAAAAAAATGGAATTGAGGTTGCATTATATTGTTCATCTTTATAATGTCTTTCGTGAAAATGATGGAAAGGAAAATTGTGCTCAATTGATAAAGGAAGAATTCTATAAAATGTTTGACAAAAAATCTTTGAATGATGAGCATGATTGCAATGTTGTTGGTATGAACTCTTTGAATGTCCATGATGCTAACGATATGCAAAACCATAAGCTTGGGGATGCAATATTTGATGAATATGATATTTTTAGTCCCCCAAGTTTTGATGAGAAAATTTATTATGATGATTGCATGCCTCCTATTTATGATGATTATATTGATGAAAGTGGATTTGGAGAGGTCATGCCTTTATTTAATGATGAATCCACTATTTTGGAAGAGGTTGCAATTGATTATGACAACAAAGTTGCTATCTATGATGATTATTGTGATGACATGTATGCTATAAATAATAATGATAACCATGAAACTTGTCATCATGATTTTAATGCTCAAATCGATTATGCCAATCAAGTATCACATGATAGTTGTTTTTTTGAGTTTGCTCCCACTACTATTCATGAGAATAAATTTCCTTATGTGGAGAGTAGTAAAATTTCTATGCTTATGAATCATGAAAAGAATGCTTTATGTGATAGTTATATTTTTGAATTCATTCGTGATGCTACTGAAAATTATTATGAGAGGGGAACATATGCTTTTACATATTGCAATAATATCAAGTTTCCTCTCTATGTGTTGAAAATCTTGAAGTTTTGCTTGTTTTGCCTTCCGATGCTAGTTGATTCTTGTTCCCATAAATTGTTTGCTCACAAAATCCCTACGCATAGGAAATATGTTAGACTTAAATGTGCTAGCCATATGCTTCATGATGCTCCCGTTATGTTTCAATTCTTTACTTTTATGTGAGCATCATTAAAATCATCATGCCTAGCTAAAAAGGCATTAAAGAAAAGCACTTGTTGGGAGACAACCCAACATTTACCCCTACCGTTTTTGTGTTTTAACATGATTAGGCTACTTTAGTAATCATGTTTTATATCTTTTGTTTCAATAAAGTACCAAGTAAAGCCTTTGGGATAGTGTGGATGATAGTTGACTTGATTCTGTGCAAAAACAGAAACTTTTGCGTCCAGTACAGAAATTCCTATCTTTTACTAGAACATGAAAAAATTCTGATTTTTTTACAGTTTATGGGTATATGAATTTTCTACGTTGTAATAATTGTTTCGAAGTTTTGGAGTTATAGAAGTATGACCTTAACTCAGAGCTTTTCGAACTGTTCTGTTTTTGACAGATTCTGTTTTCAATGCATAGTTTGCTTGTTTTATAGTTTTTGTGGCTTATATTGGTCAATATAAATTGTGGAAATTGTAGAGTACAGTAGGAATTATGTGGAATAAATTATGAATCTTATCTTTACAGTACCAAAGTGAATGATTTGTCTTTATCATACTAACCCATCTCACGAAGTTCCGTTAAGTTTTCTGTGATTGAAGTTTTCAAGTTTTGGGTGAGATATCAATATGAGGAGAATAAAGAGTGACAAGACCCTAATCTTGGGTATACGCAAGGCACCCCAACGTAATATTCAAGTAATATCCAAGCAACTAAGCTTGGGGATGCCATGGAAGGCATCCCCTCTTTCGTCTTCAACATTATCGATAACCTCACTTGGAGCTATATTTTCATTCGTCACATGATATGAGTTTTGCTTGGAGAGTCATTTTATTTTATTAGTATTTTCTTGATGTTATTTAGATAATGTTTTGCATCTTTTATTTCAATAAAAGTGGCAAGGATAGCCATTACCATGCTTAGTTTTCAAGTATATGAGTTTCTGTTTCAAAACAGAAAGTTTATCGCTGTTGCAAAAATTCCCGAGAAAAGTCAAAATGTGATAAAATGCTGAAATTTTTTGCACAATAAGCTATGATAAATTTTCTAAAGTGTGGTAACTTTTCAGAATTTTTTGAGTTAAATAAGTATGGTACTTCTTCACCCTTTACAGACTGTTCTGTTTATACAGATTGCTGTTATGTTTGCATTGTTTGCACATGTTTGCTTGTTTAATGATTCTATTTGAGGATAGGATTATTAAATATGCAGAGGCATTTAGTATGCATGTTAAATAATAATTTTAGTGATTTGCTATAGTAGATAATGATAAGGTTATTGCATTGATTTATACTAACTTATCTCACGAGTTCTTATTGAGTTTTGTGTGGATGAAGTTTTTGAGATTTAGGGAAACCGTGTTATGAGAGGAATGAAGAAGACACAACATCTCAAGCTTGGGGATGCCCAAGGCATACCAAATTAATATTCCAAGAAGTCTCAAGCATCTAAGCTTGGGGATGCCCCGGTAGGCATCCCACCTTTCTTCATCAACAATTGTCGGTTAGTATCGGTTGAGCCTAAGTTTTTGCTTCTTCACATGAGTGTGCTATTTTTGGAATGTCATTTTATTTCATTTTGCTTGATGTTTTAATAAAACACTTAGATCTGAAAGCTTTTAAATAAGAGATTGTCCTCAAATAGCTACCCATTTACTTAACTACTCACTTGATCTTCACTTATACCTTTTTGGAGTAGTTTGTCATTTACTCTTGTGCTTCACATATATCCTATGAGTAAATTGTTGAATGAATTGAATATCATGAAGTTGAAATTATATGTTCATATCATGCCTAGTAGTAGCTTCACATTGGGTTTAGAAAGTGAAATCTTTTGAAGCTTGACAATCACAATATTGGTCATACAAGCAATTCATGAATGTTAGTATAAGGAAGAGAACTTTCACATACAAATATATTATCTTGGACATCTTCTATGATTGTGAATACCCATTGATTATTTTCAAACCTGAGCAAATTAGTTGTATTTGGACAAGGAAGACAACGTAATGAGTTATGGTTGTGTATATTTGCATAGAAGTTATATTGTTATGGATCCTCCAACATGTGGTGTTTGCCTAGGATCTTTTGCTAGCCAAAAATTCGTACTAAGTAGAGATACTACTTGTGCATCCAAAAACCCTTAAACCCAGTTTCTTTCCATGAGTGTCCACCATACCTACCTATGGATTGAATAAGATCCTTCAAGTAGGTTTTCATCGGTGCATAAAGCAATAAAAATTGCTCCTAAATATGTTTGATCTTTTATTGTAAGGGAAAATTGAGCATTGTACGAACTTGTGATGGCAAAGTAATAAAAGTGACGGATTGCATAATAAAGGTTGCTATCATAAGGGACAATATAACGTGATGTTCCTTTGCATTAAGACTTTGGGCATGCAACAATAAAAAGCGCATGACAACCTCTGCTTCCCTCTGCGAAGGGCCTATCTTTTACTTTTCAGTATTTACTTTTATGCAAGAGTCAATAGTATGCATTCTCATGTCAAACTCAATTATCCTCTAGTTGGCAAGCATCATGTGGTGGGGAAAGATCTAGGCACATATGGCCAGTCAAATATATTTGATCATGATTTATTATTGTTGACAATTATCTCTATGATAAATGAGTTGGGAGGCGAAACATTAAGCCCCTATCTTTCTCTGTGTTCGATGGATGCCATTTGTTCTAAGAATATGCTTTGAGTACTAGCAATCATAGAAGACTATATGATGATTGAGTATGTGGAGCTCTTACTTAGACATTGTTGAATAAGTTGAATTGCAATTGTTTGGTGACTAAGAACATAGGTTGTTAAGTTTCAAGAGAATTCATTATTTGAACCATAACAAGTGAATTGGTTGCTACTTTATCATGATGAGTTTTATGAGAAAGAGTTGATGTTATGATGCTAGGAAAAGTTATTGAAACTGTCATTGATCAAACTTATGCACTATACTAGCATTCATACTTCATAAATTATTTCTTTTATCGTTTACCTACTTGAGGACGAGTAGGAATTAAGCTTGGGGATGCTGATACGTCCCCAACGTATCTACAATTTATGAAGTATTCATGCCATGTTTACAACAATTTTATATGGTTTTGGTATGATTTGGATGGAACTAACCCGGACTGACGCTATTTTCAGCAGAACTACCATGGTGTTGTTTTTTGTACAGATATAAAAGTTCTCCTAATGCAACGAAACTTTTTGACAATTTTTTTGGAACAAAAGAGACACTAGAAGCATCGTGGGAGGGCCAGAAGACCCCACGAGGTGGGCACAACCCACCAGGGCACGCCAGAGGGGCCTGGCTTGCCCTGGTGGGTTGTGCTCACCTCGAGGCCCATCTTCACGTGATTCCAGCGCTGAAAAATCCTATAAATAGAGAAACCATAAGAAATAACCCTAGATCAGAAGTTCCACCGCCACAAGCCTCAGTAGCCATGAAAAACCAATCTAGACCCCGTTCCGGCACCCTGTCGGAGGGGTAAATCATCACCGGTGGCCATCTTCATCATCCCGGCGGCCACCATGATGAGGAGGGAGTAGTCCACCCTCAGGGCTGAGGGTCTGTACCAGTAGCTATGTGTTTAATATGTCTCTCTCGTGTTCTTGAGTTGGCACGATCTTGATGTATCGCGGGCTTTGTTTATATAGTTGGATCATATGGTGTTTTCCCCTCTCTATCTTGTTGTGATGAATTGAGTTTTCCCTTTGAGATTTCGTTTTATCGGATTGAATACTTTTACGGATTTGAGAGCACTTGATATATGTCTTGCATATGAATACTCGTGGTGACAATGGGGTATTATATTGATTCACTTGATATATGTTTTCGCACTCAACTCGTGGATTCCCGAGGTGACATTGGGGTAATCTATGCATAGGGGTTGATGCACGTTTTCGTCCTTGTTTCCCCGGTAGAAATCTTGGGGCACTCTTTGAGGTTCTTTGTGTTGGATCAAGTATTATGAATCTGAAATTGTTTGATGCGTATCGTATAATTAACTCATGGATACTTGTGGTGACATTAGAGTTGGTCGATGCGTATCATATGGTGTTATTTTAGTATGAACTCTTGGATAGATCGAACAGAAAGAATAACTTTGTGTTATTTTAGTACGAACTCTTGAATAGATTGAACGGAAAGAATAACTTTAAGGTGGTTTCGTACCCTACAAACAATTTCTTCTTATGTTCTCCGCTAAATAAGAACTTTGGAGTGATTCTTCATCACACGTTGATGGATGGTTATATGATCCAATTAGATTAGCATTGTTGAGAGATTGCACTAGCGAAAGTACGGACCCTAGGCCTTGTTTCCAAGCATTGCAATACCGTTTGTGCTCCGTTTTGTCAATTGCCACCTTGCTGTTTTTTATTGTTCCTATTACAAAAATCAGTATCTACTATCATTACTACACTTGTATCACCATCTCTTCGCTGAACTAGTGCACCTATACAATTTAACATTGTATTTGGTGTGTTGGGGACACAAGAGACTATTTGTTATTTGGTTGCAGGGTTGTTTGAGAGAGACCATCTTCATCCTACGCCTCCCATGGATTGATAAACCTTAGGTCATCCACTTGAGGGAAGTTTACTACTGTCCTACAAAACTCTGCGCTTGAAGGCCCAACACGAGTCTACAAGAACAAGTTGTGTAGTAGATATCACCCCCTTCCCCTTCGGCTGAAGCATCAGTCGGGGTTCCACTCTAATGAGCGGGGGGGAAGGGAGCTGCTACTTCTTGAGCTTGCGTTGTTTTTTCGCTTGAAGAGGAAAGGGTGATGTAGCGAAGTAGAGATAAGTATTTCCCTCAGCTAAGAACCAAGGTATCAATCCAGTAGGAGGAACACACAAGTTGCCAACAATTGCACCTACACTAACAAACAAATACTTGCACCCAGCGTGATAAAGGGGTTGTCAATCCCTTCACGGTTACTTGCAAGGATGAGATCTGATAGTGATAGATATAAAAGATAAGTAAAATTGCAAAATAAAATAAAAGTAAATAAATTGCAGCAAGGTATTTTTGGGTTTTTGATTTTGTAGATCTGAAAATAATATGATAAAATATAGACCCGGAGGCCATAGTTTTCAGTAGAGGCTTCTCTCTTGAAAGAAAGCATACGGTGGGTAAACAAATTACTATTGAGCAATTGATAGAAAAGCGCATAGTTATGATGACATCCAAGGCAATGGTCATGTATATAGGCATCACATCCGAGACAAGTAGACCGACTCCTGCCTGCGTCTACTACTATTACTCCACACATCGACCGCTATCCAGCATGCATCTAGTGTATTAAGTTAACAAAAATGGAGTAACGCCATAAGCAAGATGACATGATGTAGAGGGATAGATCCAATCAATATGAACAAACCCCATATTTTTATCCTTAATGGCAATAATAAAAATGTGTGTCATGTCCCTTTCTGTCACTGGGATTGAGCACCACAAGATTGAACCAATTACAAAGCACCTCTCCCATTGCAAGAAAAATCAATCTAGTTGGCCAAACCAAATCAATAGATCGGAGAGAAATACAAAGCTATATAAATCATGCATAAAAGAGTTCAGAGAAGACTCAAATAATATTCACAGATAATCTGATCATAAACCCACAATTCATTGGATCTCAACAGACGCACTGCAAAAGAAGATTACATCGAATAGATCAACAACATCGAGGAGAACATTGTATTGAAGATCAAAGAGAGAGAAGAAGCCATATAGCTACTAGCTATGGACCCGTAGGTCTGTGATAAACTACTCACACATCATCGGAAGGGCAGCAAGGTTGATGTAGAAGCCCTCCGTGATCGAATCCCCCTCCAGTGGAGTACCGAGAAAGGTTTCCAGATGGAATCTCACGAGGAGAGGAACTTACGGTGGTGGAAAAGTATTTTTGCTGTGCCCTCTGGTCTTTGGGGAATATTTCGGTATTTATAGAAGAAGAATTAGGGTTAGAAGAGCCATGGGGGCCTGTCGGTGTCAAAACCGGCGGATCTCGAGTAGGGGGTCTCGAGCTGTGGATGTTGGATCAATGGGGAACAAGGAACGCATGGACAATATTTACCCATGTTCGGGCTCTCTCGAAGAGGTAAAACCCTATGTCCTGCTTGATTATATTGATGTGTATATGACGGTTACAGAGTCAATCTACCACGAGATCAGATGGACTAAACCCTAGGTAAGTAGGATGATGGTTCTTCTTCTAGCCTCTACGGACTAAACCCTCTGGTTTATATAGACACCAGGGGTCCCTAGGGTTACGCATAGTCAGTTACCATCAGGGGATAAACATGCCGATTCTCCTATCTTGACTTGGAGGACACACCAAGGCTTCAAAGGTTTTCCTCCCGAACATGGAGTCGTCATATAGTTCGGCCTTCCAACAGTAGTCATAGAGCAGCCCACCTGTCCGTCCCACAAGAGATAGGCCGCCGGCCCGAGAACCCCTTAGTCCAGGACTCCCTCAGTAGCCCCTGAACTAGTCTCCGAAGCCGAGGTATGTTCGAGAATCATTGGCTTTGTGGACCAGTTCCCTCCTTCATGGTGGTGGTGTCAGGCCTGCAGTTACCCTTAGATGAACTTTTAAAATGTTGCACGACCAAGTTCGGTCGTGTTTTCTCCAGATTCTGTCCTGATTTCTGAATTGCACATATTACTTAGCCTCGAAGGCCAACTGATCTAGTGTGAACGGTGCCCTCGTCTGAAAACTTTTGGTGAAAGGTCACAGCCGGCCATAGCCGCTGACCGGTCACGAAAAAACTCGATTCACGGTTCGAGGCAGTTCCTCCATTGGCACGTCCCATCAATATGGAGATCGTGCCCTGGTTTTTAAGGGATATGATCAATGATTCGGGTTATCCCATGTGCGCTTAACGGCACGATTATATCGGGAAGTGGTGAGGTCCGCGGCGCGATAAAGGGGACTCTTGGTATTACGGCAGCTTACAAAAAGAAAATAGCCACCACTTTCCCTGTACGCTTTCCCCTTCTTCCATCGCCATTGCTCTCCCAATCTCTTGAGCTCCAGCACCCCGATCTAACCTTCTTCAAGAATCCACTCCAACCACTTCCTCAACCCGGCCATGGCCGGATCTGGCTCGAAAGGCAAGTGGTAGGCCTACAGCATCACCAACGATGACATCGAGGGGCTGAAGCGCGCCGGCTACCTACCGGTCAATGTCACCGACCGAGCCCCGGAGGAGGGCTAGGTCATCCCTACGCCCCGGCCGGACGAAAGGGTGGTATTCGTCCCCCACTTCATCTAGGGACTAGGCTTCCTGCTCCACCCCTTTGTTAGGGGGGTTGATGTTCTTCTACGGGTTAGATTTTCATGATCTCGCCCCAAACTACTTCCTGCATATTGCGGCCTTCATCATTATCTGTGAGGCCTTTCTGCGGGTCCAGCCACACTTTGGCTTGTGGCTCAAGGTCTTCAATGTCAAGCCGAAGATAGTCGATGGACAGCAAGCGGACTGTGGGGGGCGATGATTAGCAAGCTTCGCTGGGTTGAGTGGTCAGAGGGTGCCTTTATAGATACCATCAAGATCAGGCAAAAAGAATGGTTCTATATCACCGAACCCCGTGGCACAGGCTGGGCAGCAGCCCCTGAATTCTGATCCGGGCCTCCCATGAGGCTAACCATGTGGACCAAGAAGGGCCTCGACTGGGAGTCACCTGCGGAGGTGGAGTTGCTGCAGAAGCGCGTCTCCAAGATGATAATGGAAAAGACTGAGCTGACCAACATGGTCCAGGTGATGCTTCGCCGCCGCATCCTACCTTGCCAACTCCGGGCCACCCCAATGTGGTCCTACAAGCCCGAAGACCCTGCCACCGTGCTTCACTTCTATGGCACCACCCACAACAAGTTGTGGAAGGTGTTATTCAAGCCCCAAAAGGAGTGGCCGGCCAAGGAGGAGGACATCGGCCTTGCTGCCGCACACCCTCCTCGGGGAGGTAACGAAGTTTTATTCTTTATGTTCGGATATTCGCCTTTTAACAAGGAACTTGACTCTTTCTTCCCCGCACTCGCAGAGCTGGCTAGAGAAAGCCCTACGGATTGACAGCCCGGCCCCGTTGCCCGAAGACCCCAGGACGGCCTTGTTGGAGGAGATGCTGGCCGTGGCGCCGTATAAGGCGCCGGAGAAGAAAGAGAAGAAGATGGTCAAGAAGAGGGAGGCCCGCGAAGGCCTCCGACCAAGGGGGCCTCCGGACACCAAATCCGAGGAAACCCAAGCTCCCTCCGCTCACGAGGGGGAGCAGGAAGAGGACAGGGAAGAGAGCGACTCCTCCCGAACAAGAAAGAGGGCGGCGTCAGATGACGCTGAGGAGGACCAACTTCCTCCCGCCCCAAAGAAGCAACGCAGGACCAAGGTGGTCCTGTTCGATGACAGCCCAGACTCCGCCGAGGGGTCCAAGGCTTCCGTAGAGGTTCCTCAAAGGAACCCCAGGGTCAAGCCCCCTACCCAAAGGTACAGATCCGAAGACTCTCTGGGCATAAACCTCAAGGTTTATTACTAATCATATACACGTCTTTCATATTGCAGCCCGCCACGCGACCCCTACCAATCGTGTCTCGTAGGGGGGCTCCCCGCCAGGCGAGCTGGCAGAAAGTGGGACCGCATCACGCTCAACGCCTCCTCCGGTCATCGAGGAGATCAGAGAGGTGTTGTCCCGAAAGACCCCTCCCTCCCAGACACAGGGGGCGGAGGTGATGATGTCATGGCCGAGGTTAACACCTCGGTCGCTGAAGACCAGGAGGGGAGGTCCCTTCTGGTGAACAAAGAGGGGGAGCCCGGTCAATCCGAGCTATCCCTGAAGATGGTCCCGGAGCCCCCGAGGCCCCCGGAATCATCCATTCCGACCTCCACTGAAGGGGGGCCGGGGCTCCGCCACTAGCGCCATCGTCCACAGAGCGAGCGGTGATACGTCTCCAACGTATCTATAATTTTTTATTGTTCCATGCTATTATATTATCTGTTTTGGATGTTTTATATGCATTAATATGCTATTTTATATTATTTTTGGGACTAACTTATTAACCTAGAGCCCAGTGCCAATTTCTGTTTGTTCCTTGTTTTTTAGTTTTACAGAAAAGGAATACCAAACGGAGTCCAAACGGAATAAAACTTCCGCGATGATTTTTCTTGGACCAGAAGACACCCAGCAAACTTGAAGATGAAGTCAGAGGAGTCCCAAGGAGGCCACAAGCCAGGGGCGCACCCTAGGGGGCGACGCGCCCTGAGGGCTTGTGGGCCCCTCGGAGCTCCCCTAACCCTAATTCTTCCACTATATATTCCCAAACCAACAGAAGCGTCCACCAAAATACTTTTCCACCGCCGTAACCTTCTGTACCCGTGAGATCCCATCTTGGGGCCTTTTTCGGCATCCTGCCGGAGGGGGATTCGATCACGGAGGGCTTCTACATCAACTCTATTACCCTTTCGATGAAGCGTGAGTAGTTTACCTCAGACCTACAGGTCCATAGCTAGTAGCTAGATGGCTTCTTCTCTCTCTTTGATTCTCAATACCATGTTCTCCTCAATGTTCTTGGAGATCTATCCGATAATATTCTTTTGCGGTATGTTTGTCGAGATCCGATGAATTGTGGATTTATGATCAGTTTATCGATGAATATTATTTGAATCTTCTCTGAATTCTTATATGCATGATTTGATATCTTTGTATTTCTCTTCGAATTATCGGTTTGGTTTGGCCAACTAGATTGGTTCTTCTTGCAATGGGAGAGGTGCTTAGTTTTGGGTTCAATCTTGCGGTGTCCTCACCCAGTGACAAAGTAGGGGTAGCGAGGCATGTATTTGTATTGTTGCCATCAAGGGTAAAAAGATGGGGTTTTCATCATATTGCTTGAGTTTATCCCTCTACATCATTTCCTCTTACTTAAGGCGTTACTCCGTTCTTATGAACTTAATACTCTAGATGCATGCTGGATAGCGGTCGATGTGTGGAGTAATAGTAGTAGATGCAGAATCATTTCAGTCTACTTGACATAGACATGATGCCTATATGCATAATCATTTCCTTGGATATCGTCATAACTTTGCGCTTTTCTATCAATTGCTCGTCAGTATTTTTTCACTCACCGTATTATTTGCCTTCAAGAGAGAAGCCTCTAGTGAAACCTATGGCCCCCGGGTCAATTTTCCACCATATATTTTCAGATCTATAAACCAAAAAACCCAAAAATACCTTGCTGCAATTTATTTACTTTTATTTTGTTTTACATTTTAGTAAGCTTTTATATCTATCTCTATCAGATCTCACCTTTGCAAGTAACCGTGAAGGGATTGACAACCCCTTTATCGCGTTGGGTGCAAGTGTTTGATTGTTTGTGCAGGTGCATAGATTGGAGACTTGCGTGTATCTCCTACTGGATTGATACCTTGGTTCTTAACTGAGGGAAATACTTATCTCTACTTTGCTGCATCACCCTTTCCTGTTCAAGGGAAAAACCAATGCAAGCTCAAGAAGTAGCAGGAAGAATTTCTGGCGCCGTTGCCGAGGAGATCTACATCAAGCCTACCAAGTGCCCACCATAAACTCTCATCTCTTGCATTACATTATTTTCCATTTGCCTCTCGTTTTCCTCTCCCCCACTTCTAAAATGATTTCAAAAAAGTACAAAAAGATTTGCCTTTTTATTCGCCCTTCTTCCGTTCGTCTTTTCGTTTGCTTTTTCGTTGCTCGTGTGTTAGATTGCTTGCTTTCACTACTGCAGGATGCTGCTAACGCGACACTACGATCAGAGACCCTTTGACGAAATTGTGTGCGATGCATTAATCACAAACGATGATGTAAAAAACCCGTCAAAAAAGATGCAAAATGTTTGCGATGGCAGAGACATCATACACGGTTCAGATTTTAGTTGCGTGTGTGATGCAGGGCACACGAATGATCCAAATGAACTGTTTGCGATGAGACAGAACAACAGAAACGGGCAGCCATATCAAGCTGTGTGTGATATATGGCATATAGTTCACTCAGATGAACTATTGGCTATTAGGGAGTGCAACAGAAACGGTTAGCCAGATCAAGGTGTGTGTGATATACGTCATACGGTTCACTCGGACGAACTATTTTCGATTAGGGAACACAATAGAAATGGTTCAACTTAACAAGATGTGTGTGATATGCGGCATACAGTTCACATAGATGAACTGTTTGCGATGAACCAAAAAAACACAAACGAGTCGTGTAAACAAGATGTGTGTGATACGCGGCAAACAGCCCACTCGGATGAACTGTTTGCGATGAGAAATTACAACACAGACGGTTACTACAGTTAATTCGTGTGTGATTCTGTGTGTACAAAAAAAATTGAAAATTGCAAACTAGTTGCTTGCGGTGGCTAGGAGTATCGCACACGATGTGTCTGCGAGTACTCGTGTGCAATGATTAGTAAGTTACACATACATTTCCTTATGTTAACACGTGTGTGAATTTGCAATATGGACAATTAATATGCGAATGCCTTCTGGACATCGGTGCTGATCGCCACGTCCAAAATATGGGCGTCCTCTACTCTACCGCTCTACTAGGCACACGCTTGAACTCAATGAACTGTGTACGATACTACTTCTTTCCATGAAAATTTAAGAACTTGGCTAATAGCATTTGAGTAACATATATATAGTGGTTACACCATTCGACAAAAGGAGGATCTTCGTAATACGGTTTTGACAACCATATGGTCCATATCTACATACATAACATAGTAACAACTATCACATTTTAAGAGGCTGAGGGCCAACAACCATATGGTCCATATCTACATACTTAACAAAGTAACAGCTAACACATTTTAAGAGGCTGAGGGCCAACAACCACAACTATCCGCTGGAAGCAGCTTGATCACGGCGACTTGGCATCTCGTCAATGAAAAGGAAGAGCCCTCGTGTGCCTTGGTAGAGCATGAGTAGAACAGTGTCTCCAATTTTCCAATATGGATGCATTGCCACGACAAGCGAGAACTTGTTAATTTGAATGGTTCCATTTCTGCGGGAAATGCAGTACCTTGCAATCACTTTGGCGTTATTAGCAGGCACAAGTGTAATTCGACCACGCTGGGAAATCGATCCAGGAACAGCTATAGCGGGCAATTTCTGTTGAAATGTAGAATAAAAACCAATTGTAACATATCATTGAAGATATATATAGTTTATGAGCATCAACATAAAAATAAGAATTTGTACTAGCGTTTTGTGCACACAATTGGTCTTGTTCAATGTGTGCACCATAGGTATAATTAATCCCATCCAAAATCCAGTGTTCATACGCTGTGCTATCTCTGTCAGATTATCAACAAAGTTTATGACATGCTTCAAGTCCTTCCAGTGAAATTTGGTACGCTTAGTAACATACAGATCATTCACTATGCATCCAACATATCCTGCTTAAAAGGTATTATTTATTCAGAACATGGCAGAAGAATATATAGTGCGCATAGATTGGTAAATAGAATTTGTTACTGCCTAGGAACGGAGTCAGAAAATGAAATCACAATTGGTTGCTTAAATAGTGATCAATTAGTCAGAACAAATACCCCTATTTTGCTAAGTAATATGCCAGCATGGAGAAAGTTGAAAGGACACTAACCTCGATCAGACTTTGATTGGCTGATGACGTTGGGGAAGTAAACATCCATGTTAATTAGACCAGGTTGTGGTGCACACACTAGAATTTTATTGCCAGCTTTCAGTTCATAACACTTAGACATTTTTCTCCAAAGGTCCGCATCAAAATAGGAGTGACCATCTTTATCAAGTTTTACACTAACTATCATTGTAAATCCATGCTGCGTTGTCAATATGACATCCATGGAGTCATCAACAAAGTAAAGCCCAAGATTTGCTTCTACTCCTATTCTTGCAAAGCAAGGGATGTACTGCTTGAAATGAAAATTAAGATTGTAAATTAGATATATTGAAATAATAGAGCAAGATGCAAATATAGGAGTAACTGATAGAACAGATCAATATATAGATGAAAGCAAAGTACAAAAATATATAATTAAAATAGATAATGTAACAAAGATTTGATGCAAATATGAGAGTAACTGAATGAACAATACATCATAAATTTGCCTAATATAGGGGGGGGGGAATCGGCTTCGACATCTAGGCTGCACGTGGCACTGTACCTTTTATCCAAATGTAGCAACAAACGGTATATGTTCACAAATTTAGGCCATGCCGACCGTGGTAGGGTGAGATTGAACATATCGAGCGCTCCCTGAAGTCATCCGGAATGGTGAGTTAGAACTTCGTTTCCGACTGGCCGCGACCACACTTGCCTGATTTGTGCTTGCACTGTGGACACATGAATGAAAACCCTCGAATCAGCTAGAAGAAAAATGAATCCACGATGATTTCCGCCGGTTGATTAACAGCGACGGACGGACTGCAATAAGAGATGAGTGAATATTTCGCTAAATTGATTAACTTCTCCATGAGAAAAATCCACGGCCCAATCCCACAGAAAACCCCAATCGACCAGAGTCTAGAATGTCAGTGCAGATAGGCAACGGAAAGTGGTAGGGGCGAAATCCCGTGCCGTTTGGAGCGCGACCTCCGCCCGCCGCTGACAGCTGTCGAGCTTAGGGTGGCCGCCACAATAGAAGTTGATGAGGTGCAGAGTTGCGGAGGAGTCCACGGCAAGTGGGTGGGGACGAAGTGGGTGAGGGTTTTGTTTTTCCTTTTGCATGTGTGGGTGAACACACACAGTTCGCAGAGGCGACGGAGATGAATCGTGTGCAATACTAAATCACCGAGATTGAAGGGGAATCCAAATTTCCTTTGTCCTTTGTCCATGAGTTTTTTTCTACGATGAACATAAACCCTGCAAATCACCGTGTTCAAATTTGGTACTTTTCCGGGTTCATTTACAATATTTAGGGGATTATGTGCATTTTCTAGGCATTAATGCACATAATTCAAATTCAAACAATTGGTGCATGAAAAGTTACACCAGAACGGTCTGGAAAACCATGATCGTGCTATTTAGTAAATTCTCATGCCTTTTACAAGAAATGGGCAGAGATTTCACGAAAATGTGTGGCAATAGTCAACCACAAACACGTCGTTTATTGGTTTTTCAATTGTAGAAAAATGAAATACATGCTTGAAAAACATGATGGCTGGCATGGTGCCATGGTATGGCCTCACCATGCCCTGGTAAAAATTTGAGAAGGTTTGGCTTATGTCGTCGTGCACGCCATTCATAAATCGAACCATCACCGAGGAATTTTCATGGTTTCAAGGGGAAATCACCAAGATTGAAGGGGCCGGGAATCCAAATTTCCTTCCTAGTTTGTCATTCAGTTTTTCTACAATCAACATACCCCCTCGAATGCAACGTGTTCAAATTTGGCATTTTTTTGGGCTCATTTACCATAGTTAGGGGATTATGTGCATTTTCTAGGCATTAATCCGCATAATTCAAATTCGAACAATCGGTGCATGAAAAGGTGCACAAGAACGGTCTGGAAAACCATACTCGTGGTATTTTGTAAATTCTCATGCCTTTTACGAGTAATGGGCAGAGATTTCAAGGGAATGCGTGGCAATAGTCAACCACAAACGCGTCATTTACTCGGTTATCAACTATAGAAAAATGAAATACATGCTTGAAAAACATGACGCCTGGCATGGTGCCATGGTATGGCCTCACCATGCCCTGGTAAAAAGCTCAGAAGGTTTGGTTTATGTCGTCATGCATGCCCTTCATAAATCGAACCATCACCGAGGAAGTTCCATGCTTTCGAGAGGGAAATCACCAAGATTGAAGGGGAATCCAAATTTCCGTCCTAGTTTGTCTTTCAGTTTTTTTCCAACGATCAACATACCCCTCCAATGCAACGTGTTCAAATTTGACATTTTTTCGGGCTCATTTATCATATTTAGGGGATTATGTGCATTTTTTAGGCATTAATGCACATAATTCAAATTCGAACAATCGGTGCATGAAAAGGTGCACAAGAACGGTTTGGAAAACCATGCTCGTGCTATTTAGTAAATTCTCATGCCTTTTACAAGGAATGGGCAGAGATTTCAAGGAAATGTGTGGCAATAGTCAACCACAAACGCGTCGTTTACTCGGTTAACAACTATACAAAAATTAAATACATGCTTGGAAAACATGACGCCTGGCGTGGTGCCATGGTATGGCCTCACTGTGCCCTGGTAAAAATTTGAGAATGTTTGCCTTATGTCGTCATGCACGCCTTTCATAAATCAAACCATCACCGAGGAAGTTTCATGGTTTCGAGGGGGAAATCACCAAGATTGAAGGGGGGTTCAACTTTCCTTTCTCCTTTGTCCATGAGTTTTTTTCTACGATGAACATACTCCCTGCAAATCACCGTGTTCAAATTTGGCACTTTTCCGGGTTCATTTACCATATTTAGGGGATTATGTGCATTTTCTAGGCATTAATGCACATAATTCAAGTTCCAACAATTGGTGCATGAAAGGGTGCACAAGAATGACCTGGAAAACCATGCTCGTGCCATTTAGTAAATTCTCATGCCTTTTACAAGAAATGGGCAAAAATTTCAATGAAATGTGTGGCAATAGTCAATCACAAATGTTTGTTTATTGGGTTTTCAACTACAGAAAAATGAAATAAATGCTTGAAAAACATGACGCCTGGCGTGGTGCCATGGTATGGCCTCACCATGCCCTGGTAAAAATTTGAGAAGGTTTGGCTTATGTCGTCATGCATGCCCTTCATAAATCGAACCATCACCGAGGAAGTTCAATGCTTTCGAGAGGGAAATCACCAGGATTGAAGGGGAATCCAAATTTTCTTTGTTCTTTGCCCTGTAGTTTTTTTCTACGATGAACATACACCCTGCAAATCACCGTGTTCAAATTTGGCATTTTTTCGGGCTCATTTACCATATTTAGGGCATTATGCACATTTTATAGGCATTTACCGCATATAAATCCAATCCAGCTACAGCTGCACGGGTGTGATGTGAGGGACGTGGATTGCCGTTCGATCATGGCGCATCCTACGGTGCAGAAGCGTGATCCGCATGGCTGGGGTTCGGGCCAATCATAACGCAACACACAATAGGCTCAGCGCACACTGTTTCCGGAGGCGACGGAGATGAACCGTGTGCGATAATGAACGAGCAAAATTGTAAGGGAAGCCAAATTCCTTCGTCGTTTGTTGTTGAGCTCTTAAAAACCACTGCACTGTATGGTTGCCCGGCCACTCCATCCCAGAGCTCTCTCCAAGCATCGTTCATGGCACCGCGGTGCACCGTAACTGGTAAGGAAGTGATGGCATCCCGCTGCGCCGCGTTCCTCGCCGCTCGCGACCGCACACATGGTAAGGAAGCGATGTCATCTCACCGCGCTGAGTTCATCGCCGCCGGTGGCCACACAGTTACGTGGGTGGACTTTGAGGCTGCCATGGCCAAATGGGTGGTGGATCTAGAGGCGGCCAAAGCCGCACAGAAGGAGCGGAAAAGGCAAAAAGCAGTCAAGAAAAGAGAGTCTTGCCACCGCAAGAAAGAAGAGGCCGCACGCCATGCTAAGGAGAGCTTGGCGGAGATCGAAGCACGGTGGGCTGCTGCCTACAAGGCCGGGAAGGAGAACGCCGGCGTCTGGCCAGCATGCCCCGATGGAAGCATGTGAGAAGTAGTTAGTGCGTGTGTCGCCCGTAAGATGTATAATTAATTATGAGCATCTACCAGTACTACATACGTACTAGTTTTAGAGCAAATTACCAGTGGTACTTTAAGTTGGTACTATCTATTATTAACGTACAATGTCGGTAAGCGCATCTTTTGAGGGCTTTGAGCGTTGATTAGCATGTGTTCACTGAAGTTTTGTAGCCACACCCCGGCCCTAAATACTCCCAAAACATCCGCCCGTAGCCACCGGAGGAGACTAGAGCTGGCCGCAGCTGGTTTTTAGTCCCACCTCGCCGCGCGAGTTGGCCACACACCGGCTTAAATTGCCGCGCCGGCAGATGGCAGCAAGCTTCTCTCTTGTTGCATAGGATCAAATTTGGCTATGCGAGCGAGGCAGGTTGACACTTGATTGCATTTCATAAACTGATGATTGCTCATCGGGTGTCACCTTGCCTCATTCATGTACATTGAATAATCCTGATACAATGAAAGAGATTTTTGAAATTAGGTGCGGTTGGAGATGCTGATAGATATAAGAATTATTAGAAGATCACAAAACACATGGTTTCTATGGCGTACCCGTGTGCGTTGTTTTGCGTTAATGATCCATAAGTCAGTTACCTGTGCGATGTTTCCTAATAAACCAGGCGTACCATTGACCGAAAAAATCAACTACACGTGTACATTTTTTTGGAGACGCGATCTGCCAATTTTCTCTTTTCTCGCACACGAGTATTTGACGCGCTTCGTCTGTGTTGTGTGTTTCCCCCGCCCAAGTTTCAAGTTTCGCAGCGAAATTTTCATTAGGCACGCGATTTCAGAATTTATTCCTCCCACCACATCCCCACCCATCAAATTTCCTCAGTATCCCCCCTCCCCCCTACCGGCAACTCAAACCGTCGCCGCCGCAACCACAGCTTCAACCACATCTATGTTCTGCTCAGATCCAGTCAGGTAACCCACCGATCTCTATCACGGCCCCGGCCTGATTGCTTAAATGGCGCCTGCGAAACATCCTCATGCCTCCAAATCCCCACCGCCCTACCTCCAGAGCATCATCGCGCAAGCCCAACCACATATCACGTGGAGGTCGAGGAGCTGATGGCGGTCGATGGCGCGATGGCCACTGTGCGTGTTGACCCGAAGGAACACCTCGCCTCCACCGCTGCTGACTTGGTGCAGGATCTAGCCCAGATGAAGTGCCCCAGCGACTACCCCCCAGGACTTACTAGGTATGATCTGACGAGCTCAATCTTACCAATACCACTTGCAATGGCTATGTTTTGTACGGTTGATGTATTAAGCATGTTCGTGCCTTGTTTATTTCAGTAATGCACACTGTGTGATGTTCAAGTATTAACTGTCCAGCTCAATTTCACCAATACCAGCAACAAACTTACAATACATGACTCAGGATATCACTAGAGATGCTGCCCATTTGCTAGTTTTGGTGGATGCTAACCCTGTTGTACTTAACATGCATGTCCATGTACTTACGCAGGGTCATAATGGCCGATGTTGTTTTTTGCTGTCTAGGTTAGCTGCATCCCATGTCTTACAGTATTTCACATCATTTGTGCAATTGCAGTTTAACTTCTAACATTTACTGGTTGCTTGTAGGTACACATGTCAGTGGCACTGATCCACGCTTCGACCCGGAGGAACAGCTCGCCTCTGCCGCCGCTGACTTTGGGCGGGCTCTGGCCAAGATGAAGTGCCCCAGCAACTACCTCTCAGGACTTACCAAGTATGAACTCACCAGTTCAATCTTACCAATACCAGTTGCAATTCATGGCTATGTTTTGTATGGTCGATGTATTAAGCATGTTGTAGTAAACATGCTTAACACGTTTTAGCTATTTTCCCTACCTTTTTATAGACAACTGGGCCATTCTCTGCTCTGGCAGCACCTGCCTTGTGATGTTTAACTCTGCCAATTGCATTTTTATCAGTACTGGTTTCAATGGCTATTAAGCTTGTTGCAATTAACAGTTGTATCCATTTTTAAATAGTTGTATTTCAATGGCTACAAACTTACAAAACATGACTTAGGATGTTGTTAAGCCTGTTGCAATTAACAGTTGTATCCATTTTTTAATCTATCCCTTTGCTACTGTGCTACTCTCCGCAATGAAGATATACTAGAGATGCTGCCCATTTGCTATTTTTGGTGGATGCTAACCCTGTTGTACTTAACATGCCTTTCCATGTACTTACGCAGGGCCATAACGGGTGATGCTGTTGTTTGCCGTCGAGGTTAGCTGCATCCCATGTCTTACAGTATTTTACATCATTTGTGCAAATGCAGTTTGGCTTCTAACATTTACTTGCTTCCTGTAGGTACACATGTCGGCGGCACCGATCCACGCTTCAACCCGGAGGAAGAGCTCGCCTCCGCCGCCGCTGGCTTTGGGCGGGCTCTGGCCAAGATGAAGTGCCCCAGCAACTACCTCTCAGGACTTACCAAGTATGAACTCATCAGTTCAATCTTACCAATACCAGTTGCAATTAATGGCTATGTTTTGTATGGTCGATGTATTAAGCATGTTGTAGTAAACATGTCTAACACGTTTTAGCTATTTTCCCTACCTTTTTATAGACAACTGGGCCATTCTCTGCTCTGGCAGCACCTGCCTTGTGATGTTTAACTCTGCCAATTGCATTTTTATCAGTACCGGTTTCAATGGCTATTAAGCATGTTGCAATTAACAGTTGTATCCATTTTTAAACAGTTGTATTTCAATGGCTACAAACTTACAAAACATGACTTAGGATGCTGTTAAGCCTGTTGCAATTAACAGTTGTATCCATTTTTTAATCCGTCCCTTTGCTACCATGCTACTCTTTCGCAATGAAGATATCACTACAGATGCTGTCATTTTATTATCATTTGCTATTTTTGGTGGATGTTAACCCTGTTGTAGTTAACATTGGCTTTCCATGTACTTACACAGGGCTACAATGGGCGATGCTGTTGTTTGCCATCGAGGTTAGCTGCATCCCATGTCTTATACACCATCTGTTACTAAATATAAGTATTTTTAGAGATTCCAATATAGACTACATACAGAGCAAAATGAGTGAATCTAGATTCTAATCTAAACTATATCTATAATTCTATATACATCCATAAGTAGTTCATATTGAAATCTCTAAAAATACTTTTACTTAGGAACATAGGTAGTTCTATTTTACATCATTTGTGCAATCTCAGTTTAGCTTCTGACATTTACTGGTTGCTTGTAGGTACATATATGAGCGGTACTGATCCACGCTTTGATCCCTTTTGCGTATGGGACAATGAGATATTCATGAACAAGCATCAAGTGAGGAAACTAAGAAAGATTGTTAGGCGAAAGAAACGGGTGATGAGAATTAAGCCCTTTATTTACACTTTGTCCAAGACAACAGTGAACTTTAGGATGGTAAGTAATGTGTTGCCTTTTCCCCCTGCCCACAACAAGTTACTCTATTAGACCTCAGTATCTGAAATTTTTCTCTTTTCAGTGGTTTCCGAAGCTTTTTACTGATGATTACCTTGCAAACTACATGACCGGAGTGGAGGCAACTAAGGTTAAAGTATATAATTCATGCTACCATGATAATGCTCTAGAAGTCTTCCTAAAAGCGGTGAAGGATGGGCGGGCGATCGTCATAAGGGGTTGGACAAAAGTTGTTCGTGCCTATGGCATGCAGGAAGGCACATTATGGGCATTCCGCTTCTTCAACACCATCGGTAGTCAAAATGATTTACACTTGTCTCTTCACCTTTACCGCCTCTAAATATTATGGTTCATCATAGTTAATTGTTGTCTAATCCTGTAATTACTGAACATATTGTACTGAAAATTTTATTTATGGATTCGTTGTTGAACCATTGTGCTGAGAATTTGAATTCCACGTTTCATATTTCAAAATTTCCAATTCAAATCATAAATTACAGGGAAAATAAAATTATACAGGAGCGAATAAAATAATGTGCACACGGTTAGAAAGAAAACAGCGTGTGCGATGAAAAATAAAGAACAGACGGTTCTTTGACGTGAAACGTTTGCGATGCCCGACGGACGCACACACGGTTTCATCTCATATGCGTGTGTGATTCATGGTAATACGGCAAACATTTCAAACCAGTGTGCATGTGTGATAGGAATACCAATCGCACACAGTTATGAAAATGGACACGTTGGCGTTAGTAGAGGCACCGCACACATTTTACATTCTTGAACTGTGTGCGATAACGTACCTATCACAAACATATCAGTAGATTAAATGTTGATGTCCACCTTTTTCACACGACTATAGCGGCGTAATCGTTTGGGATGTCTCTTTGATCAGAAACGTAACATCGAGATGTAACATGTGGGACTGGGGCGGCTTCTCATACATTTATTCTATGGTGATCGTCAGTAGCCGCTTGCCTATACCCGACGGTTTCTGGGTCGTGTGGGAATGACCCCCCTATCGCAGTCACTCACTAGGTGACGGTTCCAAATGCCGTTGCGGAAAGGGGTTAAAAACCATTTGTATAGCACCTTACGGTACCAGTGTTTGTCACGATGTCTCAAGAAAATACCAAGTTGTGTGACTTTTCCAATACTAATAATAATGATTTTATTAGTACTCCGATTGCTCCCGCCACTAGTGCGGAATCTTATGAAATTAATGCCGCTTTGCTGAATCTTGTTATGAAAGATCAACTTTCTGGCCTTCCTAGTGAAGATGCCACATCCCCTCTAAATACTTTCGTTGAATTGTGTGATACGCAAAATAAGAAAGATGTGGATAATGATATTGTTAAATTAAAGCTATTTCTGTTCTCACTACGAGATCGTGCTAAAACTTGGTTTTCATCTTTGCCTAAAAGTAGTATTGATTCATGGAATAAGTGTAAAGATGCTTTTATTTCCAAGTATTTTCCTCCCGCTAAGATCATCTCCCTTAGGAACGATATAATGAATTTTAAGCAACTTTATCATGAACATGTTGCACAATCTTGGGGGAGGATGAAATTGATGATAAGAAATTGCCCTACTCATGGTTTAAGTTTATGGATGATCATAAAAAAAAATTATGCCGGGTTAAATTTTGCATCTAGAAATCTTTTAGATTCGGCCACGGGAGGTACTTTTATGGAAATCACATTAGGATAAGCTACTAAACTCCTAGATAATATTATGGCTAATTACTCTCAATGGCATACCGAAAGATCTTCTACTAGTAAAAAAGTGCATGCGATTGAAGAAATTAATACTTCGAGTGGAAAGATGGATGAACTTATGAAATTGTTTGCTAGTAAGAGTGCTCCCATTGATCCTAATGATATGCCTTTGTCTACTTTGATTGAGAACAATAATGAATCTATGGATGTGAATTTTGTTGGTAGGAACAATTTTGGTTATAACGCGTATGGAGGTAATTTCAACCCTAGGCCGTTTCCTAGTAATTCCTCTAATAATTATGGTAATTCCTACAACAATTCTTATGGAAATTATAATAAGATGCCCTCTGATCTTGAGAATAATATTAAAGAATTTATTAATTCGCAAAAAGTTTTCAATGCCATGGTTGAAGAAAAATTGCTCAAGATTGATGATTTGGCTAGGAACATTGATAGAATTTCTCTTGAGATTGATTCTTTGAAAAGTAGATCTATGCCACCCAAGCATGATATTAATGAATCTCTTAAATCCATTAAAATTTCTATTGATGAGTGCAAAGAAAGAACCGCTAGGATGCGTGTTAAACGAGATTGGTTTGTTAAAGTGTGTTCTTCGATTTCTTGTGATAATAATGATGAAGATCTTAAAGAGATTGGTGTGAATCCTATTGAATCTTTGTTTTCTAATATAAATCTTGATAAAGATGCGACTGGAGATGAGTCAACTTTAGCTAGAAGGCATCCCAATGATTCAGAGCTTTTAGATCTTAATGCAAAAATTGATAAAAGTGGGATTGGAGAGGTCAAAACTTTAAGTAGCGATGAACCCACTCTTTTGGATTTCAAGGATTTTAATTATGATAATTGTTCTTTGATAGATTGTATTTCCTTGTTGCAATCCATGTTGAATTCTCCTCATGCTTATAATCAAAATAAAGCTTTTACTAAACATATCGTTGATGCTATGATGAAATCTTTTGAAGAAAAACTTGAGCTGGAAGTTTCTATCCCTAGAAATCTTTATGATGAGTGGGAACCTACTATTGAGATTAAAATTAAAGATTATGAGTGCCATGCTTTGTGTGATTTGGGTGCTAGCGTTTCCACGATTCCAAAAACTTTATGTGATATGCTAGGTTTTCGTGAATTTGATGATTGTTCTTTAAATTTGCATCTCGCGGATTCCACTATTAAGAAACCTATGGGAAGAATTAATGATGTTCTTATTGTTGCAAATAGGAATTATGTGCCCATATATTTCATTGTGCTTGATATAGATTGCAATCCTACATGTCCTATTATTCTTGGTAGACCTTTCCTTAGAACGATTGGTGCAATTATTGATATGAAAGAAGGAAACATTAGATTTCAATTTCTGTTAAGGAAGGGCATGGAACACTTTGCAAGAAATAAAATTAAGTTGCCATATGAATATATTATGAGAGCTACTTATGGATTGCATACCAAAGATGACAATACCTAGATCTATGTTTTATGCCTAGCTAGGGGCGTTAAACAATAGCGCTTGTTGGGAGGCAACCCAATTTTATTTTTATGTTTTTTGTTTTTGGTTCTGTTTTTCAATAAATACACATTATTACCTCTGTAGTAATTGTGTTTTAGTGTTTTAATTAGTGTTTGAGCCAAGTAAGACCTTTGGGATGGCTTACGGTGATAGTTGATTTGATCTTGCTGAAAAACAGAAACTTTTGCGTCCAGTAAAAGAATTGTTTAAATTCACTGGAGCGTGCAAAAACCCTGAATTGTTTACACAAGATTTATATACAAATTGCCTCTGTTTTCGTAATTTTTCAGAGTTTTGGAGTTACAGTAGTATTAGAACAATTCAGATCTTCGCAGACTATTCTGTTTTTGACAGATTCTGTTTTCTACGTGTTGTTTGCTTATTTTAATGAATCTATGGGTAGTATCGGGGGGTATGAACCATGGAGAAGTTGGAATACAGTAGATATTACACCAATATAAATAAATAATGAGTTCACAACAGTACCAAAAAGTGGTGATTTATTTTCTTATACTAACGGATCTCATGAGTTTTCTGTTGAGTTTTGTGTTGTGAAGTTTTCAAGTTTTGGGTAAAGATTTGATGGACTATGGAATAACGAGTGGTAAGAGCCTAAGCTTGGGGATGCCCAAGGTACCCCAAGGTAATATTCAAGGACAACCAAGCATCTAATCTTGGGGATGCCCTGGATGGCATCCCCTCTTTTATCTTCGTCTATCGGTAAATTTACTTGAGGCTATATTTTTATTCACCACATGATATGTGTTTTGCTTGGAGCGTCTTGTATGATATGAGTCTTTGCTTTTTAGTTTGTCACAATCATCCTTGTTGTACACATCTTTTGAGTGGGACACACATGAATCATGAATTTATTAGAATACTCTATGTGCTTCACTTATATCTTTTGAGCTAGGCAATTTTGCTCTAGTGCTTCACTTATATCTTTTTAGAGCACGGCGGTGGCTTTATTTTATAGAAATTGTTGAACTCTCATGCTTCACTTATATTATTTTGAGAGTCTCTATAAACAGCATGGTTATTTGCATAGGTTATGAATTTAGTCCTAATATGATGGGCATCAAAGAGGGATATAATAAAAACTTTCATATAAAGAGCATTGAATACTATGAGAATTTGATTCCTTATGATTGTTTTGAGATATAAAGATGGTGATATTAGAGTCATGCTAGTGAGTAATTGTGGATTGGTAGAAATACTTGTGTTAAAGTTTGTGATTCACGTAGCATGCACGTATGGTGAACCATTATCTGATGAAGTCGGAGCATGATTTATTTATTGATTGTCTTCCTTATGAGTGGCGGTCGGGGACGAGCGATGGTCTTTTCCTACCAATCTATCCCCCTAGGAGCATGCGTGTAGTACTTTGTTTCGATAGCTAATAGACTTTTGCAATAAGTATGTGAGTTCTTTATGACTAATGTTGAGTCCATGGATTATACGCACTCTCACCCTTCCACCATTGCTAGCCTCTCCAGTACCCCGCAACTTTAGCCGGTGCACTACACCCACCATATACCCTTCCTCAAAACAGCCACCATACCTACCTATTATGGCATTTCCATAGCCATTCTGAGATATATTGCCATGCAACTTCCACCGTTCCGTTTATTATGACACGCACCATCATTGTCATATTGCTTTGCATGATCGTAAGATAGCTAGCATGATGTTTTCATGGCTTGTTCATTTTTTATGTCATTGCTATGCTAGATTGTTGCACATCCCGATACACTACCGGAGGCATTCATATAGAGTCATATTTTTTTCTAAGTATCGAGTTGTAATTCTTGAGTTGTAAGTAAATAAAAGTGTGATGACCATCATTTTTAGAGCATTGTCCCATGTGAGGCAAGGATGATGGAAGCTATGATTCCCTCACAAGTTGGGATGAGTCTTCGGACTTTACAAAAATAAAAGAGGCCAAAATAAGCCCAAATAAAAAAAGAGAAAAGCAAAAAAATGAGAGAAAAGAGAGAAGGGGCAATGCTACTATTCTTTTACCACACTTGTGCTTCAAAGTAGCACCATGATCTTCATGATAGAGAGTCTCCTATGTTGTCACTTTCATATACTAGTGGGAATTTTTCATTATAGAACTTGGCTTGTATATTCCAATGATGGGCTTCCTCAAATTGTCCTAGGACTTCGCGAGCAAGCGAATTGGATGCACACCCACTTAGTTTCTTTTTGAGCTTTCATAAACTTATAGCTATAGTGCATCTGTTGCATGGCAATCCCTACTCACTCACATTGATATCTATTGATGGGCATCTCCATAGCCCGTTGATATGCCTAGTTGATGTGAGATTATCTCCTTCTTTTTGTCTTCTCGACAACCACCATATTCTATTCCACCTATAGTGCTATATCCATGGCTCACGCTCATGTATTGCGTGAAAGTTGAAAAGTTTGAGAATATCAAAAGTATGAAACAATTGCTTGGCTTGTCGTCGGGGTTGTGCATGATTTAATACTTTGTGTGATGAAGATGGAGCATAGCCAGACTATATGATTTTTTAGGGATAACTTTCTTTGGCCATGTTATTTTGAGAAGACATGATTGTTTTATTAGTATGCTTGAAGTATTATTGTTTTTATGTCAATATTAAACTTTTGTTTTGAATCTTATGGATCTAAATATTCATGCCACAATAAAGAAAATTACATGGATAAATATGTTAGGTAGCATTCCACATAAAAAATTCTATTTTTATCATTTACCTACTCGAGGACGAGCAGGAATTAAGCTT
This sequence comes from Thinopyrum elongatum, assembly GCA_011799875.1. Taxonomy (NCBI): domain Eukaryota; kingdom Viridiplantae; phylum Streptophyta; class Magnoliopsida; order Poales; family Poaceae; genus Thinopyrum; species Thinopyrum elongatum. The sequence goes on from CM022298.1 coordinate 199,543,443, forward strand.
GGGAATGCTTGATACGTCTCCAACATATCTATAATTTTTTAATTTTCCATGCTATTATATTATCTATTTTGGATGTTTTATATGCATTAATATGCTATTTTATATAATTTTTGGGACTAACTTATTAACCTAGAGCCCAGTGCCAGTTTCTGTTTTTCCTTGTTTTTGAGTTTTACAGAAAAGGAATACCAAACGGAGTCCAAACGGAATAAAACTTTCGCGATGATTTTTCTTGGACCAGAAGACACCCAGCAGACTTGGAGATGAAGTCAGAGGAGTCCCGTGGAGGCCACAAGCCAGGGGGCACGCCCTAAGGGCTTGTGGGCCCCTCGAAGCTCCCCTAACCCTAATTCTTCCACTATATATTCCCAGATATTCCCAAACCACCAGAAGCGTCCACCAAACTACTTTTGCACCGCCATAACCGTCTGTACCCGTGAGATCCCATCTTGGGGCCTTTTTCGACATCCTGCCGGAGGGGGATTCGATCATGGAGGGCTTCTACATCAACTCTATTGGCCTTCTGATGAAGCGTGAGTAGTTTACCTCAGACCTACAGGTCCATAGCTAGTAGCTAGATGGCTTCTTCTCTCTCTTTGATTCTCAATACCATGTTCTCCTCGATGTTCTTTGAGATCTATCCGGTGTAATATTCTTTTGCGGTGTGTTTGTCAAGATCTGATGAATTGTGGATTTATGATCAGTTAATTATGAATATTATTTGAATCTTCTCTGAATTCTTATATGCATGATTTGATATCTTTGTATTTCTCTTCAAATTGTCGGTTTGGTTTGGCCAACTAGATTGGTTCTTCTTGCAATGGGAGAGGTGCTTAGTTTTGGGTTCAATCTTGCGGTGTCCTCACCCAGTGACAAAGTAGGGGTAGCGAGGCACGTATTTGTATTGTTGCCATCAAGGGTAAAAAGATGGGGTTTTCATCATATTGCTTGAGTTTATCCCTCTACATCATGTCATCTTACTTAAGGCGTTACTCCGTTCTTATGAACTTAATACTCTAGATGCATGCTGGATAGCGGTCCATGTGTGGAGTAATAGTAGTAGATGCAGAATCATTTCGGTCTACTTGACATGGACGTGATTCCTATATGCATAATCATTGCCTTGGATATCGTCATAACTTTGCGCTTTTCTATCAATTGCTCGACAGTAATTTGTTCACCAACCGTATTATTTGCCTTCAAGAGAGAAGCCTCTAGTGAAACCTATGGCCCCCGGGTCTATTTTCCACCATATATTTTCAGATCTATAAACCAAAAAACCCAAAAATACCTTGCTGCAATTTATTTACTTTTAGTTTGTTTTACGTTTTAGTAAGCTTTTATATCTATCTCTATCTGATCTCACCTTTGCAAGTGACCATGAAGGGATTGACAACCCCTTTATCGTGTTGGGTGCAAGTGTTTGATTGTTTGTGCAGGTGCATAGATTGGAGACTTGCGTGTATCTCCTACTGGATTGATACCTTGGTTCTTAACTGAGGGAAATACTTATCTCTACTTTGCTGCATCACCCTTTCCTCTTCAAGGGAAAAACCAACGCAAGCTCAAGAAGTAGCAAGCGGCAGCTGGGTGGCCGGACGTGATGGAGGAGGCTTTGAATACCTTCTCCATCATCGAGGAACACCGCGCCCTGATGGGCGTGGTTTTACAAAGTATTCGGTCCGTTAATAGCAGACTAAAGGAAGCTTTTGGCGGCCTCCTAACGGGCTTCGAGGTAGGCCATGTAATATCCTTTTTATGAAGAGAATGTATTATTTAAGGTCATGCAATCCTCATATATTGCATCCCCTGAGCCCTGGGTGAGTTTGAAAAATTCAAGCGGGGATAAAAACTACAAAGAAATGCCTGTGATAGCGAAAAGTGAATCGTAGCCCCCGAGACTCTGTCAGGATTGAAAAAACCTGGTGGAGGATCAAAAATCAATAAATCGGGAGTCTAATGTGTGTAAGCTATTATGCAGGCCTCATCTTCGGTGGCGGCTACCAACGCCGCGGAGTTGGCCGAGGTTAATCGGAAGCTCAATAGCTCTGACAAGGAGCTTGACCTTCTTAATAAGCGGTTCGACGAAGCGCAAGGTGAGTCCGGACGGGACTCATATAGTAGTTCTCAATAAGTAAGGTATTCGGGTGTAGCCCTAAGCAAGGAGTGCTTTATTATGACTGGAGCTGTCGTCGCGGAGGTCGAGAACCTCAAGGCCGAGCGAAAGAAAGCGAAGTGAGAGGCCGCAGAGCAGAAGGCGACGGCCGAGCGAGCGACTACTAAACTGACGATGGCGAATACCATTTGCGAGAAGCACGAGGCCAGAGTGGCCGAGGTGCAGCAGGAGCTCAAGGATGCCGTCACGAAATGTGAAGACCTTGAGCAAAAAGGAAAGGATCAAGCCTCCGAGCTGACCTCGTTGAGGTCAGCGATCAAGGAGGAGAAGGGAAAGGCGCGAGGCCATGAAGAGGAGCTCTGCCAAGTAAATCTGATCGCGAATGGTAAGCTGTACTTACTGCAAAGTCTTTGGTGGTAACAGGTTCGCTTTGCTCACGTGAGTCTGGTGTTCCCCAGGCGCCTTTGCTGAACTTCTAAGGAGCGTTGCCAATGCAGCGAGGTACTTTGCCTCCCATGAGGGGCATGCCGAACAGAGGGTGTTTTGGCCGCAGTTTCAAGCCCTTGAGCACCCTCCTCTCCTCAACAACTAGATGAATTAGTTGATAGAGCTGCACTGGATGGTGGAGCCGGCCATGAAGGACCTCTGCGTCAAGTTGTGGCCTTCAGAGCCAATGCCGAGCAGCTACTTTGGTTAGTGCAAAAGCCATGCGATGCTGCGCCTCGGATTGACACCTTGAAGCGCTCCGCATGCATCGAGGGAGCTCGGATGGCCTTCGCGAAGACCATGTTGCACTGGCCGAAGATCAAGCCGACAGAGATGGCCACCGGGCCCCCGCCTCCTGGGAAGGAGCATAGGCGCCCCGAGCAGTACTTTCCCATCGTAATGGATGGTGCTCGGGCGGTAGAAGCTCAGTGTCCAAAAGATGTAATTTACGAGTGAGCGCATTATCATGTATCCGATGACAGCTAAACTTTTGTACTTTATAATGCGGTTGTTTGGCATGGTGTGTCATGCTTTGTTTATTTTGACTCCTATGCGGCCATTTGAATCTGAAAGTTACCAGTCATCGGCTTCAGCCCCCTTGTAGATGCTACAAGGGGTGTTTCTACCTCCGCACTGTGACCCTTAGCCGACATCTCGGTGCCCGAAGGCGGCACAAGGGGTGTTTCTTCCGAGGTCCTGTATTGGAGTTACTGAATCCGGCATTCATTGTTGTGTCATTGGCTTCAGTGCCATTGTGCCGATGCTTGTTCTTGCTGCGCCGCTGTTTCCCATTTCCGTCCCGTACTTCTGAAGTACCGGGCTCTTCCGGGTTGTTGCTTCTATGAGCTAACCACCTATCTTCCACCGTGCAAAAGCTGGTCATGAGAGAGGTAAGTGCCGACATTGATTTCGGCTTGTCTTGGCCAAGCTGGCGGGCCAGCCATTCATCCCGGATACTATGTCTGAAAGCGGCTATTTCCTTAGCGTCCGGATAGTCGACAATTTGGTGCTTTTTGGCCAGAAACCAATTCCAAAATTGTCGGGCTGATTCTCCGGGCTATTGTTCCACGTGGCTCAAGTCATTGGCATCCGAAGGCCGGACATAGGTGCCTTGAAAGTTAGCTCGGAATGCGTCCTCGAGCTCATCCCAGCTCCCGATGGAGTTTTCGGGGAGGCTGTTTAACCAGTGCCTGGCCAGTCCTTTGAGTTTTAGCGGTAAGTACTTGATGTCATGGAGGTCATCTCCTCGGGCCATGTGAATATGGACAAGAAAATCTTCAATCCATATGGTCGGGTCTGTTGTCCCATCATATTGCTCGATCTTGATGAGTTTAAACCCTTCAGGGAACTGATGCTGCATCACCTCGTCAGTGAAGCACATCGGGTGTGCGGCGCCTCTGACCCGAGCTACATCGCGCCAGAGATCAGCCGTCATCCGAGCAGGGTGCTGCTCCCGGGCTCTGTTGTTTCTATCGCGCCAGGCGTGGTATCCATCCCGTCCAGCGGGAGTATACCCTCTAGATCCATAGATGGATCTTGAATGGCCTGTCCTGGCGGCTAAGCTATGCCGAAGATCATATGGGTCCTCCGGCTGCATTGGCTCCTTGCCTCCTCGACAAAGGGGAGCAAGTGGATATTCGGCGTCTCCAACTATCATGTCCCGTCCTCGAGCTGGGCGGTCTGGCTGGTTAGCCTGAGTGTGTCTGGGGGGTGTGGGCTCAAAGGCCTTGCCGTCGAATTCTGGAATCAGATGTCGCTGGGGGTAGCTTTTGTTTTGGTCCTGGCGCTCAACGTCGTAGCCCTCTTCGACTGCTAGGACCCTCGTTCATCTGTCGTTGAGGGTATCCTGTTCGGCTTTCAGCTGCTTCTGTTCTCCTTAAGGCTTCGGGCGGTGGCTATGAACTGTCTCTTAAACTGCTCTTGATCTAGTGGGTCTTCGGGGATGATGAAATCCTCGGCTTTCCTCATCCTCGGAAAGAGGGAGGTAATTACTGTCCTTGGAGTCATTGAGGTCCTCGCGGTCACCCTGGTCCTCATGCTCTTCCAAGCCATCGAGTTGTTGTTCGTGGGCGTTGTGGTCACCGAGGTCTTCCATGTTGTCTAGGGTATCATTTTCTCCGGTGCCCATGTTGCTTTCCCTGCTTTTACGTCCCCTGGATCGTTTGCATCATCGCCAGCGTTTGAGCGGCTCCTCGCCAGGTTTATCGCCGTTTCTTCCGGGGGTGCCGCCACGTTCTTCCCAGTGGTGCCATCGCCCTTATCATTGGGGGTGTTCACCATGTAGACGTCGTATGTGGAAGTGGTAGTCCAATTTCTGGTTCTGGGGGTGGTTGGGGAATTTGCCGTATAGGCCATGGCGTCGGCGTCATCATCCATGTCCTCGGCCTCCTCAGAGGCGTAGTCCAACATATCGGTTAAATCTTCGACAGTGGCTACTAAGTGGGTAGTCGGTGGGACGTAAAATTCCCCATGGCTTGCCTCCAGACCGATCCGAGCATAGGTCGAGGATGGGTCATCAGTAATTTTCATTGTCTGGATCCGATCTAGCATCTTGATTAATAGGGAGAGACTAGCCAGATCGGCATCCGAGATTTCTTCTGAGTCCACCTCTGGTACGGTAGTGTGAGGGGCTAATCGGGCCAGGGTTGACTTCTGGTCTTTGGACGCCAAAATCGTATCCGAGCTTAAAGCCGGATCCGAGGTAGGGGCCGACCAAGGGATAGGGTCAGAAAGAGGGCTCGAAATCAAAGCTTCAGGGTTTTCAGGATCCCCAGGCAAGGCTGAGAACCTGGTGGAGATCAGATCGCCCCGAGCATCAGTGACATACTCCAGGTTGTTGAACCTGATTTGATACTCAGGGTCAAAGTTGTCGACCTGGTCGAGGTGACCGGCCGAGCTGGCGTGCAAAACGATGCCGCCGAATGCGAAGAGCTGGCCAGGGACAAAGATGTCCCCGGTGCGGATGCCATCTCCGATGACTAGGCGAGCCATCGATCCTTCGATGATCGAACAGCGGAACTCTCGATGAAAGCACCAATGTCGGTGTCAAAATCGGCGGATCTCGGGTAGGGGGTCTGCTACTTCTTGAGCTTGATTTGGTTTTTCCGTTGAAGAGGAAAGGGTGATGCAGCAAAGTAGAGACAAGTATTTCCCTCAATTAAGAACCAAGGTATCAATCCAGTAGGAGGAACACACAAGTCCCCAATAGTTGCACCTACACAAACAAACAAATACGTGCACCCAACGCGAAAAAGGGGTTGTCAATCCCTTCACGGTCACTTGCAAGGATGAGATCTGATAGAGATTGATATAAAAGATAAGTAAAAGTGTAAAATAAAGTAAAGGTAAATAAATTGCAGCAAGGTATTTTTGTGTTTTTGGTTTTATAGATCTGAAAATAATATGATAAAAATAGACCCAGGGGCCATAGTTTTCACTAGAGGCTTTTCTCTTGAAAGAAAGCATACGGTGGGTAAACAAATTAATGCTGAACAATTGATAGAAAAGCGCATAGTCATGACAACGTCCAAGGAAATGATCATGAATATAGGCATCACGTCCGTGACAAGTAGACCGAATCATGCCTGCATCTACTAGTATTACACCACACATCGACCGCTATCCAGCATGCATCTAGTGTATTTAAGTTAACAAGAACGGAGTAACGCCTTAAGCAAGATGACGTGATGTAGAGGGATATATCCAATCAATATGAATAAACCCCACCTTTTTATCCTTAGTGGAAACAATACAAATACGTGCCTCGCTACCCTTTCTGTCACTGGGTGAGGACACCGCAAGATTGAACCCACTACAAAGCACCTCCCCCATTGGAAGAAAAATCAATCTAGTTGGCCAAACCAAATCAATAGATCGGAGAGAAATACAAAGCTATCTTAATCAAGCATAAAAGAGTTCAAAAAAGACTCAATTAATATTCATAGATAATCTGATCATAAATCCATAATTCGTCAGATCTCAACAAACGCACCGCAAAAGAAGATTACCTAGAATAGATCTCCAAGAACATCGAGGAGAACATTGTATTGAAGATCAAAGAGAGAGAAGAAGCCATCTAGCTACTAGCTATGGACCCGTAGGTCTGTGGTAAACTAATCACACCATCGAAAGGGCAGTAAGGTTGATGTAGAAGCCCTCCATGATCGAATCCCCCTCCGACGGAGTGCCGGAAAAGGCCCCAAGATGGGATCTCACGAGAACAGAAGCTTGCCACGGCAGAAAAGTATTTTTGGTGTGTCCTTCGGTATAAGGGGAATATTTGGGTATTTATAGAGCAGAGATTAGGGTTAGAGGGTCATCAGGGGGCCCAGAAGCCTGGGGGGCGCCCCCTTAGGGCGCGCCCTCTGAGCTTGTCGCCAACTGGTGGCCCTTCTGACCCCCTCCCGAAGGTTCCTGGGTGTCTTCTAGTCCAAGAAAAATCCTCAAAAAGTTTCGTTCCATTTGGACTCCGTTTGGTATTGATTTTGTGTAAAATAAGGAAAAACAGCAACTGGCACTTGGCGCTAGGTTAATAAGTTAGTCCCCAAAAATGATATAAAATAGCATAATAATGCATATAAAACATCCAAGATGGATAATATAATAGCATGGAACAATAAAAATTATAGATATGTTGGAGACGTATCAAGCATCCCCAAGCTTAATTCATGCTCATCCTCGAGTAGGTAAATGATAAAAACAGAATTTTTGATGTGGAATGCTACCTAACATGTTTATCAAGTAATATTTCTTTAATGTGCATGAATATTCATATCCATACAATTCAAAACAAAAGTTTAATATTGACATAAAAACAATAATACTTCAAGCATACTAAAAAGCAATCATGTCCTTTCAAAATATCATGGCTAAAGAAAGTTATCCCTACAAAATCATATAGTCTTGTCATGCTCCATCTTCTTAACATAAACTATTTATCATGCACAACCCCAATGACAAGCCAAGCAATTGGTTCATACTTTTTAACGCGCTTCAGCTTTTTCATTCTCACGCAATACATGAGTGTGAGCCATGGATATAGCACTATGGGTGGAATAGAAGGTGGTAGTAGACAAAAAAGGAGAAAGAAATTCTCATACCAACTAGGCAAATTAATAGGCTATGGAGATGCCCATCAATTGATATCGATGTGAGTGAGTAGGGATTGCCATGCAACGGATGCACTAGCGCTATAAGTGTATGAAAGATCAAAAGAAAACTAAGTGGGTGTGCATCCAACTTGCTTGCTCATGAAGAACTCGGGCATTTGAGGAAGCCCATCATTGGAATATACAAGCCAAGTTCTATAATGAAAAATTCCCACTAGTAATATATGAACGTGACAACATAGGAGACTCTCTATCATGAAGAACATGGTGCTACTTTGAAGCACAAGTGTGGAAAAAGGATAGTAACATTGTCCCTTCTCTCTTTTTCTCTCATTTTTTTCTATTTTTTCTCTTTTATGTTGGGCTCTTTGGCCTCTTTTTTTTATTCTATTTTTTTTATCATTTTTTGTTTGGATCATGATCCCAACTTATGGGGTAACCATAGTCTCCATCATCCTTTCCTCACATGAGACAATGCTCTAATAATGATGATCATCACACTTTTTTTTACTTACAACTCAAGAATTACAACTCGATACAAGAACAAAGATATGACTCTATATGAATGCCTCATGCAATGATTTAGTGTGACATGTATAAAAAATATGAACGGTGGCCAAGCCACAAATACTATGACAACTATATGATCATGCAAAGCAATATGACAATGATGGTATGTGTCATAATAAAATGAAACGGTGGAAGTTGCATGGAAATATATCTCGGAATGGCTATGGAAATGCCATAATAGGTAGGTATGGTGGCTGTTTTGAGGAAAGGTATAAGAGGGTTTAATGCACCGGCGAAAGTTGCGCGGTACTAGAGTGGCTAGCAAAGGTGGAAGGGTGAGAGTGTGTATAATCCATGGACTCAACATTAGTCATAAAGAACTCACATACTTCATGCAAAAGTTTATTAGCCCTCGAAGCAAAGTACTACTACGCATGATCCTAGGGGGATAGATTGGTAGGAAACGACCATCGCTCGTCCCTGACCGCCACTCATAAGGAAGACAGTCAATAATAAATCATGCTCCAATTTCATCGCATAACGAGAGACCATACGTGCATGCTTTGGGAATCACAAACCTTAACACAAGTATTCTTACTAAACCACAATTACTAACTAGCATGACTCTAATATCACCATCTTTATATCTCAAAACAAATGCAAGGAATCAAACTTCTCATATATTCAATGATCTTCATGAAAGTTTTTATTATATCCCTCTTGAATATCCATCATATTAGGACTAAATTCATAACCCAAGCAAATTGCCATAATATTTATAAGACTCTCAAAATAATATAAGTGAAGCAAGAGAGTTCATCAATTTCTTCAAAATAAAACCACTGTCGTGCTCTAAAAAGATATAAGTGAAGCACTAGAGCAACTGCCTAGCTCAAAAGATATAAGTGAAGCACATCGAGTATTCTAATAAATTCACGATTAATGTGTGTCCCTCTCCAAAGGCGTGTAGATAAAGGATGATTGTGGCAAACTAAAAGGCAAATAAAGCAAAGACTCATATAATACAAGATGCTCCAAGCAAAACACATATCATGTAGTGAATAAAAATATAGCCTCAAGTAATTTACCGATGGATTGTAGAAAAAAGAGGGGATGCCATCTGGGGCATCCCCAAGCTTAGATGCTTGGTTGTCCTTTAATATTACCTTGGGGTGCCTTGGGAATCCCCAAGATTAGGCTCTTTCCACTCCTTATTACTTAGTCCATTGAAACTTCACTGAAAACTTGAAACTTCACAACACAAAACTCAACAAAAAACTCATGAGCTCCGTTAGTATAATAAAAGCAAATCACCACTTAGGTACTGCAGTGAACTCATTCCAATTTCATATTAGCATTATATCTACTGTAGTACAACTTCACCATGGCTCATACACCCCCCCTGAGGGAGTCCTAGATTTAGGGGTCCTTGGGCGTCCGGGCTACGTGACGTGGGCCGGGGCCATGAAGATAACAAGACAGAAGACTCCCTCCCGTGTCCAGATGGGACTCTCCTTGGTGTGGATGGCAAGCTTGGCGTTCGATATGAAGATTCCTTTCTCTGTAACCGACTTTGTACAACCCTAGTCCCCTCCGGTGTCTATATAAACCGGAGGGTTTTAGTCCGTAGGGGCAATCATAATCAGACAGGCTAGACTTCTAGGGTTTAGCCATTACGATCTCGTGGTAGATCAACTCTTGTAATATTCATATTCATCAAGATCAATCAAGCAGGACGTAGGGTATTACCTCTATAGAGAGGGCCAGAACCTGGGTAAACATCGTGTCCCCCTTCTCCTGTTACCATCGACCTTAGACGCACAGTTCGGGACCCCCTACCCGAGATCCGCCGGTTTTGACACCGACATTGGTGCTTTCATTGAGAGTTCCGCTGTGACGTCGAAGACAGGGTTGATGGCTCGCCTTGTTATCAAGGACAATATCACCTCCGGAGGAGCCCTGGCTTCAGGCCAAACCCTCCGGCTGGGCGGCTTTATCATGACCGCTCGTTTGGCCGATAAGCCGACGATGACTTCTCGGGTCATCAAAAATCGCCTCCGCGTTGACTCCGAATACTCCAAACGGATGGATCCGACGGAGTTGTCGTCTTTAAATGAAATCCTGGATCGTATCACCGCCTTGGGGGTCATTACAGACTACGATCGGATTGGGCTTAAACCCGATCAGAGAGAAATTAAATCTCCACCGATCACCCATCAGATAGCGGTGGTAGAAGAGCAAAACAACAACTCTCCCCCTGTGTTGAGGACGAACTATGTTCGGATTTCCGAGCTCGTAGAGCCGGATACCGTTCTGCGGAAAGGCACGCCTTGTCCCCCGAACCTAGAATCGGATGATGGGCCTGAAAAATCAGTCGATGTCCCGGAGCCCGAATTATTAAGCTCGGAAGTTTCTCAAACTCCGGATCCTAAACTGGGTCAGGGTTCGGACTCAAAGCCACCCACCCACCCAGATATATGCGATCTCATGTACGTACAACAGTAGTCTCAGGAAACGGTCCATCACTTTTGGGCCAGATTCCTCCTTGTTAAAGACAAGATTGAAGATTGCTGCGACGAAGACGCGATCTCAGCATTCTGCAACAATTGCACAGACGAAGGAATCCTCAACACCATCAACCGCCGTCACGTCTCACACTTCACTGACTTGGCAACCATAGTACAGAAGTACTGCGCAATGGAAAGCGCCTAGAAAACTCAGGCAGCTCGTCGGGAACCACTGGTTTCCACTCAACCCCTCGACTGAGCAAAAAGGATACACCCCCATGGGGTGCCCGAACCAATAGTAAAGAAATCCAAGCCTATTACGGGGCACGAAACCGTTCTGGAGGGATGGCTCGATAGGCCATGTAAAATACACACAACACCGTATACCGTACCAACTCACAGCCTTAGAGCATGTTGGATACTCCGGCAAGTGGCCAAGAGCGGCAAGGATATCCTCACCAAAAACACCTGAGAACAACACCCCCCGGAAGACAACAACCTCAGAGTATTGACGGTCTTCAAGACCTTCGCTTCAAACAATAGGCGCAAAAGGGCACTCCGCGACCTCGCCGAAGCCTGCCAAGTCGCAACATTAAATCCCTGGAACGACACAGCCATAACATTCAACGCCAGTGATGAACCAAAATCCAGGACAGTCCAGGCACCAGCGGCCTTGGTCCTCAGTCCAATCATGGACGGCTTTCGGCTCACCAAGGTACTCATGGACGGCGGCAGCGGACTAAACCTCATCTATGAGGACACGCTCAACAAAATGGAAATAGACAGGAGCCGCATCGAGCAAAGTAGCACGACCTTCTGAGGAATCATTCCCAGTCGGGAGGCACGGTCTGCGGGAAAAATCACATTCGACGTGGTATTTGGCACGCCGGAGAATTATCGGTCCGAAGAGATGACCTTCCAAGTGGCCCCTTTCAACAGTGGATATCATGCCCTATTGGGGCGAGATGCATTTACACGCTTCCAAGCTATACCTCATTACGGGTACATGAAGCTCAAGATGCCCGGGCCCAATGGTATTATCACTCTTTCCAGTGATCCGGACATAGCACTCCGCGCCGAAAACAAAAATGCATCCCTGGCCCTCGAGGCATTGTCCGAAGCCCTCGCGGCCGAAGAATTGGCCGCACTACGCTCCACGGTGGATAGGGACGACGTAATCCTGGACAAGCGACCCAAATCCACCTCCTTCAAACCAACAGACGAAATCGTTAAGTTCCAGGTCCACCCAACGGACCCCAAGAAGACAGCCTCTATCGGGGCACAGCTGGACCCAACGGTTGATGCCGCATTACGAGCGTTCCTACGCGAAAATTGGGACATATTTGCCTGGCACCCTTCCGATATGCCAGGAATCCCACGCAGGTTGGCCGAACACAGCCTCAATATATCGAAGGGATACAAGCCGGTCAAACAAACACTGCGGAGCTTTTCCGAACCCAAACGACAAGCTATGGGGGAGGAGCTGGCCAAGTTAATCGAGGCCGGATTCATCAGAGAAATAAAACATCCGGACTGGCTAGCAAACCTGGTGATGGTACCAAAGAAGGATAAATCATGGCGCCTATGCGTCGATTTCAAAGACCTTAACAAAGCCTGCCCCAAGGATCCCTTCCCCCTCCCCCGCATCGATCAGATAATTGATGCTACTGCAGGACACGACTCACTGTGTTTCCTCGATGCATACTCCGGATACCATCAAATGAAAATGAAGGAGTCCGATCAAGCCGCAACGGCATTCATTACCCCATACGGGCCTTTCTGCTTCAACACTATGCCCTTTGGGCTTAAAAACGCCAGCGCTACCTACCAACGCATGATTCAAACATGCCTGGAGAAGCAAATCGGCAAGACAGTTGAAGCATACGTGGATGATGTCGTCATCAAGACTAGACACGTCAAGTCATTAATAGACGACTTACGTCTCACATTCGACAACCTCCGTGCATATGACATCAAGCTTAATCCGGAAAAGTGTGTTTTCGGCGTTCCCGCTGGAAAGCTGCTGGGCTTCATTGTTTCCAGTAGAGGAATTGAGGCAAATCCAGCCAAAATTCAAGCTTTGTCACAACTGGCTACACCAACTGACCTTAAACAGGTCCAAAAACTAGCCGGATGTGTGGCGGCTTTAAGCCGCTTTAACTCCAGACTTGGAGAAAAAGCATTGCCACTCTATCGCCTTCTCCGACACACCAACCACTTCGAGTGGACGGATGCAGCAACGGCCGGACTGGAAGAAATAAAGGCTCTTTTAGCAAGCAACCCAATCCTGGCCGTGCCAAACGTCGGCGAACCAATGTTGTTATACATCTCCGCGACTCACCAGGTGGTGAGCGCAGCGCTCGTCATTGAACGAGAGGAGGACGGACACAAATTCCCGCTTTAGAAGCCAGTATACTATGTATCCACCGTCCTCACACCATGCAAATCCCGGTACCCTCATTACCAAAAGATAGCATGAGCAGTCTTCATGGCATCCCGGAAACTACGACACTACTTCCAAGAATGCTCGATCACGGTGGCTTTCGAAGTACTGCTCAATGACATAATAAACAACCGCGACGCTACGGGCCGGATTGCCAAATGGGCCATAGAGCTCCTGCCATTCGACATAATGTATAAACCGCGCCGAGCCATTAAATCCCAAGTGTTGGCTGACTTCATCGCCGAATGGACGGAGGCCGAACTCCCTAAAGAGTACGGCACGTATTCCAACTGGGTCATGTACTTCGATGGCTCTAAGATGCTGGCCGGTTTTGGAGCGGGCGTCGTCTTATAATCCCCAACGGGAGACACAGTCCAGTACGTGCTCCAAATCTTATATACAGACTCCAATAATGCAGCCGAATACGAGGCATTACTGCATGGTCTTCGGATGGCCGTCTCCATGGGCATACAACATCTGGAGGTGCGCGGGGATTCAAATCTCACAATATCCCAAATAAACAGAGACTTTGACGCAAAAGATCCGAAAATGGCGGCCTATCATAACGCCGTACTCAAAATATCAGCCCGGTTCGAGGGACTCGAGTTTCATCATGTGGCTCGAGAAAGTAATCAAGCGGCAGATGTCCTTGCTCGCATGGGAGCCAAGCGCGACCCCGTCCCGCCTAACATCTTTCTGGAATGGCTCTTCAAGCCATCCGTGATGTGGCAGAATGAAAGCGGCAACACTAGCCCGGACCCGATCATACCCCCCGAGTCCGAGCACAATACCGATATCATCGGGGGCTCAGCCACCGAAGCAACACCATCGGCCCATCTCATAATGGCAGTAATTGCCCCATGGACCGAACCCTTCTTGGCCTACCTTAATAGGCGAGAGCTCCCTGAGGATCCCAACGAGGCTTGCTGCATTGTCCGGCGCTCGAAAGCCTACAAGGTCCATGATGGTGAGCTCTACAAGAAAAGCGCTACCGGAGTCCTTCAAAGATGTATCTCCGAAAAAGAGGCGCGACAGCTCCTGGCCGAAATCCATGCTGGCCTCGGCGGTCACCATGCCGCGGCTCGGGCCCTTGTGAGTAAAGCCTTCCGTACAGGTTTCTTTTGGCCTACGGCCCGAGCAGATGCACAGGACCTTGTCCAACATTGTGTCGGATGCCAGCTTTTCGCTAATCAAAGCCATATGCCGCCTACTGCGCTACAAAAAATCCCCATTACATGGCCTTTAGCGGTCTGGGGGCTTGATATGGTCGGACCCCTTAAAGGGGGAAGCCACAAGAAAAAATATCTGCTAGTGATGGTAGATAAATTCACTAAGTGGATTGAGGCCAAACCGGTTAAAACAGCCGAAGCTGGACCAGTGATAGACTTTATATCCGGTGTCGTACACCGTTATGGTGTTCCACACAGCATTATCACAGACAACGGCTCTAACTTTACAGCCGACGAGGTGAAAACATGGTGCGCTAACCTGGGCATCAAGCTCGATTATGCCTCCGTCTATCACCCGCAAACAAATGGTCAAGTCGAACGAGCCAATGGTCTTATTATGAGCGGTATTAAGCCCAGACTAGTGTGGTCTTTGAAAGAATCAGACAAGCAATGGGTTGAGGAGCTCGACTCCGTACTCTGGGGGCTGCGGACCACGCCCAACCGCACTACCGGATACACACCGTTCTTCATGGTGTATGTCGGAGTAAATGACCATGGGTAGCCCCATCAGCTCCCTTTGGTATTTCAAGACATCGGGGCAGGCTGCGCCCCTCAAACATCAAGGACGAAGGGCCGCCTTCTTGAGGCTGGCTGGTCAAAGCAGCTGGTTGCCAGGAGGCGGCGGAGTCCACAAGACGGCCATGAAGTGGGCCGACTCCTAGTAGGCGGCCTCCTGGGAAGCCGAGTCCTAGCAGGCGGCCCCTCGCGCCCTCAAAGTCTGTGCCAACATAAACATGATGAGACAGGGCATGGCTACAGTACAGGCCTGCCACTCCCGAATCCAGGGCAGAACGTGGCCACAGTACAAGCGTACGAAGCAGGCATCCTGCGCCCAACGCAGGACTGTTGCCATGCCGCTCATGACATCACCCATGGCAGAGGAAGCCATGCTCCCACGACGGGCGGCCAGTACGGCCCGCAGGCGGCGGGCCCTACCTGTCCGTGACAAGCCAGAAGGCAGCGAGCCCAGACCAGTCGGCTCAGTGGGAGGTCGGCTCCTAGCAGGCGGCCCTCCTCCTCCTTTGAAGTCTGTGCTCCATTAACCAGATACGACGGGGTATGGCTACAGTGAGCCCCCGCCAGGCGGCGGGACTATATCCACGCTCCCCCTGACGAGGCCTTTGTCATCAGGGGCAATGCTACAGCATAAAGCAGTCAACGTGGCCCATGGACGGCGGGACCCACCTGTCGGCTGAGATCACGGCGGTCGGCGGACCCACCAGGTGGCGGGCCCCGGTGGTCGGCGGAGAAGCCGGCGACCAGTGACGCTGACTGCCGGGCCCCGCATCTAGCCAGATTACCGTTGTACCCCTTGGGGGTAGGCTTATATAAACCCCCCAGGTCACCCCATGCAAGGGGTTAGCAGCTGGCACCTTGGCAGACGCCTCGTCGAGCACCCATAGCACCACACACACACGCGCAAAGAGAGTGGAGTAGAGCTAGCCTTGCCCTTCTTCCTCCTCTAGCCAAACAGCTCAAGGAGCAAGCTTGTAGCTACCTGTTGAGATAGTGATCATGCGGAGACCCCGCAGAGCAGGACTAGGGGTATTATCTCCAAGGAGAGCCCCGAACCTGGGTAAGATTCGCAAGCGTACGCGGTCTCGCTCACTCCCGCTTCTAGAGCCCGGCGACGTACTTTTTTCCCCATCCACGATAAGCCACCCCCTGGCATATGTCGCACGATATCCCCGACATTTGGCGCCCACCGTGGGGCTAGGTGCACCGTCGTCCGGAAACACGTTCTAGACGGGAACCCTCTTCCTCCCTGGCGAGCGCAGCCAGCCCGGCACGCCCGACGGCGTTTGCGCCGACACGCTGCATGGCGCGGAAGTTGTTTGCACCGCAAGCAGCCTCGCTGATCTCATCGGCGGGATCCGCCTCTTCGACGAGCCCGCACTCGACGCGGGCGCAGCTAGCTCCGAGAGCTGTCTCATCGATCTCCTCGGCAAGCTTCACATCGCCGACGAGCCGGTCTCCGACCCGGAGTCCGTTGGCTCCACCGACCTGCTCGTCGACATGGTCATCGACGCCGACGTCGCGCTTCCTGATGCCTTCCCCGGTGACGTGGTGATCTTCGACGACCCACTTCCCGCTGCAGACAGCAGCGCCAGCACCAGCACCGTCACTGAGGTGCTGGTCATCAGCCACGACGGAACCTCCGACCAGGCCGGCCGGGACCCGTTGCAGGCGGCAATGCGGGACCTGTCCGCTCCCGTAGCACCCGGTGCGAGCGGTGAAACGCTGGAAGCGTGCCGTATCGCACTTCTCGACAGCGCCAACAAGTTGGCGGCCATGAGACGCCTCACCGAGGCTTACCACTGTGAGATCGACCGCGCCGTCTGCGGCACACCGGCTGCTGGCGAACCCAGCCGCGTGGGCACGGTCCGGCAGCGCGGCGCCACCATCGCCATCATGTTGGGGGCCGACCGCCCGGTCTACGCGACGCCCATGGAGAACTTGCGCGCCGCCCAGGCAGCGGCAGACGAGCTGGACCGCCTGGAGGGCAACGAGCGTCGCTGCATGACGGAGCGCATCCAGCAGCTCATCGACGCGGCCGCCGCGCAGCAAGAAGCTGGCCGCCGCATGGTGGAACCCGGCCTACAGGTTGGGAACCTTCCCCCTCGCCGAGAGCACGGCGCGACCTCCCGGACACCAACAACCGGCGCCCGTGACCAAGAGCCGGTTGCTAGCCGCAGCCGCACCCGCATCTCCATCAAGCGCGACCAAGACGGCCGCCCACGAGCAGTGGAACGGTGAGACGGTCGTCCGCCTCTCCCGTGCAGGGAGAGGCTCGCCTCCCCGCCGCCTGTTGAGCACCCGACTCTCGGAGGCCGGTTAGGCCCCCGCGAAGGAGTCGGAGAGAACGACGCCCGCAACCGGATCGACCGCTTGGCTCGGTCCCTAGCGTTGGAAGAAGAAGATGCAATCGGCCCGCCTTGTTTCGGCCCCCGCATTCACGACGAGCCCTTCCCCAAAGGGTTCTCGCTCCCTCGGGACACTCCTAAGTACAACGGCTCTGTGAAGCCGGAGGACTGGCTGGTGGACTACTCCACGGCCGTCAGCATAGCAAACGGCAACAAGCGCGTTGCCGTAAAGTACGTTCCGCTCATGCTCCAGGGCACGGCCCGGACATGGCTGAACAGCCTCAAGCCCTACAGCGTCAACAGCTGGCTAGACTTCACCGAAGTTTTCATCTGCAACTTCACCAACACCTACAAGCGACCGCCCAAACCTCGCTAGCTCTCTCTATGCGTCCAAGGCCCGACTGATTCTACCCGCGACTACTTGACGCGGTGGGCTGAACTGCGCAACTCCTGCGAAGGGGTGCATGAGGTGCAAGCCATAGAATACTTCACTGCTGGGTGCCGGGAGGGCACCCTACTCAAGCACCGGCTCCTCTGCGACGATCCGGCCACCCTCGATGAGCTGCTAATCATAGCGGACAAGTATGCCACTGCCGACTCCTCCATGAAGTCGGAACTCCGAGTGGATGCGTCAGGAAAGATGCTCCCTCCGGCCCCTCAGACACCGGCTGGTGATTCCAGTCGGCGCCAATAGTCAAACGACAATAAGCGCAAGGCCCCGCAGCTGGCTACTACCAGCCGGCAGGTGGCGACAGTCGAAGACCAGCAGCCAGAGGAGCAGCCCGGCCCCAAACGCCAGAAGGGCGGCAAGCCTGCCTGGTTGCCCGCCTTCCCGTTTGAGCAAACCCTCGATGCTCCCTGCAAGTTCCACAGCGGCGCGAAGCCATCCAACCACACCACCTGGAAGTGCCACTGGCTCACCCGCATCGCCAGAGGCAAAGGACTGCCTCCGCCGCCTGCTGGCCCACCGCCTCCGCCTCCCCAGCAGCCGGCGGTCTGACCAGTCGGCGCGATCCAAGATGAGTTTCCTAAAGAGCATGGAGCTTACGTCGTCTTCACCAGCGTGACTGACGACAGGCACAGCCGGCGTCAACAGCGCCGAGAAGTGAATACTGTCGCCTCTGAAGCCCCAGAGTTCATGCACTGGTCGGAGAGGCCAATCAGTTGGAGCCGAGCTGACCACCCGGAGGTGATGCCTTCTCCGGGTTCCTATGCCCTGGTGTTGGATGCCACCTTTGCAACAGAGAGGCGAGCTGCTCGTTTCTCCCGAATTCTGATAGACGGCGGTAGCAGCATCAACATCCTCTACCGCGACACCATGGAGAAGTTGTGCATCAAAGAGAAACAGCTCCAGCCTAGCCGGACTGTCTTCCATGGCATTGTGCCTGGCCTATCCTGCTCACCAATCGGCAAGATCAAGATAGATGTCCTCTTCGGAGACAAGAATCACTTCCGCCGAGAGCCAATCTGGTTCGAGGTGGTTGACCTTGAGATCCCCTACCACGCGTTGCTTGGCCGGCCTGCTCTGGCCAAGTTCACGGCGGTCCCCCACTACGCCTACCTCAAGATGAAGATACTGGGCACCAAGGGCATTATCACCATAGCCGGCGACTACCAGAAGTCTGCCGCCTCTGCCACTGCCAGCAGTCAGCTGGCCGAGTCCCTTGTGATTGCTGCCGAGAAACGGCTCCTTGACCGGGTTGTGGCCATGGCCGGCGAGCAGCCGGACCTGTCGCTAGATCCCAAGGGGTCAGAAGCTCAGGGCTCTTTCCAACCGGCCAAAGAAACCAAGAAGATACCCTTGGACCCGGAGCACCCGGAGAGGTTCGCTGTCATAGGAGCCCGCCTCGACTGCAAATAGGAAAGCGAGCTCGTCGATTTCCTCCGTGAGAATCGGGACATCTTTGCGTGGTCCCCAAAGGACACGCCGGGTGTTCCGACAGATTTCGCCGAGCACAAGCTACATGTTAGAGCAGATGCAAAACTAGTCAGGCAACCCCTTCGCCGCCTGTCGGAGGAGAAGAGAGGAATTGTTGGTGAAGAGATAGCTTGGCTTCTAGCAGTCGGCTTCATTATGGAAGTATTCTTCCCAGAGTGGCTTGCCAACCCAGTCCTTGTACTAAAGAAGAACAACAAATGGCGCATGTGTATTGACTACACCAGCCTCAACAAAGCTTGCCCAAAAGATCCGTCCGCCTTGCCTCGGATTGACCAAGTGATAGACTCCACAGCCGAATGCGAGCTGTTGAGTTTTTTGGATGCCTACTCGGGGTACCACCAGATCAAGTTAAGCCCGGCCGACCGCCTGAAGACTGCCTTCATCACACCATTCGGAGCCTTCTGCTACCTGACCATGATGTTCGGCTTGAGAAATGCCGGCGCCATGTTTCAGCGTTGCATGCAGAAGTGCCTCCTCAAGTAACTCGGCAGAAATGCCCATGTTTATGTGGACGATATTGTGGTGAAGACGGAGAAGCGCGGTACCCTCCAGGAAGATCTCAAGGAAACCTTTGATAACCTGTGCCGTTTTCAAATCAAGCTCAACCCAGAAAAGTGTGCCTTTGGAGTACCAGCCGGCCAGCTCCTCGGCTTTCTTGTCTCAGAGCACGGCATAGAGTGCAACCCTGTTAAGATCAAGGCCATCGAGAGGATGGAGAGGCCCACCCGACTGCGAGACATTCAGAAGTTCACCGGCTGCTTGGCATCCAGCAGCCGCTTCATTAGTCGGCTAGGCGAGAAGGCTCTTCCACTGTACCATTTGATGAAGAAAACCACTCATTTCGAGTGGAACGACAAGGCGGACGAGGCTTTCCTCCAACTCAAGAAGATGTTGACCACGCCGCCCGTCTTGGGCGCTCCGGCTGCCAAGGAGCCCATGCTTCTCTACATCGCCGCCACCAGCCGGGTGGTCAGTACAGTTATGGTGGTAGAGCGCCGAGAGGACGGCAAGGCATAGCCGGTCCAGAGGCCCGTCTACTACTTGAGTGAGGTGCTGTCAGCTTCCAAGCAGAACTACCCCCACTACCAAAAGTTGTGCTATGGTGTGCATTTTGCCGCCAAGAAGCTCAAGCCATACTTTCAAGAGCATCCCATCACGGTCGTCTGCACCGCCCCGCTTGCGGAGATCATAGGCATTAGAGACGCATCGGGCCGAGTGGCCAAGTGGGCCATCGAGCTGGCCCCCTACACCATCTTCTACCAGCCTCGCGCTGCCATCAAGTCCCAAGCACTGGCCAACTTCCTCGTCGACTAGGCCAAGACCCAGTACCTGCCGCCAGCTCCAGACTCCAATCATTGGCGGATGCACTTTGATGGCTCGAAGATGCGCACCGGTTTGGGAGCCGGCATCGTCCTCGCCTCTCCCAAAGGCGACAAGCTCAGATACACGCTGCAAACCACTTTGCCGCCTCCAACAACGTGGCCGAGTACGAGGCGCTAGTACACGGACTCCGGCTGGCCAAGGAGATTGGCATCCGCCGGATTCTGTGCTACGGCGATTCGGACTTGGTGGTCCAACAGTCGTCTGGCGACTGGGATGCCAAGGATGCAAATATGGCGAGCTACCGCTTCCTCGTCCAGCAGATCGGCGGATATTTTGATGGGTGCGAGTTCCTTCATGTGCCACAGGCCGACAACGAGCAAGCAGACGCCCTGGCACGGATCGGCTCCACCAGACAAGCCATACCAGCCGGCGTGTCCCTTCAGTGCCTCCGCAAGCCGTCTATCAAGCCTTCCCCGGAATCAGAATCCATCTTCGTGCCGGCTGCTCCCGAAGCAGTCGGATCCGACTCAGGGGCTGCAGCAGCCGGCCCGGGGACTTCAGCAAGCGGCACGGGGACTGCAGCAGTCGCACCAGGCCCAGGGACTTCGCAACCCGGCCCGGGGGCTGCAGCAGCCGGCCCGGGGACTTCGGCAGGCGGCACAGGGACTGCAGCAGTCGCACCCGGCCCGGGGACTTCGCAACCCGGCCCGGGGGCTGCGGCAGCTGGCCCGAGGACTTCACCAAGTGGCTCGGGGACTGCGGCAGTCGCACCCGGCCCAGGGATTCTACAACCCGGCCAAGGGGCTACAGCGGCCGTCCCGGGGACTTCAACAACGCAGCAAGACGCGACTGACTCCACCCCGCCACCTCCCAACCCAACCGCCCTAGTTTCAGTGGCCGTAATGACAGTGGATGAAGTCGAAGCACCATCATGGGCGCAGCCCATCCTCAACTTTCTGGTAAGCGGAGAGCTGCCAGTTGATGAGATCTCGGCCCGGCAGGTGCAACGCCGGGTAGGAGCTTACACGATAGTAAACAGAGAGCTTGTCAGGCGCAGCGTGACCGACGTTTTCCAACGCTGCGTCGAAACAGAGAAAGCCAAGGCAATCCTCAGAGACATACACCAAGGCGAGTGCGGCCACCACGCGGCCTCCAGATCCCTTATCGCCAAAGCTTTCCGCCATGGTTTCTTCTGGCCGACAGCTTTGGAGGACGCCAAGGATCTGGTCAAGAAATGCAAGGGGTGCCAAAAATTCAGCTCCAAGCAACATCTGCCGGCTTCTGCACTCAAGACCATCCCCCTTACCTGGCCCTTTGCCGTCTGGGGGTTGGACATGGTGGGCCCATTCAAGACAGCACGCGGCGGCATGACCCATCTGCTTGTCGCCGTGGACAAATTCACCAAGTGGATTGAAGCAAAACCAATCAAGAAACTAAATGGTCCGACTGCTGTGATCTTCATTGCAGATATCACCGTCCGGTACGGTGTACCACACAGCATCATCACCGACAATGGCACTAACTTTGCCAAAGGCGCCTTGGCCCGTTTCTGCGCGACGCAGGGCATCTGACTGGACTTAGCGTCCGTTGCCCATCCGCAGTCAAACGGCCAAGTAGAACGAGCAAACGGCCTCATCTTATCCGGCATCAAACCCCGACTGGTCGATCCACTGGAGCGCTCGGCCGGCTGCTGGA
Organism: Thinopyrum elongatum; assembly: GCA_011799875.1. Lineage (NCBI taxonomy): Eukaryota > Viridiplantae > Streptophyta > Magnoliopsida > Poales > Poaceae > Thinopyrum > Thinopyrum elongatum. The sequence goes on from CM022298.1 coordinate 199,565,663, forward strand.
TCGACGAGTTGCTGGCCGTCCTCTGGAGCCTCCGCACCACTCCGAACAGATCAACCGGTTTCACTCCCTTCTTCCTCGTGTACGGGGCCGAGGCCGTCATCCCAACTGACATCGAGTTCGACTCACCTCGCGTCACCATGTACACGGAGGCGGAGGCGAAGGAAGCACTAGAAGACGGCATCGATCTGCTGGAAGAAGGGCCGGCTGTTGGCACTCAGCCGGTCCGCCATCTACTAGCAGAGCCTGCGCCGCTACTACATTCGGAAGGTCAAGCCACGATCCTTCCAAGAGGGAGACCTTGTGCTCCGGCTGATCCAGCGAACAGTCGGCCAGCACAAGCTCTCGGCCCCTTGGGAAGGCCCCTTCATCATCAGCAAAGCCTTGGGCAATGACTCCTATTACCTCATCGACGCGCAGAAGCCCAGGGCATGCAAAAGGGACGATTTCGGCAAGGAAACAGAGCGCCCATGGAACGCAAATCTCCTCCGAAGATTTTACAGTTAAATACAGTATGTACCACGCTACCTTTTGTACTAAGGGCAAAGGCACCGGGTCCCTCGAGGAGCACTCGGGGGCTACCTTTCTTATCTGTATGATAAGTTTCATGCTTGTGAGTATGTTATTTCATTCCTCCGCCCGGCACCGGGTCCGACCAGTCGGCCCGGGGGCTTGCCGCCTTGTACTATGTTGGCTCTACCTGCAGTCGGACAAGTAGTGTGCCGGCATCTAAGCCCACCCTTGCCATAAGCCGCAGCTCGCAGAGCGACTGTCCAGCAGGCAAGAGTCAAAGGCAGGAAATGGTGCTCACATGAAAAATGGCTAAGGACAAAAGCACCCACATAGGCCAAGTCGGCTCCTCGCCTAGCCGTCCGGTTGCTGAGCAGCCGGCCGACCGGCTTCTCACTTAAATTGCTACGTTCTAAGCGGCCAAAGTACTTGTCTTCCGAAAACGGCCAAGTACTTGACCCGGCCAGCAGACCGAAGAATGGCTGTCTGGCCAGCAAGGCGGCAGCCAAGGGAAAGCGGCAAAGGAAAAAGCCAAAAGAACAGAAAGCAAGACAAGTCAGAGCTCGGCGAAGCACATCTTGTGCGAGAATTAAATCACATAGCAAGAGGTCCTCGGCCAGCATTCAACAAAGTTTGAATACACCCACAGTGGGTGGAACTGCGCGAATTTAACAAAGTTTGTTCTAAAGATTACCAAAGCACGAAAAGATAAGATAAGTTGGCAGCCTAGGCCAAAGGAGCAACAGGCGAGTCTGGCAGCTTGGTGGAGTCGGCGGTGCCAACTGGTGGAGAGGCCGTCTGGCGAGTCTCGGCTTGGTCGCCTTCAGCAGCAGTCGGTGCACTCGCACGTGGCTCGTTGCTCGAGGCCTGATCAAGCTGAGGCTGGGCGTCCGCTCCGCCCTCCGGTGCATCGCCTTCACCATCCTCATCTTCCTCGTCCTCGCCTTCGTCGCTTGAGGTGATTTCTTCCGCTGAGTCCTTGCCGTCATCCGGGTTCAGCCCGAACCAGTTCATCGGCACCTCGGCACCCTCCTCGTCCAGCTCGGGGAAGAAAACGCTGGTGTCGGTGTACTCGGCGATCGCCACCGCACGATGGGTGAGCGCAGGCCCCGCTACCACCAACTCTTCCATGGCCTCCTGCCGGAACGTGGCCAACTGGGCTAGGTTCAGCCCAAGATACCACGCCTTGACGAACTCCAAGGCTCTTCGGGCGCCTGCCCGAGCGAAGGAGCCCCTCCAAGCCTCGAAGCGGCCGATTGCCGCCTCCAACCAATCAGCGGTCCGACTGGGGGTGCGTGGAGCTTGGCCGCCTGGCCAGAGGGTGGAAACCAGCTGAGACCCGGCACGCTAAAGGCGGTGAAGCAGACGGTGAATCGGCTGCAAACGCGTCCTGATGGCCAGGAGCTGCTCATTCATGTTCCGAGGCGCGTCGGGCGGGATCTCCATTCCTTCCCTCCTACGCTGGTCGCGCCGCGCCTCGATGGACTGGCTGACGGTGACGGCGTGGCCAGGAAAGAAGTCTACGCAAAAGAAAAACAAAGATCAGAAGCCGACTCCCGATGCAGTCGGCAGCTATTCCAAAGAAAGAAGTTTACCGTCGATCATGTCCTCAATCTCGCTGTAGCCAGCGGCGAGGATCGCCTCCTTCTCGGCCCACTTTGAGTGTTCGACCTCAAACACGGCCTGAAGGGCGCCTTCCGCCTCCTTGAGCTTCTGGAGTTCCGCCTTGTGCTGGTCCGCCTGGTCCGCCAACTTCTTGGCCAGGCGGTCGCGCTCCAGGGCTGCCTTACGGTGCTCCTCCTCCTTGACGCGCAGCTCGGTCTGGACTTCGCCCAGATGCTGCTGCAATGTGGTGTTGGCTCCTGCAAAAATGAGAAAGAGAGGATAATCAACAAAGATGACCAAAAAAGAAAAGTGGTTGCCAGAAGATCCGGCCCAACTGCTCAGCAGTCGGCCCGAATCTCGGGGGCTACACCCAGCGGGTGCGCTAACGTGCCCCCACGAGAAAGTAGACAGAATGCTTACGCCGGCTTTCGGTGAGGTCGGCGGTCCGCTTAGCCAACTCCTGGACCTGGGAGTTGAAGGCGGCTGCGCGGATGTTGTGGTAGTCCTGCAACGAAGACAAAAGAAGAGAAAACAAGTTAGCACTCGGAACCTACCTTAAAGTTCTGAGTCGCCTGCTCAGCAGCCGGCCCGGAACTCGGGGGCTACACCCAGTGGGTGCGCTGGCGCACCCCCACGGAAGACTGCAAGAATCAAAAAACAAAGCAAAGAAGCATACCCGAACGGCCGTCCGTGTCGCCAAGAACGTCTTCGTACACTGCTGGAGGGCGGCGCCTTGGGCCTGGAGCTGGGCCTGAACGTCCTGCGCGGCCTTGTTCAGCACGCCCGTCCCGCCCCCAGGCGTCCATCCTGGTGGGGCGGCACTGGTGGCCTCTGCGTCTGGGGCCGACGAGCTCGCGGCCCCGATCTCCTGCGCCCGCGGCGCCGAGGCCGCCATCGCCGCACGCCGGCGCACCGAAGGGCGGACCACGGGAGTCGCCCCCACCACCAACTCGCCACTAACCGGCAGCGCCGGTGGCACATCAGGCCGATTGCCTCGGGCCCCGGCAGTCGGCGCTTGCGGGGGCACCTCCGCCTCCGAGACGATGGCGTCGCCTCCTCTCCTCTCCACCACCGGCTGGTCATCGCCGGCTCCTCCAGTCGGCACCAGGATCTCTGGCGCTGGCGGCGCCGCGCGCAACGGAATGACAAGTTGCGGGGTCCGGGCGCGCGCAGTTTCTTCCGCTTGCGCCCTAGCGGCCGCGTCCGCCTGAGCCTTGGCGGCGGCGTCCGCTTGAGCCTTGGCTGCCGCGTCCACGTCCGCCCGCGCTTCCTCGGCCGCCTCCGCCTCCTGCCTTTCCGCCTCCTCCCGCTCCTCGTGCGCCTCCCGCGCGTTCCTCTCCGTCGCCGCCCGGAGGTCGGCGAGCGGGTCCACGCGGCGGGTATTGGCAGAGCCTTCCACCTCCCCGATCACGGAAGCAGCGGCAGACCGCTCGAGAGTGAGTGGGGCCCTGATTCAAGCAAGACAAGAGAAAACTCAGAAAAAGTTTGCAAGGAAGTAGAAAGGAAAACACAACCAAGCACTTACGCGGACACCATCGGGGGCTGTTTCGGGGCCCTCTAGAACTGGGCCGCTCTTGTGGCGGCCTCTTGCTGCCTGGTCGCGGCGGCCGCGTTCTTGGACTTCTTCGGCCGGCTGCCGAACAGCAACGAGCCGGCTCGGCGCTTTTGTGGGCCGCCTGGTGCGGTCAGCGCGGCTGAGGAGCTCGCGCCCGCCCTGTCGGTGCCGTGCGGGCGGCACGGCTCGTTCTCCTCCTCATCGTCATCCGACCAGTCCTCAAGGCCGCCTCCTCCCCCGAAGCCGCCTGCTCCACCGCCGCCACCTGTGGCGTCGTCCTCCTCCATGGCGGCCGCCCCCAAGTCGGGGTCTTCCACGTCGCTCCTCGTTCGGTCCGGCATATACTGCTGACCTGGATCCAGAGCGCCGGCGGCCGACTGGGCCGGGAGGACCTGCACCATGGCCGACTGGTCAGGCTGCAAAACAAGAACTCGGACCAGCAAAGAGAAAAGAATTACAAGACTCACCGCAGGCGGCGGATGTGCGCGGTCCTACGGCCGCATGCCGAACCGCCAGTGTGCCTCGGACAGCTTGCAGTTGGAGATATAGTTGACCAGCCGGACCACCTCCACGTCCGGCAGGTCCCGTGTGCACATCCGGCATGGGTCCCGGTGCCCGCTCATGCAGCTGATGATGTGAGGCCGAGCTTGGAGGGGGAGCACTCGGCGCATCACGAAGGCAGCCAGCAAGTCCGAGCCCTTCAGGCCCTCCGACTCCGTCATCGCCTGAAGTCGGGCAAGGGCGGCGGAGGAGGCGGCCGACAGGGAACTCGGCTTGTACTGCCAGTTGGCGCGTGGCCCGGCTGGCGGGCCGGCTGCGTAGGCCGGCAAGTTGACGTAGTCGCTTGTCGGGTGGATGCTGTTGACGTAGAAATAGGATTTCTGCCACAGCTTGGCCGACTGCAGCAGGGAGATGGGCGGGAAGCGGTTCCCGGTGCCCGGGCGCCGCACCGCCACGCAGGCTCCGCATTGAGCCGCCTGGCCCTTGGCGGCGGTGTCAAGTTTGAGGTAGAAGCACTCCCCCCAGAGTTTGAGGGTGGGAAGGGTGCCGAGGTACCCTTCGCACATGGTGACGAAGGCGGCCAGCAGCACCACCGTGTTTGGCGTGAGGTGGTGCGGCTGGACTCAGTTGAAGTCGAGGAAGGAGCGGAGAAAGCCGCTCGCCGGAAGGCCGAAGCCGCGAAGGAAATGGGACCGGAAGACGACGCATTCATCGTCCTCCGGCGCCGGCGAGATTTCTGCTTCGGGGGGAATGCGCACCTGCATGTTCGCCTCCTGGGGCAGCCGCCATGTTTGACGGAGGAAGGAAAGGTGATCATCATGGACGTTGGAGCCGTCCCAGTCGCCGGCTCGTGAGCGCGCCATGGACGAAGGAGCTCGTCGCAGGTGCGGCGCGGTGGCGAGCGGGCGAGGCTGCGGCGGAGCAAGGAAGCCGCAGCGAGAGGACGCTCGACGACAGCGGGCTGCGGCAGCACTTCGATGGGAGGAAAGGGCGCGGCGGCAGCGAGGAAGATGAAGAACGGCGAAGGGAGAGGAGGGCGCGCGTGCATCTACCGCCCCCTCCTCCCCCTACTTATAGCCCCAGGCAGTGAAGCTGAGGGGGCGGGGCGTGGGGGATCGTGGGATTAACTACGCCCACTCCCCCACGTTCCCACGATTGCGGCACCAGTAAAGGCGCGAATTAACTACCGCAGAAGCCCAACCATCCACCTTGGCCGCAGCGGATCCGCGCGCGTGCCGAGGCACTGTAGTGGCAGGCCTTGGCCTGCGGCGCCGTCCCGTCACGCGCGTGGGCCGGCAGGCCGGCTTGACCTGATGATGCCACGTGGCCGACATGCGCGGGCGGCAAGCCTAATGTCTGGCCAGCATGCCACCTGGTCCCCACCATAACGTTTCGAAATCGCCAGGCGGCCTGCCTGGTCATGGCCAACACCTACCAGTCGGCACCTCGGAAGGCGGACGAAGCAGAATACCAGGCGACCCAGAATATGAAGCTGCTGAGGCTTCTCGCCCCTTCAGCCGCAGCGCCTCATCAGCTTCGGGGACTACTGTTGGAGTAAATGACCACGGGTAGCCCCATCAGCTCCCTTTGGTATTTCAAGACATCGGGGCAGGCTGCGCCCCTCAAACGTCAAGGACGAAGGGCCGCCTTCTTGAGGCCGGCTGGTCCATGCAGCCAGTTGCCAGGAGGCGGCGGAGTCCACAAGACGGCCATGAAGTGGGCCGACTCCTAGCAGGCGGCCTCCTGGGAAGCCGAGTCCTAGCAGGCGGCCCCTCGCGCCCTCAAAGTCTGCACCAACATAAACATGATGAGACAGGGCATGGCTACAGTACAGGCCTGCCACCCCCGAATCCAGGGCAGAACATGGCCACAGTACAAGCGTACCAAGCAGGCATCCTGCGCCCAACGCAGGACTGTTGCCATGCCGCTCATGACATCACCCATGGCAGAGGAAGCCATGCTCCCACGACGGGCGGCCAGTACAGCCCGCAGGCGGCGTGCCCTACCTGTCCTTGACAAGCCAGAAGGCAGCGAGCCCAGACCAGTCGGCTCAGTGGGAGGTCGGCTCCTAGCAGGCGGCCCTCCTCCTCCTTTGAAGTCTGTGCGCCATTAACCAGATACGACGGGGTATGGCTATAGTGAGCCCCCGCCAGGCGGCGGGACTGTATCCACGCTCCCCCTGACGAGGCCTTCATCATCAGGGGCAATGCTACAGCATAAAGCAGTCAACGCGGCCCGTGGACGGCGGGACCCACCTGTCGGCTAAGATCACGGCGGTCGGCGGACCCACCAGGCGGCGGGCCCCGGCGGGCGGCGGAGAAGCCGACGACGAGTGACGCTGACTGCTGGGCCCTGCATCTGGCCAAATTACCGTTGTACCCCTGGGGGGTAGGCTTATATAAACCCCTCAGGTCACCCCATGCAAGGGGTTAGCAGCTGGCACCTTGGCAGATGCCTCGTCGAGCACCCACAGCACCAAATACACACACGCAGAGAGAGTGGAGTAGAGCTAGCCTTGCCCTTCTTCCTCCTCTAGCCAAACAGCTCAAGGAGCAAGCTTGTAGCTACCTGTTGAGATAGTGATCATGCGGAGACCCCGCAGAGCAGGACTAGGGGTGTTATCTCCTAGGAGAGCCCCGAACCTGGGTAAGATTCGCAAGCGTACGCGGTCTCGCTCACTCCCGCTTCTAGAGCCCGGCGACGTACTTTTGTCCCCATCCACGATAAGCCACCCCCTGGCATATGTTGCACGATATCCCTGATAGTGTACGGTGCAGAGGCCGTGTTGCCCTGCGACATTATGCATGACTCACCACGAGTGCGCATGTATGAAGAGAGAGAGGCCGAGCTTGATCGGCAGGACAGCTTAGACGCCCTGGAGGAGGAGCGCGACATCGCAAAGGCCCGTTCCGCATTGTATCAACAACAGGCTCGCAGATATCAAAGCAGAGAAGTCCGGGCCAAGATTTATAATGTTGGCGAACTCGTTCTATGCTTGCCAGAGAAGAAAAAGGACAAACTCAAGCCCAAATGGGAGGGTCCCTTCATCATTGACGAAGTCCTCACTGGAGGAGCGTACCAACTGCGTGATGCATCAAACAATCGCTTGGAGCTGAACCCATGGAACGCCGCCAGACTCCGAAGATTCTACGCCTAGAGCCGGACTTTTTGTTAGTTTTCTTCTCCCTTTTTGTCCATTACCTTTTTTACGCTCTTTCATTTTTTCTTTCCCTAGCTTTAAGCTCTTTATGACGTACACATCCTTAAATATGTACGTCCATAATACCTGGGGGCTTCTTGTACAGAAGCTTATTATTATTATTTTCCAAGCATCAAGCTCACCACATATGTGTCTTTTCCTCATATGTACCTTTTCTTCGCCATTATATGCATCGTTATGACTTAAGTTTTGGCCAAGCTGGGTTGCCTGGCTCCTGTGCTTATGCCCTACGTTCCCGTTAGTTCGGCTAGGGCATAAAGGGAGCACCTCTGCGATTGTTACTGCCGGGTCATCCGGATGTGTACCTCAGACTGGGTGAAGCCGAAAGCTAGCGTTCTTAAGGGAATATTCGGTCGGCGGACTAAAGATGTTTTTTCTAATTACACTATGAACCCCCAGATGCTTTGTATACTGTGATTTTTTAATCACAGTTCGGACATGAACATTAACGCATGTTCACCTAGGGAAAGGAACCCTTAACAGAACTATTCTCTCTGGAAGATGTTTCTTACAATTACATGTAATATAACATAGCTAGCCGGATACAACTTGTCTGTTCAAGCAACTATGACCCCTACGCCTGGTTTCTACGCATACCCCGGTTTATATTACCGTGTGGGTATTCGGAAACACTCCGCACCTTCGGGTCCGGAGATCGAAGCGAAAAGGTCTGCCATGACAATCGTTTTACAATCCGGTTAGGGACATATTTGTCAATCGAAGCACATAGTCACTTAGACTCAAAAGCTTCTTCCTCTATGCCGTCCAACAGGCTATCTAGCCTACAATCCTGTTGGGACAATTTGGCGGCTACTTTTACTTGGTCATATACCAAACTAACTGGAACTTCTTTTCCGTCTGATCCTCGAGGTCCGACTCGAGCCATATGATTCGGATCAAGCTTGGTATACCGTGTTTTCACCATGGCCCAGGCCTCTCGCGCACCTTCTCGGCAGGCCGATATCTTCCATAATCGGAAGCGCCTCCGCGCTCCTTTGAATAGCTGCACAAGTTCCTCCATACTTCCTGGAGGGGAGGCGGATGGCCACAAGGCCTTGGCAACACTCCGCATTGCCTGTTGAGCTCGCTCGTGCATTTGCGACAGCTCTTGTAGCAGATCACCTGAAGATCCGGACATTTCCTCTTCGGGACGGCCGGTCAGCATACCTGCAGACATAAATCTGTCAGTTCCTTTCCTCGCTGAATTACACCGAGGTAAGTTCAAAAGCATACTGAATATGCCACCTCGTAGTCTCTTATTTTCCTTCACGGAGTTAGCTAGCTGGGCTCGCACATCTTTCAGTTCTTCGCCCAGCAGGATGTTGGAATCCTGCAGCTTGTTTTTATCCTCCCTGACCCGTGTCAGCACACGTTCACCCGCGGCCAGTAGCCTTTTGGCTTCTTGTTTATCCGATTGCGCAATTTCAAGTGCCTCCTTCAGCTGATCTGACGATCCTGCCATGAGATATGCGACACTGTTAGCATTACTGGTATATAATTATATTTTCTCGATGGAGGGGAACATTACCAGGCGACGCCTTCTTGGATTTCTCCAATTCGGCGGTGGCAGCAGCTAGCTGAGTTCGGCACCTTTCCAGTTCTTGAGATAACAGGTTGTTCTTATCTGTAAGCATCTGGTTATACAATGATCCTTAAATCAGTTGTATCAACTGCTTCAAGTCTCAGGGGCTACTGGTATATAATTATCAGGTTTGTATGATGTGAACTTACCCGCATGTCTTTCAAATGCTGGTCTGTGGCTCTGGTAAGCCCGTCTCGAGCAGCTCGGATGTATGCATCAGCTGAGTTGAAGGCATTAAATGCCTCTTCTGTAAAGCCGGGGTCGCGAAGAGCGGCCCTCCGGCACCGATGATTCATGGCACTCTCCACTTCTGAGTTTGTGATGGATACATCATCTGAATCCTCTGCCGAAGGACAATCCGGCGTCACCCCCGTACCGGCCCTCGTCTTTATGGCAGGTTCTGGAGCCTGGCTGTTGGGAGCGTGACCTGCAGGACCCCTGGACATAGTCCGGCGAATGCTCTTCCTGATGGGACACAAACAGACAATGTCACAGTTGGATGTGACCGCCAAGGGGCATATTTACGAAGCCATACCTTTTTGACGATGGCTCGGTCGTGACTTCGTTTGCCTTCCTCTTCGAAGGCTTACCCGATGTAGGCGTTGCTCTCTTTTAAGTCGCCTCTGGTGTAACATGGCGCGCCGAGCGCCTCCTCTTTGGAAATTGACATAGCGTGGTGGGTGAGGCAGAATGAGGGAGCTCTTTCGGAGGAGAGGTCTCATGATTACTTATGTGTGAGGCAGGAAGGAGGCCGGGATAGTCTGCTATAATGGCCACTTCGGTGCCATCGGAGCTCCCTTGGTAGAATACTCCCTCCTCTAGCTCCATAGATATGTCCGGATCCTCCTCGAATCCGGGGTCAAGATCCCGATTATGGTCCCCCGGCTGTGGAGCGAGGCTGTAGATCCCCGTGACGACATTTTGCCATTCCTGTTACAAATGGACGGGTTAGTATCAGTCGAAAATGACTCGTGGAAAGGATTGAGTACAGTGGTGGGATTAAAACTCACCCAGCTGGGAGGATTGTACATGGAAAATCCCTCTCGGCGTTTAAGACGAATAAATTCCTCTTTTTCCCCTTCGTACAGATCGACCAATATTTTGGCCAGAACGGCGGGGGTGTCCGGACCTTTCCGGCCACAGCGTGAGGCGTCATCTTCCCCATTATAGTGCCACATAGGGAGCCCTCTAAATTGGAGTGGCTGGACACCCCGCACTATGGAGATCGCCATCACCTTGATTATTGATAATCCAGACTGGGCGAGCGTCTTTATCTTGCTCATTAATTGATGGATTTCCGCACTATCTTCCTCCTCGAGGCTCCTAGGGCGCCAGCTGTGGCGTTTCTTCAAGGGAGCGCTAGAAAATTCAGGGAGACCCATTCGGATTGGGTCAAGGAGAGCGACGTCCTCAATATAAAACCACTCTGAGGGCCACCCCTCGGATGCCTTCTTCGGTGTGCCGGATAGGTATCCGGTCCCGGCTATGCGCCATACTTCGGCGCCGCCCACCTCGAATATGGATCCCTCTTGGGTACGAGAGACAAGGCAGAATAATTTTCTCCATAAATCAAAGTGGGCTTCACAGCTAGGAAAAGCTCGCAAAGGGCAACAAAACCCGCGATGTGCAAGATAGAGGCCGGCGTGAGCTTGTGCAGTTGGAGGCCATAGTACTCCAGGAGTCCTCGGAGGAAAGGGTGGATTGGAAACCCAACGCGTCTTAGCAAATAAGGAATGAAGCACACCCGCTCCCCCCTGGTTGGATTGGGGAAATTTTCCGCCGAAACTTCGCCTGAAAAGGAGGTCAAACCTGCTCGAACAGGGACCAGATCCTCGGGGGGAAGAAATCCCTGCGTTTGGAGCTTCACCAGTTGATCATGGGATACCGAACATCTTTCCCAATTGCCTTTTTTGGAGCCGTGGGGGCGTATGGAAGAACTGGGAGCACTAGCCATGTTGGAATGGTTTCTCCTAGCAAGCTTTGAGGATTTTCCGCTTGGCGTGGAATGGATCTGAAGATCCAATCTCTTTAAATAGATGCCTTTCTTGCATGGTCAGGGAGTCATGTGCAAGGATAACCCGACCTCTCGTATTCGCTCAACACGTGGAAACTGACGTCATGAAGGTGTGGAAGCCGATGAGTACAACATTAAATGGAAGGCCGAATACAGCTCCTTAAGTCAGGTACTTCGAGGTAATCGGAGGTGGAACCCGCCTTGCAATGCCGAAGACAATCTGCGCTCCGGACACATCGTCATTGAAAGCCTGGTTCGGGGGCTACTGAGGGAGTCCTGGATTTAGGGGTCCTCAGGCGTCCGGGCTACGTGACGTGGGCCGGACTGATGGGCCATGAAGATAACAAGACAGAAGACTCTCTCCCGTGTCCAGATGGGACTCTCCTTGGCGTGGATGGCAAGCTTGGCGTTCGATATGAAGATTCCTTTCTCTGTAACCGACTTTGTACAACCCTAGTCCCCTCCGGTGTCTATATAAACCGGAGGGTTTTAGTCCGTAGGGGCAATCATAATCAGACAGGCTAGACTTCTAGGGTTTAGCCATTACGGTCTCGTGGTAGATCAACTCTTGTAATATTCATATTCATCAAGATCAATCAAGCAGGACGTAGGGTATTACCTCCATAGAGAGGGCCCAAACCTGGGTAAACATCGTGTCCCCCGTCTCCCGTTACCATCGACCTTAGACGCACAGTTCGGGACCCCCTACCCGAGATCCGCCGGTTTTGACACAACACCCCCCCCCCCCGATACTACCCATAGATTCATCAAAATAAGAGAACAGTGCATAGAAAACAGAATCTGTGAAAAACAGAAGAGTCTGTGAAGACCTGAATATTGCTCATACTTCTGTAACTCTAAAAATTCTGGAAAATTATGACAACATAGGAAATTTGTATATCAATCTTGTGTAAAAATTCAGATCAAAATCACGTTTATGTGAATTTATAAAATTCGAGAATTGGGCGCAAAAGTTTCTGTTTTTCAGTAAAATCAAATCAACTATCACCATAGATCATCCCAAAGGCTCTACTTTGCACAAACACTAATTAAAACCCTTAAACACAATCATAATAGAAGTATAATTGCGTATTTTCATAAAAATAGTAAGGAAAAATATTGGGTTGTCTCCCAACAAGCGCTTTTCTTTAAAGCCTTTTAGCTAGGCATTGCCAATTTTAATGATGCTCACATTAAAGACAAGAATTGAAGCACAACGAGAGCATCAAATAGTATGTGAAAATCACATTTAAGTCTAACATGCTTCCTATGCATAGGCATTTTATAAGAAAACAATTTATCGAAACAAGCAAAAACTAGCATATGCAAGGAAGAAGAATAAAACATTGACAATCTCAACATGAAGAGAGGTAATTTCGTAATATGAAAATTTCTACAACCATATTTCCCTCTGTCATAATAATTATATGTGGGATCATATTCAAATTCAACAATATAGCTATCACATAACATATTCTCTACATGACCCACATGCATGCAAAGTTGACACTCTTCCAAAATAGTGGGAACATCAAATAAAGTCATGTTGTCTCCAAGCCCACTTCTATAAAAAAAATCATAAGATTGATCATTCTACAAAGTAGTGGGATCATTATTACCTAGAGTTGACACTCTTCCAAACCTACTTTCAATATTACCGCAAACATATTAATCATGAGGCTTAAACAAATTTTCAAGATCATAAGAAGAATCACCCCAATCATGATCATTGCAATAAGTAGAGGACATATCAAAATTAGCATCCCCAAGCTTGGGGTTTTGCATATTATTAGCACAATTGACATTAATAGAATTTATAATAACACCATTGCAATCATGCTCTTCATTCAAGGAGCTATCGTGAATCACTTCATAAATCTCCTCTTTTAGCACTTCATCATAATTTTCAGATTCACGAATTTCAAGCAAAACTTCATAAAGATAATCTAGTGCACTCAACTCACTAGCAATTGGTTCATCATAGTTGGATCTTTTAAAAGGATTAGCAAGTCGATGATGATCCATCAAATTTTTGTTTTCTGATTTTCAATAAACACACAATTATGCCAAGCGAACAAGCAAACAACCCAAGTAAGACATAAAGGCAAACGAAAAGGCAAATATTTTTGTGTTTTTCTGAAAACATTTTAGAAGTGGGGGAGACGAAAATGAGACACAAATGGAAAATAATATAAGTTAAATAGATGAGAGTTTATGACGAATACTTGGTAGGCTTGATGTAGATCCTCCCCGGCAACGGCGCCAGAAATTCTTCCTGCTAGTTTTTGAGCTTGCGTTGGTTTTTCCCTTGAAGAGAAACGGTGATGCAGCAAAGTAGAGACAAGTATTTCCCTCAGTTAAGAACCAAGGTATCAATCCAGTAGGAGGAGCACACAAGTCCCCAATAGTTGCACCTACACAAACAAACAAAAACTTGCACCCAACGTGAAAAGGGGTTGTCAATCGCTTCATGGTCACTTGCAAGGATGAGATCTGATAGAGATTGATATAAAAGATAAGTAAAAGTGCAAAATAAAGTAAAGGTAAATAAATTGCAGCAAGGTATTTTTGTGTTTTTGGTTTTATAGATCTGAAAATAATATGATAAAAATAGACCCGGGGGGCATAGTTTTCACTAGAGGCTTCTCTCTTGAAAGAAAGCATACGGTGGGTAAACAAATTAATGCTGAGCAATTGATAGAAAAGCGCATAGTCATGACGATGTCCAAGGAAATGATCATGAATATAGGCATCACGTCCGTGACAAGTAGACCGACTCATGCCTGCATCTACTAGTATTACACCACACATCGACCGCTATCCAGCATGCATCTAGTGTATTTAAGTTAACAAGAACGGAGTAACGCCTTAAGCAAGATGACATGATGTAGAGGGATATATCCAATCAATATGAATAAACCCCACCTTTTTATCCTTAGTGGAAACAATACAAATACGTGCCTCACTACCCTTTCTGTCACTGGGTGAGGACACCGCAAGATTGAACCCACTACAAAGCACCTCTCCCATTGCAAGAAAAATCAATCTAGTTGGCCAAACCAAATCAATAGATCAGAGAGAAATACAAAGCTATCTTAATCAAGCATAAAAGAGTTCAAAAAAGACTCAAATAATATTCATAGATAATTTGATCATAAATCCACAATTCATCGGATCTCAACAAACGCACCGCAAAATAAGATTACATCGAATAGATCTCCAAGAACATCGAGGAGAACATTGTATTAAAGATCAAAGAGAGAGAAGAAGCCATCTAGCTACTAGCTATGGACCCGTAGGTCTGTGGTAAACTAATCACACATCATCAAAAGGGCAGCAAGGTTGATGTAGAAGCCCTCCATGATTGAATCCCCCTCCGGCGGAGTGCTGGAAAAGGCCCCAAGATGGGATCTCATGAGAACAGAAGCTTGCCGTGGCGAAAAAGTATTTTTGGTGTGTCCTTCGGTATAAGGGGAATGTTTGGGTATTTATAGAGTAGAGATTAGGGTTAGAGGGTCATCAGGGGGCCCACAAGCCTAGGGGGCGCCCCCCCTAGGGCGCGCCCTCCGAGCTTGTCGCCAACTGGTGGCCCCTCTGGTCCAAGAAAAATCCTCAAAAAGTTTTGTTCCGTTTGGTATTGATTTTCTGTGATGACAAAAACAAGGAAAAAAATAGCAACTGGCACTACGTTAATAAGTTAGTCCCCAAAAATGATATAAAATAGCATAATAATGCATATAAAACATCCAAGATGGCTAATATAATAGGATGGAACGGTCAAAAATTATAGATACATTGGAGACGTATCAGGGTCCCGAGCTGTGGATCTTGGATCTATGGGGAACAAGGAACGCAGGGACAATATTTACCCAGGTTTGGGCCCTCTCGAAGAGGTAAAACAGTACGTCCTACTTGGTTATATTGATGTGTATATGAAGGTTACAGAGTCGATCTACCACGAGATCAGATGAACTAAACCCTAGGTAAGTAGGATGATGGTTCTTCTTCTAGCCTCTACGGACTAAATCCTCTGGTTTATATAGACACCAGGGGTCCCTAGGGTTATACAGAGCCGGTTACCATTAGGGGATAAACATGCCGATTCTCCTATCTAGACTTGGAGGACACACCAAGGCTTCAAAGGTTTTCCTCCCGAACACGGAGTCGTCATATAGTTCGGCCTTCCAACAGTGGTCATAGAGCGGCCCACCTGTCCGGCCCACGAGAGATAGGCCGGCGGCCCAAGGACCCCTTAGTCCAGGACTCCCTCAAGGCCCACAAGCTTGCCCCCCTTGTGGCGCACCCCCTGAGCTTGTCGTCGCCTCGTAGATCTTCTAGCCTCTTCCCGAAGCTTCAAGGGTGTCTTATGGTCCAATAAAAATCCTCAAAAAGTTTCGTTCCATTTGGACTGCATTTGGTATTGATTTTCTGTAAAGACAAAAACAAGGGGAAAACAACAACTGGCACTGGGCACTAGGTTAATAGGTTAGTCCCAAAAAATGATATGAAATAGTATAATAAGCATATAAAGCATCCAAGATTGATAATATAATAGCATGGAACAATAAAAAATTATAGATACATTGGAGACATATCAAGCATCCCCAAGCTTAATTCATGCTCGTCCTCGAGTAGGTAAATGTTAAAAACAGAATTTTTGATGTGGAATGCTACCTAACATGTTTATCAAGTAATATTTCTTTATGTGGCATGAATATTCAGATCCATTAGATTCAAAACAAAAGTTTAATATTGACATAAACAGTATAATACTTCAAGCATACTGTCGGTGTCAAAACCGGCGGATCTCGGGTAGGGGGTCCCGAACTGTGCGTCTAAGGTCGATGGTAACAGGAGACGGGGGACACGATGTTTACCCAGGTTCGGGCCCTCTCTATGGAGGTAATACCCTACGTCCTGCTTGATTGATCTTGATGAATATGAATATTACAAGAGTTGATCTACCACGAGATCGTAATGGCTAAACCCTAGAAGTCTAGCCTGTCTGATTATGATTGCCCCTACGGACTAAAACCCTCCGGTTTATATAGACACCGGAGGGGACTAGGGTTGTACAAAGTCGGTTACAGAGAAAGGAATCTTCATATCGAACGCCAAGGAGAGTCCCATCTGGACACGTGGGAGAGTCTTCTGTCTTGTATCTTCACGGCCCATCAGTCCGGCCCACGTCATGTAGCCCGGACGCCCGAGGACCCCTAAATCCAGGACTCCTTCAGTAGCCCCCGAACCAGGCTTTCAATGACAATGTGTCCGGAGCACAGATTGTCTTTGGCATTGCAAGGCGGGTTCCACCTCCGATTACTTCGAAGTACCTGACTTAAGGAGCTGTATTCGGCCTTCCATTTAATGTCGTGCTCATTGGCTTCCACGCCTTCATGACTTCAGTTTCCACGTGTCGAGCGAATACGAGAGGTCGGGTTATCTTTGCACATAACTCCCTGACCATGCAAGAAAGGCGTCTATTTAAAGAGATTGGATCTTTCAGATCAATTCCACGCCAAGCGGGAAATCCTCAAAGCTTGCTAGGAGAAACCATTCCAACATGGCTAGTGCTCCCAGTTCTTCCACCCGCCCCCATGGCTCCAAAAAAGGCGATTGGGATAGATATTCTGTATCCCAAGATCAGCTGGTGAGGCTCCAAACACAGGGATTTCTTCCCCCTGCGGATCTGGTCCCTGTTCGAGCAGGTTTGACCTCCTTTTCAGGCGAAGTTTCGGCGGAAAATTTCCCCAATCAAACCAGGGGGGAGCGGGTGTGCTTCATTCCTTATTTGCTAAGAGGCGTTGGGTTTCCAATCCACCCTTTCCTCCGAGGACTCCTGGAGTACTATGGCCTCCAACTGCACAACCTCACATCGGCCTCTATCTTGCACATCGCGGGTTTTGTTGCCCTTTGCGAGCTTTTCCTAGGTTGTGAAGCCCACTTCAATTTATGGAGAAAATTATTCTACCTCGTCCCTCGTACCCAAGAGGGATCCATATTCGAGGTGGGCGGCACCGAAGTATGGTGCATAGCCGGGACCAGATACCTATCCGGCACACCGAAAAAGGCATCCGAGGAGTGGCCCTCAGAGTGGTTTTATATTGAGGACGTCGCTCTCCCTGACCCAATCCGATTGGGTCTCCCTGAATTTTCCAGCGCTCCCTTGAAGAAACGCCACAGCTGGTGCCCTAGGAGCCTCGAGGAGGAAGATAGTGCGGAAATCCATCAATTAATGAGCAAGATAAGGATGCTCGCCCAGTCCGGATTATCAATAATCGAGGTGATGGCTATCTCCATAGTGCGGGGTGTCTAGCCACTCCAATTTAGAGGGCTCCCTATGTGGCAGTACAATGGGGAAGATGACGCCTCACGCTATGGCCGGAAAGGTCCGGACACCCCCGCCGTTCTGGCCAAAATATTGGTCCATCTGTACGAAGGGGAGAAAGAGGAATTTATTCGTCTTAAACGCCGAGAGGGATTTTCTATGTACAATCCTCCCTGCTGGGTGAGTTTTAATCCCACCACCGTACTCAATCCTTTCCACGAGTCACTTTCGACTGATACTGACCCGTCCATTTGTAACAGGAATGGCGAAAGGTCGTCACGGGGATCTACAGCCCCGCTCCACAACCAGAGGACCATGATCGGTATCTTGACCCCGGATTTGAGGAGGATCCGGATATATCTGTGAAGCTAGCGGAGGGAGTATTTTACCAGGCGAGCTACAATGGCACAGAAGTGGCCATTATAGCAGACTATCCCGGCCTCCTTCCTGCCTCACACGTAAGTAATCAGGAGACCTCTTCTCCGAAAGAGCTTCCTCACTCTGCCTCACCCACCACACTATCTTGTGTTCCAAAGGGGAGGCGTTCGGCGTGCCATGTTACACCAGAGGCGACTCAAAAGAGAGCAGCGCCTATATCGGGCAAGCCTTCGAAGTGGAAGGCAAACGAAGTCATGACCGAGCCGTCGTCAAAAAGGTATGGCTTCGTAAATATGCCCCTTGGCAGTCACATCCAACTGTGACATTGTCTGTTTGTGTCCCATCAGGAAGAGCGTTCGTCGGACTATGTCCGGGGGTCCTGCAGGTCACGCTCCCAAGAGCCAGGCTCCAGAACCTGGCATAAAGACGAGGGTCGGTACGGGGGTTATGCCGGATTGTCTTTCGGCAGAGGATTCGGATGATGTATCCGTCACAAACTCAGAAGTGGAGAGCGCCATGAATCATCGGCGCCGGAGGGCCGCTCTTCGCGACCCCGGCTTTACAGAAGAGGCATTTAATACCTTCAGCTCGGCTGATGCATACATCCGAGCTGCTCGAGACGGGCTTACCAGAGCCACAAACCAGCATTTGAAAGATATGCGGGTAAGTTCACATCATACAAACCTGATAATTATATACCAGTAGCCCCCGAGACTTGAAGCAGTTGATACAACTGATTTAAGGATCATTGTATAACCAGATGCTTACAGAGAAGAACAACCTGTTGTCTCAAGAACTGGAAAGGTGCCAAACTCAGCTAGCTGCTGCCACCGCCGAATTGGAGAAATCCAAGAAGGTGTCGCCTGGTAATGTTCCCCTCCATCGAGAAAATATAATTATATACCAGTAATGCCAACAGTGTTGCATATCTCATGGAAGGATCGTCAGATCAGCTGAAAGAGGCACTTGAAATCACGCAAGTGGATAAACAAGAAGCCAAAAGGCTACTGATTGCAGGCGAACGTGTGCTGACACGGGTCAGGGAGGATAAAAACAAGCTGCAGGATTCCAACATTCTGCTGGGCGAAGAACTGAAAGATGTGCGAGCCTAGCTAGCTGACTCCGTGAAGGAAAATAAGAGACTACGAGGCGGCATATTCAATATGCGTTCGAACTTACCTCGGTGTAATTCGGCGAGGAAAGGAACTGACAGATTTATGTCTGCAGGTATGCTGACCGGCCGTCCCAAAGAGGAAATGTCCGGATCTTCAGGCGATCTACTTAAAGAGCTGTCGCAAATGCACGAGCGAGCTCGGCAGGCAATGCGGAGTGTTGCCAAGGCCTTGTGGCCATCTGCCTCCCCTCCAGGAAGTATGGAGGAACTTTTGCAGCTATTCAAAGGAGCGCGGAGGCGCTTCTGATTATGGAAGATATCGGCCTGCCGAGAAGGTGCGCGAGAGGCCTGGGCCATGGTGAAAACACGGTATACCAAGCTTGATCCGAATCATATGGCTCGGGCCGGACCTCGAGGATCACATGGAAAAGAAGTTCCAGTTAGTTTGGTATATGACCAAGTAAAGGTAGCCGCTGAATTGTCCCAACAGGATTGTAGGCTAGACAGCCTGTTGGGTGGCATAGAGGAAGAAGCTTTTGAGTCTAAGTGACTATGTGCTTCAATTGACAAATTTGTCCCTAACCGGATTGTAAAACGATTGTCATGGCGGACCTTTTCGCTTCGACCTCTGGACCCGAAGGTGCGGAGTGTTTCCGAATACCCGCACGGTAATATAAACCAGGGTATGCGTGGAAACCAGGCGTAGGGGTCATAGTTGCTTGAACAGACAAGTTGTATCCGGCTAGCTATGTTATATTACATGTAATTGTAAGAAACATCTTCCAGAGAGAATAGTTCCGTTAAGGGTTCCTTTCCCTGGGTGAACATGCGTTAATGTTCATGTCCGAACTGTGATTAAAAAATCGCAGTAAACATAGCATCTGGGGGTTCATAGTGTAATTAGAAAAAACATCTTTAGTCCTTCGACCGAATATTCCCTTAAGAACGCTAGCTTTCGGCTTCACCCAGTCTGAGGTACACATCCGGATGACCCGGCAGTAACAATCGCAGAGGTGCTCCCTTTATGCCCTAGCCGAACTAACGGGAACGTAGGGCATAAGCACAGGAGCCAGGCAACCCAGCTTGGCCAAAACTGAAGTCATAACGATGCATATAATGGCGAAGAAAAGGTACATATGAGGAAAAGAAACATATGTGGTGAGCTTGATGCTCGGAAAATAATAATAATAAGCTTCTGTACAAGAATCCCCCGGGTATTATGGACGTACATATTTAAGGATGTGTACGTCATAGGTGTGCAGTTTATCCGCTCAAGAGCTTAAAGCTAGGGAAAGAAAAAACGAAAGAGAGTAAAAAAAAGGTAATGGACAAAAAGGGAGAAGAAAACTAACAAAGAATCCGGCTCTAGGCGTAGAATCTTCGGAGTCTGGCAGCATTCCATGGGTTCGGCTCCAAGCGATTGTTTGATGCATCACGCAATCGATACGCTCCTCCAGTGAGAACTTCGTCAATGATGAAGGGACCCTCCCATTTGGGCTTGAGTTTGTCCTTTTTCTTCTCTAGCAAGCGTAGAACGAGTTCGCCAACATTATAAATCCTGGCCCGGACTTCTCTGCTTTGATATCTGCGAGCCTGTTGTTGATACAATGTGGAACGGGCCTTTGCGACATCGCGCTCCTCCTCCAGGGCATCTAAGCTGTCCTGCCGATCAAGCTCGGCCTCTCTCTCTTCATACAAGCGCACTCATGGTGAGTCATGCATAATGTCGCAGGGCAACACGGCCTCTGCGCCGTACACCATGAAGAACGGTGTGTATCCGGTAGTGCGGTTGGGCATGGTCCGCAGCCCCCAGAGTACGGAGTCGAGCTCCTCAACCCAGTGCTTGTCTGATTCTTTCAAAGACCGCACTAGTCTGGGCTTAATACCGCTCATAATAAGACCATTGGCTCGTTCGACTTGACCATTTGTTTGCGGGTGATAGACGGAGGCATAATCGAGCTTGATGCCCAAGTTAGCGCTCCAGGTTTTCACCTCGTCGGCTGTAAAGTTAGAGCCGTTGTCTGTGATAATGCTGTGTGGAACACCAAAACGGTGTACGACACAGGATATAAAGTCTATCACTGGTCCAGCTTCGGTCATTTTAACCGGTTTGGCCTCGATCCACTTAGTGAATTTATCTACCATCACCAGCAGATATTTTTTCTTGTGGCTTCCCCCTTTAAGGGGTCCGACCATATCAAGCCCCCAGACCGCGAAAGGCCATGTAATGAGGATTGTTTGTAGCACAGTAGGCGGCATATGGCTTTGATTAGCGAAAAGCTGGCATCCGACACAATGTTGGACAAGGTCCTGTGCATCTGCTCGGGCCGTAGGCCAAAAGAAACCTGTATGGAAGGCTTTACTCACAAGGGCCCGAGCTGCGGCGTGGTGACCACCGAGGCCAGCATGGATTTCGGCTAGGAGCTTCCGCCCCTCTTCTTCGGAGATACATCTTTGAAGGACTCCGGTAGCACTTTTCTTGTAGAGCTCACCGTCATGGACCTTGTAGGCTTTCGAGCGTCGGACAAAGCAGCGAGCCTCGTTGGGATCCTCAGGGAGCTCTCGCCTATTAAGGTAGGCCAAGAAGGGTTCGGTCCATGGGGCAATAACTGCCATTATGAGATGGGCCGATGGTGTTGCTTCGGTGGCTGAGCCCCCGATGATATCGGTATTGTACTCGGGCTCAGGGGGTATGATCGGGTCCGGGCTAGTGTTGCCGCTTTCATCCTGCCGCACCACGGATGGCTTGAAGAGCCGTTCCAAAAAGATGTTAGGCGGGACGGGGTCGCGTTTGGCTCCCATGCGAGCAAGGACATCCGCCGCTTGATTACTTTCTCGAGCCACATGATGAAACTCGAGTCCCTCGAACCGGGCTGATATTTTGAGTACAGTGTTACGATAGGCCGTCATTTTCGAATCTTTTGCGTCAAAGTCTCTGTTTATTTGGGATATTGCGAGATTTGAATCCCCACGCACCTCCAGACGTTGTATGACCATGGAGACGACCATCCGAAGACCATGCAGTAAGGCCTCGTATTCGGCTGCATTATTGGAATCTGTATATAAGATTTGGAGTACGTACTGGACTGTGTCTCCCATTGGGGATGTTAAGACGACGCCCGCTCCCAAACCGGCCAGCATCTTAGAGCCATCAAAGTACATGACCCAGTTAGAATACGTGCCATACTCTTTAGGGAGTTCGGCCTCCGTCCATTCGGCGATGAAGTCAGCCAACACTTGGGATTTAATGGCTCGGCGCGGTTTATACATTATGTCGAATGGCAGGAGCTCTATGGCCCATTTGGCAATCCGGCCCGTAGCATCGCGGTTGTTTATTATGTCATTGAGCGGTACTTCGGAAGCCACCGTGATCGAGCATTCTTGGAAGTAGTGTCGTAGTTTCCGGGATGCCATGAAGACCGCGTATGCTATCTTTTGGTAATGAGGGTACCGGGATTTGCATGGTGAGAGGACGGCGGATACATAGTATACTGGCTTCTGAAGCGGGAATTTGTGTCCGTTCTCCTCTCGTTCAACGACGAGCACTGCGCTCACCACCTGGTGAGTCGCGGAGATGTATAACAATATTGGTTCGCCGACGTTTGGCGCGGCCAGGATTGGGTTGCTTGCTAAAAGAGCCTTTCTTTCTTCCAGTCCAGCCGTTGCTGCATCCGTCCACTCGAAGTGGTCGGTGTGTCGGAGAAGTCTGGAGATAAAGCGGCTTAAAGCCGCCACGCATCCGGCTAGTTTTTGGACCTATTTAAGGTTAGTTGGTGTAGCCAGCTGTGACAAAGCTCATATTTTGGCTGGATTTGCCTCAATTCCTCTACTGGAAACAATGAAGCCCAGCAGCTTTCTAGCGGGAACGCCGAAAACGCACTTTTCCGGATTGAGCTTGATGTCATATGCATGGAGGTTGTCGAATGTGAGACATAAGTCGTCTATTAATGACTTGACGTGTCTAGTCTTGATGATGACACCATCCACGTATGCTTCAACTGTCTTGCCGATTTGCTTCTCCAGGCATGTTTGAATCATGCGTTGGTAGGTAGCGCCGGCGTTTTTAAGCCCAAAGGGCATAGTGTTGAAGCAGAAAGGCCCGTATGGGGTAATGAATGCCGTTGCGGCTTGATCGGACTCCTTCATTTTAATTTGATGGTATCCGGAGTATGCATCGAGGAAACACAGTGAGTTGTGTCCTGCAGTAGCATCAATGATTTGATCGATGCGGGGGAGGGGGAAGGGATCCTTGGGGTAGGCTTTATTAAGGTCTTTGAAATCGACGCATAGGCGCCAGGATTTATCCTTCTTTGGTACCATCACTAGGTTTGCTAGCCAGTCCAGATGTTTTATTTCTCTGATGAATCCGGCCTCGATTAACTTGGCCAGCTCCTCCCCCATAGCTTGTCATTTGGGTTCGAAAAAGTGCCGCAGTGTTTGTTTGACCGGCTTGTATCCCTTCGATATATTGAGGCTGTGTTCGGTCAACCTGCGTGGGATTCCTGGCATATCAGAAGGGTGCCAGGCAAATATGTCCCAATTTTTGTGTAGGAACGCTCGTAATGTGGCGTCAACCGTTGGGTCCAGCTGTGCCCCGATAGAGGCTATCTTCCTGGGGTCCGTTGGGTGTGTAACACCCCATGTATTAAGCTACAGTAATCACCCTTTTGATTATGCCATGTCATCATGATCAACAGTGCTTAATCATCATTAGTATCATATCTCTTTTCAAATCCAAATTCAAATGGAAATTCAAATGAAAGTGGAAAATAAAAGTTGTCCAACATAAAAACTAAATTGTTCATTAAATGGCAAATATTCCAGAGACCATTCTAAAATTATAACCAACTTTTAATAAGTGAATTATGTGAGTCTAACAACCACAAAACAGGGTTGGTTAATACATTTTTAATTAAATAAAACCTAAATAAAAAGATGTGGACACCTAACCAATTTTTGGTAGTAGCAGATAATGTCTAGCATTTAATGGAATAAGTGCCATGTTTTACAAAATTCATATTGAGGCCTAACTAATTACAAAATAGAAAAGAAAAGAAACAGAAAAAGAAAAAAGGGAAAAAGGCCTAAAGGATCTACTGTGCACTAGGCCTACTGCTACAGCGCGGCCCAGCCCACCCCTGCGCCGTCCCTCACCTCGCACTGCTCACGCGCGCGCTGTCGAGCACCTGCCGCGCGCGGCCAGGCCCCCCCTCACCGCTGCTCGACAGCACGCCGCGCCCACGCCAGCGCCTACAAGGCCCCCTCCTCGACCCCGCTGGCACTCCCTTGCCTCACTTCCCCCTCTCCCTGCCTCGTCCCTCTCCTCTCCCGCAAGCCCGAGCGCGACCATGGCGCTGCCGCCGTAACAGCCGTGGCCACCGTGCCCCTCTGGCCTCCCCGACGTGTCCACGGTGCCCGCCATCGCCGCCTCCTTCGACTGCGCCATCGAGCCGAAGCCGAGCACCTCTGCTTCGCCTCCTACGCCGTCGTCTTCAACCTTCGGGTGCCCGCATCGCCGCCGCCGATTCGCCGCCGTCGACACCTCCTCGAGCCCGCTGCCACTCCCCTACGGCTCATAGTGAGCCTCTGCTTCCTCCTCGCTCTCTCTCGTCGCAGCTAGCTAGCCGTGGGCGCCGCCCCCTTCGTCACCGAACGCGCATCCGCCTCGCTCATCGCCGGCGTGCTCCCAGCGACCCTTGGGCCCCGTGTCCGTGCGCATCGTGTTCCCCGTGCCGCGTTGGGCCTCGCTAGCGCTTCGCCTCGCCCCGTAGCGCGCCGTAGCGCTGTCCCCATTGTGCACCCGAAGTCGTCACCGCTGCGGTCGTCGCCGGCGCCGTTTCCGGTGACCCCCGACCCAGCCACCACCCCCACGTGATGCGGCACCTCGCTAGCTATCGAACGCGCCAAGCCGCGCGCAAAATAATGCCCTGTGGGCGATTCCCGAACTCACCAGAGTTGTGCCGCCGAGGGAGAGCTCGCCGGCGTGCTCCGGTGGCCGGCGCCGACGTGGCACGTGGCCCCCACCGCCTGTGCCACTGACTGTGGGGCCCCGCGGGCCCCCAGTTGACCTGTTGACCAAGTCAACAGCTGACGTGGCCGCCCTGTCTCGCTGACATGCGGGCCCCACTCGGTTAAACTGATTTAATTAAATAGAAAATTTGTTAATTAGTTAATTAATTAGTTTAAACACTAATCAGTCACTGACTGCTGGGGCCCACCCACTAATTAACCCAGATAGTTAATTTTAACCCCACTGTTAATGTCACAGTCAATGACATGTGGGTCCCACCTGTCAGTTTGACTCTAGTCAGCCAGAGTTGACTGCTGACATCAGCTTTGCGTCATGATGACATCATCTTTTACTGTTCTGGATAATGTTGATTTAAATAATTAAATAAATTCCAGAAAATCAATAAAAACTTTAGAAAATCATATCTTTTAATCCGTAACTCCGATGAAAATAATTTATATATGAAAAATGATCAGAAAAATGAGACAAATCTGAATACGCTACCCACACACCTGTTGGATGTCTAAAACTATCTGAACATGCAACTTTTTGCCTGTTTCAGCTAAATGAATAGTGCATGACTTTAATAAAATAAATCCAAACAAATTCCTAAGATAACTAAATGGCTTAGACATGTCTTCAAGCAACCCTGCACTGCACGTTAGAATAGCCTGCTTCGTGTTGCTTATTTTTGCTCTATATTTATGTTGTTTCCTCCCCCTCTTCTCTCTCGTTAGACCCCGACGCAGTTCCCGGTACCGACGCAGCTCCGGATCCCGAAGACACCTTTGACAACCTTGCCCTTGCCGCCGAGCAACCAGGCAAGCCCCCCCCCCTTTGAGCATGACGATATCGCCCATTCTATTTCTCATGCTTGCATTAGAATTGCTGCTGCTACTGCTTTACCTATTCTGATGCATAGCCTGTTTATTGTAACCTGCTGTTGATAATTACCTGCATACCCTAAACTGCTTAGTATAGGCTGGGTAGAGACCTATCAGTGACCCCACTTATCCCGATTGCCCCGCTGGATTATCCGAAGACCCGATCAATGGGATTGAAGACCAGGCCCCGACACCGCACATCACCCCCCCCCTTAGTTGTAACGACACTGCAGCGTTACTATCGAGTGTCGAGGGTGAAACCTCTTGTAGCACTTCTGATGTTAACTCTGTAGAGTAGCTATTCGGTCGTGGTCATCGAGGGTGATTCCTCCTTCACCGCTTCCGATAACGACGTTGTCGTACAACACCTCTAGTGTGGACCCAGTGAGGGTGATTCCTCTGAGTTCACCTTGACGGAGACATCGAGTAGGAATCCAATGAGGGTGATACCTCAGATTCCCCTGATGTTATGGACACACGGATACTTGGACTTTACACTGTTACTTGGATAGGCGGGTCGACCCTCAGGGGTACCGGCGTGCGCTTGAGAGGCGAGTGTTGTGAAGACGGGTGCCTGTATGGTGCCCGAGTGACGAATACGAGGTGCGACCGGGCATTCTTAACCCTTACAGCAAGTCCTCGAGACGGGGCGACGGGGTCACATCTTTCGTGAGTCTCTGCTCGTTACCGCAAGCCCTAGTCCATTAACGATTTGGATATTTGATCCGAGCAGGTCTCTGGCCTGATAGCACTAACCATCACGTGGGCATAGTATGGGCGTTCTGCATCGTAGCATCAGCCGAAAGCTCTGTCAGACGTCTAGTTCAGCCTTGCGGCCGGGACGGACCGGCGCCCCCCTGGTGCCTGGCTTCCCCCTGCACGCAACGACTCGGAGTGCACAGGGCAATGGCCCAAGACCTCTGAGCGCTTAGGATGTAGACCGACGGGGACCTCTCTGCTGAGCTCTAGGTAGGGTTGCGATGTGTCGTTTGGCCGAGGCCGGGCATGACCCAAGAAATTGTGTCCGGCCGGAGTTAATCGAGCGTGTTGGGTAAGTTGGTGCACCCCTGCAGGGAAGAACACTTCTATCGATAGCCGGTCCTACGGTAACGGACACTCGGAGTTGTATCCCGATCGATACAGATAGAACATGATATGAGACCTGGATATGAGGCTCTGGGATTGCTTCTCACAGGGAGTCGAGAAGGGATCTCCGGACGAGGTTGATGACTGTATGGCTCTGGGATTGCTTTCTCGCAGGGAGTCGAGAAAGGATCTCTGGGTGAGGATGAGACTTAATGATACTGCTACATTATATTGTACTGTTCTACTCTCTTCTACTGCTGCAAGACCTCTGAAGATGCTAGTCTTCGATAGGACTAGGCCTTCTCTCTATTCTGGCATTTCTGCAGCCCAGTCCACATATACAGCCTCCCCTTGAAAATGTTGCATATGTAGTGTAGATCCTTGCTTGCTGAGTACTTCTGAGTACTCACGGTTGCTTTGTTTTCCTTTTTCTCCCCATATCAGTTTGTCGTGACCAAGATGACGGAGCCCCCTGAGACAGATGCCCCGTCGATCAACTACTTCTACTACCTAGAGGATGGATACTACTACGAGTTGACTGACGACCAGGAGTAGGATCGGAGGGTCCCAGGCAGGAGGCCTTCGCCTTTTCGATCGTAGTGTTTTATTTTGCACCGCCTTTCTAAAGGCCTTTCTGTTTCTCTTTTAATATCTGTACTCAGATATCTGATGCTTCCGCTGACGCTTGTTCGCAAGCTTATGTATTCGAGCCCTCGAGGCCCCTGGCTTGTAATATAAAGCTTGTATGACTTTATTTATGTTTTAGAGTTGTGTTGTGATATCTTCCCGTGAGTCCTTAGGCTTGTTCGTGTGCATTTGCGTGTATGATTAGTGCACGATCGGGCCAGGGGCATCACAGGGTGGACCTGGAACTTGATGATTTCGTCTGCTGGTTTGAAGGAGGTGGATTTGGGTCGCTTGTCCAGGATTACATCGTCCCTATCCACCGTGGAGCGTAGTGCGGCCAATTCTTCGGCCGCGAGGGCTTCGGACAATGCCTCGAGGGCCAGGGATGCAGTTTTGTTTTCGGCGCGGAGTGCTATGTCCGGATCACTGGAAAGAGTGATAATACCATTGGGCCCGGGCATCTTGAGCTTCATGTACCCGTAATGAGGTATAGCTTGGAAGCGTGTAAATGCATCTCGCCCCAATAGGGCGTGATATCCACTGTTGAAAGGGGCCACTTGGAAGGTCATCTCTTCGGACCGATAATTCTCCGGCATGCCGAATACCACGTCGAATGTGATTTTTCCCGCACACCGCGCCTCCTGACTGGGAATGATTCCTCGGAAGGTCGTGCTACTTTGCTCGATGCGGCTCCTGTCTATTTCCATTTTGTTGAGCGTGTCCTCATAGATGAGGTTTAGTCCGCTGCCGCCGTCCATGAGTACCTTGGTGAGCCGAAAGCCGTCCATGATTGGACTGAGGACCAAGGCCGCTGGTGCCCAGACTGTCCTGGATTTTGGTTCGTCACTGGCGTTGAATGTTATGGCCGTGTCGTTCCAGGGGTTTAATGTTGTGACTTGGCAGACTTCGGTGAGGTCGCGGAGTGCTCTTTTGCGCCTATTGTTTGAAGTGAAGGTCTCGTTGCTCGTTATGTTGCTGAATGTGATGTGTGTCGTCGCGTTGAAGCAGAACATCAGAAACCAGCTGGAATTCTGCAACCACTTCCTATTCCTCTATGGAAATGGGATAAGGTTCAGATGGATTTCGTTACAGGACTTCCCAGGTCACAGAAGGGTCACGATGCTATTCTTGTCGTCGTCGACCAACTCTCTAAAGTTGCACACTTTCTACCTGTCAAAGAAACTATCACTGCTAGTCAGTTAGCAGAGTTGTATATCTCCAGATTTGTTTCACTCCACGGTATTCCGAAGGAGATCAGTTCGAACCGTGGCGGCCTTTTCACTTCCAAATTCTGGGAAAGTTTCCAAACAGCTATGGGAACTCATATTACCTGGAGTTCAGCTTATCACCCCCAATCTCAAGGCCAAGTCGAACGAGTCAATCAAGTGCTTGAAGACATGCTGCGAGCTTGTGTTATTTCTTTCAGCAAGAAGTGGGGAGAATCTCTTCCATATGCCGAGTTCTCTTATAACAACAGCTATCAAGCCAGCTTGAAAATGGCTCCCTTTGAAGTTCTTTATGGACGTAAGTGTCGAACCCCTCTGAATTGGTCAGAAACTAGGGAACGACCGCTCGTGGGTCCGGATATTATTCAACACACCGAAGAACAAGTTCGTATTGTCCGGGAAAATCTCAAGGCGGCTCAGGACCGCCAGAAGAGCAACTATGATCGCAAACGATGGGGTTTGACTTATCAACCTGGTGATCAGGCTTATCTTCGTGTCACTCCTATGAAGGGCACTCACCGTTTTGGAATCAAGGGCAAGCTAGCTCCACGCTATATTGGTCCTTTCTGCATTGTTGCAAGGCGTGGACAGGTGGCGTATAAATTGGAATTGCCGCCGCAATTCTCCCATATCCACGACGTCTTCCATGTGTCGCAACTTCGTCAATGCTTCAAGGAATCTCCACACCGAGCTGTGGATCACGAGGTGCTCGAATTGCATGATGATCTATCGTATAAGGAGCATCCGATCCGCATTCTCGATGAAGCTGAACGTCGGACCCGTCAAAAGGTTACCAAGTTCCTCAAAGTGCACTGGTCAAATCATACTGAAGATGAAGCCACTTGGGAACGCGAGGATAATCTTCGTGCGGAATACCCCAAACTTTTTCCTTCTACTTCTTAATTCTCGGGACGAGAATTCTTTTTAGTAGAGGAGATTTGTAACACCCCATGTATTAAGCTACAGTAATCACCCTTTTGATTATGCCATGTCATCATGATCAATAGTGCTTATTCATCATTAGTATCATATCTCTTTTCAAATCCAAATTCAAATGGAAATTCAAATGAAAGTGGAAAATAAAAGTTGTCCAACATAAAAACTAAATTGTTCATTAAATGGCAAATATTCCAGAGACCATTCTAAAATTATAACCAACTTTTAATAAGTGAATTATGTGACTCTAACAACCACAAAACAGGGTTGGTTAATACCTTTTTAATTAAATAAAACCCAAATAAAAAGATGTGGACACCTAACCAATTTTTGGTAGTAGCAGATAATGTCTAGCATTTAATGGAATAAGTGCCATGTTTTACAAAATTCATATTGAGGCCTAACTAATTACAAAATAGAAAAGAAAAGAAACAGAAAAAGAAAAAAGGGAAAAAGGACTAAAGGATCTACTGTGCACTAGGCCTACTGCTACAGCGCGGCCCAGCCCACCCCCGCGCCGTCCCTCACCTCGCACTGCTCACGCGCGCGCTGTCGAGCACCTGCCGCGCGCGGCCAGGCCTCACCCTCATCGCTGCTCGACAGCACGCCGCGCCCACGCCAGCGCCTACAAGGCCCCCTCCTCGACCCCCCTGGCACTCCCTTGCCTCACTTCCCCCTCTCCCTGCCTCAGCCCTCTCCTCTCCCGCAAGCCCGAGCGCGACCATGGCGCTGCCGCCGTAACAGCCGCGGCCAACGTGCCCCTCTGGCCTCCCCGACGTGTCCACGGTGCCCGCCATCATCGCCTCCTTCGACTGCGCCATCGAGCCGAAGCCGAGCGCCTCTGCTTCGCCTCCTACGCCGTCGTCTTCAACCTTCGGGTGCCCGCATCGCCGCTGCCGATTTGCCGCCGTCGACACCTCCCCGAGCCCGCTGCCACTCCCCTATGGCTCACAGTGAGCCTCTGCTTCCTCCCCGCTCTCTCTCGTCGCCGCTAGCTAGCCGTGGGTGCCGCCCCCTTCGTCACCGAACGCGCATCCGCCTCGCTCGTCGCCGGCGTGCTCCCGGCGACCCTTGGGCCCCGTGTCCGTGCGCATCGTGTTCCCCGTGCCGCGTTGGGCCTCGCTAGCGCTTCGCCTCGCCCCGTAGCGCGCCGTAGCGCTGTCCCCGTTGTGCACCCGAAGTCGTCGCCGCTGCGGTCGTCGCCGGCGCCGTTTCCGGTGACCCCCGACCCAGCCACCACCCCCACGCGATGCGGCACCTCGCTAGCTATCGAACGCGCCAAGCCGCGCGCAAAATAATGCCCTGTGGGCGATTCCCGAACTCGCCGGAGTTGCGCCGCCGCGGGCGAGCTCGCTGGCGTGCTCCGGTGGCCGACGCCGACGTGGCACGTGGCCCCATCGCCTGTGCCACTGACTGTGGGGCCCCGCGGGCCCCAGTTGACCTGTTGACCAGGTCAACAGCTGACGTGGCCGCCCTGTCTCGATGACATGCGGGCCCCACTCGGTTAAACTGATTTAATTAAATAGAAAATCTGTTAATTAGTTAATTAATTAGTTTAAACACTAATCAGTCACTGACTGCTGGGGCCCACCCACTAATTAACCCAGTTAGTTAATTTTAACCCCACTGTTAATGTCACAGTCAATGACATGTGGGTCCCACCTGTCAGTTTGACTCTGGTCAGCCAGAGTTGACTGCTGACGTCAGCTTTGCGTCATGATGATGTCATCTTTTACTGTTCTGGATAATATTGATTTAAATAATTAAATAAATTCCAGAAAATCAATAAAAACTTTAGAAAATCATATCTTTTAATCCGTAACTTCGATGAAAATAATTTATATATGAAAAATGATCAGAAAAATGAGACAAATCTGAATACGCTACCCACACACCTGTTGGATGCCTCTAACTATCTGAACATGCAACTTTTTGCCTGTTTCAGCTAAATGAATAGTGCATGACTTTAATAAAATAAATCCAAACAAATTCCTAAGATAACTAAATGGCTTAGACATGTCTTCAGGCAACCCTGCACTGCACGTTAGAATAGCCTGCTTCGTGTTGCTTATGTTTGCTCTATATTTATGCTGTTTCCTCCCCCTCTTCTCTCTCGTTAGACCCCGACGCAGGTCCCGGTACCGACGCAGCTCCGGATCCCGAAGACACCTTTGACAACCTTGCCCTTGCCGCCGAGCAACCAGGCAAGCCCCCCCCCCCTTTGAGCATACCGATATCGCCTATTCTATTTCTCATGCTTGCATTAGAATTGCTGCTGCTACTGCTTTACCTATTCTGATGCATAGTCCGTTTATTGTAACCTGCTGTTGATAATTACCTGCATACCCTAAACTGCTTAGTATAGGCTGGGTAGAGACCTATCAGTGACCCCACTTATCCCGATTGCCCCGCTGGATTATCCGAAGACCCGATCAACGGGATTGAAGACCAGGCCCCGACACCGCACATCACCCCCCCCTTAGTTGTAACGACACTGCAGCGTTACTATCAAGTGTCGAGGGTGAAACCTCTTGTAGCACTTCTGATGTTGACTCTGTAGAGTAGCTATTCGGTCGTGGTCATCGAGGGTGATTCCTCCTTCACCGCTTCCGATAACGACGCTGTCGTACAACACCTCAAGTGTGGACCCAGTGAGGGCCTTTGAGTTCACCTTGACGGAGACATCGAGTAGGAATCCAACGAGGGTGATACCTCGGATTCCCCTGATGTTATGGACACACGGATACTTGGACTTTACACTGTTACTTGGATAGGCGGGTCGACCTTGAGGGGTACCCGCGTGCGCTTGAGAGGCGAGTGTTGTGAAGACGGGTGCCTGTATGGTGCCCGAGTGATGAATACGAGGCGCGGCCGGGCATTCTTAACCCTTGCAGCAAGTCCTTGAGACGGGGCGACGGGGTCACATCTTTCGTGAGTCTCTGCTCGTTACCGCAAGCCCTAGTCCATTAACGATTTGGATATTTGATCCGAGCAGGTCTCTGGCCTGATAGCACTAACCATCACGTGGGCATAGTATGGGCGTTCTGCATCGTAGCATCAGCCGAAAGCTCTGTCAGACGTCTAGTTCAGCCTTGCGGCCGGGACGAACCGGCGCCCCCCTGGTGCCTGGCTTCCCCCTGCACGCAACGACTCGGAGTCCACAGGGCGATGGCCCAAGACCTCTGAGCGCTTAGGATGTAGACCGACGGGGACCTCTCTCCTGAGCTCTAGGTAGGGTTGCGATGTGTCGTTTGGCCGAGGCCGGGCATGACCCAGGAAATTGTGTCCGGCCGGAGTTAATCGAGCGCGTTGGGTAAGTTGGTGCACCCCTGCAGGGAAGAACACTTCTATCGATAGCCGGTCCTACGGTAACGGACACTCGGAGTTGTATCCCGATCGATACAGATAGAACATGATATGAGACCTGGATATGAGGCTCTGGGATTGCTTCTCGCAGGGAGTCGAGAAGGGATCTCCGGACGAGGTTGATGACTGTATGGCTCTGGGATTGCTTTCTCGCAGGGAGTCGAGAAAGGATCTCTGGGTGAGGATGAGACTTAATGATACTGCTACATTATATTGTACTGTTCTACTCTCTTCTACTGCTGCAAGACCTCTGAAGATGCTAGTCTTCGATAGGACTAGGCCTTCTCTCTATTCTGGCATTTCTGCAGCCCAGTCCACATATACAGCCTCCCCTTGAAAATGTTGCATATGTAGTGTAGATCCTTGCTTGCTGAGTACTTCTGAGTACTCACGGTTGCTTTGTTTTCCTTTTTCTCCCCATATCAGTTTGTCGTGACCAAGATGACGGAGCCCCCTGAGATAGGTGCCCCGTCGATCGACTACTTCTACTACCCAGAGGATGGATACTACTACGAGTTGACTGACGACCAGGAGTAGGATCGGAGGGTCCCAGGCAGGAGGCCTTCGCCTTTCGATCGTAGTGTTTTATTTTGCCCCACCTTTCTAAAGGCCTTTCTGTTTCTCTTTTAATATCTGTACTCAGATATCTGATGCTTCCGCTGACGCTTGTTCGCAAGCTTATGTATTCGAGCCCTCGAGGCCCCTGGCTTGTAATATAAAGCTTGTATGACTTTATTTATGTTTTAGAGTTGTGTTGTGATATCTTCCCGTGAGTCCTTAGGCTTGTTCGTGTGCATTTGCGTGTATGATTAGTGCACGATCGGGCCAGGGGCATCACAGGGTGGACCTGGAACTTGATGATTTCGTCTGCTGGTTTGAAGGAGGTGGATTTGGGTCGCTTGTCCAGGATTACATCGTCCCTATCCACCGTGGAGCGTAGTGCGGCCAATTCTTCGGCCGCGAGGGCTTCGGACAATGCCTCGAGGGCCAGGGATGCAGTTTTGTTTTCGGCGCGGAGTGCTATGTCCGGATCACTGGAAAGAGTGATAATACCATTGGGCCCGGGCATCTTGAGCTTCATGTACCCGTAATGAGGTATAGCTTGGAAGCGTGTAAATGCATCTCGCCCCAATAGGGCGTGATATCCACTGTTGAAAGGGGCCACTTGGAAGGTCATCTCTTCGGACCGATAATTCTCCGG
Source organism: Thinopyrum elongatum (assembly GCA_011799875.1). NCBI lineage: Eukaryota > Viridiplantae > Streptophyta > Magnoliopsida > Poales > Poaceae > Thinopyrum > Thinopyrum elongatum. Next base: position 199,599,803 of record CM022298.1, read on the forward strand.
CATGCCGAATACCACGTCGAATGTGATTTTTCCCGCACACCGCGCCTCCTGACTGGGAATGATTCCTCGGAAGGTCGTGCTACTTTGCTCGATGCGGCTCCTGTCTATTTCCATTTTGTTGAGCGTGTCCTCATAGATGAGGTTTAGTCCGCTGCCGCCGTCCATGAGTACCTTGGTGAGCCGAAAGCCGTCCATGATTGGACTGAGGACCAAGGCCGCTGGTGCCCAGACTGTCCTGGATTTTGGTTCGTCACTGGCGTTGAATGTTATGGCCGTGTCGTTCCAGGGGTTTAATGTTGTGACTTGGCAGACTTCGGTGAGGTCGCGGAGTGCCCTTTTGCGCCTATTGTTTGAAGTGAAGGTCTCGTAGACCGTCAATACTCTGAGGTCGTCGTCTTCCGGGGGGGGTTGTTCTGAGGTGTTTTTGGTGAGGATATCCTTGCCGCTCTTGGCCACTTGCCGAAGTATCCAACATGCTCTAAGGCTGTGAGTTGGTACGATATCCGGTGTTGTGTGTATTTTACATGGCCTATCGAGCCATCCCTCCAGAACGGTTCCGCGCCCCGTAATAGGCTTGGATTTCTTTACTATTGGGTCGGGCACCCCATGGGGGTGTATCCTTTTTGCTCGGTCGAGGGGTTGAGTGGAAACCAGTGGTTCCCAACGAGCTGCCTGAGTTTTCCAGGCGCTTTCCATTGCGCAGTACTTCTGTACTATGGTTGCCAAGTCAGCGAAGTGTGAGACATGACGGCGGTTGATGGCATTGAGGATTCCTTCGTCCCTGCAATTGTTGCAGAATGCTGAGATCGCATCTTCATCGCGGCAATCTTCAATCTTGTCTTTAACAAGGAGGAATCTGGCCCAAAAGTGATGGACCGTTTCCTGAGACTGCTGTCGTACGTACATGAGATCGTGTATATCTGGGTGGGTGGGTGGCTTTGAGTCCGAACCCTGACCCAGTTTAGGATCCGGAGTTTGAGAAAGTTCCGAGCTTAATAATTCGGGCTCTGGGACATAGACTGATTTTTCAGGCCCATCGTCCGATTCTAGGTTCGGGGGACAGGGCGTGCCGTTCCGCAGACAGGTATCCGGCTCTACGAGCTCGGAAATCCAAACATAGTTTGTCCTCAACACAGGGGGAGAGTTGTTGTTTTGCTCTTCTACCACCGCTATCTGATGGGTGATCGGTGGAGATTTAATTTCTCTCTGATTAGGTTTAAGCCCAATCCGATCGTAGTCTGTAATGACCCCCAAGGCGGCAATATGATCCAGGAGTTCGTTTAAAGACGACAACTCCGTCGGATCCATCCGTTTGGAGTATTCGGAGTCAACGCGGAGGCGATTTTCGATGACCCGAGAAGTCATCGTCGGCTTATCGGCCGAACGGGCGGTCATGATAAAGCCACCCAGCCGGAGGGTTTGGCCTGAAGCCAGGGCTCCTCCGGAGGTGATATTGTCCTTTATAACAAGGCGAGCCATCAACCCTGTCTTCGACGTCACAGCGGAACTCTCAATGAAAGCACCAATGTCGGTGTCAAAACCGGCGGATCTCGGGTAGGGGGTCCCGAACTGTTCATCTAAGGTCGATGGTAACAGGAGACGGGGGACACGATGTTTACCCAGGTTCGGGCCCTCTCTATGGAGGTAATACCCAATGTCCTGCTTGATTGATCTTGATGAATATGAATATTACAAGAGTTGATCTACCACGAGATCGTAATGGCTAAACCCTAGAAGTCTAGCCTGTCTGATTATGATTGCCCCTACGGACTAAAACCCTCCGGTTTATATAGACACCGGAGGGGACTAGGGTTGTACAAAGTCAGTTACAGAGAAAGGAATCTTCATATCGAATGCCAAGCTTGCCATCCACGCCAAGGAGAGTCCCATCTGGACACGGGAGAGAGTCTTCTGTCTTGTATCTTCACGGCCCATCAGTCCGGCCCATGTCACATAGCCCGGACGCCCGAGGACCCCTAAATCCAGGACTCCCTCACATACTAAAAAGCAATCATGTCCTTTCAAAATATCATGGCCAAAGAGAGTTGTCCCTAAAAAATCATATAGTCTTGTTATGCTCCATCTTCTTAACACAAATTATTTATCATGCACAACCCCGATGACAAGCCAAGCAATTGGTTCATACTTTTTAATGCGCTTCAGCTTTTTCAACTCTCACGCAATACATGAGCGTGAGTCAAGGATATAGTACTTTAGGTGGAATAGAAGGTGGTAGTAGACAAAAAGGAAAAGGAGAAATTCTCACATCAACTAGGCAAATCAATGGCTACGGAGATGCTCATCAATCGATATCAATGTGAGTGAGTAGACATTGCCATGCAACGGATGCACTAGCGCTATAAGTGTATGAAAGATTAAAAGAAAACTAAGTGGGTGTGCATCCAACTTGCTTGCTCATGAAGAGCCCGGGCATTTGAGGAAGCCCATCATTGGAATATACAAGCCAAGTTCTATAATGAAAAAGTCGTGCTAGTAATATATGAACGTGACAAAATAGGAGACTCTCTATCATGAAGAACATGGTGCTACTTTGAAGCACAAGTGTGCAAAAGGATAGTAACATTGTCCCTTCTCTCTTTTTCTCTCATTTTTTTCTTTTTTCCCCTTTTTTTCTTTTGTTCGGCACTTTTGCCTCTCTTTTTTTCTTGGGCACCTTTGGCCTCTTTTTTTATATTCCTCACATGGGACAATGCTCTAATATTGATGATCAACACACTTTTGTTTACTTACAACTCAAAAATTACAACTTAATGTGACAACTCAAAATAACGGAACGGTGGAAGTTGCATGGCAATATATCTCAGAATAGCTATGGAAATGCCATAATAGGTAGGTATGGTGGCTGTTTTGAGGAAAGGTATAAGGAGGGTTTAATGCACCGGCGAAAGTTGCGCGGTACTAGAGTGGTTAGCAAAAGTGGAAGGGTGAGAGTGCGTATAATCCATGAACTCAACATTAGTCATAAAGAACTCACATACTTATTGCAAAAGTTTATTAGCCCTCGGAGCAAAGTACTACTACGCATGCTCCTAGGGAGGTAGATTGGTAGGAAAAGACCATCGCTCCTCCTCGACCACCACTCATAAGGAAGACAATCAATAATAAATCATGCTCCAATTTCATAGCATCACGAGAGACCATACGTGCATGTTTCAGCAATCACAAACCTTAACACAAATATTCTTATTATTCCACAATTTACTACTAGCATGACTCTAATATCACCATCTTTATATCTCAAAACAATTGCAAGGAATCAAACTTCTCATATATTCAATGCTCATGAAAGTTTTTATTATATCCCTCTTGAATACCCATCATATTAGGACTAAATTCATAACCCAAGCAAATTGCCATACTATCTATAAGACTCTGAAAATAATATAAGTGAAGCATGAGAGTTCATCAATTTCTTTAAAATATAACCACCGCCATGCTCTAAAAGATATAAGTGAAGCACTAGAGCATCTTCCTAACTGAAAAAGATATAAGTGAAGCTCAAAGAGTAATTTAATAAATTCATGATTAATGTGTGTCCCTCTCAAAAAGGTGTGTCCAGAAAAGATGATTGTGGAAAACTAAAAATCAAATAAAGCAAAGACTCATGTCATACACGATGCTCCAAGCAAAACACATATCATGTGGTGAATAAGGGACTCTTTGATTCGCAGGATTGTCAAAATGAAGGAATAGGAAAAATGCTGGAATAGGATGGCATGTCCTATAGTATCCTACAGGATTTGAAAGAATGTTTGATAGCGCAGGAAAAACAAAGAAATTCTACAAAGAGGTTTGAGTGGATGGAAATTTTCCTCCAAAATGTACTACAAATGAATCCTATGGAAAAATTCCTAAGGTTGCCAATCCTACGAATCAAACGAGCATCACAGGAAAAATTCCTAAGGGTCCAAATCCTTCAAAAATCCTATGCAATTCCTTTGAATCAAAGGAGCCCTAAAAATATAGCCTCAAATAATTTATTGATGGATTGTAGACAAAAGAGGGGCTGCCATCCGGGGCATCCCCAAGCTTAGACGCTTGGTTGTCATTGAATATTACCTTGGGGTGCCTTGGGCATCCCCAAGCTTAGGCTCTTGCCACTCCTTATTCCGTAGCCCATCAAAAATTCACCCAAAACTTGAAAAGTTCACAACAGAAAACTCATGAGATCCGTTAGTATAATAAAGCAAACCACCACTTTTAGGTACTGTTGTAAACTCATTCCAGTTTTATATTGTCATTATATCTACTGTATTCTAACTTCACCATGGCTCATACCCCCCGATACAACCCATAGATTCATCAAAACAAGTGAACAACGCAATGAAAACAGAATATGTGAAAAACAGACCAGTCTATAGTAATCTGAACAATGACCATACTTCTGTAGCTCTAAGAATTCTGAAAAATTAGGAAAACGTGGGAAATTTTTATATCAATCTTGTGTAAAACATTCAGAGCAAAATCACGTTTTGTGAATTTACAAAATTTCAGAACTGGGCGCAAAAGTTTCTGTTTTTTTTTCACAGAATCAAATCAACTATCTTCCAAATCATCCTAAAGGTCTTACTTGGCACAAACACTAGTTTTAAACACAAAATCACCATCATAACAGAAGTATAATGGTATATTTATTGCAAAATAGAAGAAAAACAAAAAAACATTGGGTTGCCTCCCAACAAGCGCTATCGTTTTACGTCCCTACATAGGCATATTGCATAGATCTAAGTATTGTCATCTTTGGTATTCAATCCATAAGTGGCCCCCATAATAGATTCATATGGTAACTTAATTTTCTTTCTTGGAAAGTGTTCCATGCGCTTCATTAATGGAAATTGAAATCTAATGTTTCCTTCTTTCATATCAATAATTGCACCAATTGTTCTAAGGAAAGGTCTACCAAGAATTATGGAGCATGTAGGATTGCAATCAATATCAAGCACAATGAAGTCTACGGGCACATAATTCCTATTTTCAATAATAGGAACATCATTAATTCTTCCCGTAGGTTTCTTAATAGTAGAATCCGTTAAGTGCAAATTTAAAGAACAATCATCAAGTTTATGGAAAAATAGCACATCACATAAAGTTTTTGGAATAGTAGAAACACTAGCACCCAAATCACATAAAGTATTGCACTCATAATCTTTAATCTTAATTTTAATAGTAGGTTCCCATTCATCATATAGCTCTCTAGGGATTGGAACTTCTAACTCAAGTTTTTCTTCAAAAGATTTCATCATGGCATCAACGATATGTTTAGTCAAAGCCTTATTTTGATTATAAGCATGAGGTGAATTAAGCATGGATTTCAACAAGCAAATACACTCAATCAAATAACAATTATCATAATTAAACTCCTTGAAATCCAAAAGAGTGGGCAGATCACTAGCTAAAGTTTTGACCTCACCAAACCCACTTTTATCAAAAAAATTCATTAAGATCATCACCCTCCAAATTATTAGGACTCCTTCTAGATAAAGTTGACTCTTCTCCAGTCCCTTCTTCATCAAGTTTTATATTTTCAAACAAAGATTCAATAGGAGTCACACCAATTACTTTAAGATCTTCATCATGATTATCGCAAAAACTAGAAGAACATACTTTTTCTAGCCATTCTCTCTTAGCTCGCATTCTAGCGGTTCTCTCCCTACATTTATTAATAGAAATTTGAATAGATTTAAGAGACTCATCAATATCAAGCTTGGGTGGCATATATCTAATCTTAAGGGAATCAATAACATGAGAAATTATATCAACGTTTCTAGCCACATCATCAAACTAAAGCAATTTTTCTTCTATCATGGCATTGAAAAATCTTTTGAGAGTTAATAAAATCTTTAATATTATTCTCAAGATCAGATGGTATCTTATTATAATTTCCATAAGAATTGTTGTAGGAATTACCATAATTATTAGAGCAATTACTAGGAAATGGCCTAGGATTGAAATTACCTCTATAAGCGTTATTACCAAACCTGTTTCTACCAACAAAATTCACATCCATAGGTTCATTATTATTCTCAATCAAAGTAGAAAAAGGCATATCATTAGGATCAATAGGAGCACTCTTGCTAGCAATCAATTTCATAAGTTCATCCATCTTTCCACTCAAAGTACTAATTTCTTCAAAAGCATGCACTTTTTTATTAGTAGAAGATCTTTCGGTATGCCATTAAGAGTAATTTGCCATAATATTATCTAGGAGTTTAGTACCTTATCCTAATGTGATTTCCATAAAAGTACCACCCGCGACGGGATCTAAAAGATTTCTAGATGCAAAATTCAATCCAGCATAAAAAAATTGTATGATCATCCACAAACTTAAACCATGAGTAGGGCAATTTCTTATCATTAACTTCATCCTCTCCCATGATTGTGCAACATGTTCATGATCTAGTTGCTTAAAATTCATTATGTCATTCCTAAGAGAGATGATCTTAGCGGGAGGAAAATACTTGGAAATAAAAGCATCCTTACACTTATAACATGAATCAATACTATTTTTAGGCAAGGACGAAAACCAAGTTTTAGCACGATCTCGTAGGGAGAACGGAAATAGCTTCAATTTGACTATATCATTATCCACATCTTTTTTCTTTTTGCATATCACACAATTCAACAAAAGTATTAAGATGGGATGCAGCATCTTCATTAAGACTACCAGAAAATTGTTCTTTCATAACAAGATTCAACAAAGCGGCATTAATTTCAAAAGATTCCGCACAAGTGGTGGGAGCAATCGGAGTACTAATAAAATCATTATTATTAGTGTTGGAAAAATCACACAACTTAGTGTTTTCTTGAGACATCATGACAAAGCAAGCAATCTAGCACATAAGCAAACAAAAAAAGGAAAACGGAAAGAAGGCAAATAAAAGGCAAATATTTTTGTATTTTTCTGAAAAAAAATTAGAAGTGGGGGAGAGGAAAACAAGAGGCAATTGGCGAATAATGTAAATGCAAGAGATGAGAGTTTATGATAGGTACTTGGTAGGCTTGATGCAGATCCTCCCCGACAACGGCGCCAGAAATTCTTCCTGCTACTTCTTGAGCTTGCGTTGGTTTTTCCTTGAAGAGGAAAGGGTGATCCAGCGAAGTAGAGATAAGTATTTACCTCAGTTAAGAACCAAGGTACCAATCCAGTAGGAGGAACACACAAGTCTCCAACAATTGCACCTACACAAACAAACAAATACTTGCACCCAACGCGATAAAGGGGTTGTCAATCCCTTCACGGTTACTTGCAAGGATGAGAAGTGATAGATATAGAGGATAAGTAAAAGTGCAAAATAAAATAAAAGTAAATAAATTGCAGCAAGGTATTTTTGGGTTTTTGATTTTGTAGATCTGAAAATAATATGATAAAAGATAGACCCGGGGGCCGTACTTTTCACTAGAGGCTTCTCTCTTGAAAGAAAGCATACGGTGGGTAAACAAATTACTGTTGAGCAATTGATAGAAAAGTGCATAGTTATGACGATATCCAAGGCAATGATCATGTATATAGGCATCATGTCCGAGACAAGTAGACCGACTCCTGCCTGCATCTACTACTATTGCTCCACACATCGACGGCTATCCAGCATGCATCTAGTGTATTGAGTTAACAAAAACGGAGTAACACCTTAAGCAAGATGACATGATGTAGAGGGATAGATCCAATCAATAGGAACAAACCCCATCTTTTTATCCTTAATGGCAACAATACAAATATGTGGCATGTCCCTTTCTCTCACTGGGATTGAGCACCGCAAGATTGAACCCATTACAAAGAACCTCTCCCATTGCAAGAGAAATCAATCTAGTTGGCAAAACCAAATCAATAGATCGGAGAGAAATACAAATCTATATAAATCATACATAAAAGAGTTCAGAGAAGACTCAAATAATATTCATAGATAATCTGGTCATAAACCCACAATTCATCGGATCTCAACAAATGCACCGCAAAAGGAGATTATATTGAATAGATCTCCAAGAACATCGAGGAGAACATTGTATTGAAGATCAAAGTGAGAGAATAAGCCATCTAGCTACTAGCTATGGACCCGTAGGTCTGTGGTAAACTACTCACACATCATCGGAAGGGCACCAAGGTTGATGTAGAAGCCCTCCGTGATCGAATCCCCCTCCGACGGAGTACCGGAAAAGGTCTCCAGATGGGATCTCACGAGGATAGGAACTTGCGATGGCGGAAAAGTATTTTTGGTGTGCCCTCTGGTCTTTGGGGAATATTTGGGTATTTATAGAAGAAGAATTAGGGTTAGAAGAGCCACATGGCGCCCACAAGCTTGGAGGGGCCCCCCTAGGGCGCGCCTCCTGAGCTTGTCGCCGCCTCATTGAGCTTCGGGCCTCCTCCCGAAGCTTCCAGGGTGTCTTGTGGTCCAAGAAAAATCCTCAAAAAGTTTCATTCCATTTGGACTCCATTTTGGTATTGATTTTCTGTAAAGACAAAAACAAGGAAAAACAGCAACTAGCACACTAGGTTAATAGGTTAGTCCCAAAAAATTAGATAAAATAGCATAATAATGCATATAAAACATCCAAGATTGATAATATAATAGCACGGAACAATCAAAAATTATGGATACGTTGGATACGTATCAGGAGACGCCCTTTGCGCTGAAGCATATACCTCCGGGGCTCCCGGCATTCTGGTGATCAGACTGCTGGACATGAGGAAGACAAAGAGATCCGCCGATGACCATTTAGATTAGGTATTAACTATACATTTAGCCCCGGACTAGAACCGCTTATTTGATGTAAATATAATGAAATTTGTCATGTTTATAAGAAATCCGCTTGTGTTTGCAGGAATTTTGTTCGGTTGGTCCGAACTGTTGTCAAAACATATGCGGCTATGGTTGGATGGTGTCCTCCCGCATCCATGTCCGCTCTCATGCACGCTCGCGCACACACACAGTCGCGGCTTTTTGTACACACCATCTCTGTCTAGGTCAGTGTCTCGTTGTCAACAGTAGGGTTCGAACCATCGAAATAGAAACATATAAGGAACGAGCGTGGCGCGTGGTAAGCATCCCAACTATGACTTGCTCATGTCAAATTATTAGCTATACATATAATTTATAGAAAACAAGAAAATTGCCATGCGCTTGCTTGCTTGGCGGGGACGACCATGCATGTTGTATAAATCCGCCTTGAAGACGGCGTAGGTGCGCCTCAGCATGGAAGATAGATCATATATGCATGAGTAGGGAGAGCGACTGGGATAGGACGTCGGGGTTGCTGGAGCTCGTCGGGCAAGCGCTCCCCACGTACGTATCTACGTCCATGCTCGCGCTCTCCGTCGATGGTCCTCAGCATCACCACTGTGTTATGCAACCTTGCCCTTGTGGTGACCACCATCACTGGAGTGGGACGATGGACTCCGTCTCTGACAACACCGCAAAGTGCATCACCACCATTGTGATGGCTAGGATGCGGCGAAAGAATGATGTCCTCTATTCCCAAAACACTGACCCATGCCCCCCGCAGCAGGCGGCGCTACCACCACCGCCTCGAGTTTTTCCTTCGGCGAGGCCCCCCGCGTCAAGTTTTTTCTCCAGCGATGCCCCACCACTGCCCGAACACCGCCCCCACCACCACCATCCACCAATGCCCCACCCGAAACCCTAAGATAGATAATGGGGTTGCCCTCTGGTGAGCCCCTTCCTTCTCCTCCCTTCCCTCCGGCGAACTCTCAAAAATCGGCTGACCCCAATTTGAAATTCAGTCGACTGTCATTTAGCTAATGTGTAGTACTAAATCATAAAGAGTATAAACATGTTTACGTACAATCTGAGTGGATTGCTCCAGTGATCATCACACATGAGCCAATCATTTTTTTGTTGCGCATAAATCGTTAGTTGTTGACATTGCACCCTTGCGCGCACCATTATATCTTGCATTAATATTTCTTCATCCAGCACGCTGACAAGTGGGCTCCATGGTCATGTATGCCAATGTGGTAGTAAATTATTTGGTCAAAGTCAGCGATGCCAGCCTTCCGGTGCCACGTCACCAAATCCAATCCGAAAACAGTCTTGAGGTTGAAAATGACCTGGATTGCAGAGTACAGGGTGCAAACTTCAGGGATTTAAAGGTGAGGGTTTGCTTCCTACTAGCTCTACAACCTCAAGGTTGTAATCGGACTTCGTTCTCCCCTCACACACACGCGCAGGTACACTCACGGTGGAGCGCATTTGCAAACGAAGTGGCAGCTAACATGATAATCTGACACATCTAGTTGTCCACTTAATGTAGAGTCTGGGACCACATGTGAGCCATACAAAGTGCGACCTGAATGCTATGGCACGGTTATTGGAGTTTTTTTACTGGTACGTTAAATGAAAAGATGACTCCGCACGTATTCAAGTTAAAACGATTACTACTGGGAGAAAAAATTACTCCACTTTGGGACTTGCTGCCTAGGGTTGCTCTGTTCATCTCACTCTCTAACCCTCTCCAAATCTAAACAAGATGGTGGTGTCCACTCTCTCTCTCTCTCTCTCTCTCTCTCTCTCTCTCTCTCTCTCTCTCTCTTCTCACAGTTCGTCATAGATCCGGCCAGATCCCTTCCGCTGGGTAGGGGAGGAGGTGCAATGTTGACGCGGTCACTGTTGGCGAGGGAGGAAGTCGACGTGTGCTGTCTTCTCTAACCTAGCGCTGGCGTGGGAGGTCCTCCACGTCCATGCTCACTGCAGTCGTGTTGGCAGATCCCGCCGCCTGCCTCGCCACATCCCGTCGACCGGAGGTATAACTTCTTTTAGAACCAGCCTTGTTCTCATGGCCCAGCTCCCCACGTCACTGCATCCTTTTTTTCATCAAGTTAGGATTGCTCCCCACATAGCTGCCTCCTGCATGTGGATATTCTTCGATTACAAAGAACCCCATGTAGCTAGCTCCGCCGGCTTGTGGAACACTCGAACACCACCTAAATTTTTGCTATTAGAGGAAAAAGGGTACTACAGAGACGGGCTAACGAACCGATCTCTTTGTTTAAAAGGAAAATAAAGTGGGGTCGGGGCGAAGTACTAGTAAGATGTTGGCATGACCAGTCTCTTGGTCCAAAAAGGAAAGAAAGTGAGGGGGTGTTGGGTCGACAATGCAACTAAGAATGAGCATGCCTAGATTTCCTGTGGTCACATAGGAAAAGGTCACTGATGACAAAAAATGGCACAAATCCAGACATGATTGCATGTTTGTCACTCACGGCAACCACCTCTGCCTCACCACATTATGCCTCGGTGGATGTCAAATGTGTTTGTGCCTCCCATGTCCCTATGCCCTTACTGCTGCTTGAAAGTGCAACTAATCCCCGGGTGGTTTTGGTAATTCATAACAATATATAGCTCATTGAACTAATGATCATTCAAGTTAATTATTTCAGAAAGTTCAATGATTGGCATGGCAAGGACTAGGAATGTGGACCCTTCAAAATGCTAAGGACACATATTGGCAAATGCCCAAGACTCTTCATTTTACTTTTAGTGATCCAAGATCACATTGAGTCCATAGGACAGCCAATACTATTAAAAGGGGATGAGGTGCTGCTTAATGGTCTACTTGCTCAAAGTGCTTAGTGATATTGCTCCAAAGCCCTCAACCACTTTCTCATTCCAAATATGTCCAAAACCCAAAGTCAAACTCGGCCCCACCGAAACATTCTATCCAGCTCCACCGAGTTCATTTGACATGGCCACTGCCAGAAACCCTATCAGTTCGATCACACTGATACGGATCTCGGTCTCACCGAGATGGCCTTGCAAACTCTGATTGCCTGTTGCAGTTTTTGGTCTCACCGAAAAATGCGATCGATCTCACCGACTTGGCTTGTCATCTTCTCTGTTGCCTGATTGCTTCACTTCGGTCTCACCGAGTTGATGCATTCAGTGCCACTGAGTTGATGTTTGCCCTAAGCCCTAGCACATCGGTCTAACCGAGTTGTTCCAGTCGGTCCCACCGAGATTCCTAATGTTCACATTTTGAACTGAATCGGTCTCACTGAGTCCATCTATTCGGTCTGACCGAGTTGGGTCAAATGCGTGTAACGATTTGATTTTGTGTGGAGGCTGATTATACCCCTCCACCCCCTTCTCCATTTGTGAGAGATCCATCAGAACGTGCCTACACTTCCAGCATACATTTTGTGAGAGAGAACCACCTACTCATGTGTTGAGACCAAGATATACCAATCCTACCACAAGAATCTTGATCTCTAGCCTTCCCCAACTTGCTTTCCACTCAAACCATCTTTCCACCATATCCAAATTTGTGAGAGAGAGTTGAGTGTTGGGGAGACTATCATTTGAAGCACAAGAGCAAGGAGTTCATCATCAACACACCATCTATTACCTTTTGGAGAGTGGTGTCTCCTAGATTGGTTAGGTGTCGCTTGGAAGCCTCCGACAAGATTGTGGAGTTGAACCAAGAAGTTTGTAAGGGCAAGGAGATCGCCTACTTCATGAAGATCTACCCGAGTGAGGTAAGTCCTTCGTGGGCGATGGCCATGGTGGGATAGACAAGGTTGCTTCTTCGTGGACCCTTCATGGGTGGAGCCCTCCGTGGACTCACGCAGCTGTTACCCTTCGTGGGTTGAAGTCTCCATCAACGTGGATGTACGATAGCACCACCTATCAGGACCACGCCAAAAATCTCCGTGTCTTCATTGCGTTTGCACTCTCCAATCCCTTCCCTTTACCTTCACATGCAATGTTTACTTTCCACTGCTATATTCTTAGACTTGCATGTGTAGGTTAATTGCTTGACTTGTGCCAAGTTGCTAAAATCTGCCCACAACTAAAATTGGGAAAAGGATAGATTTTTATTTGGTCAAGTAGTCTAATCCCCCCCTCTAGACCTACTTTCGATCCTACAAGTGGTATTAGAGCTTGGTCTCCATTTGCCTTGATTTCCATAGCTTTGGTGATCATAGCCTTGGTTTCACAACCTAGGAGAGTATGGCGTCTAGCGAGGGAAATTACCACCATAGAGGTCCTTACTTTGATGGTACTAATTTTGCTAGTTGGCAGCATAAGATGAAAATGCATATTCTTGGTCATAACCCCGCCGTTTGGGCTGTTGTGCGTATTGGCTTGCAAGGTGATTTCTTCGAGGATGGAAAAGAATAGGATCATGAAGCGACAGTGGAATAAATGAAGATGTTGCAATACAATGCTCAAGCTTGCGATATTCTCTTCAATGGATTGTGCCCTGAAGAATTCAACAAAATCAACTGCCTTGAGAATGCAAAGGAAATTTGGGATACTTTGATTGATATGCATGAAGGTACCGACTCCGTCAAGGAGTCCAAATTGGATGTGCTTCAAAGTTAACTTGACAAGTTCAAAATGAAGGATGGTGAAGGAGTCGCCGAGATGTACTCTAGGCTTGCTCTCATCACAAATCAGATTGCCGGCACAGGAAGCGAAGAGATGACCGACAAATTCATCATCAAGAAGATCCTAAGAGCCTTGGATGGAAAATATGATACCGTGTGCACCTTGATCCAAATGATGCCCAATTACAAAGATCTCAAGCCCACGGAAGTCATTGGTAGAATTTTTGCTCATGAGATGTCGCTCAAGGATAAGGAAGAGCTCCACAACAAGTCAAGTGGTGCTTACAAAGCTTAATGTGATGCTCCTACAACATCAAGTGAGAAGCAAGTCTCCAATGAAGAATTGAGCTTAATGGTGAAGAACTTCAACAAATTCTATAAGAATAGAAGCAAAGAGTGAAGTTCCAAGTCAAGGTCCTACAATGACAAAAGATCTTCTAGTCGTGATCGTAATTGCTACAATTGTGGAAGACCCAGACACTACTCCAAGGAGTGTACGGCTCCCTACAAGAAAAGAGAAGATTCACCAAAAAGGAGAAGTAAAAGAGATGAATCACCACCTAGAGAGAGAAGGAGTAGAGATGATTGTTATGAATGAAGACCCTCTCGTAGAAGCAAGGATTTGGAAAGGAAGGACAAGTCATCAAAGAGCTACACAAGACGAAGACATCAAGCTCACATTGGTGAATGGGTATCCGATTCCGACTCCGACAACTACTCCGAGAGAAGCTATCACTCCGACTCCGAATATACTCAAGATGAAGGTGTTGCCGGTCTTGCACTTGTGTCATCCAACTCCTACGACATATTTGACTCACCAAATGAAGGAATTGGAAGATGCTTCATGGCTAAAGGCCCTAAGGTATCACACCCCGAGTATGTTGATTTCAATAGTGATGAAGATGATTTGCTAGGTGATGATGATTTACTTGTTGACAACACTAGTGAGGAAAACTATGATGAACTTCCTAGTAATCATGCTAATCAAGATGAAACGAATGTCAATGATAAGAAGGAGATTGAGCCTATAACTAAAGAACTAAACACTCTTAAGTTAGCTGATGACACAATTCTAGAGGATCATAGAGAGCTCCTAAGGGCTCATGAGAAGCTATGCTTCGAGAAGCTAAATTTAGAGCAAGAGCATGGGTTCCTAAAAGCTATCAATGATGATCTTCGAAAGAAGAGTTCTTCTTACATTGCCAAGCATTTACTCTTGTCTACTTATATGCCACAAGTAAAATCTAGCAATAAGAGCAAGAAAGATTCTTCTTCTAGTAGTAACAATAACAATGTTAAATCCAATATTGTTGCTTCTAGTAGTACTCTTGATTCCACTAATGATTCTCTTAGCCAAGTTACACTTGAGCAAGAAAATAGCTTATTGAAGGGAATTATAGAGAAAGGTGTTTACAAGAGCCTTGCCGGAAGTAAGCAATTTGAGGAAATTGTACGCAAGCAAGGAAGGCACTGGAAGAATCAAGGTGTTGGTTTTGAACGAAAGTTCAATGCCAATGGAGTTGAGTGGGAAGAAGATCAATACCCCAAGACGAAGTTTGTTCCTCAACAAGAGAAGTATGACCCCACTTCTTTCAAGGGAACACAAGCTCAAGATGATCTTCCACCACAAGACCACAAGCTAAAAGGCAAGGGCAAGCTTCAAGAAGAGATTGATTCATTTGAAGAAGTTCCTAAGGCCATGGTCAAGTGGGTTCCCAAGACTACATCAAGTTCTACTTCATCAAGTACGACTACAACTCCAAGGATTCCCATCAAGTTGATGTGGATCCCAAAGATGAAGAACTAGAGTGTTCTTGAGGGTGACTCCGCCTACACACTTCACTCATATTCATTTTGGCAAGGACATGTGCAATCAACTTTCATATCTTGCACTAGTTCATGGAGTCACAAACCCTCTTGTTAGTAAGACAAGGGACAAGGTAACCTAATGCTTTCATGGACATCATCACATGTATGTCTCACTCTATGTCTATGGATACTTTGCATGTTCCTTGTGGGACTAACCCATGTAGGTATTGAAAGTGCAATTCACTCAAATGGATGGCTCCAAATGATCTACATCAACATTGAGCATCCACATCTTCAACATCTACATGAAGTCATCATCGACAAAACCCAAGGTTAGTTCATCCCTCTTAAGGGGGATATCACATCAAGGGGGAGCTTTGCTCTAAAAATTGAGCTAAAGCAACTCTAATGGTGTGAACACAACAATGCTTTATGTAAAAGTGGTAACCCCACTTGTGCTTAAACGATGAGTATGACCTATGATCAAATGTTCTCATTTGACTCCTAAGTCAATATACTCATATATAGATGACCTAGTCATCGCCAATTGCTTGATAGATGCTAGAGTGTATGTGCATGCTTTGCCACATGTTTTATTTGCTATCTTATTGTGTGAGCATGTTGGTTGCATAATTTTCTCCATTCGAGGACATCCATTTGTAGTTTTGATTGTTTGGTTTTTATTGGCCAAATGGATGGACAAGAATGCCTAAGAACTTCCTCTAGCTATCTATGCTCTTCTTGTCTCAAATTCTATTCATGCTACATCACAAAATTTGAACAAGTTCTTTTCGGACCCTCTGTGTGAGGAGCACTCGGAGCCACCAATCCGTCAAGGGCTGACCTCCAAAACCTCTTAATGCTTTTCGGTCAGACCAACTCATTCCTATTCAGTCTCACCGAAACCATTAAGTTGATCTAGGTTTTCATCTCGGTCCCACCGACTAGAACTATTCGGTCTCACAGAGTTGCAGCAATTGCAAGCAGTTTTGTCCCCTTTCAAATTGGCCGTTGTGGGATCCCTTCCCGCCTAAGTTTTGAGGGAAGAGGACCAAGGCCACTATAAATATAGGTTAGCCACCACCATAGAAGAGGTCGACTCATTCTCACCCCCGAGCCCTCACGAGGTTGTTCATCCTCTGTACTAGTTCATCCTCAGCCCCTCGTGAGGCCAATCCACCACAAAGCAGGAGTAGGGTATTACACCGCAAGGTGGCCCGAACCTGGGTAAACTGCCCTGTTCATCTTCTTCCTTGCTCACGCGAATCCGGCTAGGCTAGGCTGTGGAGCGATGGGCTATAGGCCTGAGAGGTTGAGATCTTTGCACACGCCCCAGAGCTCGAACCTTCTTGGGTCTGCGGAGCCCTGGTCTGACATTTGGCGCGCCAAGTAGGGGTGTGTCGGAGCCCCGCCTCTTCACCAGCCACGCTCCATCCTCGCCTTGCCACACCCATGACAAAGAACGGCCGAGCTCGCGCTGAGTGGTGGGCCGCGCGCTCCGATCGGATGGCACCCTACGGCTGCAGCGTCTCCCGCTGTGCCCCACCTTCCTCGTCACGTCATCGCCAACGGCAGGACTTGTCGCCATCACCCCCCACGCGGCGCAGCGGGTGCGCTGCCGCGCCCTCTGCGGGCACCGCTGCGGCGCCGTCCCTCCATGCTGTGCGAGGGCTAATGGGTGCACAGATCGCGCTCCTCGCGACGCGCGAATTACTGTGCTATCGCCCCGCCAACGGTGACCATGCCGTCTTGCTCGATCGGGTCGCTGAGCTGCTCGACGTCACCTGCCAGGGTACGGGGCCCTTGTGCCCCCCGCCCATGCCGCGACCCTCATCACGGGCCCGAGCGTGCCCTTGCTACATTTGCTCACCCCTCTCAGGAGGATCTGGTGGGCCAAGTGGCGGAAAGGAGCCCGGTGGGACCTCCCTCCCAGCCCAAGAAGCGCTCCCACGAGCTTCGGGCAGGGTTGACGGCCCCCCAGGGGATGCGCCGCGACGGACCACCTCGTGGCCATTGTGACCCACCGGCAGGGGTGGCCTCCGGGGCCCCAGCCGTGCCGTTAAAATGCCCTTCCTTCGCGGCAACAAGTATTTTCAGAGCGTATGTGCTAACGTTTGGATGCAGGTGAACTATGCTTCCGCAGCACACCGGGCAAACGCCGGCCGGGCTAGGCCTGCCAGGGCACGCCAAGCGCAGGGCATGCCCCAAGCGCGGACAGGGTCCCGGGGGGCCCAAGGACTTGAGGGGCCCACGAGGCTAGGACGCCCCATGAGGGCCCGGGGCCTCCTGGGCCGCGACCGCTCGATGCCGGGACCCCAGAGACCCAAAGGCTCGGGAGGGCCCGCGGCCTACGCCGCAAGCAGGTCGGACGGCCCGTGGGCGGCAAAAGGCGCATCGTGCTGCCCATTGGTAATCGCTAGGTCGGCGACCCCGCCCGGGGCCGCCCGCGCCTCGGACTTGCCGGCGCGCGATCCGGGGACCAGGGGTTGGGGTCCCCGCCGGGGAGGAAAGCGGCCGCCTTGCGCTCTTCCAGTCTCTGCCCGTGACACTCTCATGTAATAATAAGTGGGATTGTACACGCCCCGGAGTCTCCTGAGCGCTGCCCTCGGGCCTCATGGGGGCTCCCACCCACGCCCAAGTAGAAGCCCCATGCTCCGCGCTGGCGGACGACACAGTCAATCAGCGACTATGCCCACGCCTTATGGAAGCCCCATGCTCCGCGCTGGCGAGAAGACTAGAAGACTAGCATAGGTGCCGGACGCGGCTGTTCCTTGCTCTCTTGTAACCAAGTTTGCTGCTTCTTGAGTGAATTTGAAGTTCTTGCATTTTCTTCTTTTAAAAAAAAGGGGGGACTCGATTTCTTTTTCCTGCGGTGCTTCCTTTCTTGATTTCCGTCTTTGCAAAAGACGGCGGGTACCCGTGGCTCCCTCCATCGTGCCCCGCGAGCGAGGGGTGGGCACGGTGTGCACGCTTGGGTCAGCCCAGCGACGCTGAAGATGCCCTAAGGGCTCAGGCCAGAGCAGCCGCGGCCTTGCCCGCGCGCACACCTCTCCGGGACCTCGGCGTCTGGATCCTCGCGCGGCGCTGCCAAGCGAGCCAGCGGGTATGTATGGCCCGGGGTCTTCAGCAAGCGTCCGCCTCCGGACCTTGGATGGACATTGTGACCCGACATGACAATGATGGCCGCCCCTGCTCAGGGGCCGCAGACACGCAAAAAGTAAAGGAAAGGCGACATCAGGGAGTGCAATACTATTTAATAGATCATAGAGAAGGTTTTCCCCAAAAAATACTTTCGCATCTCCGCGGGGTCACATCCAAAGTCTTGACAGGAAAACAGGAGAAAACAAGCTTAGGGAGACGCCCTGTCGCTGTCGCTACTGCCATCATCGTTGTCGTCAGCCCCGCATTCCTCAACCACGGGCGCACCCATGTCCTCGGCAGGGGCAAGCTCCATGATCAGGTCGTCCACATGATCCTCCACCCAGCCCACCAGGGCGCCTTGGATTGCTCGGGGCATGGGGGCTATCGCGGCCTCAAAGTCAAAGTCGGGATCGGAGCAGAGAAGATGGCTGAAGACGCGCGAGAACGCATGCGTGAGAAGGCCGCGACTCCTCTCCTCGACGAGCCAGTGCGCCTTTGCGGCCCCACCTTCGAGGCGTGCCACGACCTTGGTGAAGAAGCTGAGGTAGCCGGCATCATCAGCAACAAGCGGCCTGGAGACGTTCTCGTCGCAAATGCTGCTCAGGGCCTCGAACATCTGGGAGCGCTCGCGCTGTAGCACCCGGGCTCGGCCCGCCTCGTCTAAAGCTTTCTCCACGAGGGAGGAAACGCCTTCCACCTGCTTAAAAAGGAAGGACAGCTCGGCCTCAGTGGCGGCCCAAGCGTCCGCCGCGGATTTCTCGTGTCGCTATGCCGCGGCTAACTTCTCCTTGAGGCCATCGGCCTTGCCTTTCAGCTCATCACGCCGCGTGCAGAAGCGAGCCTCCTGAAGCTCCAGCTTCTGGCGATATTCTTCAGCAAGGGCCCTGCCGACCCCTGCTACCCTCTCGTCAGCCTCCTCTCGGATCATCGTCTCCCGAGAGGTAAGAGCGTCCTCAGCGGTGGCCACCTGGCGCTCCATCACCTCCAGACATTCGCGTTCCAGGCTCTGTTCCAGCGCCTCCAGCGTCAGTGTGTCCTCGAGCGTGCGAAGCCTCGCTTCGCCCATAGGCGGCCCGCCTGCCGAGGTGGCAAGCGCCGCTTTGCGCACCAGGACCTGCCGCTAGAGGGTGGCGTTCGAAGCTTGGAGCTCTTTCTCGCGTGTCTCGGCTGCCTCGCGCCGGCAGTCTGTAGCTCGGGCCTCCTCCAGGGCAGGATCGCGAGCCTCCTTCATCATGGAAAGGGACTCCTCCACCTCCGCGCGAACATGCTCGCGCTGCAGGCGACCGAAGTTGACGGCGACCCCGAGCTGGCGCCACTCGCGCACCAGGCGCAAGTGTTCCACATCAAGGCGCGTGTCGACGTCGCCAAGCTCCACCCCGAGGCGCCCAAGCGCGCTCACCGCCTCCTGGAGAAGGCCATGCCAGACGACGCTGCGCCCGCATGCGAGCTCCAATGCTCGACCGGGGTTTTCCCCTACGCCCCAGTCAGCGGTGAAGGTACATGAAGACTCGCCCGTCTCCGGCAGGGGCCCGAGGGCTGGAGCTCCTTCGCCCGCTCCTGTGGCCCGGGGCGGGGTTCGATGCGGGTTCACCCCGCTGCTAGGGGATGGCGTTGTCCCACAAGCAGCCCGGCTACCGACGAGCATCAGTTGCGGAGTCCTTGGCACAGCCCCCGTGACCGGGAGGCCTCCCTAAAGGAAGGATGCCAGGAATGTAGGCCCGAGGCCCCCCAGGGTCGGCCTCGATTCGGGTACGGGCACCACCTTGCCCACGACCGCGCAGCTCATGAGGTATGAGGTCGCGGCGGGACCGGTGCCCTCCGGAGGCGGTGCTCGGGGCGCATTTGCCCCCTCGTCGGAAGGGACCCTAAGGGACAAGAGTCAGGAAGTGATGCAGAATGCAAGGATTAAGAAGGAGGCAAGGCACTTACTCATCCACGGCGATCCACTTCCTCTTCTTCAGGACCCATGAGGCAGGACTGCGGCGGCTCCCGAGCTCCTTCCTCTTCCGGACCACTCCAGGGTCCAGAGAGGACGCGCTGGGGCCTGGCGCGTAGCCTTCCACTGTGAGGGCGGCAGCTACGTCTACAGGCGGGGCGCCTCCCCCGCCTCCTGCAAGGCTGAAGGCGAATGCCTAAGGAGCATGTGGTGGAGCGCGCTTCCCCGCGGCCGCCCAAGGAGCGCGCACCTCAGGGCCCTCGCGACCTGGGGTCACCAGGAGGGGGTTGTCACGAGGCCCCGTGTGGCCCTCAAGAAGCAGCCCCCACTCATCGAAGCGCGGCATCCTGGCGAAGGCTCCCCCGTTTGGGTGGTCGTAGAGGGGGAACCCATTTGGAGGGAGCTCGGTAGGCTCCTCACTAGTCAGGAGGCGGAGCACTCCGCACAACGTGCTAGAAGGAAGAGAAGGCTCCTGAAGTCTCATGCTGCCAGCAGGGCTGGTGAATGCCCACATCGGTCAGAGTGGCGCTGGAGCAGAGCGATGCGCCGCCGGACGAATTCCCTCACCACCATCGCCATCATCACCCCTGCCTTCCTCAGGTTGGCCAGCCTGGTCAAGACCCGAGCGAGGCGCGGATCGACCAACTCCGCGTGCTCCCCTCCGGAGCTCGGCTCCGCGGGGGCGAACGGGATCAGGAGCAGGGGGCTCCGCATGGTGGCGTCTACGTACACCCACTGCTTCTGGAATCCCGCCACGTTCGAGCGAAGCTTGGCATCAATGCCAGAGCCTGCAGTCGCCGCCACTGCCTGAAGCGACACGCACCCCGAGCGTTGCTCGCCGTCGATCAACTGGAGGGAGAAGAAGTGGCGGAGCAGGGCCACGAATGGGGCAATGCCCACGAAGGCCTCACATAAGAACACGAAGGCGGAGAGGAGAACGACGGACCCAGGATCCAGATGCAGCGCGTGGATTTGATAGTGCGTGAGCACAACATTGAAGAAATCGGAGAACGGCGGCAGCAGGCCGGTGAAAAGGGCGTGAAGGTGAAGAGGGATCTCGGTGGCCTCCATCAGCTAGAAGCCGGGAGGCAGGCTAGATCTTTCTCGCCTTCCACTCGTTGGAGTCGGCGGCAATCGCATGCCGGACCTTGTCTAGCCCCTCGCGGTTGAATACGATGGACCAGCCCAACGCGGGCTCCGGCCCCGCCCGGGGCTCCGCCGTAGCCGCGGCCTTGCTCCTCTTCTTCCTGGGGGCCAGGGCGGCGAGGCGGATTTGAACTGGCACAGAAACCGGTGAAGAACGCACAAGCTTGCGAGGAGGAGGAGGGGCAGAGGGCAAGCGCGCAATGGGGCAATGATGGCCCCGCACGCATGCGCCGGCCTTTTGTCAGTGGGCGGTTGTCGAGACGATGTGGGGAAACGGAGGCGTCCGCATCCCATCAAGCGCCACGCGTCAACCTGGCCCGCAGGCGATTGGGGACCGCGGCGCTTCACCCTTGCCCCTTGGCTTCGCCTCAAAGCCAGCCCGAGCGCGCCTTGGGACTGGGGCTACTGTCGGCATTCTGGGAACCAGGGTACCCAGACTTGCCTGCCTGTGGCCCATGGCATGGCTCTCCCGACGGCCTGGTACGGCCCGTCTCCAAGACCACCCAGACAAGACCCTCGTGAGGGGCCAAGCCTCGCGAGGAGGATGACACCAAGACCTCCCGAGGGAGCGGCCTTCCCAGGTGGCCTCCCGAGGAGCGGAGATTTCTATGCAGGTACCCAGCCTCATGAGGCTGCGATGACATGAGCCATGATGACCAAGGCCAGGCAGGCGCCAGTGGGCGCAGAGGAGGCAGTTTCCTCTTTGGTGCTAAGGAGGCAAGGACAGGCGTGGGTTCCCGAGGAATCTCCTAAAGGTTTCCATCCCGGTGCTACAAGACCAAGACCATGGGCTCAGCAAGGAGGAGGTCATCACCGAGCCCACCGCTGCGTCACGACCAGAAGCTTTGCAGGAGAAGACCACCTTTTGTCAGAATAAGATGTACTACTTGTCCCCTTTCAAATTGGTTGTTGTGGGGTCCCTTCCCGCCTAAGTTTCGAGGGAAGAGGACCAAGGCCACTATAAATATAGGTTAGCCACCACCATAGAAGAGGTCGACTCATTCTCACCCCCGAGCCCACGCGAGGTTGTTCATCCTCTGTACTAGTTCATCCTCAGCCCCTCGTGAGGCCAATCCACCACAAAGCAGGAGTAGGGTATTACACCGCAAGGTGGCCCGAACCTGGGTAAACTGCCTGTTCATCTTCTTCCTTGCTCACGCGAATCCGGCTAGGCTAGGCTGTGGAGCGATGGGCTCTAGGCTTGAGAGGTTGAGATCTTCGCACACGCCCCAGAGTTTGAACCTTCTTGGGTCTACGAAGCTCTGAATCCGACAAGACCGAAATCACTTTCTCTGTGAAACCCTAGCATCTCGGAGTCACTGAACTGCGTCTCGGTCTGACCGAAACTGCATGTTTAGACTCTGTTAGTGCTTCAGTGTCACCGAGTTTGTCAAATCGGTAGCTCCGAAATGCTTTCTGCAGAAAACTAAAGTTAAGTTTTTGTCTCAATTTTTGCAAAAACCAGCTGTATTTTGTGATGCTCGTCCACTCTGCCTACATCCATCTACTCACAGGGTCAGTTGCAGGGATGTCAAAAGGCAGTGACAGTCAGAACATGTTAGAAGAGGCAGCTAGTCTCAGTGCAGGCTCTAGTCCTGAAGGCAGTTTTTATGAGAGTAGCAGGAGCACTCCAAGCAACTTGCCAAAGGCTGCTACCAAGACTAAGAAGAAGAAAACTTCTGGCAGTGAAGATGAAGATTTTGTTGCTCATGAGGCCACCTCCAAGAAGAGGTATTGAAGAAACAATATGGCACTGCTGCTGCCACCAAGCCTGGATTGCAAAAGAAAGCTCCACCTAGGAGAACTCCAATGTCCAAACCCAGAAAAGTGCCAACCCAAGAGACTATGAAGTTTACCATAGAGCAATCTGAAGATGGTGAGGATGCTGGAGATGGAAAGAAGAAGAAGAAGAAGAAGAGAGCCAGATCTACTACTGCCAGAGTGCTTGGGAGACCTTCAATGAGAAGGAGTGATGATGAGGAAGATGAGGAGGAAGAACCTGTTGCACCTCCTGCCAAGTCACAGAAGCTGATGGCAGATGCTATCAAGACTAGGGATGCCCCTTTAAAGCCCAAGTCTGCTCCCAAACCTGCTGCACCCAAGCCCACAGCTCCAGCACAAGCATCCAAGCAAACTGCTCCAAAGAGATCCACAAGAAATATTTCTGCTGCAGAGAAGAACAAGGCCCCAGTGCCAGATGCTCGGGAAGATGTTGAGCCACTAGTGCTCAGGAAATTGAAGCCCAAGATCCCAGATCATAATGATGGTCATCCAGTGGCTGAAAACATGAAGTTGAGGAATGATCATGGTCTGAGATTATGGAGGAAGACAGATCCCTATGCCACAAGGAGAAGGACTGTTGTGGACTATCGTTTTCATACCAGAGAACAGCAGGACTTCTATGAAACTGTGCTCCTGGACAAAAATCCCATAGTTTGTGACATGAGATGGGTTGATTGGGAATACATTGACAATAATAAAGACTATTTTCCCCATGTACATGAGAGCTTCAGATTGAATGGAGTTGATGAGTTTGTTGGATAGAAATTGACAAAATGGAATGATGAGATGATCATGCAGTTCTACTCTACTCCCATTTCTACCCTGATGGTAAGATAGTGTGGATGATTGAGCGCACCAAATATCAGTCCTCCATCTCTAAATGGGCTGAGCTCATCAATGCTCCAAAGGAAGAAGAGGATGATCTTGATGTTTATAGAAAACCCAAGAAGGATCACAACCCAATGGCTAACATGTACAAGCCTATTCCTGATGCAGCTCTGGAGACACACAAATTTGGTTCAATATACTACTTGCTTGCTGGTTTGACCACCATGAACACAATCTTGAGGCATACTTTGTTGCCCAAATCTGGAGATCACAGGATGATACGTGGTCACTCCATCAACCTGCTTCATTTGTTTGATGTGCCCCAGAAGTTCAAAGTCATGAGCTTGATCGTTGAAACAGTTAAGAGGACAGCAGCCGACCAGAAGAGATCTTGTGGATATGCCCCACACATCCAGATGTTGATCAACTCCAAGGTTGGGACTGGGACATATCTACTTGACAGAGAGCATCTACCCTTGAGGCCTGAGTTTGAGGACAACGAGGTTGTCATGGATACTTCACATCCTACATGTGCAGAGGCTCAAGAGAAGATTGAGAAGGCAAAAGCTGGAAAAGCAACAAGTGCTCCAGATGCTTCAACTGTGAATCTCAAGACCAAGCAGGATCAGCTCAGTTATTTGATTGAGGCTACCATGAGGATTGAGAAGAGCTTGGTCACCTTATCACAAAATCAGGAGAGTCTCAAGAGGATCATTGAGACAAAGATACATGACCTTGATGTGAAGGTCACAGAGATTCAGACCATTGTGGAAAAGCTTAGGGATGATGCTGAGGATCATGATGATAGACCCACAACAGATACATTCCAGAGGGTGCCAAGGGCACAAACATCATCAGCTGTGCCAGTTGCAGACTCTAGAACTACCATCTCAGCACCTGCAGCCACTGCCACAGTTATACCTCCAGTGTCAACTCCTCCAGCTCCATAGACTTCAGCAGAAGCATTTGCAGATGCAGTCATCTCAACGCCATCTACGCATACCGGAGCGACAAGCCAGAATACCCCTTCAATAGCACTCGGAGATCATGCTTAGAGTGTCGTATAGCACTATACGTTTTCAAACTTTTTGGTATCTTGTTGCCAAAGGGGGAGAAAGTGTATAGATCATAGGCTTCGAGAGAGAGTTCCTTTTTGCCTTTTGATTGGTTTCATTTGCCTTGCTACTCTTGCTACCTTGGTTGTTTGGTTGTTGCTTCCTTTGCTACATTTATGTTATGCTCGTGAGATACTTTATGTGGTCATGTGTTTGATCATACTATGCTTAATGTGTGCTTACATGCCTATCTCTATGATTGTTTATGTATGTTCAATCACTTGTATCCTTGGTGATGAGTGCATGTTATTTAACTCTTATCATTTTGAGCACTCCACCAAGATGTATGTGACTTGTAAGAGTGACCCATGATCCTAATCGATTGTGCATTTGCATTCAAACGCAAATTTTAAATAACACAAATTTAGGGGGAGCTCTTGCTTCTCACATACTTCTCAAAGCGACGATATATTTCACTCATATTATCATTTGTCGAAGCTTTGATCTATATGTTGTCATCAATTACCAAAAAGGGGGAGACTGAAAGTGCAACTAATCCCCGGGTGGTTTTGGTAATTCATAACAACATATAGCTCATTGAACTAATGATCATTCAAGTTAATTATTTCAGAAAGCTCAATGATTGGCATGGCATGGACTAGGAATGTGGACCCCTCAAAATGCTAAGGACACATATTGGCAAAAGCTCAAGACTCTTCATTTTACTTTTAGTGATCCAAGATCACATTGAGTCCATACGAAAGCCAAATACTATTAAGAGGGGATGAGGCGTTGCTTAATGGTCTACTTGCTCAAAGTGCTTAGTGATATTGCTCCAAAGCCCTCAACCACTTTCTCATTCCAAATATGTCCAAAACCCAAAGTCAAACTCGGCCCCACCGAAACATTCTATCCGGCGCCACCGAGTTCATTTGACATAGCCACTGCCAAAAATCCTAACAGTTCGGTCACATCGATACGGATCTCGGTCTCACCGAGATGGCCTTGCAAACTCTCTGATTGCCTGTTGCAGTTTTCGGTCTCACCGAAAATTGCTATCGGTATCACCAAGTGGGCTTGTCATCTTCTCTGTTGCCTGATTACTTCACTTCGGTCTCACCGAGTTGATGCATTCAGTGCCACCGAGTTGATGTTTGCCCTAAGCCTTAGCACATCGATCCCACCGAGTTGTTCCAGTCGGTCCCACCGAGATTCCTAATGTTCACATTTTGAACTGAATCGGTCTCACCGAGTTCATCTATTTGGTCTGACCGAGTTGGGTCAAATGTGTGTAACGGTTGGATTTTGTGTGGAGGCTATATATACCCCTCCACCCCCTTCTCCATTTGTGAGAGAGCCATCAGAACATGCCTACACTTCCATCATACATTTTCTGAGAGAGAACCACCTACTCATGTGTTGAGACCAAGATATACCAATCCTACCACAAGAATCTTGATCTCTAGCCTTCCCCAACTTGCTTTCCACTCAAACCATCTTTCCACCATATCCAAATCTGTGAGAGAGAGTTGAGTGTTCGGGATACTATCATTTGAAGCACAAGAGCAAGGAGTTCATCATCAACACACCATCTATTACCTTTTGGAGAGTGGTGTCTCCTAGATTGGTTAGGTGTTGCTTGGGAGCCTCTGACAAGATTGTGGAGTTGAACTAAGAAGTTTGTAAGGGCAAGGAGATCACCTACTTCATGAAGATCTACCCGAGTGAGGCAAGTCCTTCGTGGGCGATGGCCATGGTGGGATAGACAAGGTTGCTTCTTCATGGACCCTTCGTGGGTGGAGCCCTCTGTGGACTCGCGTAGCCGTTACCCTTCATGGGTTGAAGTCTCCATCAACATGGATGTACGATAGCACCACCTATCGAAACCACACCAAAAATCTCCGTGTCTTCATTGTGTTTGCACTCTCCAATCCCTTCCCTTTACATTCGTATGCAATGTTTTACTTTCCGCTGCTATACTCTTAGACTTGCATGTGTAGGTTGATTGCTTGACTTGTGCCAAGTTGCTAAAATCTGCCCACAACTAAAATTGTGAAAAGGATAGATTTTTATTTGGTCAAGTAGTTTAATCCCCCCTCTAGACCTACTCTCGATCCTACACTGCTGTTAATCTAATATCACAGGTAAAATAAAACAATGTCATTGTTAATGTGATGCACTATTAAGTAATGCTATTGTCAATCTATTGCCATTGATAAACTGAAGCAATTCCACCACCATTTTATGAAATGCTTCTGCCTTGCTTTATTTCCCACGAGGAGTGTTTGGGCTATTACACTTAAATCTCACACCGGTAACATAGCTACATCTCAGTGGAACTGCACAAATTTCATTGCACGTTTGGTTGCCACGATGATGTATTTCTCCTTTCCGTATCACCCTTTGTTAGAATGATCATTCCTGTTAACTATGCACGTAGCTACTGATCATGTGCTACTGTCAGCATAGAGTTTTTTTTTTCTCGAATACACGAGGTTGCGTATCATTCCATTGATAGGGTGGGGGAGAATACAAGGTTGGCATCCTAGGTATCATGCACATTAGATGGCGGTACCCAGGCGCAGGGGTGAGTAGAGAGAAGTAGGAGGATGCTCAGCCTCTATAGTTACATTTTATGTTACAGGAATGGTCCGATCGAGCCCTTTAGCACCGGCTCTTGCCCATAGTTTCACCTCCTGTTTGATGTCGTCGAGAAGGTTGCCATGGGAAGGTGTTGTGTTGTCGAAGAGGATTGCGTTGCGGTGCTTCCAGATGGCCCAGGATGTGAGGAAGATTAGGGAGTTAAGTCCTTTGCGTAGGCTTGCGGGCATGTTTGTCTTTGACGCGGTCCACCATTTGAAGAAGCCGGTGTTGCCATCGGGCGGTATTGTGGGCATGCGGCACCAGGCCAAGATGTCATGCCAAATACTGCACGAGAAAATGCACCCAGCGAGGAGGTGATGGAGAGTTTCGTCGTCCTGGCCTCATAGTTTGCAGATGGGGTCATACGACAGGTCGTGTCACGCGTGACGGTCGGCGGTCCAACGTTGGTTGAGGGAGGCAAGCCAGAGAAAGATCTTCGCATTGGAGGGAGCCCAAGTCTTCCAGATGAGCTGCCAGTAGGGTGCGGTGGTAGCCCTAAGGAATAGCGCGTGGGAGGCAGATCGTGCCAAGTAGTTGCCGTCAACAGTCCACCTCCAGGACAGCTTATCCGGCTCCTCAAAGAGTTCAATGCCTTGGAGTAATCTCCACAACTAGATGTACTCAATGACTGCAAGGGGGTTTAGGTTGCCGTGGATATCCACGATCCAGTCACGATCGGTGAGAGCTTCACTAACAAGTCGCCATCCTTTGCGTCGCCTAAGGATGAGGGAGGATAAGGTGAGCGCGATCTCCGGGATAGATTTGCCATGGAGCTAATGATCCTGCCAGAACTTGCAGGTGTTGCCGTTGCCGAGGGTCCAAGTTGTCGAGGCGCGAAGGAGATGAGAAGCCTCGGGGTCGGATGGTAGATGGAGATGTTTCCAGGCGCGTGCAGGGCCAGTATGCTGCAGCAGAGCGAACATGTGCGTAAAGCGACTCCGGTGCGGTGCAGGTCACGAATCGCCAAGCCGCCAAGCGCCAGGGGGCAACACACCTTTGCCAGGACACAATGCAGTAGCCAATATGTGCATCTGTGTTACCATGCCAGAGAAAATCGCGGATGAGCTGGTTGATTTTCTTTAAGATGGACAGGTTAATCGCCAGCGCTAGCAAGATGTGCACCGGCATGGCCGAGAGGACGTGGCGGGCAAGAGCTAGCCATTGGCCATGCGACAGCAGGGAAGCTTTCCATGAAGCCAGTTTCTTGGAGAGTTTGTCGACGAATGGTAGGAGCGCGGAGGCTGGCACCTTGCGGGTTGAGAGGGGTAGCCTGAGGTATTTTATGGGAAAGTCCGTGATCGGGCAGGAGAGGGAGGCCCCAATGGTGGCGAGCTGGCCGTCGAAACATCTGATGGGTGATGCCGAGCACTTGAGGAAGTTTGTTCGAAGGCCAGATGCGCTGCCGAAAGCTTCAAGTAGCAGCTTGATGATGTTGAGCTCGTGAGTGTCGGGGTGGCTAAAAATGACCATGTCATCGGCGAACATGGAGATACTCGACGCGGTGTGGCGAGTGGTGAGCTGTTGTAGGATGCCCTGCTGAGTGGCGTATTCGAGAAGTGAGTTAAGCTTGTCGATCACCAAGGTGAAAAACATGGGGGAGACTAGGTCGCCTTGGCGTAGTCCCTGAGCATGGGCGATCGGCGGTCCCGGGTTGCCGTTGACGAGGACATGCGTAGAAGCAGTAGATAGGAGGATGGAAATCCATTCGCGCCACCTCCGGCCAAAGCCAAGGTGGCGGAGTGTCTCAAGGAGGAATGGCCATGCCACCGTATCGAAAGCCTTGGCGATGTCCAGCTTGAGAAGAATGTGCGGCGCCTTGAGGTTGTGGGGGAGCCTCGCCCTTTGCTGGACGAGGAGGAAGTTGTCATGCACGCTTCTCCCAGAGATGAATGCACATTGGTTTGTGGATACGATGTCACATAGCCATGGCGCGAGCTGGAGAGAGAGAACCTTGGCGAAGAGATTTGCAATGAGGTGGATTAGGCTAATTGGCCGGTAGTCTGCGATCATCGACGCGTTTGGCTTCTTGGGTAGTAGCGTGAGGAGCACCTCGTTGAGCTTGCGGAACCCCATGCCATTCATAGTGTAAAACTTGTCGAACGCGGCACAGATGTCCTCTTTGATGATGGCCCAACAGGAGCGTAAGAACTCCGCTATAAATCCATCCGGGCCTGGTGCCTTTCCCGTGGTCATCAGCTTGATCGCATGCAAAATTTCATCCTTCATGAATGGTTCCTCAAGTGGCAAAAGGTCGAAGCGGTGAGGGTCGAGGGTGCGCAGGTCAAGGGTGTGCTCGCGTAGGACCTGGGACCCAATGGTGGCGGAGAAATGGGAGAATGTCGCGCGGGCCATGCCGGGGTAGTCGCAGATGAAGGAGCCTTCATGATGTAGCCCAAGGATGTAGTTTTTCTTTATATCTGTGGGCTGCATAAATCTTGAGGAAGGTCGTGTTCGTATCCCCCTCATTGAGCAATGAGAAACGTGCACATTCGCGTGCAATGCATCGCTCAAGAGAGGCCAAGCCCAGGTACTTGCGTTTTAACTCCCGCCGTAGCCATGTTTTGCTGGTGGAGAGCGGGCGTGTGTCTTGGGAAACGTCGAGGCGGTAGATCAGCTCACGGGAGACGAGAAGTTGCATGGAGATGCTG
Source organism: Thinopyrum elongatum (assembly GCA_011799875.1). Classification (NCBI taxonomy): domain Eukaryota; kingdom Viridiplantae; phylum Streptophyta; class Magnoliopsida; order Poales; family Poaceae; genus Thinopyrum; species Thinopyrum elongatum. The sequence goes on from CM022298.1 coordinate 199,630,154, forward strand.
TCGGTCATAGCGCACATGCCATGGCTTTGAGCCTATCATAAATCCGTCTGAATGGGTCAGGGTCGGGGTCATCGGAGTTCCAAGCGGTCAAAACTGTCTGGTGGAATTCCTCAAGTCTGGTCCAGAACTGCTCAAAATGAAAGCGAGGTTTGCCTCGATCGTGCGACGAGCAGTCAAGGACAAGTGGGCAGTGGTCCGATGCCGCGGAGGCAAGGCAATGTAGGACGTGATGGGGGTTGCGTGTCTCCCAAGATGGTGTGGCTTGTTGCGGACGAGAGTGGGGTTGTCCTGCTCATTGGACCAAGTGAAACGCCTGCCGTGGAGGTATATGTCTCACAGGGCCGAGTCAGCGATGAAGCGTCGGAACTGGTTCATGATCCGGTGGTTGACGCGGCCATTGTTTTTGTCGGTGATGGACGTGACCATGTTGAAGTCGCCGCCAATAACCCATGGCCCAGCAATAGAATCTCGTAGGTCATGTAACTCGGAGAGAAACGTGAGTTTATCGGGAGTGCTCTGAGGCTCGTAGACACCAGTCAACCACCATGTGTTGCCGCTGGAGAGAGATGAGACTGTCGTGGAGACATGGTATGTCCCAATGATAGGGTTGGCTAGTGCAATCACGTCACCACGCCAAGCGAGGAGGATGCCACCGTGGGAAGGAAGTAGAAATATGGAAAGTTCTCGCCGAGCGTCTCGAATACAATAGCGGGTGTGACTATAGCAAGCTTGGTCTCTTGCAGATAGACCACCAGGGGAGAGGTAGAGGCAATCACAGTGCAGACAGCAGTGCGCTTAGCTTTGTTGTTAAGGCCACGCACATTCCAAAAGACAACTTTATTGTGATTATCCATAGAAGGTTGGGGGGGCTTGGTGGACTGGGAAATGTCCAGTCAGTTGGCGGCGAGAAGGTTCTAGCTGCACGTGGGGCTTGCAAGCTCCTGCGGCACTTGCTAGCCGAAGAAATCCGTGAAGGCGAGCACGACGTCGGTGGATAATGGTCGGTTGAAAAACTGTGAGTACTTGGCGAGAATCTCGGCGGAGAGTGGCTCATCATCTCCCGGTAGGCCTAGTTTGCGGAGGAGAACGCGTTTGGCCTTCGTCTCGGCGTCATAGCCATGGTCAAGCCTGGCGATCCGGCCACTTCGGCATGAGGTGAAGTTGGGCGGGATATCATCGCGTCTGCGCCTGGGGGCGGGAGTTGCCAGTAGTGGCGCCGTTGGCGCCTTGACCGATTCTAGGAATTCCAGGACGTGGGTCGGGATGGCGCAAGAGGCGGGTCAATTGGACGTGCATGGCGGGAGCTGCAGGTTTGTGGTCGTGGACGCGCCACGTGGGCTGTAATTGGCGGATTCTGCATGGGCGTGGTCACCATCAGGTGCATAGGAAGGGGGATGGGGAACCAATCTGGTGGTCTGGGGATCGGCAGCGGGCCCAGCCAATTGGTGGGCAACAGTGGTCGATAGCTACGCCTGGTCGGATTGCAGTCCCAATGATGCCACAAGCGGCTGAGTGGTGTCGCCCGAGGAGGGGGTCGGGATGGCCACATCCAAGGCTGTAGATTGGCAGTCATCGGTGGAAGTGGCTGTCGAAGGCTGCAAAAGTGCTTTTGCGGATGAGTTGTTCGGGTTATCCTCTGCGGCTTCTTTTGCAGGCAATGTGGTGGGGTTAACAGCTGTGGTTTCAGGCTGGACGCAGAGGGCATCAGATGTCGCCTCTGGCTGCAGCAGTGGATCCGAGGCAAGCCCTGCAAGAGTTGGGGTGGAGGGCGCGGCGCGTGGCGAGTTGGACCCGGTCAAGAGCAGGATTCGAATTTTGGAATCCGTAGCCAGCACATCTGCTTGGCATGTAGCGGCCCGTGGGTCAGTAGCCCGGCCTGACAGGAGCAAGGGTGCATCTGGGCCCGCCTGGTTGGTCGTCAGGCGTGTGTGGACTGGGGGGTGATGTGGCGCCGAGCCAGTGGCCGGGCCGGGGTCCAGCACACCGCGCCAGTCACGGCAGGCTGGGGCGGCGGCGGCGGCCGGCGTATCCACGGCCGGTGTGACCATGGCCAGAGGGTTAGCCGGCGTGCTGGTTTCCGGTGGGTCGCAGAAAAGCGTGCCGGCGCAGCCAAGCAATAGGGCAGGGAGGGGATCCCCTATCTAGCGTGTCGTAGAGCCAGTGCCGGCCAGAGGGGGCGATGGCGGCGGTGATGGGAAGCGGAAGTCGGCAGAGCAACAGACATGGATGGTGACCGGGAATCGCATGAGCGGCAGCATAAAGCGCTCAACACGGTCAGGATCTGCATCAGCGAACTCGTCGGGCTCCTCCAAGAGCAGCTCTGAGGTCCGTGGAATGCTATCTGGGTTCGCAGTCCAGGCCTCCAACTTGAACACGGAGAGGTTGCTGCCGTCGACGGTCTCAGGCGCGAGGCGTCCCACCATGCAGTAGGGGGAGAGCAGCTGCACGGCGAAAGAGACGTCCCAGCCATGCTCCAGGATGCCATAGATCTCGATGTCAATGTGAATACGGACGTGGAGAGGTTCCGCGCTGGCCAGGCAGCTCCAAGGCTGTAGGAGGAGGCGAAAGTTTGGCCCGCGCACAGTGACCATGGCAGCGCACACCCGGGCGGCCATGTCGATGAAGCGGAGGAGGAACTCGTCGTTGTGGGTGCGATGGACGGTGAAGTCAGTGGGCTGCAGTGGCACACGAGAGCAGATGGCACGGGCGACGTCGCCGATGGACATGTCGACGCGGTTACCGGCCACGCCGGAGACGAGCGCAAGCCCGAGGGCATGCTCGGCCTCCTCGATACGCCCGGAGCACGACATGTAGCAAACTGCACCCGCCGGGCGCATCGAGGGGTGCCCCGACATCACGGTGATTTCGCGTGACGAGGACGCAGAGGGGGAGACCGTTGCCGGTGAGGGAGTGCCTGCAGCGGTGTGGGCCAAGGAGGAGGTGGGTGACGGGGAGCCGGGCCTGGAAGATGCAGGCCAGCTCGGTCCGTCCACGCTTGATGCGGAGGAGCTTGTGGGGATCAGGGAGGAAGTCCGTGGCCGCTTGGCCGCTTAGAAGGAGCCGAGGGAGCTGGGACGCGGCGTGGTGAAGTTCCTGGTGATGTGGCCAAAGAAGCGGCACCGTCGACAGCGGACGTCGTGCCTACACTCAGAGCGAGGGTGGAAGCCGAGACAGCGGGGGCACTTGCCGGGAGGTGGCGGCGGTGGCGGGTCGTGACATGCTCCAAGGCTGCGGCGGCGACGCCGGGGGTTGCGCGGAGAGCGCAGCCTCTTGCCACCAGTGGCGACCCTCCAGCCGTCGTCCCGGTCGGCCTCATGCTCCTGGTCCACTCGGTGGACCTTGGAGCAAGGGATGCGGCGCAGGACCGGCGGTGATGGCGGGGGTGGGGGTGGAGGAGGAGCCTGGCCAGGGGGCGTCGAGCGGAGGACATCGAGGTAAGATGGGGCCTCAGATCTGGCGGAGGAGGGACTCGACTCCATCCACCACAGCTCGCGGTTGCGGCCGGCGGGTGGGGTGGCCATTGGGGGAGGTGGGCAACAGCGCCGGAGTGGCGGACATCGCAAGCAGGTGGGCGCCGGGGCCAGAGTGGCCGGCGGCGCGGGGAGGGCTTGGCGCTAGGAGCGGGGAGCGAGCACAGAGTAATAATGCAATTGTTATGCATGTTAATCTAAGCCCTCGTTAATCTAGTGCCAGTGTTCATTTGATGTGATGGCTTCTTAGTTAATGGCATTTTTTCATATTGTCAATGTAATGCCATTGATAACATATCACATGCTGTTGTTAATCATATGCCACTACAAAAAAATGATACTGCTTAAATAACCCTATTACATATTTGTGCAAACAGGGTTGTCTATCTCCATATGGTATTTATTTGTGCAAACGGAATCACAAACCTCAACTTTAGTGGAACCGCACAAAATTAGATGGTTGCATCTACCTGCTGTCAGCTAACCTCATGGTGCTCCAGGTATTCCTACACTCGTAACTAGGTGGAATGACCAATGCAGGATGAAATAAGCTTATTTGTACGTTGACTTGCCGATTGCAGTGTGGAACGAGTCTGCCATGTGTGGAGGAGCAAACAAGCACTGCAGCAGTGCAGTCAACGCAAGATAAAAGAGATTGAGCCATAGATGGCCTGGCCGGCGAGTACGGGTCATGCAAACAGTGGTGCATTATTTTAGTGGAACTGCACAAAAAATATTGGGGTGAGTCGGACAAATTTTCTATAGCCACACGGGAGGAATTGCACTCGTCAATTGGATCGAATTTCGTTAATGGCATGCGATGAGACCCCAAGGTGGAAATCAACTAACCACGTACAAAATTATGGATAATCTTCCTCATGTAGGTCAGTATCCCCTTTGTCCAGATGATCGTGTTTTGTCGTGCCGAGCTATTAATATGTGCTACTGTTTTGCAACACCATTTAAGTACAACTACTATTTTCCTATCTTTTCACATTTATGCAATGAGATGATTTCAGTGGAACTACACAAAATGGTCTGATGTTGAGTGATTTCTATTGCCTCCTCTGTTTGATGCAATGTGTCAGCATCAATTGCAAGTTGAGCCAGCAAGCTAGCTGTGGAGTTGCCAACTTGCTCAAAGTGCACACAACATTGAGCAGAAAGAAGCATGCCCAGGAAATTAATGCGTGCGTACGGAGGCCCTTTGCTCAGAGAAGAATCGATTATTTATTCTTTATTTCTATACCTTCTCACAACTTTGTCTTGGTTATAGTCTGGTGAATCATTGAGATGCATGAACATGCTGAAATTATGTGGTTGTAAATTTTAGCTAGTGTGCATACCGTATCTTGTGAAGCTTAGTTTAATGTGAATGCTGACTAGCGTGCGAACCTTTAGAATCTATATTGTGAGCCTGTTATTTGATGCCTCATTTTACCGTGCTACAACCAGTGTCGGTGTCTGCATGCAGTACCGCATCATGTAATTTGATGGATGCCAAGCGGGCCCGAGAAGGATCCATAAGTTTTTTTAAAGTTGAAAAAGGTTACCAAGGAGGAGCCATAAGCTATCTCTAGTGTTAAGACCGACTAGTACAAAACACAGCAGCCGACTAGGCCAATACAAGAGCCAATCCATCTTAATGCCCATATTTTTTGTGCGAGCAAAAGGCCATATTACTTGAAGAGGGGCGCTCCCAAAAAAACCTTCTTCCTCCTCGCTTCCACTTGACTGCAGCTCGCTGGACTCTCCCCCTCCATATGCACCCTCCAATTCCTCACCTCACTTCTACAGAAAAACCCCGCTCCCCTTCTTCCTCGCTCATATAGAAAACCCCTGCTCCCCTTCTTCCTCACTCCTACAGAAAACCCTAGCCCTCCTTCTTCCCCACTCGCAACCGGACGCTATCCTTGGCGATATCATCTCCCTTCTCCCCACCAAGGATGGCGGCCGCACCCAAGTCCTCGCATCTCGCTGGTGCCTTCTATGGCGCGCCGCACCTCTTAATCTCGACTGTCGTGATCTATCTCTCTTTAATGAGTTTGAACTCCCTAGAGCCATCATCACCTCCCACGATGGCTTTGTTCACCGCCTTTGCATCTCGGCTTGTGATGTCTACTATGCAACTTTTATTCTTGTAGACTCTATTGGGCCTCCAAGCGCAGAGTTTTATAGGACAACAACAAATTTCTCTCAAGTGGATGACCTAAGGTTTATCAATCCGTGGGATAGGATGAAGATGGTCTTGCTCAAACATCCCTACAATCAAATACAAGAAATCTCTTGTGTCCCCAACACACCCAATACAATGTAAATTGTATAGGTGCACTAGTTCGGCGAAGAGATGGTGATACAAGTGTAGTATGGATAGTAGATATAGGTTTTTGTAATCTGAAATAATAAAACAGCAAGGTATCAAGTAGCAAATAGCGAGAAAAATGGTATATAAGAGCTTGAAAACAAGGCCTAGGGTTCATACTTTCACTAGTGCAATCTCTCAACAGTGCTAACATAATTGAATCATATATCCATCCCTCCACGTGTGACAAAGAATCACTCCAAAGTTCTTATCAATAGAGGAGAACATAAGATGAAATTGTTGTAGGTAGTAAACTACCTCAAAGATATCCTTTTCGATCAATCTATTGAGCCATCGCTATAAGTGTCACAAATAGCCCTAGAGTTCGTACTAAAATGACACCATATGATACGCATCAATCAACTCTAATGTTAACTAGATACTCCATTGTCACCACAAGTATCCGTAAGTTAATTATTCGACATGCATCAAACAATTTCAGATTCATAATATTCAATCCAACACAAAGAACTTCAAAGAGTACCCCAAAGTTTCTATCGGAGAAACTAGGACGAAAACATGTATCAACCTATGTGCCTACATTACCCCACTGTCAACTCGGGAATCCACAAGTTGATTACCAAAACATACATCAAGTGACTCAATAGAATACCCCATTGTCACCACGGGTATCCACATGCAAGACATACATCAGGTGTTCTCAAATCCAAAATATTCAATTCGATAATAATGAAACCTCAAAGGGAAAGACTCAGTTATATCACAACAAGATAGAGAGGGGAGAACACCATATGATCCAACTATATTAACAAAGCTCGTGGTACATCAAGATCATGCCAAATCAAGAACATGAGAGAGAGAGAGAGAGAGAGATCAAACACATAGCTACTAGTACATACCCTTAGCCCTGGGGGTGAACTACTCCCTCCTCGTCGAGGAGACCACCGGGATGATGAAGATGGCCTCTGGTGATGATTTCCCCCTCCGGCAGGGTGCCGGAAAAGGCCTCCAGATGGGATCTCTTCAGAACAGAGGCTTGCGGCGGTGGAGTCGAAGTTCTAGGTTTATTTCTGTGGTTTCTCTATTTATAAGAATTTTCAGCGTTGGAATCACACGAAAAGGAGTTACGAGGGGCCCACAAGGCAATAGCACACGGCCACCCCCCTAAGGCACACTGGGTTGCCTTGTCACCGCCTCGTGGGTCTTCTGGTCCTCCCACAAAGCTTCGGGGGGTCTCTTATGTTCCAAAAAAAATCGTCAAAAAGTTTCGTTGCATTTGGACTTTGTTTGGTATGGATTTTCTGGAAAACCAAAAACAAGCAGAAAACAACAACTCGCACTGGGCACTAGGTTAATATGTTAGTCCATGAAAATCATATAAGTCATATAAAAGTGCACCAAAACCATATAAAATTATTGTAAACATGGCGTGAATACTTCATAAATTATAGATACGTTGGAGACGTATCAGCATCCCCAAGATTAATTCCTGCTCGTCCTCGAGTAGATAAATGATAAAAGATATAATTTATGAAGCGTGAATGCTAGCATAGTGCATAAGTTTGATCAATGATAATTCTAATCACTTTTTCTAGCATCATTATATATCATAAACAATAGTTCATCTCATAAAACTTCTCATGATAAAGTAGCAAGCTATTCACATGTTAAAGTATAGACCATAAACATTCTTGAAAACTAACAAACTAGGTTCTTAGTCATCAAACAATTGCAATTCATCTTATTTTTAGGAAGGGTCTACTTAAGAGCTTTGATTTAGCAAATTCCACATACTCAGTGATCATATAGTCTTCCATGATTGCTGACACTCAAAGCATATTTTTAGAAAAAAATAGTTTTAGTCAAACACATAGGAAGATAGGGGCTTAATGTTTCGCCTCCGAACTTGCTTATCATAGAGATGATGTCAACAATAATAACTCATGATTACCTATATTCAACTGGATATATGTGCCTGGATCATTCCCTACCACATGGTGCTTGCCGAGTGGAGAATAATTAAGGTTGAAAATAACAACAAACACTATTGACTCTTGCATAAAAGTAAAAACTGAAAAGTAAAAGATAGTTCCTTCCCAGAGGTAAGCAGAGGTTGTCATGCGCTTTTGATTTTTGAATGTGCAAGCCCTTAATGCAAAGGAACGTCACTTTATATTGCCCCTTGTGATAGCAACCTTTATTATGCAGTCCGTCGCTTTTATTTCTTTACCGTCACAAGTTCGCACAAAGCTTATTTTCCCTTACAATAAAATATCATACATATTTAGGTGCAATTTTTATTGCTTTTTGCATCGATCACAACTTACTTGAAGGATCTTATTCAATCCATAGGTAGATATGGTGGACTCTCATGGCAAGAAACTGGGTTTAAGGGATTTTACATGCACAATTAGTATCTCTACTTAGTATGAAATTTTGGCAAGCAAAATATTATGAACAAGCACCACATGTAAGAGGATCCATGACAATATAACTTCTATGTGAATATAAACAAACATAACCCATTATGTTGTCTTCCTTGTCCAACATCAACTACTTGATCAAGTTTGAAAATAATTAATGGGGGCTCACAATCATAGAAGATGTCCAATACAGTATATTTATATGTGAAATCTCTCTTCCTTCAATATTCTTTCATGAATTGTTCAAGTGACCAGTGATGTGTTTGCTAACTTCCAATAAATTGTACCGCTTATACTTCTTATATGAGAAGTCATTACTCCCCATGGGACAAGCATATGAAACATATAAAATCTGATATTTATGATATTAAACTCATTCACAAATTTACTCTTAGGATATAAGTGAAGCACAAGAGTGAATGACAAACTACTCCGAAAGATATAACTAAAGATCAATGAGTAGTCCAACAATTAAGTAGCTATGTGAAGACTCTCTCCAAATAAAGCTTTCAGCTCCAAGTATTTTATTCAAACAACAAGAAAAATGGAAATAAAAGGACACACCAAGGATAGCACACATCGTGTGAACAAGCAAAAACTTAGGCTCAATCGAGACTAACCGATAGTTGTTGATGAAGAAAGGTGGGATGCCTACCGGGGCATCCCCAAGCTTAGATGCTTGAGACTTCTTGAAGTATTAACTTTGGGAGCCTTGTTCATCCCCAAGCTTGAGATTTTATGTCTCCTTAATTCCTCTCATGTCACGGTTTCCCTAAATCTTAAGAACTTCATCCACACAAAACTCAACAAGAACTCGTGAGATAATTTAGTATAAATCAATGCAAAACCTTATCATTCTCTACTGTAACTAATTACTAAAATTATAATTAAGCATTGAACACTAAATTCCTCTTCATATTTAACAATCCTATCCTCAAATAGGATCATTAAATAAGCAAACATATGCAAATAATGCAAGTATAATAGCAATCGGTCTAAACAGAACAATCTGTAAAGGATGAAGCAAAATCCATACTTATTTACCTCAAAAAATTCTGAAAATTTACCACACAATAGAAAATTTATCATAGTTTATTATGTCAAATTTCAAGCTTTTATCACATTCTGAATTTTCTGGAGAATTCAAGCAATAATGGAAAACTTTATGTTTTGAAACAGCAACTCATGAACGTGCAAACTAAGCATGGTGAAGGCTATACTTGACAATTTTATTGAAATAAAAGATACAAAACATAATTATAAATAACATCAAGTAAATAAAAACAAAATATAATGATGCTCCAAGCAAAACACATACCATGTGACGAATAAAAATATAGTTCCGAGTGAGGTTACCGATAATGTTGAAGATGAAAGAGTGGATGCCTTCCGGGGCATCCCCGAGCTTAGTTGGTTGGGTCTTCCTTGAATATTACCTTGGGGTACTTTGGGCATCCCCAAGCTTAGGGTATTGCTTCTCCTTATTCTCCTCATATTGATATCTCACCCAAAACTTGAAAACTTCAATCACACAAAACTTAACGGAACTTCTTGAGATGGGTTAGTATAATAAAACAAATCATTCACTTGGGTACTGTTAAGACAAGATTCATAATTATTATCACATAATGCCTATTGTACTCTATAATTTACATAATTTATATTGACCAATATAAGCCATAGAAACTATAAGACAAGCAAACTATGCATTGAAAACCGAATCTGTCAAAAATAGAACAGTCTATAATGAACTGAACATATACCATACTTCTGCAACTCAAAAAATTCTGAAAAATTAGGACAACGTAGGCAATTTTTATACAATATTGTCTAAAAAGTCGGATCAAAAACACATTCCAGAGAATTATTAAAATTACTGGACTGAGCGGAAAATTTATGTTTTTTGCATAGAACCAAGTCAACTATCATCCACACTATCCCAAAGGCTTTACTTGGCACTTTATTGAAACAAAAGCTATAAAATATGAATAATACAGTAGCTTAATCATGTGGACACACAAAAATAGTAGGTACAAATATTGGGTTGTCTCTCAACAAGCGCTTTTCTTTAAATCCTTTTTAGCTAGGCATGATGATTTCAATGGTCCTCTCATAAAAGTAAAGAATTGAAACATAACGGGAGCATCATGAAGCATATGACTAGCACATTTAAGACTAACCCACTTCCTTTGCATAGGAATTTTGTGAGAAAACAAATTATGGGAGCAAGAATCAACTAGCATAGGAAGGGAAAACAAGCATGACTTCAAAACATTCAACACATAGAGATTGAACTTGATATTATTAAGATATGTAAAAGCGTATGTTCCTCTCTCATAATAATTTTTAGTAGCATCTTGAATGAATGAAATAATATAATACCGCATAAAGCATTCTTTTCATTATCCACAAGCATATAATTTTTGTTACTCTCCACATAAGAAAATTTCTTCTCATTCAGAATAGTGGGAGAAATTCAACAAAATAACTATCATAAGAAACTTGATTGAAATGACCCAATTGAACATTAAAATCAGGATGAAAATTTTCATGGTTATCATTACTTTTTATAGCATACATGTCATCACCATAATCATCATAGATAGCAACTTTGTTGTCATAATCAATTGAAACCTCTTCTAAAATAGTGGAATTATCGTTAAGTAAAGTCATGACCTCTCCAAATCCACTTTCATAATTATTACAATAAGATTTTTTTTTATTTTTTTGAGAAATATTACAATAAGATTCAACACCCTTCAAAATCATGGGATCATTATTACATAAAGTTGACACTCTTCCAAACCCACTTTCAACAATATAAGCATCATAAATAGGAGGCATGCTATCATCACAATAAATTTTCTCATCAAAAGTAGGGGACTAAAAAGATCATATTCATCAAAGATAGCATCCCCAAGCTTATGGCTTTCCATATCATTAGCATCATGGATATTCAAAGAATTCATACTAGCAACATTGCAATCATGCTTATCATTCAAAGATTATATGCCAAACATTTTATTGAATTCTTCTTCTAACACTTTGGCACAATTTTCCGATCCATCACTTTCAGGGAACACTTCATAAAGACGAAGAATTTGAGGCAACCTCACTTCCATTTTTTTAGTTTTCTTTTATAAACCAAACTAGTGAATAAACAAGAAACTAGAAGATTCAATTGCAAGATCTAAAGATATACCTTCAAGCACTCATCTCCCCGGCAACGGCGCCAGAATTAGCTTGATGTCTACTATGCAACTTTTATTCTTGTAGACTCTATTGGGCCTCCAAGCGAGAGTTTTGTAGGACAGCGGCAAATTTCCCTCAAGTGGATGACCTAAGGTTTATCAATCCGTGGGAGGTGTAGGATGAAGATGGTCTCGCTCAAATAACCCTGCATTCAAATACAAGAAATCTCTTGTGTCCCCAACACACCCAATACAATGGTAAATTGTATAGCTAGTTCGGTGAAGAGATGGTGATACAAGTGTAGTATGGATAGTAGATATAGGTTTTTGTAATCTGAAATAATAAAAACAGCAAGGTAGCAAGTAGCAAACAGCGAGAAAACGGAATATCAATGCTTGAAAACATGGTCTAGGATTTATACTTTCACTAGTGCAATCCATCAACATTGCTAACATAATTGAATCATATAATCATCCCTCCACGTGCGACAAAGAATCACTCCAAAGTTCTTATCAATAGCGGAGAACATAAGATGAAATTGTTGTAGGTAGTAAACTACCTCAAAGTTATCCTTTCCGATCAATCTATTGAGCCATCCCTATAAGTGTCACAAATAGCCCTAGAGTTCGTACTAAAATAACTCATATGATACGCTCAATCAACTCTAATGTCACCTAGATACTCCAATATTACCACAACTATTCGTAAGTTAATTATTCGACATGCATCAAACAATTTCAGATTCACAATATGCAATCCAACACAAAGAACTTCAAAGAGTACCCCAAAGTTTCTATCGGAGAAACTAGGACGAAAACGTGTATCAACCTATGTGCCTACATTACCCCACTGTCACCTCGGGAATCCACAAGTTGGTTACCAAAACATACATCAAGTGACTCAATAGAGTACCCCATTGTCACCACGGGTATCCACATGCAAGACATACATCAAGTGTTCTCAAATCCAAAATATTCAATCCGATAATAATGAAACCTCAAAGAGATAGACTCAATTCATCATAACAAGATAGAGAGGGGAGAACACCATATGATCCAACTATATTAACAAAGCTTGTGGTACATTAAAATCGTGCCAAATCAAGAAAACGAGAGAGAGAGAGAGAGAGATCAAACACATAGCTACTAGTACATAGTACATACCCTTAGCCCCGGGGGTGAACTACTCCCTCCTCGTCATGGAGACCACCGGGATGATGAAGATAGCCTCTAGTGATGATTTCCCCCTCCTGCAGGGTTCCAGAAAAGGCCTCCAGATGGGATCTCTTCAGAATAGAGGCTTGCGGCGGCGGAGTCGAAGTTCTAGGTTTATTTCTGTGGGGTTATCTATTTATAAGAATTTTTAGCGTTGGAATCACGTGAAAATGGGTTATGAGGGGTCCACAAGTCAACAGCACAAGGCCACCCCCAGGGCGCGCCGAGTTGCCTTGTTACCACCATGTGGGTCTTCTGGTCCTCCCACGAAGCTTCGGGGGTCTCTTATGTTCCAAAAAAAATGTCAAAAAGTTTCGTCGCGTTTGTACTTCGTTTGTTATGGATTTTCTGGAAAACCAAAAATAAGCAGAAAACAACAACTGGCATTGGGTACTAGGTTAATATGTTAGTCAGTGAAAATCATATAGAAGTCATATAAAAGTGCACCAAAACCATATAAAATTATTTTAAACATGGCATGAATACTTCATAAATTATAGATATGTTGGAGACGTATCAGTGTGCTACCTGTACAAACCCTCCATGGTGGATGCCTGGCTGATAGCCCCTGAATTTAATAAACTCCAGCTTCTTGAGTTCTACCATTCCTACAGATGTGAGATACTACTAGTCGAATGCCATGTATCTAAGTTGTCACTGTCGATGCCCATCTCGTGGGTTTCCTCCTCTCTCCACACTGCCACCTTTGCCCTGTGCCAATTAGCAGATAATATGGTAGAAATGCTTCAAATCCCACTTCTAAAAAAACTTTTACTTGTGGAGGTAGATATCTCGAAGGCCTCACTACACAGCATCATCCACTACAGTTGCCCTATCTTGGAGTGCTTGCTGCTTGTTGTCGAAAGAATCGCTTGCTCCCGCCTCCCGTGGCTGGCTGTGCTCCCGCGCAGGCCTCGCCGCCCCACCCTACACCCACCGCTGGCCAGGCCATCCCTCTACTCACCCACACCTCTTTGTTATTCTCCGACAACTGCAGCCACACACCGCAGCCGAACCAGTCAGCCCTCGTACTCCCCTCAACATGCGCATCCACTATTGTGTCTTCGTCATCTCCGAGTCGTTCCCTTCGTAGGCCTCGCCGTCATCCACTACATTGGTGCTCTCGGCGCGGTGTCGTCAACTGGTCAACAAACGACAGTCATTGGAAGAGTGATGTATATGGAGAGGCTGACAGTAGGGACCCACATGGTCCATCATCGCACAGAAGCAAGTGCCTTCTTATTACACGGAAAAAATGAATCCTCCCCCTGACAGCTAGGACCCACCAGTTACATCTTAGCATGCAAGGAAGTGCCTCCTTATTATGCGGAAAAAAAAATTCCTCCTCCTGATAGCTGGGACCCACCAGCTACATCTTCGCACGCAAGAAAATGCCTCCTTATTACGCAAAAAAAAGACGATTCATCCCCCTAACAGCTGGGACCCACCAGCTATATCTTCCCGCGGAAGGAAGTGCCTCCTTATTACGGGAAAAAAATGATCCCTCCACCTGACAGCTGGGATCCTTATTCCCCCTGACAGTTGGGACCCATCAGGTCTAAGCGTACGTCGCGTTAAATGTTGGTCACAAACGTGTACGTACATGCTACTTGTGAGCTGCGTGGGGATTTCCTCGAAGAGGAGAGGAGATGCAGTACAGTAGAGATAACTATTTCCCTCAGTTAAGAACCAAGGTTATCAATCCAGTAGGAGAACCATGCAGAACCTCGTTAGCACCACCTGCACACACAAAAGCAAATACTTGCACACAACGCAAACAAGAGCGTTGTCAATCCCCTTGGCGGTTACTTGCAAGGATTAAATCTTGTGCTAGTAGATAGATAAATTCCAAAGATAAAATAAAATAGAATAGAAAAACTGCAGCAAGGTATTTTTATGTTTTATATATGATAAAAGTAGACCCAGGGGCCTTAGTTTTCACTAGAGGATTCTCTCTCGAACACATAGCATATGGTGGGTAAACAATTACTATTGGGCAATTGATAGAAAAGCGCATAGTTAGGATGATATTCAAGGCAATGATCATGTATATAGGCATCACGTCAGAGACAAGTAGACCGACTCCAGCCTGCATCTACTCCACCCATCCACCGTTGTCAGAATCAGGGCTCCGCGGACCCAAACAAGGTTCGAACTCTGGGGCGTGCGCGAAGGATTCTGCCTAGCTACGACTTGCTACTCACCGTCCCACGGCTAGGCTCTGTTGTGCTCGTGCGAGAGGAAAGAAGAGATGGACACGGTGGTTTACCCAGGTTCGGGCCACCTTGCGGTGTAAAACCCTACTCCTGCTTTGTGGTGGATTGCCTCGCGAGGAGGTTGAGTATGAACTAGTACAAGTTGAGCTGCCTTGCGAGGGCTCGGTGGGTTAAAATGGGATCCTCCTCTACTATGGAGACTAACCTATATTTATACTGGCTCGGTCCTCTTCCCCCAAAGCTCTAGGCGGGAAGGGATGCCACAACAGGCAAATTTGAAGGGGGACAGGAGTACACCCTAATAAAGGCGGTCTTTGCCTGCAAAGCTTCTGGTCATGACGCGCAGGTTGGCTCAGTGATGGCCTCCGTCCTGCCGAGCCTGTGGTCTTGGTCTCATTGCACCGGAATGATAACCTTTGGGGGATTCCTTGGGAACCCGCGTGCTGGCTTTGTCCCACTAGCACCAAAGAGGAAACTGTCCTAGACTGCGCCCACTGGCGCCCTCCTGGCTCTGGTCGTCATGGCTCACGTCACCATGCGCCTCGTGAGGTGGGTGCAAGCCTAGAGATGTCCGCTCCCCGGGAGGCCTTGATGTAGTTCGCCTCACGAGGCGGGGGGCCCTCACGAGGGTCTTGTTCACGAAGACTTGGAGCTCGCCGCGCCGTGCCTTCGACGAAGCCACGCGCTGGGGCACAGGCAGACGGGCCTGGGTACCCCTGGTCCCAGAGCATCGACAGTAGCCCCCGAGCCCGCGGCATGCTCGCCCTAGCTTAGAGGTGAAGGCAAATAGGACGGGGCAAAGCGGCATGGGCCCTAACCGCCTGCGGGCCAGGCTTGACACGTGGCGCAAGGCAGGGCACGGACGCCACCACTTCCCCACGACTCCTCAGCAACTGCCCAGGCTGACAAAAAGCCTGGCACATACCGCAGGGCTAGCATTACCCTGAAGGTGAAGGGGCGCCGGTTGGCCTTCTCCGATTGCTTATAAGAGGGCGAAGGAGCGGAGCCCTCGACCCATCTCTATCTTCTTGCCTTTCCTTCCTCAACCCTTGCCACTGCTGCCATGGCACCCATGAGGAGGTTCTCCGCCGTTGAGAAGGGCAAGGCAGTGTAGGAGGGGCCGGAGCCGCTGTAGCCTAAGAGGGGGCGCGGCCGCCCCCGCAAGCCTGACGCTACGCCCGCGGCGCCATCCATAGGACGCGGACGCCCTCCATCAGAAATGTTATCAAGCTCGTGAGGGCAATAACGCCGCTCATCCCGCCAATTCTCGCTGGTGATCGGATCTACCGCGAGTCGAAGACCCCCATAGGCAAGGTGTCGAGCTCGCGTAGGGCTGCACCCCGCGCAGGGGAACCAGACAGTGGGCCGGCCGGCCCCAGGTCCCCGGCCAGCACGGCCAGACCTTCCCGTGCCCTCGCCACGGACTGGGACACGGAACGAAGCCCAGGTCGGGCGCTGGATCTCGCGTGCAGCCGTCCGGCACGGCCTTCTCCAGGACGCGAGGGGCGCACTGAACCGGCTCGAGGCGAAGCTTCGCGACGTCGACTCGCATCTTGAGGTCGAGCACCTACGCTTGGCGCGTGGGTGGCACCAGCTTGAAGTTGTCGTCAACCTTAGCCGCCTGCAGCATGAGTCCGCCTGCTCGAAGGACGAGGAGTCCTCCGCCACGGCAAAAGAAGCCCACGACCGCGCCTTCGAGGACGCCGAGGCCGCGGACCGACGACACGAGGCTGCAGAAAAACATGAGCGGGAGCTCCTGGCTTCGAACACTGCCCTGGAGTGGCAAGATCAAGCACGCGAAGCCGCCCTGATCGCTTCGGGGTCCCTAACCGCATCATCACCGACAACAGCTCGCAGTTCACCAGCAACCTTTTCAAAACATATTGTGCTAACCTTGGAACGCAGATATGCTACGCTTCGGTGGCACACCCTCGGAGCAACGGCCAGGCCGAGTGCACCAACGCAGAAGTCCTGGGGGGCCTCAAGGCGAGGACCTTCAAGAAGAAGCTCAAGGCCTGTGGCAGGGGCTGGCTCGACGAGCTCCAGTCCGTGTTGTGGTCCATCCGCACCACCGCAACCAAGCCGACGGGCGAGACCCCGTTCTTCCTCGTCTACGGAGCCGAGGCGGTCCTCCCTCACAAGGTTAGGCATCGCTCCGCGCGGGTCTTGGCATTTGACGAGGCACGCCAGGACACCTCGCGGGGGATGGACCATGTGCTGGGGGAGGAACACCGCCGCCAGGCCTCGCTCGGGGCAGCGAGGTATCAGCAGGCACTGCGGCGGTACCACTGCCACAGCGTCCGCTCCAAGACGCTCGAGGTGGGTGATCTCGTCCTGAGGCGGGTGCTCTCTAGGGAAGGGCTGCATAAGCTCTCGCCCATGTGGGAGGGCCCGTTCAGGATCGCCCGTGTCTCCAGGCCTGGCGCCGCGCGCCTGGAGACGTAGGACGGGATCCCCATCCAGAACGCCTGGAACATCCAGCACGTCCGAAAGTTCTACCCATGAAGCAAGGCCCCGGCCTATGAAGGTCTCCGCCCGTGACACTCTCACGTAATAATGAGTTGGGGTTGTACACACCCCGGAGTCTCCTGAGTACCGCCCCTGGGCCTCACGGGGGCTCCCACCCACATCCTAGTGGAGGCCCCATGCTCCGCGCTGGTGGGAAGACAAGAAGACTAGTCTAGGTGTCGGACGCGGCTTTTCTTTTGCTTGCTTTCTGTAGCTAGTTTTCGACTTCTTGAGTGAAATTTGGAGCTTTCGCATCTTTCGTTTACAAGAGTTGGAAAGTTTCTCTCTTCCTCTCTCTTCACAGTGTTCACCTCTCCAACCTTGTCCCAGGAAGAGCGGCAGTTGCCCGTCGCTCCTCCTCGCGCGCCCCGCGCGCGGGGGCTAGGTACGGTGTGTGTGCACCCGGGCTCGCCCGCGACCACACCTCGCCAAAACCTTGCTGCCCCAGCTTTGGCGCCTTAATCCTCGTGTGACGCCCTCGAATGAGCTCATGGGCATGCGCACCATCTTAAGTATATGCCTCCGGGCATCGCGACGCGGTGTGCTGGCTACAACCAGCCCGAGCTCAGGGGTTTGCGCGAGGTAGGATGAGATGCTTCATGAGGTTTTTCTAACCCTGGAGCTACACGACGTCTCCCGAGGACTCAACGACCCCCGAGTTTTCAAGAAGTAAGCCCTTGGAAGATGCCCCTGGAAGGGCAAGCCCTCCCGACATGGAAGCCTACCGCGAGCACATCGAGCTAAGTTACCCTGAACACACCTAGTAGAAGCATGGACATCACAACATGATATGAAAACAACGAGCATAGCATAACGGCGCGAGCGCCAGGGTTCATTACACGCCCCAACAGGGCCCTCTACTTCTTTCAATGCAGGAGAAAAAGAAACAAAAGCAAGCTGCGTGACTACGGTGACTCCTGAGGCTTGGACCCGGCAACATCCAAGCTCAATCGGAGTCTTCCTCCAGTTTCACCGGGGCACGCCGGCGATGCGGCTCGTCGCCCTCCCCGGTCCGAGCCCGGCGGCGTGGTGGCTCATCGCAGTCGTTGTCGCTCGTACTCTACCCAGAAGAGGAGCCCCCGCTACTGGAGCCGGTGCAGCCGTCGCCAAGGGCAAGCTCACCGCCAGCAGCGGCACCATCGCCGTCGTCTTCGTCGTCGCTGTCGCTCTCCAGGCAGCACCCCAGGCGCCGGCCGCTTTCCCCGAAGACCCTGACGTAGAGGGTCGCGGCGCCGTCGTACCTGAAATGGAGGGTGCACCTTCCATGCAGGCCGCATGCGCGGGCAAACGACTGCCACACGCGGTTCAGGAACACGTTGCCGTCGGCCTGCAGCCAGAGGCTGCCAGGCCCTCCGGCCGGCAGCGCGCTCACAAAGGAGCACGGCAGCTGGAACCAAATGCCCACATGCTTCTCCGACCACACGACAAACTCTGAGAGCGCATCGGCTGAATGGGAGCACGGTCGTGGCGGCCGGACGACCACCGCGCGCCTCCCCTCATCACCGAAGTCGCCTCGACCACGGCAGCCCGTGCCGCGGGAAGAAGCTCCACCGCGGCCGCCGGAGGAGGCACCGGCTGTCAGAGGAGCACGCCCGCGCCCTTGAGGGGCCACCGCCGGAGTTGCTGCGTGCTTTCGGGGTCACCCGCGGCCTCTCTTGGGTGGCGGCGAGTCGGGCCCCTCCTTGGGGGCCTTCCCTTTCTCCGCCACAGAAAACCTCCTCCCTGGCGCCATGTTGCTACGACAAGATGGTGAGACGAGAGGGAAGAAGAAGAAGCGAGCAGCGGGAAGGCGGAGATGAGCAGGGGGCTCCGCCCCCCCCCCCCCTCCCATTTATAGCCAAAGGGAGGCCAACCGCCGGCCTCCACGATCTCCGGTAATGATGATCTTTTTGCATGCAGCAGGTTATTGTCAAGCAGGACGGTTGCCGAGGCAGCGTGGGGAAGTAGAGACGCCCGCGTCCCATCAAGCGCCACACGTCGACCTGGTCCGCAGGCGGTTAGGGCCCACGGCGCTTTGCCCTTGCCCTTTGGCTTTGCCTTGAAGCCAAGTCTGAGCGCGCCTTGGGCCCGGGGGCTACTGTCGGCGTTCTGGGAACCGGGGTACCCAGACTTGCCTCAGCGGCCTGGTACGGCCCTTCTCCAGCATCAACAACACAAGACCCTCGAGAGGGGCCAAGCCTCGTGAGGCAGACGACGCCAAGACCTCTGAAGGGAGCGACTTCCCCAGGCCGACTCTTGAGGAGCGGAGATTTCCATGCAAGCCCCACCTCATGAGGTTCAGATGACGCAAGCCATGACGACCAAGGCCAGGCGGGCGCCAGCAGGCGCAGTACAGCAGGTTTCCTCTTCGGTGCTAAGGAAGCAAGCGCAGACGCAGAGTCCCAAGGAATCAGCCAAAGGTTTCCATTCCCGTGCTACAAGACCAGGACGGCAGGACGGAGGTCATCGCCGAGCCCACCACGACGTCACGACCAGAAGCTTTGCAGGCGAAGACCACCTTTCATCAGGATAAGATGTACTACTTGTCTCCCTTTAAACTTGGCGGTTGTGGTATCCCTTCCCGCCTTCATTTTGGGGGAAGAGGACCGAGGCCACTATAAATATAGCTAGGCCACCACCATAGACGGGGGACGAAACCAGATCATCCTCACCAGCTCACACCAGCACAAGAACACTCCTCCTGAGGTTGTTCTCCCTCTGTACTAGTTCATCCTCAGCCCACCTCGAGGCCAATCCACCACAAAGCAGGAGTAGGGTTTTACACCGTAAGGTGGCCCGAACCTGGATAAACTGCTGAGTCCCTTTCCTTTCCTGTTCATCGAGCTAGGCGGTGAGATCGACGTGTCGACAGGCTGGGGAGATTGAGTTCTTCGCACGCACCCCAGAGTTCGAACCTTTCTTGGGTCTACGGAGCCCTGAATCCGACATTTGGCGCGCCAGGTAGGGGTGCGTCGGGGCCTCCCTTCAGCCGGCCGATTCACCGCTGTTCCACTGTTCCCATGGCCGACGCTCCTCGAGTTCATGCTGAGCACCGGGCTGCTCTCGCTGCCCACGTCACGCAGATGGCACCGGTAGGCGCTGATGACCTCTCCATCGCGCACCCCATAGTGCCGGCGCCTCACGCCGTCGCGGCCATCCTCGGTGGGTCGCAGGCTCCAGCTTCGGGTCGCCATGTCAAGCAGTTCTTCCGCCAAGTGGGGGCTGCTCGCGCGCAGCGGGGAGCTCCTCTGGGTTGGGCGGCGCCTAAAGCCGACCTCACCTTCGACTCAGGGGACCACCCCAAGACCACGATCGGCACCGGCGCACTCCCTATGCTCTGCACCCCCACCATCTGCAACGTAGCAGTCACCAGGACCCTCATCGATGGTGGCGCCGGCCTCAACGTCCTCTCTGTGGAGGCGTTCAGCCTGCTTCACATGCCCTACGGCCGGCTCCTCCCCACCAAGCCTTTCTCTGGGGTCGATGATGGCTCCACCTGCCCCCTAGGGCAGATCCGCCTCCCCGTCGCCTTCAGCACGCGCGACAACTACCGCACCAAGGTCATCGACTTCGACATCGCCCGCATCGGCCTCCCGTACAACGCCATTCTCGGGTACCCGGCCCTGGCTAAGTTCATGGCGGGGGACACCAAGGACGCGCTCTTGGCCCTCAAGCTCGCCTACAAGGCCACGGCGGCCACGCGATCGGTCGAGGATAAGGCTCCGGAGGGTTCGGGGGCTACGCCAACAAAGGAGAAGCAATTGTTCTCTCAAGACAAGGCTAAAATGAAGCAGGTGCCGGTCGATGCAGACAGAGGAGCCGGCCCTACCTTCACCATAGGCGCCGACCTCCCTCCAGACCAGGAGGAGGCACTGGTCAGCTTCCTCCGCGTGAACAAGGGCCTTTTCGCGTGGAAAGCTACGGACCTGGTCGGGGTTCCGCGTGGGATAATCGAGCACCACCTGAGGGTGTGCCCCAACACACGCCCAGTGAAGCAGAAGGCACAACGGCAAGCCCCGGAGAGGCAATCGTTCATCGTCCAGGAAACCCGCAAGCTGCAGGAAGCCGGCGTCATTCGGGAAGTGCGGCACCCAGATTGGCTCGCGAACCCAGTTATCGTCCCCAAGAAGGGAGGGAATGAGCGCATGTGCGTCGATTTTACCAACCTCAACAAGGCCTATCCTCAAGACCCTTTCCCTCTCCCGCGCATCGACCAGATTGTCGACTCCACCGCCGAGTGTGATTTACTGTGCTTCCTGGATGCCTTCTCAGGCTATCACCAAATCAAGATGGCGGTGCAGGATGTTGAGAAGACGACTTTTCTGACCCCGTGCGGGGTGTACTGCTACACCTGCATGCTGTTCGGGCTGCGTAATGCAGGAGCAACCTTCCAACGGTTGATGCACATCGCCCTGGGGTAGCAGCTCGGGAGGAACGCTGAGGCATACGTCGACGACATAGTGGTGAAATCTCGGGAGGCGGGAACCCTTGTCGAAGATCTGGAAGAGACGTTCGCCAGCCTGCGCCAAGTGAACCTGCGGCTCAACCCGGAAAAATGCGTGTATGGCGTCCCATCCGGCAAGCTGCTGGGTTTCCTGGTGTCGCACCAAGGGATCGAGGCCAACCCAGAGAAGGTCAAGGCTATAGAGACGATGAGTCCGCCCCAAACCCTCAAGGAGATGCAGAAGCTGGCGGGCTGCGTGACCTCGCTCGGGCGCTTCATCTCCAAGTTAGGAGAACGCGCCCTCCCCTTCTTCAAGCTGATGAAAAAAGAAAGGCCCGTTCGAGTGGACTCCGGAGGCTGATGCGGCCTTTCAAGACCTCAAGAGGTAGCTCACCAGCCCACCGGTGATGGTGGCGCCACGCCCCCTTGAACCCTTGGTACTCTACCTGGCTACCACCCCTCACTCTGCTAGCGCAGCGCTGGTGGCGGTCCGGGAGGAGCGCCCCATCAAGGGCTCGCGGAGCAGCACCTCGCGCCCGGCCAACGCGCCGCGGCCTCAGGATGGCGTTCCTGAGGCCTCGGCCACCCCACCGGTCAGCCGAGCCCCTCAGGATGGCGCTTCGGAGGCCACGGCTGCTTCGACCAACGACCCAGCTCCTGAGATCCCTCAGCCTCAGGAGGTGCAAGACCCCGCCAATGCCTCCGCCCTCATCGAGCACCCAGTATACTTCGTCAGCATGGTGCTGCGTGATGCTCGGGCGCGTTACCCCATGCCGCAGAAGCTTTTGCTCGCACTCCTCGTCGCCTCCCGAAAACTGCGTCACTACTTCCAAGGTCACCCCATCAAGGTTGTCTCAGCTTACCCCTTGGAGAGGGTGCTCTGGAGCCCGAACGCCGCGGGAAGGGTCGCCGAATGGAACATCGAACTGCAGGCGTTCCAGTTAGAGTTCAGCACCACCAGGATCATCAAAGGTGCGGCACTCGCTGACTTTATGGCAGAATGGATTGACGCCCCTGGCCGGGAAGTGGGTGAGGACCGTTCTCTCGCACCCGGAAGTGAAGGGCCGGATGGTTGGGCCATGTACTTCGACGGAGCGTTCGCGCGTCAGGGCCCGGGGGCTGGAGCCGTGCTCATCTCGCCCACATAGGACAAGCTCTACTATGTCGTGCAGCTCTGCTTCTAGCACGGCGAGAAGGTCTCCAACAACATCGCGGAATATGAGGGCTTAATCGCCGGCCTCAAGGCTACGGCGGCCCTAGGGATAAGGCGCCTCACCATCAGGGGCGACTCCCAGCTTCTCGTCAACTTCTCCAGCAAGGCGTACAAGCCAAAGGACGAGCACATGGAGGCATACCTCGAGGAGGTACGGAAAATTGAGAAACGATTCTTGGGCTTGGAATTGCAGCAGGTACCGCGTGGCACAAACAAGGAGGCGGACGACATCGCCAAGAGGGCGTCCCGACGTCTACCTCAGGAGCCGAGCGTCTTCGAGGAGCGGCTTTTTAGGCCGTCGGCGGCTCCACCCGCTGCAGCACCAGCACCGCTTCAGGAAGAGCTTTCCCAGGCACCCCTCTCAGGAGCCCCAGCTTGCGGCCCGACCTCGAGAGCCCGCCTACTCCTTGCGCTTGAGCCTCAGGAGGGGTGCTGGACCGAGGAGTTCAAGACGTACCATCTCCAAGGCACCTTGCCAGAGAAGGAGGAAGACACAAAGCGAGTCACCCGCCAGGCCACTGCGTACTGCATTCAGGACGGTGAGCTTTACCGGAAGCGACCGAACGATGTTTCTCTACGATGCATCTCCAAGGAGCAGGGACGCGAGCTGCTGGCCGACATACATGGCGGAGACTGCGGGCATCACTCCTCATCGCGCACCCTCGTCGGCAAGGCATACCGCAGCGGATTCTACTGGCCCACGGCGCTCAATGATGCCGCCGAGCTGGTAAGATCTTGTGAGGCCTGTCAGTTTCATGCCAAGCAGATTCACCAGCCTGCTCAGGGACTCCAAACCATCCCGCTCTCATGGCCGTTCGCGGTCTGGGGGCTGGACAGCCTGGGTCCATTCCCTCGAGCGCCCAGGGGCTGCCGTTACCTCTACGTCGCCATCGACAAGTTCACCAAGTAGGCAGAGGTGGAGGCCGTCCGCGCCATCCCGGCCGGCTCGGCCGTCAAGTTCATCAAGGGCCTCGTGAGCCACTTCGGGGTCCCTAACCACATCATCACCGACAACGGCTCGCAGTTCACCAGCAACCTTTTCAAAACATATTGTGCTAACCTTGGAACGCAGATATGCTACACTTCGATGGCACACCCTCAGAGCAACGGCCAGGCCGAGCGCGCCAACGCAGAAGTCCTGAGAGGCCTCAAGGCGAGGACCTTCAAGAAGAAGCTCGAGGCCTGCGGCAGGGGCTGGCTCGACGAGCTCCAGTCCGTGCTGTGGTCCATCCGCACCACCGCGACCAAGCCGACGGGCGAGACCCCGTTCTTCCTCGTCTACAAAGCCGAAGCGGTCCTCCCTCACGAGGTCAGGCATCGCTCCGTGCAGGTCTTGGCGTTTGACGAGGCACGCCAGGACGCCTCGCGGGGGATGGACCATGTGATGGGGGAGGAACGCCGCCACCAGGCCTCGCTCCGGGCAGCGAGGTACCAGCAAGCGCTGCGGCGGTACCACTGCTGCAGCGTCCGCTCCAGGACGCTCGAGGTGGGTGATCTCGTCTTGAGGCGGGTGCTCTCCAGGGAAGGGCTGCATAAGCTCTAGCCCATGTGGGAGGGCCGGTTCAGGATCGCCCGTGTCTCCAGGCCTGGCGCCTCGCGCCAGGGGACGCAGGACGGGATCCCCATCCAGAATGCCTGGAACATCCAGCACCTCTGAAAGTTCTACACATGAAGCAAGGTCCCAGCCTGTGAAGGTCTCCGCTCATGACACTCTCACGTAATAATGAGTGGGGGTTGTACACGCCCCGGAGTCTCCTGAGTGCTGCCCCTGGGCCTCACGGGGGCTCCCACCCACGTCCTAGTGGATGCACCATGCTCCGCGCTGGTGGGAAGACAAGAAGACTAGTCTAGGTGCCGGACGCGGCTTTTCTTTTGCTTGCTTTCTGTAGCTGGTTTTCGACTTCTTGAGTGAAATTTGGAGCTTTCACGTCTTTCGTTTGCAAGAGTTGGAAAGTTTCTCTCTTCTTCTCTCTTCACAGTGTTCGCCTCTCCAACCTTGTCCCAGGAAGAGCGACAGTTGCCCGTCACTCCTCCTCGCGTGCCCCGCCTGCGGGGGCTAGGTACAGTGTGTGTGCGCCCGGGCTCGCCCGCGACCACACCTCGCCAAAACCTTGCTGCCCTAGCTTTGGCGCATTAATCCTCGCGTGATGCCCTCAAACGAGCTCACGCGCATGCGCACCATCTTAAGTCCATGCCTCCGGGCATCGCGACGCGGTTTGCTGGCTACAACCAGCCCGAGCTCAGGGGTTTGCGCGAGGTAGGACGAGATGCTTCATGAGGTTTTCTAACCCTGCAGCTACACTACGTCTCCCGAGGACTCAATGACCCCCGAGTTTTCAAGAAGTAAGCCCTTGGAGGATGCCCCTGGAAGGGCATGCCCTCGTGACATGGAAGCCTACCGCGAGCACATCGAGCTAAGTTACCCTGAACACACCTAGTAGAAGCATGGACATCACAACATGATATGAAAACAACGAGCATAGCATAACGGCGCGAGGGCCAGGGTTCATTACACGCCCAACAGGGCCCTCTACTTCTTTCAATGCAGGAGAAAAAGAAACAAAAGCAAGCTGCGTGACTACGGTGACTCCTGAGGCTCGGCCTCGGCGACACCCAAGCTCAATCGGAGTCTTCCTCCTGTTTCACTAGGGCGCGCCAGCGTTTTGGCTTGTCGCCCTCCCCGGTCCGAGCCCGGCGGCGTGGCGGCTCATCGCAGTCGCCGTTGCTCGTACTCTACCCGGAAGAGGAGCCCCCGCTGCTGGAGCTGGTGCGGCCATCGCCAAGGGCAAGCTCACCACCAGCAGCGGCACCGTCGCCGTTGTCTTCGTCATCGTTGTCGCTCTTCGGGCAGCACCCCAGGCGCCGGCCGCTTTCCCCGAAGACCCTGACATAGAGGGTCGCGGTGCCGTCGTATCTGAAGTGGAGGGTGCACCTGCCATGCAGGCCGTGTGCGCGGGTGAACGGCTGCCACCCGCGGTTCAGGAACACATTGCCGGCGGCGGTGACCACGACATCCACCCAGGAGGCCTTGCTGCAGCAGCCGTCGACCTGCAGCCAGAGGCCTCCAGGCCCTCCGACCGGCAGCGCGCTTGCAAAGGAGCGCGGCAGCTGGAACCAGATGCCCATAGGCCTCTCCGACCACACAACAAACTCCGGGAGCGCGTCGGCTGAGTGGGAGCGCGGTCGTGGCAGCCGAAGGACCACCGTGCGCCTCCCCTCATCACCGAAGCCGCCCCGACCGCGGCAGCCCGTGCCGCGGGAAGAAGCTCCACCGCGGCCGCCAGAGGCGGCGCCGGCTGTCAGAGGAGCGTGCCCGCGCCCTCGAGGGGCCACCGCCGGAGTCGCTGCACGCTTTCGGGGTCTCCCGTGGCCTCTCTTGGGCGGCGGCGAGTCGGGCCCCTCCTTGGGGGCCTTCCCTTTCTCCGCCACAGAAAACCTCCTCCCTGGCACCATGTTGCTATGACAAGACGATGAGACGAGAGGGAAGAAGAAGAAGCGAGCAGCAGGAAGGCGGAGATGAGCAGGGGGCTCTGCCCCCCTCCCATTTATAGCCAAAGGGAGGCCAACCGCCGGCCTCCATGATCTTCGGTAATGATGATCTTTTTGCATGCAGCAGGTTATTGTCAAGCAGGACAGTTGTCGAGGCAGCGTGGGGAAGCGGAGACGCCCACGTCCCATCAAGCCAAGTCTGAGCAGGTGGTTAGGGCCCGCAGCGCTTCGCCCTTGCACTTTGGCTTCGCCTCAAAGCCAAGTCTGAGCGCGCCTTGGGCCTGGGGGCTACTGTCGGCATTCTGGGAACCGGCGTACCTAGACTTGCCTGCCTGCGGCCCACGGCGTGGCTTCATCAACGCCCTGGTACGACCCTTCTCCAGCATCAACAACACAAGACCCTCGCGAGGGGCCAAGCCTCGCGAGGCGGACGACGCCAAGACCTCCGGAGGGAGCGGGTTCCCCAGGCCGGCTCCTGAGGAGCGGAGATTTCCATGCAAGCCCCACCTCATGAGGTTCAGATGATGCAAGCCATGACGACCAAGGTCAGGCGGGCGCCAGCAGGCGCAGTACAGCAGGTTTCCTCTTCGGTGCTAAGGAAGCAAGCGCAGACGCAGAGTCCCAAGGAATCAGCCAAAGGTTTCCATTCTCGTGCTACAAGACCAGGACGGCAGGACGGAGGTCATCGCCGAGCCCACCACGATGTCACGCCCAAAAGCTTTGCAGGCGAAGACCACCTTTCGTCAGGATAAGATGTACTACTTGTCTCCCTTCAAACTTGGCCGTTGTGGGATCCCTTCCCGCCTTCATTTTGGGGGAAGAGGACCGAGGCCACTATAAATATAGCTAGGCCACCACCATAGACGGGGGACAAAACAAGATCATCCTCACCAGCTCACACCAGCACAAGAACACTCCTCCTGAGGTTGTTCTCCCTCTGTACTAGTTCATCCTCAGCCCACCTCGAGGCCAGTCCACCACAAAGCAGGAGTAGGGTTTTACACCGCAAGGTGGCCCAAACCTGGGTAAACTGCTGAGTCCCTTTCCTTTCCTGTTCATCGAGCTAGGCGGTGAGATCGATGGGTTGGCAGGCTGGGGAGATTGAGTTCTTCGCACGCACCCCAGAGTTTAAACCTTTCTTGGGTCTGCGGAGCCCTGAATCCGACACCCGCAAGGCATCCTGGTGCGCCTCATCGAATGCCAGGACCCACGGGGAACCATGCTTGATCTCATATGGGAGGACCGCCTCGGTCCCATAGACGAGTAAAAAGGGAGTCTCGCCGGTGGGCTTGGTCACGGTGGTGCAGATGGACCACAACACGGACCGCAACTTGTCCAGCCAGCCCTTGCCGCAGGCCTCAAGCTTCTTTTTGAAGCTCCTGGTCTTGAGGCCCCTGAGGACTTCCGCGTTGGCGTGCTTTTGCTCCTGTGATGAGTCAGCATAATTCCTGTGAGGCATGCAAGAAGAATCAAAGTCCTTTGCGTTTCGGGTGATGCCAGCGCGGCCGGACACGCCCCTCTTCCCATGTCCCCTGGCGAGGTTAGCCCCTCCCTCCCACGCTTGCCATAGTGCTCTACATCCTCAGGACCCGGCCCTCGGGCAATGATCAGCCGCCGCTGGTATGTCAAGTTGTGATGCCTTGGGACAAGGCCAGGGGTGAGGGCCCGAGAGCCAGTAGGGGCTCCTGAGGCGCAATGCTCAAGAGCTACCCTTCGACATGCAAGCGACTTGCGTGAAAATGAATGGCTTGCCTCGCGAGAGCTGCGGGGAAGGGGCCTCGGTCGATGATATTTGCGGTGTAAGGGGTGCCTCTACTTATGTGGCACCCTGGCTCATAGAACCGGAATGCCAGTGTTCCCAGCCCAGAGATCATTGTCTTCTGGAAACACTCAACATCTTGGCAACAGAAACATAGCTGACTTTTATTGATAATAAAGAGTACAAGCTTACAAGACCCTCGAGGCCAGAGCACAACAAGTGCTATACAGTATGTACATTATTTATCAAACATGATGGGCCTCGGCATAACTTAGCGATACTACAGCGGAAAGCTAAAGCGTAGCGGAATATGGCAGCAACTCCATCCACAGGGACACTGCTATGGACACATCCTAGGCATTATAACACGAACCTCCAAGGCCTGCGTCTTAGTCTTCTCCTGCATCTGGCATGATACGCCAGGTGAGTACTTTGAATGTACTCGCAAGCACATGACAACCAAATAATGCAGCAAGTAATAGCATGGCAATAAACATGTTGAGTCTTAAATGCTGAGATCACGGTCATCAACTTACTCATATCCGGGTTGCTTCACAACCCACGGAGTACTCCACCTCACTGAGTACTTCCGCACATAAGATAAGTTCTTTCATCAGTATCATTATTACGGTTGATCTCCTACAGAGGTCTGGACGGGCTGTCCAATTCCGTGGACACGGCTATTCGAATAGATTTAACACTCTGCAGAGGTTGTACACTTTACCCACACCACGGAACTCATGGCCTCGTACTCCCATTCGGGTGGACCAACGACGTTCCGACGAAACCTGTCTGACCCGTGACTCTTCCATCGTACCACCGGCCATCACACTCCTTCTTGGAGTCAAGCCCTGGGTGGCCCCGTGTCCTCAAGACACCTGCCACCGTCGTGGCCAAACTAACTGTCCCAAACGGGGACGCCGGCAAATAACTCAACTGGGCTCACAGAGTTATCGTCGTCTACCTGATCAGGGTAGCACGCACGCATAACCCTCCCTCTTTGGAGGTACCGGTGAAAGAGCACGCAGCCAGCCCAAGTCAAGGTCGTCCCATACCGGCAAATGTGGCTGCACGTTTTAACCCGGACAGGTGACTCTCGATCAACCAACTAAGTTTCATTAAACATTCAGCAGGTTATCAACTCATGTGAACTTAGTTGGTCATCTTAGCCATCTATTAATTTACTTGGAATTATTTGGGGTTAAATTTAATATGCAAAATGCAATGCTATGACATGCTTCAAAACATGGTTATCCTGGCTTGCCTTGGTCTGCTGAGTTGTTCAAAAACTCTGGTTCTTCAACTCCAAGGTTTTCACCTTCTGAAAATAATCAAAAACAGCAAGGAAAAATATCAAGCAACACTGTTTAATGTTCCACAAATTCTGTGAGTAAAATAAAAATGTGAAACTTGGTGGAAAAATAGAGCACTGAGGTGTGGACCCAATGCAAAAAGAATCATTTGAATTGGACCTTTCTGTTAAAAGTTATTAACAGTCAAAGGTCTCTGTTAAATCAGTTTTGTTTAAAAATCAAATAAAACAAACGGAGTAACTGGGCCGGCCCACGTCGACAATGCACTGGCCCAGGGCCACTTACCCCTTCATTTCAAACAAAACAGAGGAGGAAGAGGAGGCCGAGGGGGAGGCGGCACTCCGGCGAGCAGCGCCGGCGATCTGGTCGGCGGGAGGGGCTGGCGATGGGCGGGATGGAGGGAGCTCGGAGAGGCGGTTCGCCTCATACCCGTGGCATGGCCGGGGATGCAGCGACGGCGTCGCCCCTTCTTCTCCGGCGGCCGGCACTTTCGGGCGTCAGCGAACTCGTCTATTCCGGCGAGGATTGGCCACAGCGATGGGTTGGGGAGCTCCACGGGATCTCACTGAGCTCACTGGTGGTCGTGGTGGAGGCGGAGGTGGATCAGAGAGGGTAGGAGGAAGAGAGGGCGGGCGGCGGAGCTCCGGTCGAGCTCGAGGCCAGGGGCCTCTATGCTTCGATTGGGGCTGCCAGGAGGAGCTTGGGTGGAGGAGGAGAGGGGTGAGGAACTCCGGGAGGCCGGGGAGGGGCTTTTATAGGCGGGGGAGCCGAGCGGCGATCTCTCCCGAACAATGGCGATGCGGGCCATGGCGACGGCGCTCGTACGCCTCGCTGGCTGGACGCGAGCGGCGACGAGACCGGAGAGGGCAGAGGGAGCATTCAATGCGGAGAGGACAAGGCGGGGAGAAGAGGCCGCGCCGCACGTACAGTGTGGTCACGGGCCGAACATGGCGGCGGTGACGCGGCGGTCGGCGAGGGCCTCTTCGGCATAGGTGAGGTGACCTGAGGGGCTACGCGGCAGCCAGGGACCTAGTCGGCACGCGTGGACAAGCCATAGTGGCGAGGGAGCAGAGGGACGCGATGGCTCGGGCACGGGTGCTGCGCAGCGCGCGGCGACAGCCATGCCAGGCCCGTGCTCACCACGCCATCTTGCGCTCCACGGCCACGTTGCCCTGGCGACCTTGTCTGGCGTGTTGACCATGGTCCATTCACATCACCTGAGGCTCTGGTTTGGCTTGAAGTGGTCTGTGCTGAGAGGTTTCATCAACAACAGTTTCTGACAGAAACATGGAGGGGCTTCTGGAGCTTAGGAGAAGATGAGGGGGAGCCAATGAGCTTGTCTGGTGTGATTCTGGTTGAATGAACGACAAGCTGACCAAGTTTGAGCTCATTTGGTTGAAGTTTGAGGGTAGCTCATGTGAAATGCACAAAACTGGCCTGAATCTGCAAATGGAAGTACTGATCAAAAGATAATTCTTGGAGAGTTGAAAATTTGTGGAGAGTGCTCATTTGGTGTTGTCTCATTGCTGTAAAAATTTGGTAGCAATTGGACAAACCAAAAATGCACTTCCTTCACAATGGCTGGTTCTGGACAGAGAGGAAAATGGATTTTTAAGCAAAATATTTGAACATGACCAAGGAATATTTTTGAAGATTTGGTGGAGATATGGTCCAAGGGATTTTTAGGAATTAATTGAGAAGTTTAGGAGCATCAAAACTATAGGTTGCTTCACAACCTATGACAATGCCCTAATTTCCCAATTAAAAGAAAAAAAGCTTTTGAAAATGATTTGAATGGAAATTTGAGTACTTGAGGTTCCTGGCAGAACATTTGCAAGATGATGAGGCTAGGAACCACTTGGCAAAGATTCAAAAATGACCAAGTCCATGTGAAAGAATTTGAAATCCATTCAAATTCAAATAAAGTCAAGTCAAATTTTGAAAAGAAAAAGTTGGCAAAAATCAGGGTGTCACAACTTAGCTTTCTGCAGGCGGTCATTGCCTGATCGAGGTCAATCCTCCTAAAGCGGCAATGCGTTGCCTAGGCGCCGAAAAGATGTCTATCTCCTGAAAACTCCTGCACACCGATAGGTTACGAGGTATGAAGGCGGCGCGCGCTTGCTGACCTGCTCATGATAGTTCCGTGAGGAGACAGGGCACTAAGGTCCTGATGAGGTGACATGCACGGGGCCGGGCCGCGAGCCAGAGCTCGGTCACTTAGGTTTTTCAGCGCTGTAGGGACGGACCCGAGCACAAGCGTCGTGCCACCATCCCCCGCTTATGGGACGTTCAAGAGGAGAGCAGCTGGCGCATGAGGCCTCAAGGGGCGAGACCTCGGGACATGATACGGTGTCGGAGCACAAGGTTAACAATCATAGAAACTTATGAAAGCGTAGCTGGTCCTGGTACATGAGCAAAATGATGCGGCTGCAGGAGCGGGCCCTAACCAACCTGAGGATAATGCAGCCCGGGGGCACCCTCAATTGAACAAACCAAAAAGTCACCTGGCGATGTTGTTGCGGAAGCGTCGATGAAGCATGCCGCAGGGGTTCGCTCCTCATGAGCCGGGCGGCTCCTAAGGCTCGACTGGCGCACAAAGGGTTGGGGCCTCATGAGGCGCCAGCGCTGAGCCTCTGGCCTTGTGAGGCACCAACGCGAGCTGCGCGAGCCGCTAGTACGTGGCGCCCGCATTCACCAGGCCGAAGGGCATGCGGATGTAGTTGCAGGGGAAGCCCCCGCTCCGGCCGACACGCGACGGCCAGAAGAGGTCTTGAGAAGCGGCCCTGTTGAGGCCCGGAATGTTGATGCAGACGCGAGCTCGCCACCCGCATCGGGGGTGGCAGCTGCACTGGCGGGATGCGCGGGGCGGTGCTCGCCACGCATGGCTTGCGCTTCCTGAAGTTCCTCGATCGCCTTGGTGATGAACTCTCGTGCTCCTGGCGCCTCGGGCTGTGTTCCTTGCTCGCGGGGGCGCGCGTCAAAGCACGCCTCCAAGTGGTTCCCGAACACCTCCCTTGTCGCACTGGTCAGGTTAGAGGCTCTCCAGATGGAAGCCCCCGAGTCTGTCTTGAGGGGGGCGTCGGGCGCGCCTTCCTATGCAGGAGGAAGAGGCGCCCCGGCGGTGTGCGCGGAGCCTGAGGCGTCGCCGGCGGGTTTCTTTGCCCCTAGGCGGCTCTTGGGGAGGAGCTGCTTCTTCTTCATGGGGACAGCCTCAAGAGGCGCGGGGTCACCTTCACCATCTGAGTCCTCGGCCGCTGCGGCCCGGTAGGCGTGCTCAAGGAAGCAGACTGCATCCTTCTCATCACAGGCGACAGTGATGATGCTGCTGCACCCTGGCATCTTGAGGACATTATAGCCATGGTGGGTAGCCGCCATGAACTTGGCAAGGGTGGGGTATCCCAGGGATGGCATTGTACGGGAGGCCGATGTGTGCCACATCGAAGTCGATGAGCTCAGTGTGGTAGTTGTCGCGCTTGCCGAAGGTGACAGGGAGGCGCACCTGCCCCAGGGGAATGGTGGAGCTGTCGGTCACTCCAGAGAATGGCTTGGTGGGCATGAGTTGGTCATAAGGCACTTGAAGCATCTCAAAAGTCTCCATAGAGAGGATGTTGAGGCCGGCGCCTCCATCAATGAGGGTCTTAGTGACTGAGACATTGCTGATGGTGGGCGTGCACAGCATGGGGAGCGCACCAGCGGTAGCTGAACACCTGAGGTGGTCCTTGGAGTCGAAAGTGATGGCCTACTGCGACCACTTGAGGGGACGCGCAGCTTCAAGCCTCAGGAGAGTTGCATTCACCTCACGAGAGAACTGCTTGAAGACACGGTTCGAGGCGGGTGCCTTAGCACCACCAAGGATGCAAGCAATCGCGCGAGGCTCCTGGTAGCCCCCAGCCCCTTCGTCTTGCTGGTTGTCGTCGTTTCTCCTGGGAGGCGGTGGCAGAGGTGGAAGGCCAGCATTTCCCAGAGGACGGGCCTCGCAAGGCTGATCGTGCCAGGCGCCATCACGAGACTGGTCACGCCAGCCACCATCGCGAAGATGGTCACGCCAGGCACCCTCGCGAGGCTGGTCACACCAGCCCTGGCGGGGGTTGCGGTTGTCCCAGCGGCCTCCTCCACGGCCAAAGCCCCAGTCACTGCGCTCAGGGCAGCAGCCCAGGCGCTTGTCCCGGAGCGCCCTGAGCTCCTGACAGTCATCGGTGTTGTGGGTGTGCACATTGTGGAAGAGGCAGAACGGGCGAGCGTCCTTGGGGGGTTCGTCACGGTCATGGCCGTGCTTCAGCTCAGGCTCTGCTGCAAGCATGGTAGGGCTTTTGTGCTTTGCTTCCTTGGCCTTGGCCTTCTTATCTTCAAGATCGACGTCTGGGTGCTTGAGGAGGGAGAGGCGGCCTTCTTCGGCCTTGGCGCACTTGTCGGCCAAATTGAATAGCTCCAATCCTGAGCACAGGTCATCGTTGATGGCGAGCTCCTCGCTCATCCGGACGTCCGTGACACCTTCGGTGAACGCGGACATGATGGCTTCGTCCGAGGCCTTCGGGATCTTGAGGCGAACTTGGGTGAAGCGTTGAATGTACTTGCAGAGAGTCTCGCCCGGATGCAGCTTCACGCATCACAGGTCATTGACGGTGAGGGCGCGGTCTCGAGTTCCTTGGAAGTTGGCGATGAACCGCTCGCGGAGCTCATCCCATGAGGAGATCGACCCCTTCGGGAGGTGCATGAGCCAAGAGCGCGCACCGTCCTTGAGGGCCATGGGGAACCAGCTCACCATGACCTTGTCGTCACCGTTCACCACCTCGATGCTCAGTGTGTAGAGCTGGAGGAACTCCGTAGGTTCAGGGATGCCGTTGTAGCGCGGGGCTAGATCTGGCTTGAACTTCACCGGCCAGACAACACGGCGTAGCTCGCGAGTGAAGGCTCGATAGCCCGCCGAGCTCACAGGCGCGGACCGCGCGAGAGGGGCATGGTCCTGGCGCCCACACGCCGCAGCCTCCAGAACGGCCCGATCTTGGTGTTGGCGCGGCGGTGCCGGCAGCGCGCGCGCGTCGTACTACAGCTGCTGCACAACCTGGTAGCTGGCTCGTCCCAGGCCGGCGCCGACCCTCCACGTGGCGGGTCGCGCGAACGCGTGTTGCGCCTTGGCTCAGCGTTGTCGCTGCGCAGAGGAGGAGGCGGAGGCACGCCGTGGGCCACGTCGCCCGCACGATACGGCGGGGGACGAAGTGAGCGGGAGGGCGCCGGGGCCTCGCCAGCGGCATTGACGAGCTCGGTGATGCGGCCCAGCCAGGCATCGTAGCCTTCGTTGGCGGGGCGGTAGCGCAGCAGCTCGCGCGCCATGAGCAGCGCAGCCTGCTCGTTCGTCGGCGCACGACGAGCATGGGAGGATGAGGCCGTGGCCGGAGTGATGGAAGGCGTGGCGGTGCGGCCATCACGCTGCACAGAAGGCGGCAGCAAAGAGTCCTACTGCTCATGAGCGGCAGGGTCGGTGGCGGCGTTGGGTGCGGGAGAAGCAGAGCGGTGAGGGGCGCCGCAGCCCACCGGTGTCGTCTGGGTGACACGGGCGGCCCGGCGCTCGGCGCGAACACGACGAGCGTCGGCCATGGGGGTGGTGAAGCGAAGACGGAGTGAGGCAAAACGAAGAGGAAGAACTTCGGCATGCCCCTACCTGGCGCGCCAAATGTCGGAATCGGGGCTTCGCAGACCCAAACAAGGTTCAAACTCTGGGGCGTGCGTGAAGGATTCTGCCTAGCTACGACTTGGTGCTCACCATCCCCTGGCTAGGCTCCGTCGTGCTCGCGCGATAGGAAAGAAGAGATGGACACGATGGTTTACCCAGGTTCGGGCCACCTTGCGGTGTAAAACCCTACTCCTGCTTTGTGGTGGATTGCCTCGCGAGGAGGTTGAGTATGAACTAGTACAAGGGTGAGCTGCTTCGCGAGGGCTCGGTGGGTTAGAATGGGATCCTCCTCTACTATGGAGACTAACCTATATTTATACTGGCCCGGTCCTCTTCCCCCAAAGCTCTAGGCGGGAAGGGATGCCACAACGGCCAAATTTGAAGGGGGACAGGAGTACACCCTATCCTGACTAAAGGCGGTCTTCGCCTGCAAAGCTTCTGGTTGTGACATGCAGGTGGGCTTGGTGATGACCTCCGTCCTGTCGAGCCTGTGGTCTTGGTCTCGTTGCACCAGAATGACAACCTTTGGGGGATTCCTTGGGAACCCGTGTGCTGGCTTTATCCCTCTAGCACCAAAGAGGAAACTATCCTGGACTGCGCCCGTTGGCGCCCTCCTGGCTTCGGTCGTCATGGCTCACGTCACCATGCGCCTCGTGAGGCGGGGTGCAAGCCTAGAGATGCCCGCTCCTCGGGAGGCAGCCTCATGAGACCGCTCCTCGGGAGGCCTTGATGTAGTTCGTCTCGCGAGGCGGGGGGCCCTCGCGAGGGTCTTGTTCACGAAGACTTGGAGCTGGGCCGCGCCGGGCCTTCGACGAAGCCACACGCTGGGCCGCAGGCAGACGGGCCTGGGTACCCCTGGTCCTAGAGCACCGACAACCGCTATCCAGCATGCATCTAGGGTATTAAGTTAATAAAAATAGAGTAACGCCTTAAGCAAGATGACATGATGTAGACAATGTAAACTCAACTAATATGAATAAACCCCATCGTTTTATCCTTAACAGCAACAATAAAAATATGTGTCTTTTCCCTTTTAGTCACTGGGATAGAGCAACGCAAGATTGAACCCATCACAAAGAACCTCTCCCACTGAAGATAAATCAATCTAGTTGGCCAAACCAAATGGATAGATCAGAGAGAAATACAAAGCTATAACAATCATGCATAAATAAGTTCAGAGAAGACTCAAATATTTCTCATGAATATTCAGATCATAAACCCACAATTCATCGGATCCCAACAAACACACCGCAAAAGAAGATTGCATCAGATAGAACTCCAAGAAGATCGAGGAGAACATGGTATTGAAGATCAAAGAGAGAGAAGAAGTCATCTAGCTACTAGCTATGGACCCGTAGGTCTGTTACTCACGCATCATCAATAGGGCAGCAAGGATGATGTAGAAGCCCTCCGTGATCGATTCCCCCTCCGACAGTATTGGAAAAGGCCTCCAGATGGGATCGCGGAAGAACAGAGACTTGCGGCGACGGAAAAAGTGTTTTGGGTGGCTCTCCGGTATATTGGGAATATTTGAGAATTTGTAGAGGCGAAATTAGGTCAAGAGGTGCCATGAGGGGCCCACAATCCCGGGGGGCGCGCCTAGCAAGGTTGTCGCTCCCTCCTGGCTCTTTTGTTCTTCTCCCAAACCTTCGTGGGTCTCTTCTAGTCCAGAAGAAATGAATCCTAAGATTTTTCTCTGTCTGGACTCCGTTTGATATTGATTTTCTGAAAAGCCAAAGACAAGCAAAAAAAATAGCAACTAGCACTGGGCACTAGGTTAATAGGTTAGTCCCAAAAAATGATATAAAATTACATATAATTGCATATAAAACATCCACGATTGATACTATAATAGCATGGAACAATAAAAAATTATAGATATGTTGGACACGTATCAGTACATATTGGTCGACCTGTCTCTCTTCAACGGTGAACCATGGCCGAGTAAGGAATGACACGTGTCATAGTAGAGTCACTGACCTAGCATGTCACGCAGTCTCGTCTAAATTGTGTACACATACGTACAGCCACGCTGCAAAAAATATGGCCATGTACGCACATACGGGCGTGGTCTCGAATGCGTACATCGACGGCGTCATGTTCATGGGCAGCCAACCGGCTGGGTCGGAACTAAGGAAACAACATCTTGTTTATCGGGAGCCAAGCGACTGGGTCGGAACGCGTCTTGTTCATCGGGAGCCAACCGACTTGGACGAAACAGCCGAAACGGGGTCTGGCGAACCGCAAAATAGAGGAAATGACCTTCTGTTCAACCGCCTAAGGTCGAAATGGGGTGATGTTCATCGGGAGGGGTGTGGCGTACCACAAAATGGAGGAAACGGCCTTCTGTTTGACCGCCTATGGTCGAAACGGTTGCTATTCATCGGGATGGGTGTGGCGTACTGCAAAACAGAGAAAACGGTCTTCTGTTCGACCGCCTATGGTCGAAACGGGGTGCTGTTCGTCGGGATGGGTGTGGCATACCGCAAAACCGAGGAAACCAACTTCTCACCCACCGCCTACAATTGAAACGGGGTCATGTTGATAGGGAGGGTTCTGGCGTACCGCAAAACGGAGGAAACGGACTTCTTGCCAACCGCCTACGATCGAAACAGGGTCATGTTCTTCGGGAGGGGTGCAGCGTACCCAAAATAGGACTCCACGGGCTACTTTTCATCCACCGTCGACTTCCTCCAGCCTTGATCAGCTACTGTTCATCCACCTCGACTTTCTCCAGCCTCCACCGGCTAGTGTTCATCTAGCTCCACGGGGTCCTATTCATCCACCCCCCCCCCCCAACCGGATGGGTGTGTGGTGGCCTCCTCGGGGTCCTGTTCATCCAGTGGCAACCGCCTACACACGGCTGGGGTCCTGTTCATCCAACCCCACTAGGAACTGTTCATCCATAGCCAACCAACCGACTCGACTCACCACGTCTCGGCTCATACTACATATCATGCGCGCGGCAGCAACGTGCACTGTTCATCGAGAGACAACCCAACACCAGCTCGCTATGTCTCGAACGGGGGCTCGGTCGACTTCATTAAGAAGCAGCAGTGATCGATCGCCCGGGTTCAATTAGTAGTAGCAGCAAAGGAATCGGTCGTGTTCAGTTAGTAGCGAAGGAATTGGTCGGGTTCAGTAAGCAGCGAAGGAATCGGTCGGGTTCAGTTAGCACCGAAGGGATCGATCGGCTTCAGTACATAGTGGAATCGATCGATCATGTTCAGTACGTAGCTAGCTAGTGCGATCAGTCGGGTTTAGTAGCAATCGCCTTGCTCGGATTCAGTTAGAGAATGCATCGCACACACGTGCGTACAAGAGAAACACGCAAACCACACTGCGTTGCTCGGCCTCGACCACCCACCATAACTGGGAACTCCCCGAAATTTTCCTCGCCCTCACTTCTACCATGATTTTTTACGTCATGGACGGCCCAAAGAATGTCATGCAGGTGCGTCTCCGACCTCCTAAGGATGAAAAGCCCATCTTCTGTCATAATTTTTTGTCATAGAAATAGGATCCCACCACATCTATGATGATACGTGTTTTCGTCACAATTATCGTCATAGAAGTGTCATAACTATGACAGAAAAAGTTTTTGTTCGGGTCATAATGTCACGGATGTGTTTTTTTCTGTAGTGATTGGATAATAATATATAGCATTAAGCACGATTTTCATGTAGAGAATTACAGCGGGAATAGAGAGGTTACACCACTGCATAGAGGGGGAGAGAGTTGGTGATGACGGCGGCGAAGTTGTTGGTGTAGATCGTCGTCACGATGGTTCCCCCGGCGGTGCTCCAGCGCCACCGGAAGAGAGGTCGAGAGAGCCCCCTCCTTATTCTTCTTGCTTGGCCTCCCCCTAGATGGGAGGAGGGTTTCCCCTCTAGAACTTGGCTAACATGGCTCCCGAAGGGCAGGAGCCCCTCCGAGATTGGATCTCTCTCTGTTTCGCGTCTGTTTCTCTGGCCGAATAGCGTTTCTTATATTCCCAGAGATCCGTAACTCCGATCGGGCTGAAATTTTAAAATGATTTTTCTCTCGATATAAGCTTCCTTGCGGCCGAAGAAGGACTTCAAAAGACTTACGAGGTGGCCACAAGGCAACCCCACGCGGCCTAGGGGGTGTTGGCGCCCTGATGCCTTGTGAAGGTTGTGAGCCTCCATTTGCATTGATTCTCCCTCCCCAAAAATCACATATATTCCAAAATAAATCTTCGTAAAATTTTATCGCGTTTGGACTTTTTTTGATATGGATTTGCTGCGAAATAAAAAGATAAAAAAACAGGAACTGGCACTGGGCACGGGACCAATATGTTAGTCCCAAAATAATATAAAATGTTGCCAAAAGTATGTTAAAGTTGTAGAATATTGGCATGAAACAATCAAAATTATAGATACGACGGAGACCTATTAGCAGCCCCCAGCTTAATTCTTGCTTGTCCTCGAGTAGGTAAATGATAAAAAGATAATTTTTTATGTGGAATGCTACCTAACATAATCTTGATCAAATAATATAGCCATGACATTCATATTAAGATACGAGTGACTCAAGGCAATAGTATCATTTGATATAAAGACATCAATACTCACGCATACTTAGCAAACAATCAGGCCTTTCAAAATAAACAATGCTAAAGAACAATATCCCTACAAAATCATATAGCCCATTATACTTAGTCTTCCTAGCATAAATATATTAATCATGAACTACCCCAATGACAGGCCAAGCAATTGGATCATACTTATTGACGCGCTTCAACATTTCCAACTTCACGCAATACATGAGTGTGAGCAATGGATATAGCACTATGGGTGGAATAGAATGGGGTGATAGAGATCAATAAGGGAAGTCAAAAAGGAAGAAAGTCTCGCATCAACTCGGCGGATCAACGGGCAATGGAGAGGCCCATCAATCAATATCAATGCGAGGAGTAGGGATTGCCATGCAACGGATGCACTAAGAGCTATAAGTGGGTGTGCATCCAACTTGCTTGCTCATGAAGACCTTGGGCATTTGAGGAAGCCCATCATCGGAATATACAAGCCAAGTTCTATAATGAAAAATTCCCACTAGTATATGAAGGTGATAACTCAGGAGACTCTCTATATGAAGAACATAGTGCTACTGTGAAGCACAAGTGTGGTAAAAGGATAGTAACATTGCCCCTTCTCTCTTTTTCTCTCATTTTTTTTGTTTTTTATGGGCTCTTTTTGGCCTCTCTTTTTTTCCCGAGCCTCATCCCGACTTGTGGGGGAATCATTGTCTCCAACATCCTTCCCTCACTGGGACAATGCTCTAATGATGATGATCATCACACTTTTATTTACTTACAACTCGATATTGCAACTCGATAAAACTGATACACGATGACTCTATATGAATGCCTCTGGCAGTGTACCAAGTTGTGCAATGATCTAGCGTGGCAAAGATATCAAAAAATGGACAAGCCATGAAAATATCATGCTAGCTATCTTATCATGCAAAGCAATATTACAATGAATGCTCAAGTCATGTATATGATGATGATGAAAGTTGCATGGCAATATATCTCGGAATGGCTATGAAAATGCCATAATAGGTACGTATGGTGGCTGTTTTGAGGAAGATATAAGGAGGCTTATGTGTGATAGAGCTATCATACCACGGGGTTTGTATGCACTGGCGAAGTTTGCACCAACTCTCAAGGTGAGAAAGGGCAATGCACGGTACCAAAGAGGCTAGCAATATGCGGAAGGATGAGAGTGCTTATAATCCATGGACTCACATTAGTCATAAAGAACTCATATACTTATTGTGAAATTTTTATTAGCCCTTGAAGCAAAGTACTACTCGCATGCTCCTAGGGGGGTAAATTGGGAGGAAAAGACCATCGCTCGTCCCCGACCACCACTCATAAGGTAGACACTCAATAATAAATCATGCTCCAACTTCATCGCAAAACTAGAGGCTATACGTGGTCGGGAATCACAAACTTTAATATCGGTATTTTTACTAAACCACAATCATCCACTAGTACACCCATATATTACCATCTTAATATCGCAAAACTATTGCGGGGAATCAAACTTTATCATATTCATTGATCCACAAGTTTTATGTAGGATTTTATGACTAACCATGTGAATGACCAATTCCTGTTGACTCTCTAAATAGATATAAGTGAAGCATGAGAGTTTAATTATTTATACAAAAGACCATGCTCTAATAAATATAAGTGAAGCAAAAGAGCATTCTACAAATAATGGTTTTCCAAATGTAGAGAAACGAGCATCCAAACTTCAAAAGATATAAGTGAAGCACATGAAGCATTCTATAAAGCCATACTCAAAAGATATAAGTGAAATGCAAAGAGCATTCTATAAATCAACCAAGGACTATCTCATACTAGCATGGTGCATTACTAAAAAATAAAAAGCACACGACGCTCCAAGAATTTACGCATATCACAAAACAAAAACCAAGACATACCGATAATTGTGGAAGAAAGATGGGATGCCTTTTGGGGCATCCCCAACCTTAGATGCTTGAGTCTCCTTGAATATTTACTTGGGGTGCCTTGGGCATCCCCAAGCTTGAACTCTTTCTCCTCCTTATTCTCCTCATATCGATACCTCCTCGATCTTTGAACACTTCATCCACACAAAACTTAACCGAACTTTTTATTAGAGGGGTTAGTACATATAACATCAAATCCCATCATGTCATGTTGTAACATTATTGTATAACTATAATCAAACATTACCCTTGTATGCTATCACAATTCTATGACTCCCAAGCCAACTCGGCGACAAGATTTCAAACATAAGCAGATAAAGAAACTATAACAGCAATCTATGAAAACATGATAGTTCGTAAAGATGCAGATGAAACATATACTTATATAACTCAAAAAATTCTGAAAATTATGACGTGATAAAAAATTTGCATAGTAGTATTTTGTAAAAGAATTAGATTTTTCCATGTTCCAGTAAATTGTCAAAATTCAATCATTACATCAAAAGTTTCTGTTTTGCACAACACACACCAAACAAGCAATTTAAATACCCTAAAGGTAATTCTTGGCACATTATTTTTATAAGACAATGGTTTTTACAAGGGCATAATTATTTTTGTTGAAAAGTTTATGTAATCAAGGTTCACAAATTTTCCATGGGCATGAACAAAGTTCAAGGCATGCTCCCACTTCAACGGTGCTCGTCTTTCTCACTTTCACTTTTGTTTTTGTAAAAGTCTTAGATTCCCCATATTTTTTTAAACCTTTTAAAATCACACAACAGGATAAAATGACTCTCTAAAACTTCCGGGTTGTCTCCGAGGCAGCGCTTTCTTTAAAACCATGAAGCTAGGCATATAGTGCTCAAGTAATTGATCCACCCGGATCCCAAGGTATATCAAAGC
Source organism: Thinopyrum elongatum (assembly GCA_011799875.1). NCBI lineage: Eukaryota > Viridiplantae > Streptophyta > Magnoliopsida > Poales > Poaceae > Thinopyrum > Thinopyrum elongatum. Next base: position 199,672,772 of record CM022298.1, read on the forward strand.
CAATTTTAATTAACAATGATTTGTAATTTAGTAGTAATCACAAAGAAACATATATCACAAAACAACAGAGTGTAACTCTCTTCCTATGCATCAACATGTCATAAAAGAACAATCCATGAACACATAATAAAGGCCGTTACACAGCAAAAACAGTTTCTTGCAATTTTATGATATTGGAAACATAGAGAGGTGGAGATGTAGTTCCTCTCTCATAATAATTGCAAGTAGGAGCTGCGAGCACATGCATATTATATTCATCAAAATTATCATGTGTAATAGTGAAACACAACCCATCAATATAATCCTTAATAAGCGCAAACTTCTCCGGTATAGTGTAGTTGGGAGAACTTAAAAATATAATAGGACTATCATGTGTGTGTGCAATAGCAAAAATTTCATTTTTAACATAAGAACTATAGCAAGTTCATATCCATAAGCATCATTCATATTGGAATCATGGTGACAAGCATAGCAAGCATCAATTTCATCAAAAAGGGATATTTCAAACGAAACCAAGGGATCATAACAATTATCCTAGCATTCATCCTTCGATAAGCACGAAGGGTAATTAAATAATGTATGAGTTGAAGAGTTACTCTCATCGGAAGCTGGGCACGGGTGATCAATCTGCTCTTCCTCCTTTTGTTCTTCGCTCTCCTCCTCATCTTTTTCATCTAATGAGCTCGTAGTTTCAGCAATTTCTTCTTTCATAGATTCCTGCAAAATACTAATCTCTTCCAAGGCAGCAGACATTCTCTCAATAAATTCCTTAACATA